>CM076909.1:13942583-15145160 GCA_039519145.1 Kokia cookei | reverse complement strand
TCATTCATGTGCTTAGAGACTGTTCTGAGGCAAAAGAGGTGTGGGGACAGGTGGTGCCTTTGAGCCAAAGCAATAGGTTCTTGTATTCCAATCTTTCCGAATGATTGCTATCCAACCTATAGTCTTACATGGAAAGCTTTTGAGATTGTTAGTCTCTATTACTTGGGCGAGACAATTTTGGTCCACACTTAAGGAGGATCTGAATCAATGAAATACTTCTGTTTAAAGGTATCTTTTATCAGATAATCAGGTTCACCTACATATTGATGATGCTGTTAATTTGATTACAGGCTATGCGTCTCCTGGAAGAGTGGTGAGAAACCACCTAGGGGAATGGATTATAGGGTTTAATCATTCCTTGGGAGAATGCTCAATCTTTGATGCCGAGTTATGGGGCATTTTGGATGGCCTAACTCTATTAAAAGAACGGGATTGGAGAGAATTTTGATCCATACAAGATAATCTCGAGGTGGTCCAAGCAATAAAAAAAGTTTCTTTAGCAAATTCAATCTCCGCACTAATAAGGTAAATTCAAAAGTAATTACAATATAAAAAGTTTTGGATGGTAAGACACATCCCTAAGGAAGTCAATCATATTGTTGACAGGATTGCCAAGATAGCCTCTACTAATGTGGAGGAAGTAAATGTGTTGACAATAGCTCCTTCTGGGATTATTTGAAGCCCTTGATGCTGATAAAACTAGTGATGTTTTTGATATTGTAAGCCTAGCTTAAAGCTGAGCTACTGAAATCTCAAATTACTAACAAATTTTAAAATTTTTCAATACATTTATCCAAACAATTACATTATCAATATTATCTTTATTTAGAAATTTCTTCTTTTATTTAAATTAAATGTACATAGAACTAATTTACTCACTAATTTGTGGGTAAACCTACAGTACAGGTACTAGACAGATAATTTAATTACAACTATCTCAAAAGACAATTTAGGGGTGAAATCATAAAATGAAAAAGAGAATTTCGATTCTCCACTCTCCTGGATTTTAATACCCTGAAAGCATTAGAAATAATAAAAGAAAAAACCTGGAACTGTATTTGATGAAATTACAGCACACCCCCAAAAGGACCTTCGAAATCCATAGTCGTTTTAACAGAGTACAAGATGCAATTAGTTTGAAGAAATTCTAAGTTATAAGCCACTTTAACCACAACGCATTCCCAAGTCAACTTCCATTATAAACCTTCTTTTTGGGTAGCAAGACCAGCCAAGGGAACTTGCAGATTGCACAAGGCAAATGGTTGGTTGGCATAAAAGACAACCTTAATGTATTTTTAGTATTGATTGCTGAATTTAACAACAAAGGAACTAGTTATTGTGTCAAAACTTCAGCTTCAGCCCTTGCCATTGGATCATCCTTCATCTCTGTTTCATCCTCTTTCTCCCCTTGTCGTTCCTCTGCCATTTTCTTCCTATGCAACTCCTCTGCAGCACGCATTGCTGCTTGGTTCTCTGCCTGAATACGCTGCATTTCTTCTTCTTGTTGCTGCCGCTCAAACCATGTGTCAGCATCAGCCCAAACTGCATTTTGTACAAAATGGGTGGTTAATCTCAGGAGCAAGCGACCAATAAAATGTTCTACACTGAAAAGCCTAAAAGAAAACATTTACGATAAAAAGAAATTGCATCACAGTTACAAATCTCTAATCATAGCCAAAACATTCCCCTGAATCGATAGGATGAGCGTCAAACAAATTCCTTGGAGGGGTTATCCCGGAGGCCACAAATACAGTCTAAGAGACTAATACAAAATTACAGTCTTAGTTCAATTGGCACAAAATCTCCGATTTAAGAAAAGAAAGCGTCACAAAATTACCATCTTCTAAGGCTCGGAATATAGATTCAAATAAACCCATGAAGAACCAACGACAAACTTAATGCTACTATGAAAAGCTATTTCGTTTCAGATTTCTATGCCTCTCTTGATCTCTTTTCAGTCAACCCAAACCTCATTTATTCCATTTTTTTCTAACGCACCCACAAGTTCAAATTGCTGCCATATTCAGGGATCAAAAGACGTCCACATTCAAATCAACCCAACAAATTCTTTAGTTGGACCAGAAGTTGCCAAAACATAATCCTAACTGTTTTTGCCTAAAGGGTATTTAACCTATCTCTATGTAACTCCTTTACGGAAACCAAACTAAAACCAGAGGTAGAGCTTGAAGCTGAATCCGACCGCCCAACGGAAATAAGCACCTTTCGAATCACAGAGAAAGAGAAATACATGGAGATAAAAGAAAGGAAAGGTAAGGGGATTAGAGGACATACTGGGTTGAGCAGCCCAGCCCTGCTCACCACCCTTGATCCGCTCAGGGAGGGCGTAGTTGACAGTGAGGACTCGACCATAGAGCTCAGCCCCATCCATGTTATCCATGGCAGCAGCAGCATCCTCTTTCTCCAAGAAGGTAACGAAACCAAAGGAGCGGTGCTTTTGAGTCGCCTGATCTAATGGAGTCTTGACGTCCTTTATGTCTCCAAAGGGGATGAAAGTTGCATGGAGGATTGTTTCATTCACTTCCTCTGCTAGTCCTCCCACGTACAACGTGTTCTTCTGCACTGCTTGCTGTGCCATTGTTTTAAATTCTTCCTCGATTCTTTTCTTCTTTGCTTTTTTTTTCCCCACAAAGCGCAGGGAAAGGATAAAAAAGAACAATCGGGGTATTGAAAGAGGAAGGAGAAAAGGTTGTCACCAGCGGCGGATTTCGCAGCGGCCGTCTTACAACCAGAGGATAATGAGACGGCAGAGTTTTAAGGAGGAAAAACAGAGGTTTGTAATTGTAAATGTAGGGTTCTTTTTAGGTTTAAAAGCACCGTCAAAACGGTTCCGTTTCACTCTTAATAATAGAAAGCCCTGTTCCTTTTAGATGAGTATAGTCTCTTATTAGAACTAAATATAGCCAGTAAGTTAGGTCGGATTTGGTTGGAGTTTGGATTCAGATTTTATCTAGGATTTGGTTTAACTTGAATTTAATTTAAATAATAAATTTTTATTTAAATTTAAATTAATTATAAGAATATATAAATAGTAATATAAAAATATATTTATAAATTTTTTAATTGAGATAAAATGTATTGAATAAATTGAGTGACATTTGATAGTGCTCACGATAAGTTATCATTAAAATGATTGAATCACTTGCTTTATTTTAATTGACAATTTAATGGAAAAAAATCTTTGTATCTGCTCTTGTGTTGTTATATGTTTAACGATAAATTTAATCACTAATATTTATATATTTTGTCAAAATGATCCTAATTATATTTTTAAATATCTTTTTTTATTTATTTTTTTTTTCAAAACATCTGGTGCCTATCCTGCAACAACATGTCAAGTAACACATCCGGTGGATGCACCCGTCTTTGCTAGTCTATCAATGCAAGAGTTGTACTCTCTATTTATTTGCTTGGATTCAATCAGCCACTGCCTCTTACTAAGTTCATTGATGAGTGGAATTTCCGCAAGACCATTCTCAGAAGCATAATTACTACAAAGGACCTAAATCAATAATGCATTATCACTCTCAACTTTAATCTTTTGATATTTTCTATTCCATGCAAGAGAAAGGCCTTTTAGCACTACTTGTGACGACCTGATTTTAGTAGTATCGGAAACAATGTGTAAGGACCATAAATTTGTGATAATAGAATGAGTAACTATTAAATTAATAAATATGAACAAAAGTAGTGTCATAATTATTTATACGAGAAATTCAAATGTAGGAGTGGTAAATTAAACAAAAGGATTAGATTGTAAAGGCTTCAAAAGTGGAGTGCTATAATTGATGGTGTTTAATAGTCATGGGAAGAGAACTAAGTGGATTAAAATGGCGATTATATCACATTAACGATTAAGGGATGGATTGGATTATCTACCCTTCATATTTGTGGTGAATATTGGTTTAGAGAAACAAAGAAACAAAGAAAAAAGAACAAATTAAAAGATTATAATAGTGGGTTTAGGTGGGAAAAAGAAGAAATAAAACTCATTTTTTATAATTTCTCTTCTTCTTCCCAACGTGAACTCCATTGTTGAGCAAGGGGAGTTTTGACCAAGCTTTCTTTTTTTGCTTGGGTATTTGAGGTCTCTTTCTAATGGTTTTCATGTTTTTGAGTTAGTTTTAGCCTAATCTAGCTAATCCGAGATTGATTTGTGAAGTTGTGAGAAATCTAGAGACTTATCATGAAGGAATTAAGTGTATTTGTAAATCTTATTGTTAAACCTTTAAGTTGAAAGTTATGCAAGAGCATTGTACGTAGTAACTTTTGATGATTCGGGAGTTGAAGTGCTTAGCTGTAAAGTAAATAAAGTGCTAGGTAAATGTTGACATGGTATAAAGAGTTAGATGTTTAAATCGTAGAATTGTTGAGGGTAATTTGATAAAATTACCGTAGAGAAAAAGGTTCATGAGTTTGAATTGGTTATCAAATTAATTCATTGACGATTAAATTGAATAAATCTACTATATAGATCAAGGTGCACATCAGTCGAACGTGAATCACGAGAAAGCCAAAGTCACAGAGTGAACAGAGGACTTTTTGTACAAATGTGTGATCGAGGTAAGTTCATAAATTCCTTTCAAGTCATTACAATTGATTTGATAAAATTTATTTATTGGATTCTTTTTATATTTTATTATGTTTGATGTACATTTGCCCTAAAATTATTTGAAAAGGTTATATTCGAAAAGATATTTGAAAAGGTTGTATCCGTAAGAATATATTGAAAAGGTTATATCCGTAAGGATATTATGAAAAGAGATATCTGTAAAGATATCATTGAAAAATGGTTGTTCCCAAAACAAGTGTCAATGAAGAGAATTCTTGTGAATTTTTAAGTTAAAGGTTAAATATCTTGAATGCTTAAGTATGAAATTAGTGAGTAGGTTTTATTTTTTCATGTTCACGAACTCATTAAGCATTAAGAACTTATGTTGTTGTTTTCCATTGAATGTAGATAATCGAAGGCTCTTATGGTCCGAATGCTAGTGGAGAACTATCGCACTATCTTGAAATCTCTCGATAATTTTTGTAACGTTTTGTCTAGGGTTTTAAATGGCATGTATAGACTATATTATAATGAATGTGGGATAAAGCTTGTGCTTATCTTGATTAGTCTATTTAGGGTATTTGTCAAACGAAATCTCATTTTGGACATAGGTTAATATGGAATGAAATGAAGAAATGATATTTTGAACTTGTGCTGGCCTAAAATACTAAGTTAAGTCCTTAATTCTTAGGTGACTTGGATGAAAATGGGATAGGTTGTAAATTTTAAGTTATTTTTGTTATTGGGTAAATTTATTTCAGTAAAACTCTTGATAGTTTCGGTAGAAGTACAAGGGAGACTGAAATTTGGTTACTGACTTGAATTGTTTCGGTAGTTGGTTCTAAAGTATCGGTAGAAGTCTTAGGCAAAAAGTCAATTAGTATAATGGAGTAGATGTATCGGTAGAAGTTTTTAGTGTTTCGATAGTTAACCCAATCGTTTCGGTAGTCTAATCTATGTACCGGTAGAAGACTGTAGGACAAATCTACCTTGCTCTCTGGAATAAGTTGTATCGATAGAAGTATAAGTCGTATCGATAGTACTTATACTTATATCGGTAGAACTTCTAGTACCACCGATAACAAACTGCAATTTTTTCTAAATGCTTACATACTTGACTTCTATCGATACTCACCCAATCGAGTACCGATAGAAGTCTATCAAATTTCCTAAAATGTTGTTTTTAATCACATCAAATAGAAGTAATTTCAAAAACTGAAATTTTCTCATACGTTCATTCATATGACATTGCTTAGCAATAAGAATTGAGTTTTTTAATTGGTATGAAGTATAAATTTGCTTACTCGGGTCCGACAATTAGGCTCATGCCTCTGCTTGAAAGATTGTGGTTGATCTTAGGTTCTACACAAATCAATTCACCGTTGGAACTTCGAAGTAGTTCTCCTGCTGGCTCTCCAACTTCAGTTACGGATCCATTTATGTTGATCCAATCATCAATCATAAAAAACAGATTTAGCCCACCAGATGCTGGCAGAAAGCACCTCTCTACTACTATTATGCCCATCACTAAAAACAAAATCATTTATGCACTTCCCAAATGCAAACAGCAAATAAAAGAATGACAATCCATTTATTCGACTATTATATTACCTTCATTTGTCAAATTTCAAGTTAACCAATCCGTACGACAAAGAAAAAGAAATTCGGTTCGAGATTAAATTAATGTAATTACAAACAAAATATTAAATTTAAAAAATGAGTACAAGGATTGGGGTAAAATTATAACTTCTTTAATTATTGACAAAAATGCAAATAAAACACTTACTAATCCTAGGCATCGCCAATCACGCCTGAGACCAACTGATTAACTGCTCCACCCATCTAAGATCCGGCCACGTCACAATTCTATTACATGGCACAATCTCCACTACCCACGTAGTCCTTCCACACAATTAACAAATTTGGAATTTTTTATTACTTCTTATTATTTAACCGTTAAAATTCCTTCCGCTTCTCCTGAAAAGAGGTTAAAAGATAAAGCCCAGACAGAAAGCGGGACAGAGAAAAAAGAAAAAGCGAAAAGAATAAAAAATAATTTTATAAAAAGGGAGACTAATCGGATCATAGTTAGCTTCTCATCGTTGAATCTCTACCGTTTATTCTCATTAGCGGCGGTAGCTCTTTCTCGATCGCTGCCCCGCCGTCCATTTCTTTGTCGCTGGTGAGTCTTTCATCCTCACTTTCCCTATGATTTTTCTATTTGTTTTTAAAATTCTGAAGAATGGAGTTGAACTGTTTTTTCCTTTTGAAATTGAGCTGTTTATTAGCGTAAAGAAGTAAAAAAATGAAGCAAAGTATTTTTTTTGTTAATATAACGATTTGGTAAATCGTATAAACTATCGAGAAAAAAATTTCTTTGAATGAAATGTTCATATTCTCTTTTTTCTTGGAACTTATATCTTGAAAATGATTGAAAATAAAATTTTCCCGTTGTTGATATTTCTGTTTGATTGATACTTTTTTTAAAGCAAAAGTGAACGCAAAAACGCTTTCGGATGGAAAAGCAAACAATATTCTCGATGAATAATTGTCTTAGAAAACCAAAATCAATGTTTTACTCCTAATATAAACTATGGATTGTAATGATAATTTATAGAAATTAATATTATTCTTCTTATTCTGTTTCTTTTTGTTCTAATTCACTGTCCTGGTTTAGCATTTAATTTCTAGCATGGCTACATCTTTGCTCAGTTTTACCTAATTAAATGTATTATTCAAATTCGATTGGCATCTAATTTGAGTAAAGGTACGTTTGAGGACGGAACAAGTAGCACTTTTCATAGGTTGGATTGGATATGTGGTCTGTTATTACATTTTTCCTTTACAATATTTAGATTTCATGACAAAGGGGTTTTTATTTTAATTTTTAACTTGATAAGTATTACTTCAGCTTTGGTTCTTTTGGTGTCTTCCATAGACTGTTGTTAATTTAAACATAGAATTTACTTCATAATTACTCTAGAAATACGTTTATAATGTGCTTTTTCTTTTTGGTTCAAAAGACTTTGATTTATTGCTTCTTTCCTCTGATTACCTTACTTGATGTATTTAGTCCTTGAAATTTATTTTTGATCTTTGAAAATGGAATTTTCAGCTTTTACTTCCTTTTTCTTTAAAGAAATTGAATCAGTTTCTCTTGTGATTCTTCTAATGATTCTGTTGTCTTTCCTTTGGTTAATGAATCGGGTTTTCTTTTGATTCTTTTAACAAATCAGTTTTTCTTGTGATTCTTCTAATGGTTCTTTTATCTTTCCTTCGGTTAATGGTATTGGCTTTCTTCCTCAATGTAGCAGTTTCACTATATTTTATATCTGCTTTTGCTTTACAGAATCCGTGACAATGTAAACAAAGAGTCACCAAATTGAATTCATCTTGCTGATTATGAACACTTACAACACAAAGATTTCCGTTCAAGTCTTACCAGCATTTGAGTTTGGCGTCTGCTTGAGAGAGAAGCTCTCTGCCGTCGCCATCTTCACTGCTGGCACTGAACTCTACCAGTTCTCCCCTTCATTTCACATATCTTGATCTGAACTGCTCCATTGTAACTGGATGGCTGTTGCAGCATTTAATAGTGAATGTCATGGAAATGAGATGATGGAAAGGAAATCTTCTGGAAGAAAACGTGTATTTGTGCAAACTGAAACTGGCTCTGTTCTTGGTATAGAGTTAGATAGGAGTGACAATGCCCATACTGTGAAAAGGAAACTACAGATTGCTCTTAATGTTCCAATAGAGGAGAGGTCTCTCATATTTGGGGATGTAGTGCTGAAGAATGATCTAAGTATTGTCAGAAATGATTCTCCACTTCTTCTCACGAAAAACTTCATGCACAGAAGCTCATCTACACCATGTCTCTCACCTACTGGAAAGGATGTACAGCAGAGAGATCGGAGTGGTCCCATTGAGATATTAGTATGTTCAGATCACTTTTCCAGGATAAGAAAACTTGTAAGAGAAATTGTGGAAGCAATGAAGTTTGGGATTGATCCCATCCCTGTTTGTGGTGGTCTAGGAGGTGCCTACTATTTTCGAAATTGCCAGGGTGAAAACTGTGCAATTGTTAAACCAACTGATGAAGAACCTTATGCTCCAAACAACCCAAAAGGTTTTATTGGCAAAGCCCTTGGGCAGCCAGGACTGAAACGCTCAGTACGGGTTGGGGAGACTGGCTTTAGGGAGGTAGCAGCTTATCTTCTTGATTATGATCACTTTGCCAATGTGCCCTCTACTGCTCTTGTGAAGGTCACACACTCCATTTTTAATGTCAATGATGAAGTGAATGGAACCAAGCAGCAAGAGCGAAAGGAGTTTAGCAAGATTGCTTCTCTGCAGCAGTTTATCCCTCACGATTTTGATGCCAGTGATTATGGGACTTCAAGCTTTCCAGTTTCTGCAGTGCATAAGATAGGGATATTGGATATCCGCATCTTGAACACTGATAGGCATGCTGGAAATCTTCTGGTCAGGAAAATTAATGGAGGAGGAGGAATTGATCAAGTGGAGCTTGTTCCAATTGATCATGGCCTATGCCTTCCAGAAAACCTGGAGGACCCCTACTTTGAGTGGATCCATTGGCCTCAGGCATCAATTCCTTTCTCAGAGGATGAGCTTGAATATATATCTCATCTTGATCCATTTCGAGACTCTGAACTGCTCAGAATGGAGCTTCCAATGATTCGAGAGGCATGTCTTCGTGTCTTGGTTGTTTGCACTATTTTCCTCAAGAAAGCAGCAATTTCTGGTCTGTGTTTAGCTGAGATTGGTGAGATGATGAGTAGGGAGTTTCGAGGCCAGGAGGAGGAGCCAAGTGAACTTGAGTTCATATGTATTGAGGCGAGGAGACGTTTAGAGGAAAGGAATATGCTTTCTGATAACGTGAGAGCTGTCGAGAATGAATTCCAGTTTGAAATTGACTGTGAGGAGGAGTTAGATGTAACTTGTAATCTAGAAAAGAAATTGGCACCACTGGCTTGTTGTTGGCCACTCGGTGGAAATATCCGAAATCCACTTTCCAAGGTAGAAGAGAATGTAGAGGAATGGGCAGAGGAGGATGGGAATATAATACCCCCAAGGTCAGATGAATATGCTTTTTCTGCCCAAGAAAAGGCTCCAACTGTTCCAAGACTGTCAATGTCCATGAAAAATGTTAGCATTGGAGAAAAGAGTTGGAAGCATGAGAACATAATGCAGAAAAATGGATATTTGTCTGGAACGTCATCTGGGAACAGAAGTGTGAATGAACAGCTTGCTGGAAGCACCAGATTTGTGAAACTGGGTGATCTGAGTGAAGAGGAGTGGGTACAGTATCTTGAGAATTTCCAGCGTTTGGTTTGCCTGGCATTTTCTAATCGTAAATCAGGGAGTGTAGGCCAGAGACAGAGACAGAGGCTTGGAACTTCATGCCAGTTTTGATTTAGTTAATCTTTTCGAAGCTAAAGTTAAGAGGGTTCGAGGGTTGTTGGAACCACACAGCAAAACTATAGGTTTTCCCGTTAAGGATGACGTTACTCTTATTGGAGATAGGATACTACTTTTAGATCAGGAAAGGTGAGGACTGCTGTTTACTTTTCTTCGCCTTTATAACTTTCACCATTTCCATTTGCTTTGTGTTTTTTTGGTTGTGTTTCTTTTTCCTTTGGTGTCCATATATAAATAATCTGGTTGAACTGCTCTTCATTCCGAAGTTAGAGACGGCTGAATGTTGAATATAATAAGGACTTCACAAATTATGTGAAGTTTATTGGGTTCGTCCACCTCCCGTGATTTAAAAGGATTGTTTTTTAAACCAGTACTTGTGAAGTTTTTTTTTTTTAATTTTCTATTATTAAATGGATTATTTTAACTATTTTACTATTAAAAAATTGAATAAGATTAAATTGAAATAAAATAATATTTACTGTTCAAAAAACATGATAAATATTATTGTCTAATTTATAGTTTAACATGAAATAAAATATCATAAATTTTTTTCAATATATTTTATTATTTTTAATAATATATCAATTTAATAGTAAAATTAATTTGATCCGATCGAAATAAAGCAACCTCTGCTAAGTAAGTTTACCTTTCCTTTGATCACCATTATATGCTACACATGAAGGGATAGAAATGTTTAAACACCCTATTTCTCTGTAACTCTCTCAATTGTATGTTGTAACTATCTTTGCCATCAGTTGCAAAAAGTCTAGACCTCTTTTTTCTTTTTTCTTTTTTCCTTTTTTTTTTTTTTGGGGGGGGGGGGGAAGAGAAAATTAGGTGAATTAAAACTGGAACAGAAAAGAGGGAAGCTGCAGTTCAATTGATCTAGCTAGCCAATTTGGTCAGCTCAATATGCTGCTCCTCTATCCTGCTCATAATTCGTGAAAAATCCCCTTCGGCCATGGACATCGTTTCTTCTTTACCGAGGCGCCTCTGCTTTATCTTCAGTATAGCCTGTGTTACTTCACCCATAGAAGGCCGCTTTCTAGGTGATTTATGCAAGCATTTATGAGCAATTTTAGCAAGCTGCCTCACTTCTTCGATGTTGCATTTTCCAACCAGTTGCTTATCAAGGATTTCATCTACCCCATCTGGACTCATAGCGGCCTTGTAAAGGAAGTTTATGTTAAGAAAAGATTGATGTGTGAATTACTACAAGCAAGACTTCACTACATAGGGAGAAGAGACTCTCACAAGATTAACGTATTCCATTAAGTTCTGGTGCGGGTGGATGGCTGTAATTAGCTCAAAGATTATAACGCCAAAACTGTATACATCACTCTTCATTGTGAACTTGTTTGTGGATATATACTCAGGGTCTATATACCCGTATGTACCTTTAATGCCAGAGTTTCGGCCATCAAAAGCCTCCTCCTTTGACAACCCAAAATCAGCAACCTGGCAAAAGAAACAGTAGTGGAGTCATGCCATTTAGAGTCCATTATACTTGTCTTCAATCGACTAAAAAGAAAGGGTCTGAAAAATATCAGCCTTTATATGCTTGCGCACCTTGGCTCTCATTGACTGGTCCAATAATATATTAGCTGACTTCAAATCACGATGTATTACCGGAGGGACTGCCTGTCCAAGAATGGGTGATATTCAAGTAAAAAGTTCCGGTAACAATGGCGAAAATCAACTTTGAATCATTTTATCATTACCCCTTCATGAAGATATTCTACACCATGTGAAACATCAAGAGCAATCTGAAGTCTTTCGTCCCAACTCAGACTGTGCTCCCCTTCATTTGAGTACATGTAGACCAGGTTGGTTATTGTTATTGTTAGGGAATCACAATATTAGCAAAACCGTGCCAGTTGGGGTCCAAACAACACTAAAATATTGATGCATTCAAAAGCTTGGTTGCAGGTAACACTTAACAGAATTGAACTTGGTGGAACATGATTACCGTACAACATTAACCATCACAGAAGTGGGCCTATCATTGATAAACACATAGACGAAAAATGCTAGTTGGCCAACAATTTACATAATTTGACATGTCATTGGCACTACTTAAATTCCCCTAGCTGGCCCTAATTGCAGAATATTGAATATCCATATAATAAATAGAGGATGGCATTAGCATATTAGTAGTATAGGAATGCTAGAGAACATGATGGAAATTTTGGCCTATATTACAGGTTAAAACAGAAAAGGACAGTAACTGCAAGTCAGACCAGTGACCGTGGTTCTAGGTTACAAGCCACTGGGAAGTAGCATTATGATTTTACATAAACTGGTATGTTCTAGCACAATACATGTCTACAATGGAAAATATAAGATGAGAGGTGCAACAAAGAAGTGGTTTCCAAGCTTACCATATAGTATGGTTGCCAAGCTTCCATTGCTCATGAACTCATAAATTAACATGTATTGCCCTTTATCCACGCAATATCCTACCAAATTCACAAGATTCCGATGATGCAGCCGTCCTAGTAGACAAACCTGAAAAAAAAAATGGTTTAATGCTTTAGTTACCAATAGTAAAATAATATAAAGTATTTTCAGAAGGAACTTCATTTCCACCCCTCTCAAAGAATAGAATTGCAACCTCAGCAGTTGTCTTGATAGAATTATTGATGAATAGTAAAAGATAAATAAGATATCAGAATGTAGGTTGCAGCTATCTAGATAGAACTAAGAATCATGCTTCATTTTAACCTACTTGTGCAGGCTACTGAATGATAATCCGACATGCATTAATGGATCTTTGCTCTAAATACTTTGATATAAAACAAAATAAAAAAGTATATATTTTATAATTTTATTTCAATTGATAGAGACCAGTTCCTCATATAGTCAGATTAATCCAGGCAATACCATAAGATAGGAAAAAGAAAAAAGAAACTGCTGGAAATCTACCTATCCCCTAAATAATGGGAGGCCACTTTTTGAATGGTTAGTGCTGCTTACCTCTGTGTGGAACTCTTTCTCCCCTTGATGAGAACCAGAAGCAAGCACCTTTATAGCAGCTACGCCACCAGTAGGCATTGTAGCTTTATAGACAGGACCAAATGATCCTTCTCCTAGAATAGTTGTAAAATTTTGTGTAGCTTTCTGGACATCCCTGTAAAGCATAATGTATAAGATAAACGCATTGCTTATTTCACAAATAAACATTGAACATTAATCATCTAGCTTTATTTAGAAGAGAGGTAAACTGAAATATAGATTTTTTATCATTATAGGAAATGTGAATTTGGTATGCCTCTAAACATGAATTGCTTTGATATTATTCCACTTAAGTATAATGCCTATACTCAAATTAGAAATGAACTTACTTATAGGAATACTTTGGCAAACCAGAAGCAGAAGTAAACTGATCTTTACTATGACGACTCCACCAAGAACTCGGAGAACTTTTCTGATGATATTCTGGTGCCTGAACAGCTATAGAATTCGCGAGAGATGCACTGAAGTCGGTGCTTGTATTAAAGCCATTTGTTCTTATTGGAAGAACTGTAACACTACGTTCATTTGAACCTCTTTTCAGTTTTGCATACCTTCTGTAACACCTTATTCCGAAAAATACCAGTGAAGCTATCAATATACCAATGGCCAAGCCAACAGAGATGCCAAGGACAACTAAGTCACCACTATGACCCATGTTTTGGTCTCTTTAAGCACTCAGGCAATGTGAACATCTTGCAGTGCACAAATTAAGTAGGCTCACTGCATGAGATGAATCTATTCAAATTAGAAAGCCTTTGATAGCCCAATTCTCTTGAAGGTAGGCAAAGAGCAAGCTTACAGCAGAAAATAAAAAGAGGAAGGGGGGGTGAATGATGACCAAAAAATCATACCATGTGACATAATAAAGTAAAACTCGAAAGTGAAAATTTGTTGTTTAATAGGAACTTTCACCAGCTCTCTAATAACGGAAGAATTGCAAGAAACCATACAATCAAGCAAGCTCCCATTTTTACCTCCAAAAACCAATTATGAGGTATTAGAAAGACTTGAAATTGTAAATCATTAGTTGCAAAAATTAATGAGGCACCCAGGCTATGTTTCCATTGCTATAAGATCAATTCAACTCTTCTGCTATGTAGTTTCTTGAGAGTTGAAACAATCAGTCAAACAGTTTTCAACTATCAGCCCCTACAAAAAAGAACATCTAAAGAATAGACCTTTAATCCAAAGTCTTACTTTGCCTCCACAATCTTTGGGTTTTCACATATGACATTGCCAAATCATTCCCCCTATTTTTTTTAACAGACCCAATTTTTCTGAAGAAAAGTCCATAAATCAGAATAACAAAATAGATCATGAAAACCTTCATATATTAAATTGGTTCTATCAAATTTCTTTTATATATATAACATAAAAAACCCAAAGGTAATGAATGATAAAGAAAAAAAGATCAAAACAAACCCAAGAGCAAAAGCCAGGCACCAAAAGAGAAGATATTTTAAAGCAAAGATAAGAAAAATAGCAAATTTGCACATGAACCCATACCTAATGAAAAGATGATCAGTAAGTGAAAAGGCAAAACATGATAATTCCTTGCCACGGCTTTTGATAATTTGATGATCCTTTGATTAGTAAAGACTCCAGAGTTGACATAACAAAAAAACAAAAAAGAACAGACGAAAAACTGAAGTTGAAAAGAGAAAGAGTCTCGATCGGAGGCTTCCAAGTTGCAACTTATGAAAATGGAATTTCCATTAAGGGGGTGATAGCCCAATATTAAAAAATAATAATAAATCAAGCTTGGTGATAAATCCGACTTTTACAATGTTACAATTTGTCTTTTATTAAAATAAATAAAAATAAATTATTCAAAATATTTTATTTAAATTATTAATTTTTAAAAAAAATTAGTTAGTAAGCTACAAGTAACAGATTTGTACTCATTAACAAAGAGAATAATGTATCTCATATCCAAATCAATTTGATAGTCAGTATCAAAGATTAGAGAAAAAAATTATTTGTGCAAAATAGAAGAAGAATAAAGGTTTTTGATTAGTAAATAATGTTAAATAACAGAAATTTTAATAGTTGAATAATTTACATGAAAATTTTTGAATAATTTAATGATAATTTTATAATTTTTTAAAATTAAATGATTAAAATATAAATTTAATAATAATTTAGTGAAATTAACCATAAAAAAATATTAATTGAGATGCTTTGTACTTTCGTCGCATTCGTCGTTTGTTCGTTTGTTTTTTTTTTTTGTTTTTTTTTGTTTTTGTTTTTTTATTGAGTGGGATGTATTATAATGCATAGAACTTTCAGATGTAAGCTATGTTATGTTGTTTTAGTTTTATATACCTAAAAGCTAAACATAAATATATGAATATAAATTATTAATATTTTGTTATCAAAACATTATTGGGAGAGGATGGAAATTTATTAAGTTTGAACCTATACAAGAGTTTTAATAACTATTAATACAAATATTTTTTTAAAAATATATTATAAATAAGTCGATTGAGTCTTAATTTAATTGGTATGAACATTGTTGTCAATGTAAAAAGACGTGGATCTGAATGCACTGAAACGTATTATCCTCCTATTTATGGGTTGAGGAGAGACTATGAATAGTTCTAAGTATTGTGTTAAAAAATCAAATATGATCAGAACCTATAGTAAAATTATTCAAAAATAAAAAAATACTACAAATAAGTTATGACGAAAATGATTAATGAAATATTTTCCCATATTTTAATTCTATAAATAAGGATAAATATTAGATTTATCATGTGTTTTTTTATTATTATCGAAATTCAATATGGATTATCCTTAAAATTTTATTTGTGGATCTAAAATCTCCACTTATATTATATCAAATAATTTTTTAAAAAATAAAAATATAAAAGACTTCAAAATTGACATCATTAAAATTTTTTTGTGTAAAAAATTTTAATATTTTATTTTATTTTTATATTTTTTTAAATTGTTATTGTACTCTAAATACGACATATGTTATCCACAAGACACAACTGAACTTATTAAAATTCGAAATGCTAACTCAAATTTGTTACTTAAACTTGAAATTATATTATATTTAAGCTACTACCAGCACCAACTTTACTATATGTTAAGTTATATTATTATGAAAATGTTTTTTTTTTTTTATAAAATTAATAAAAACTTGTACAAAATGAGATTTGAATCTAGGACATAAATAAAATTTAAACATTTAACTTTATCATTTCAATCAAAATTTCATTATATTTTTTTATAATTTTTTAATAAATATATTTGTTACTTAACTACACTTCTCACCATATAGGATATAGCACAACCAATAAATTAATTCTCATTTGCTAGCTTAGCGATGCACCCTCAAGACTTTGCATCTCAATTTCATATATCGACTAATTCGTTTTATTTCCATGGCATCATAAGGCGCTTAAGACTCTTAATTTGTAATACGAATGATCTTTCACATGTTTTTTATATGTTTAATCCTTGTTATCGATCATATTGATACGCATACAGAATTTTACATTTTGATTTCAAGTATCAACCATTTTGATCTATTTCATAATATTATTCTCATATAAATTTCATATTCAAGCATATGTTTCTATACAACACTATGTATTTGAACCACATTACATTAATGTTTTAATTCTTATTAACCGGATACGAACTAAAGGACAGATACACGAATATATGCTCACAGACACCCAATGTTCAGGAACTAATGATACGTTTCCACAAACACCCAATGCTCAAGAGAAACTATCGATACGTTCTCAAAGACACCCAACGCTCTAGAGAACTATTTAATAAAAATCTACCCAATGCTAACCGATACGTTCTCACGAACACCCAATTTTCTAAAGAATTATCAAAATTATATATGCTTGCAGCTAAAAATAACTTCGATTAAACGAATCCTATAACATGTCAATTATACTCGTAACTTTATTATCTTCATTTCAATATAAAAAAAAAATTACAAAAATATAAATAAATAAAATTACTTTTATTTTATATTAAAAATAATAATTTCTGAACGCGAGAAAATATTCTAGCCCCCAAACTTGTTGAAGTTGACAATTAATTAGTCAAACAACTATTATGAGAAATATATATCTAGCCCCCAAACTTCTGTAAGAATCACAAATTAATCCTGCCGTCAACGTCGAAAGACGGAGGGACCAAGATGAATATTAAAAAACTTGTAACGGTTTTATGCCATGAATATCCTACTTTGCATTATGGCCTTGAAAAAATATATATTTACGAATAAATAAACAAATAAAAAAAACCAGCCACGTTCTTTTTCTTTTCATTCTAATTATTTCTGATTTTTACGAGATTTCTCCGATTTCACTTTTCAGAACTTTCCCTTTTCTTCCAACTTAGAAAGCCCAATCGTTAAAAGCCGGCGAACAGAAACTACGGTAAGCTTTCCGTTTCTTCTCTGACATCGAACTGAGCCAATGTTATATTCCCTTTTCTGTTGTTGTGATTTGATTTTATCATTTAGTTAGAAACTTCTTTTACTTTTTGTAATTTGATTTTACATTTTGATTCAGTTCATGTGAAATTGTCTGAAGTTTGCGGTTATACTTTCATTTTTGTTGATTTTGGACTAAAACGAAAATCACTAAATTGGTCAATTACATAAACAAATTGTTCCATGAAATATTCTAATCCTGTTAATTTTTTTATTATTTATAAATCAATGAAGTTGAATGTGCAGTAGCAAAATTCCATATTTAATTATAGTGAAAGTGTAAATTTGACTCTAAGCCGAAGTACCGAATTCCTCAATGATGAACAGTTTCAAATTAGTAAGCCTTGGCAAGCAATTCTTTGTATTAGACTTTATACTTGATGCATGGGATGGAATTTAAATATGGGTATGGGAAAATGGGATATCTTTTTTCAATGTTTAAATCTTCAATAATAGAATAAGGGGATTAAAGATAGAGATGAGACAGAAATTTTGTGTGAAGTGACAAAATTGAGGGCTATATTAGTGGGGGTGTGCTTTTGTTTCAGAAATGAAGATTTTTTTTTGAAATTGTATTTTTAGTTTTATAATTTTGTTTGGCCATTTGAGTTTGACTTACTTTGATATATGAATCCAGCTTCTGGCCCTCACGCATTTTGATTTGATTGCATCATTGTACTGATAGTTTCTACATTCTAGTCTTCTTTTCATTGTCTGCAGGACCTTCAAGTTTTGGAATCATTGACAGCAAATTCCAGTAATCTGTCTGAAGTCTGAACGTATTTAGTATGAAGTTCTTAGAATACACTCCGCTTGACCGGTAATTTTCAATTATCCGTCTGAATATATTCTGTATGAAGTTCTTAGAGTATACTCTGCGTTACTGGTAATTTTCAATTATTAGAAAATTGAATGGTAACAAATTTTCCCCGCCCTTCTTAGATTCATGATCTTTGTTTTTCTGCCTTTTGATTTAAAGTCTGACTTAATTTGTATCTTATTTTCTAGAATAAATGATTTCCTGAGTGAATTAAACCTCGGTGAGCGTACCATCAAAGGAAGACTTGAAGCATACTCTTGTAAGTTCAACTACATAAGTTGTCCCAAACATTTAGAGATGTTGGTTCAAACTCAATTTTTTCATGCTTCCAGGCAAGCACACAGCAACAGATAAAAAACTCTCTCTCAGTTTGGAGAATGAGGTTTGAGAACATTCAACATATCATGTTTTTTACTCCATTTTCTTTAGAATTTTATTATTATTGGGATTGAGGGTTTCTGATGCTTGTTTCATATCAGATCCTTGACTATCTGGGGAAATCTTCAGATACTGACTCCTCCTCACCAGTTGAATTCCTGTTGAGCAGATCAAGGTTGTAAATATTATATTCAGTTTTAGGTAGCTTGATTTATGTTTATTCATGAATATTTGACCTGATTTTTATCGTGCATTTCAGTCGGAAGACATTGATTTATCTGTTGCTTACCCTCTATCACATGTATCCTGATTATGACTTCAGGTATCTCTGTATATGTTTCATATGCACATTTTCATTTCAAAGAGAGTTTAAAAGGAGGATTATGAGGTAATGCCACTGTCAGCTTATTTGGCGACTTGACAACCCACTATATAATCCTCTTTTTATTGCATTGGGAGTGTTGTCAAAAGGTTTTGACAGACGGTTCAGCCTACTGTTGCTCTTGGAGGAGCTGAGAGTTCAATTCTCTCCATTTCCCAAATCTAATTCTTCTGGTTATATGGGTTTGATTGTGTCTGATTTAAGTCTTATATGTTCTATTGAATGCTTTATACTGACATTCGTGTGTGTCTTATATGGTTCCCTTATGTTATGATATTGCATGTCCTGATGTGGTTACAGTGCAGTTAAAGCACACCAGTTCTTAACAGAGGAAAGCTGGGATACCTTTAAACAGATTTTTGATACCTACATGCTTGAAGCGTCAAAGGTATTGGCATAAGTATTCATTTATTCTCTTGACATTGGATATCAAAAGATTATTGGGTAAATTTGTGAGAGAAGTAATATGCATTTCCTCTAATATTAACTTGCAGTTACTATTGTTACACTCTCCTATCTCCCTGTTCTTGTGGTATTTATGCTGGTCATGAATATAACTTAAATGGTTTTGGTCTAGAATTTGCATGTCCATCAGTTGTTCTGGGAGTTAATTAGACTTATGACACTTTGGGCCAATGGTCTGTTGTGTTCATGTCATTCGGGTGTTAAAGAGATGGATTTGGTGGAAAATGTTGATGCTGTTGATGGTGGTTTGTAGTATGTGAGAAGAGCGATAACTAGTATTCATTCAATCATGGTATGTTTTATCCTTAAATAAATCACTGTGCCTGATATTTAAGTTTCCTGCTTCACATCATTGACAGGAATGGATTGAGGCATATGGGGGTAGTTCACTCCTGGAAACGATTTATAAGGCTCTAGATGAGGTAAGTTTGAAATGACTAAATGCCAGTCTCAGCTGCTGGTAATTTTAAATACCCGGTTATGCAGGTTGTGGAACTCTCGGAGTGTGAAATTTATAGTTATAATCCAGACTCCGATGCAGATCCCTTTCTGGAGAAAGGAGCAATGTAAGTGTGTATTATATTAAATACTTTAGTGAGTTGTCAGTGGGCCATTATTGATCAGTAATTGTTGTAGAGTTATATTTTCAGATGGTCATTCAGTTTCTTCTTCTACAATAGGAAACTAAAGCGTGTAGTGAGTTTAAGCTTTTGCTGCTTAAGGTGGGTCTAATTGTGTTCTGTGATATATATAGTTATTTATGAGCTTCCATGATTATCTTTAGGTATCATTGCCATATATTGTCTCTCGCAGTAACTTGGTGGCTGATGGTTTTGCTGCTGACAACTTATGTTACGAGGAAGATGGTGAAATATTTGATAACATGGACATATGATCACTTACATACTGCTTGTACAATGTGTCAATGCCTTTTGACAGCATATTGCTCGCATGAGTTGAGCAGATTAGATTTTCTACTTTGCTGTGTATATTTAGTCTATGTTACCCAGACTCAGATGCGTTCTACCTGAATATGTTGTCTTTTAAGTGTTTTCTTATGTTTGGAGGTTTACGTCTCTCTATATCAATGGTTGAACAGGACCAATGTCGGGCGTGGTCTTTTAAGAATATAAAGAATCCCAAGCAACATAGCAGGTAATGCTACGTAATGTGTGCCAAATTTGAGTTTAGGTAGGTGAAGATGTGGAAGACATTTCATACACACTCCTGGCTCCATTGTTAGATGTGATAAATCTTTTTTTCTAAAATTTGGAGCAATAGCCGATTCTTTTGTATATTGTTGATGTTTCATGTGCTAAACAAAAGTCCATCAATAAACTTCAAATAATATTGTTGTTGTCAGAACAGGAGGATGCGAGTTTAAGCGCGTTTATTCTCTTATTTAAGGGTGAGAAGGGATTATAAGTAATTCTAAGTATTGTATTAAAAAAATTTAGTTTACCTCCTTGCCATCTTATATTTGTGATACTCAATGCATTATGTGAACGCTGAAAAGGCAGCATACAGTGAGATACTAATACCACAGGTTAAGTATGTGTGGACAACATTGAAGCAAACATTGAAGGATACATCTTTTTATACTACTTGTCATGATACATATATATTTGGGTGTATGGTAGTTGACCAGCATAGTAAAAAAAATTTATGTAACAAATATATTTATTGAAAGGTTACGTAAGAATCAAATGATGCTTTACTTGAAAGGATAATGGTAAAAGGTTCAAAACTTATGATTCAAATTTTGCTGTGTAAATCTTTATTAATTTATAAAAATATAAAAGATAAATGCACACTAATAATAATTGAATTTGTAAAAAAATAGTTTTTTAATTATTCTTCGATTGAGTTAATGTATGATTAATTTGTGACATAAACTCAATTAAAACATACTAGTGATGATTAGTTGTGATTTCTTAATATTGGATGATTGATGTCAAAAATTTACACTCTAAAAAAAAAAGAAGCAAATTTTAGGCTTATAGGTCTAAAAAACCTTTAAGAAAAAAAAATTAAAACAATTAGGCTGTTCGCCTTAATTCGCATCAGATTGAGCCTTTAAGATTTCATTAACGAAAGTTATCTTTGGTCACATTGAATGTTAAAATCAAATGACGTGACAAACAAAATCTATGAGATGATGATATGTGATAATGAAAAATTTAATTTTCATTTTTAAATGAAAACTTTTGGGATTAGAGTTGTCCAACAATAATGTTTACACAACCTATTTAAACAACTTCCCAAATAGACTTTCAAGACATCCTTAAGTGCTATTAGATGTTGGCATTTTCTACTTGGACCTACATAATTGTTTTCTCCTTAAGCAAAAGAATCTTAGGATGAGTTTCATTTTATTTCAAACCATAAAGATCGTGTTTGGCTATTTGAGGAAGACTGAAATCGACATACCTTATCGATTAAGGTTTATCCTTTTAGCCTTTATCTCTAGTGATTTAAGTGCTAATGTTATTTGGTTTATCAGGCTTCATATTGAGATAAAATTTGGAGCTTATTTATCTAGGATTATTATGCTATTAAGGATGATTTAATGGTGTTAACAATTGGTCGCTTGATTGCCGTCCAATTCCTTCTGATTTTTTTGTTACGCATAAAGTGAATGACTTACTGCGTAATAATAATAGTATCTAAAACATTACGACCCGTAATGAACTCGACTTATTCTTGTGAGATGAAATTCGAAAACACCACTTTAAATCTATTCGCTATCACTTTCATCACCAATTTATACATCACCAAGCAAAGACTGATGAGCCGAAACTGACTAAAATCCTCGAGCCTTTCTGTCTTCAGAATAAGCACAATCATGGTATTATTAAGCTTAGCTTCAATTTAATTCCAAGCGAAAATACCTTGAATCCATTCACAAATTGCACCCCTAACAAAATCCCACTGATTTTGAAGAAATGTGCGTGAAAATCATCGCTACCAAGAGCTTTCAATGGAGCCATGTCAAAAAGTACCTTTTTAGTCTCTTCATTAGAAATCGATCTTCTAAAAGATGCAATATCATGATCCTTAAAGCGAGGGAAGATATTGGAAGGGAGGTCTTCCATTGGCAAAGGGATATCTCCATAAAGTTTTCAAAATAACCAATCACTTCATTTTTAAGAGTACTCTAATCAGAACACCACTCCTCATTCTCAATGCCATGATACGATTGAATTTCCTCCTTTGAATTGTTCGACTGTGTAAGAACTTAGTGTTACGATCCTCAAACTGAAGCCAGTCACACCTAGCATTTTGCTTCCAAAGTAGTTCCTAATGATTGAGGATATTTTTCAACTCGTCTCGAACTTTAATTTCCAAACTGACTAACTGATTAGAGACCGACTGATCCATCCTCAAGCTAAATACTTACAAGAGATCTCATAAGTTGTCTTTTGCTAAAGCCTAAGAATCCATAAGTAAGCCTATTCCATTCTTTAACATGTAAGGTAAAATTATTCAGAGATTCAGCCATATTACCCAAATATTTCCAACTGTCTTTCACCAACTCAGAAAAATTTGCATGTTTTGCTCATCCTGCAAGGAATCGAAAGGGTCTTCTTATAGGTGCACTAATGTTCAATTTGGTTCTCAAGAGGATGTGTCTATGGTCAGATTTGATGCGCAAAAGGTGATAAACGAGGCATTATGGAAAAGAAGAAACCCAAAAGTCATTAGCAAGTGCTCTATCAAGCCTCTCATATGTACTCCCTCTTTGCCAGGTGAAAGAAGGTCTAATGAATCCCAAATATTGCAAATTACAAGAGACAACAAAATTACCAAAAACTTACATCGCTTACCTATAGTGCAATCACTTCTCTTATCATTAGGTGATAAAATACCGTTAAAGTCACCATATTCATCCACGGAGATGGATCAAGAGGTAACACTGCAATTATATCATCTCAAAAAGAGTTTTTCTTCACTTTGTTTGGGCTACCATAAACAAAAATGATAAAGAAAGAGTTAACAGGATCACTATCACAAACACGAAGGAGAACAAACTGGGGATCAGCGATAAAGACTTCCACCAAGTCAATCATCATCGACGTTGATTTGGAAGGACTCGTACCACAAACGATATCATCGAAGAGGGAGTTCGAATCAGAACCTAGTCTACCATCAACATCAGCCCAAATCGATTATTTCACAATTGAAAGTCATATGACAGAAAGTAAATTCCGATCAATACTATTCCCAACATTATTTCGAATAGAACAATTGACCTTATTTGCTAGCCCAAAAGACAACCCAGAGGCTCGACATGACTTTTTGGCCAACAGTAAGATGTCAACGTGAGGATCTACTGAAGGCCCAATCACGAGCCTTAAACACTCATTATTAGCCCTAGACTAAACAAGCCCACCTCGTAAGCCATTAACAATCTTATTAACCGTAGTTGGGTCAATAAAGTTTTTAATACTTAATTCATTCTTTTGCTGATCCCTAATTTTCACTCGTTCCTTAATCACATGAGATAAATCAAGCCCTTGATTTTCTCCCATCATAGTCTCCTTATCTTTATTACGCCGAGAATTCAACCTATCTCCCTTATCTCTAGATTTATTTCCATTGTTATAATTTGTTTTCATTAAAACTCTAAATCGAAAAGCTTTATTATTTTTTGCCCATGATGCCCACCTCAACCTATGAAGAGTCCCTTGATTTCCTCTTAAATTTTTTTCTTTACAAGCACTCATGGTTTGTAATTTTCACCTATCTCCGAATAGTTAATGGTCACATTCTCTACTTCTAGCGATGTTTAAGACGATAATTGAGATTTTCCAAAGATTTAGCCATCTATCCTAGATGGACAAACTTCCTTCAAATGTTTGTACCTTTCACAATGAAAACAAGCAATCGAAAGAAATTCATATTCAGTTTTGTGAAGCTTACCATTGATTAAAATTTGAGACGTCAAGGGCCTGTCCAGATTAACATTCACAACCAACCGAGCGAATATTCCTCTTGTTCTATTACCCGTATTCAAATATACTTCGACGACTTTACCTGCCAAACCCTCGATTTCCAATAGAGTCTTGTGCTTATACATATATCCTGGTAACCTTAGCATACGTTGGATTCTTTTAGAAGATTCAATAAATAAATAGGATTCCATTGATTAAAGATTTATGAACATCCCTGCCAACAATTAAAATCCTCCGTTGTTTGAATATCAATCCCAACGAAGACGATAGAAGAGCCCATTAATTTGTCTTTCAAAAGAAGTGCTTGGCTTCTCAATCCGACCCAACTCTAAATCCATACTCTCACTCTCTTTCTTTATCCCTAAACCACACTTCCTCAAGGATTTCACCTTTCGTTGAACAAACGCTAGAAACCACGATATCAGAGAGATCTGCTGCTAAGGGCATCACTTAGACAGGAACTTTTTATGAAAAAAATAGACCTGATTTTTTTTTTTTTTATGAAAAAAAGAGAAAAAGGTAGAACCGCTGCTAAGCACATCACTTAGCCAGTCAAGTTTAACAGACAGTTACATAACGGCCCCTGATTGGGAAACACGCCACATCAGCAGAAAACCAATGGCTACCCGAAACAAAGTACAATTACCAAATTGGAAAAAATTAAATGTACAGATACTACATTGACAAATTTATTGAAGTAGATGGGTAAATCATTGATAATGAGCTTCATTCCCTGCATTTAAGGCAGCTCATCGGAAAAATAAACCATGATGATCAAAAGCAAAGTAAATCCTATGATTCCATCCGGCCAAGATTCATTTGGAACCACACAAACACAAAAGGTTGCATTAGTGAAGCGATACGGAGGACTGGAAGGATTCATATGATTACCCATCAACTGCAAGAGACCCTCTACTGCCCAGTTCCCAATAATTGAGTCCCGAATAAGATTTGTTATGAAAATACATTTCCAATTAATAACGAATTTTAATTCATGATACCCATCACCATAACATGCTTTTCTGTGTCTTCAGATGGGATAATTTTGTATATTTATATTATCTGATCATTGTTTATAAATGTGATATGCTAAATAAATCCCCATGCACTATGACACGTACCTTAAGACTATACTCAAAAGTGGGTTAGCATATACATGATTCACACCATGTGTAAACGAACCTATATTACACGACCTCATTTTGAGTTCATCCACACTAAACATGTACGAACCTTTACAGAGTACAGATCAAAATCCAACGAACTAGTGAGTCGATGTATTATAACAATTCTCTAATGCTTATATCTTTCTTTTAGCATCAACATACATGAGTTTCAACTTTTAACAAAATTCAACAAACAATCCCCGTAATTGAGCCTATTCCTTAAGCTGTGTGAAATTAGAAAAGAACATGCAACGCATCTGCCATTCAATTATCACTGAACAGCTTGGCCCACTGTACCAATAGCAGGGAGCACATAGAGTAATGCAATTTCATTTTTCTTTAGTTATTTACAACAGTGTATAATCTATTGATAGAGTGCTATGACTAAATTCAAACTCGAGTATAAAAAATAAGCAACAAAGACCTTTGAGGAAGAACCAACGCCCATAGATCTTACCTAATTCAAAATCCTGGAAATTAAAATTCTCTCCAGGACCTCTAAATGCAAAGCTTTTAGATCTCTTAACATAGTTAGAAGCACCACAATTATCTATGCTATCATCATCGTCCCCTGAATCCTAGAAATTTGTTAACCCCATTCTCCTATATTTTGGAAGTTGGAATCAGACTGACGTGCAAAAGGACAAAAATCTTCAAAGCTTTGCTCAGATACTATCCAGCAATTAAGCTGTCATCATTTCCCAATTTCCATCAATTTCTCAAAACAAAATGCTTTATTCTAACAAGGAACACTCTTTGGAAGCCAAAACCATCAAAGATTTAAGCACGGGAAATAACTAAAAATACCCAAATCAGAAACATAATTAGTTGCTCTCAGTTGAAAGGCCAATATTTTCCACATCAGAGATCAAAAGAAGGAAGGGTTTCTCTTTCTCTCTAAAATTTAAGACCAACCAAAAACTTCTAGTGTTTGACAAAAAGCTTTCTTCCATAATCTAAAAGAAGAGGATATGTATCAAAAGGAACATTAGCCTCAACCCCTAGAGAACAGAATCATGAAGCCACAATCAAACACAAAAAGCTTAGCAATTCGTCTTAAAACATAGAGAAAAAGGCTTAGAAAAACCCAAACTCCAAGATCTCTATTTTCAGTGTGGTTAAAGCAAATCAATCATCATTGAGCAAAATAAATAAATTTAAAAACTGTGGAACTTACGAGAAAATGCAAGAATCCATAGATTGGAAACTGCATGTCCAGAAGTACCTTCAATATTGCATCTTTTCGTATCCTACCTTGTGTTATTGTTCTATATATTAACACCGAGGATCATAGAGAGATGCTATTGAGAAAGTGAAGAAATTTGAGAGATCAATTGGGTTTTAAAATTAGAAAAGGCGGTGAGATTTGGTTGTTGGGGGTGATTCTATATAATGTGAGCGAAATTAGGGTTTATGGAAACGTGGATGAAAACTGTCGATGTTAATAAAGATGCCCATCGGGTCGACCCGGGTGCAACCCTCTTTTAGGGTAAATTACACCCATGCTACTAAACTGTTAATAGTCTATGTTTTGTTCACTCAACTTTAAGAAGTTACGATATGGTTTTCTCTCAATTACTACCAAATTTGATTTAAATATATGATTAGTAATATAGTTATGTTCTCTCTCAATTATTTTAAATTATTATATTTTTTTGGTGAATTATAAGAGGAGAAAAAAGTTTTAACATCAACACGATTGGCGTGATTTGAATCGAGATCACACTTGGGGCAATGAATACTCTTGACCATCAGGTCAACACACGGGGTCAAATTATAAATTTTTTAGATTGTATTTAGATATTAAATTTTTATGATGAGCATTTAAATTCTTGCTTCAAATAAAGTTTTTATCAAAATCACTTTAAATAATTTAATTTAATTTATTAATTATAAGACTATAACTTACAAGAAATGTAAATTATGCACTACTTATGTATGAAAAATACATCTATATTGATTATATTAGATTTGGTCAAACTCATTATGTGAGTGAGAAAATGTTATATGCAAAAGATATTAAAAAATGTATAAAAATTCTCTAACAATCCATAGTTTTATCCTTGAAGAAAAGATGATAGATGAATTGATGAAAAAAAAGAAAAACCGGATGGTGTTGGTGGTAAAGTAGTTGGATAAATAGCCCAGCCTCCGTCGATGAATTTGCACCGACAAAGAACTATACTTGCCTTTAATTAACCCTCCCCATTGGATTGAATTAAACAATCTTGAAGAACTATCAAGAAAGTAACAATCATGGAAGGGAAAAAAAAACTCCTCTGTAGCGATTTTATTAATCAAAATAACCAGAGATATATCATAGTGGTGATTATTTGTGTCTAAGTATTTATAAGCATGTCTAAGTCCTACTTGGATATTAAGTAATTATTAAACCTCTCAAAATCTCGTAAACTATCTTGCAAAGTAAGCAATATAAACCTAATCAAACTCTTATCAATCTATAATATTAAAAGAATTAGAATAAATAAATCCGAAAAATATAAAACTTAATAAATACATTATTGAAATTATACATAATCGAAATTCATCCTTAGATTTAAAAGCAAATCCAAAGTCAAAACTTGTCGTTCCCGAATTTGGACCATACAAAAAATTCTACCTATATTATCTTTACTAAAACATGAATTCTGTGAAATAAAATGATTCAAATATGTTTTAAAGTTGAGAGATAGACGTCATCACCTGGCACATGGTAAAGGATAAGTGGTTGGAAGGCTATTTTTTTTCGATGTCAAAAAGGCTAAGCTAGTGAATGACACATAACGTTAGGTCTTGATTTGGGTCTAGAATAATTTTAAGGATTAAATTGAAAAAATGATATATTTTAAAGACTAAAAGATACATTAAGCCTTATTATTATTATTATTATTATTATTATTATTCAGTAGACCTTTTGACTGTTGGATTATCCATTTAACACGTAGACTTGGACTCTCAATAAGAATTTTGTAAATTTAAGTTAGCCCAATCTAATTCCATTCAAATTATTATCTAATAATAAAGGCTTAACAGTAAAAAAGTCCAAATACTTTTTCAAAAAATCAATTAATTCTCTCCATAAACACTTTGATCAACAATTTTCGTAGTTAACTATCAAAATTCCAAATAAACTCTTTGAACAACCCTTTGATCAAATGATAAAGGCTCAAGTGTAAAAAAGTTCCAATATTTAATTAAGCTTTCAAATATTAAAAATTCACTAAATAAATCCTTTGATCAACGATTTTCGCCGTTGACTATTAATTTGCTGATATTGTTGTCAACACTTCTTGAGTTAATTGCTATATTGTTGACATAACCGTTAAAAACTCGAGTTTGTAGTTAGGGGCGGAGGGAGGGACACTAGCAAGGGCATCGATCCCACCTAAAATGTAAAATTTATTTTTTAGCCCTTTAAATTTTAAATAATTTTAAATTAATAAATATTAAAATTATATTTTGGCCTCTCAAATGATAGAAATTTAATTTAATCATTTAAAAATTAGAAAGATATAAGATTAAAATAGTAAAATTATATTTTAACTCTCTAAAAATGTACAATTTCAATCTGACCCCTTCTTAAAATTTTTTTGACTTCGCCTTTATATTTTAGTACCTGGATTTTTTTTTTGGATATAGTTGGTATATAAACTTATATTCGATCACACACATTACCACAATTTGTTAACAGCATTGTTTTTTTTTAAGGGGTAACAAGTAGTTTGCCACTTAAACTTGTTCAAAATTACCTAGTTGGTACTTCAACTTATCCCAAAAAAAAAAAAAATACTTTTTTAAATTAATTTATATTCTAAAAAGATTTTTAATCTTTTAATTTAAATCTGTCACGTGTTATATTGAGAGGTTGCCACTTGTCACTATAGGATTGGCTATCAATTTCATGTTAGAACAAACTAATGGTGTTAGTGTGGGGTACCAACTTAAGTGATGGAATACAAGTTCAAATATCGATTAGGTAAAAAAAATTCAAGTACCAATTGAATAATTTTGAACAAGTTTAGGGGCAAACTATTTATTAACCCTTAAATTTCCTATAATGTGATGTATTCTAATTTTTTATTTTTTATATTTAAATTTCTATGAACTTATAAAAAAAAATTTCTTAAAAATAGTAGAATTTTTTTTCACTTTAAAAACTAAAAATATATTATTTTTGACCCCTTCCAACTTTAGACCTGAATGATTGTACTCTCAAACAACTTTCAAAGCTTAACCTGCAAGTAACTAATCAATCTCCTCTTTCTAATCCAAAAGTAATCACATTAATCTATGGATAAATTTTCTTAAGAAGTGATGTCATGCAAAATGTTGATTTTTTTTCTAAAATCATACCCAAACACGCATAGTCGCATTGAACCTGGTCCACTAATTTTATTGTTTAAATAATTATAATATATTAAAATAATACTTTTATACTAATATCTATATATAGGTTATGATTAAATTAAATAAAATATTTTTATTATGTATTTTGATTTTAATCGAGTTAATCCAAATTTAGAAACAATAATGTTTGATTGTACCAAATAGATTAAATTATGGGTATTATACAAATGATGACTAAATTAAAGTTAATATTATGTTTTTGCTACCTAATTATTAAAAGTTGCATTATGGTCACTCACATTATTAGGTTATTATATTTTTATTATGGCTTAAATAACAAAATGATATTTAAATTATATTAGTTTTTTTAAATTGATAACTAAATTCTATTTTGCTCAGAATTGGTATCTAAATTATTAAATTATTACTCATTTCACTCCAACTGTTAGTCCCGTTAAAAAAAACGATTTTCAACCAATCATAATTTGCCACGCATTTATTTATTTTACACATTTTCTTATATTTTCTTCTCATCCAATAATTTTTATCAATTTTTCTTACATTTTCTCATCAACTAAATACCCAACAAAATCATTTGTTTTACTACCCAGATCTTTTATTCTCTTGATGTATCCATTGTAACCAACCAACTGCAGCATTGACAGGAAACATCTTTGCATTGCTCGATAGAAGGACGGAGAGGAGGCCAAAGCATCAAAAAATAAGGAACAATAATCGTATTATCCTTATCGAAGACGACACCTTTAAACCCTCTTTTACGGAGCTCAAACCAATTAATGCACCTTATATCACGCACTGCAACATGCAACAAAGCCAAGTGACGGTCTTTCACAAACACTCGAACCGAAAACATAAGGCCTTCAACATTGATTCTTTGTCCCACAGCCGCTTTCAAATCCATCCACCACATGTTTGTGAAAATGACCCTTAGAAAACCCAAGAACTTGGTCTTTTTAGGATGTTTATCCTCTTCTTTTTCTTCGTTTTCGGGATCTGGATCTTGATTGTTTACGGTTTTTTGGCTGAAGGAAGAGTAAAATTGTTGGAGAAAAGTGGATTTCTGATTCGAGTATGTGTAGCTGTTGGTTCTATTGGGGTTCACTTGTTGGGTTGTGCTGAAGTCGTGGGTTGTAGTAGAGAGGGCTAAAGAACAGAGAATTTTGAACTGTGATTGGGTCTTGAGAAAAGAAAGATTGATGGGTCTGCGTTCGAAATTTGCATTATGATAACTCATTTGTTATCTATGCAAGAATCTCAGTCGAATGCAAGAAAAAACAATTTTTTTTGAGTGTTTGATTGATGAAAAAATGTAAAAAAATATGGTAAAAATTGTTTAATGAGAAGAAAATATAATAAAATGAGCAAGGGACTAACACGTAGGGTAAAATGAGTAACAATTGTTATTTATTTATATCAATATTAGAAAATGTAAAAAAATATGGTAAAAATTGTTTAATGAGAAGAAAATGTAAGAATCTCAATCGTTTGTAATTTGACTATTATATATTAATAATTATTATTGTTTGTGTGCTTATTTCATTTATAATATAATTATTAATATTTATATTTGATTATTTCATATATAAAAAATAAGATATATGATTATTTATTTATAACCATGAAATATAGTGTGGTAATTGTTCATCTCATTCCTTAATCACTTTATCGAGGTTCAATCATCACTCATGTGAATAAAACATATTTTATGACCAATCATTTATATTTTTAAAAAGCAGTCATGGTGAGCAAATTAATTATCATGATCAATAATTAAATAACTTAATTACCAAAAAAATATTCAATTATATATTCGTTAAATGTTTACCAACATATTCTTTTTAACTTCTACAAATACAAATATAAATTTGAAATTATTAACCACACTTCAAAATAAATAAATAAACATAAATCTTTGGTTGAAGTTGAGCTGATTTCCAATTATCTACAAAATCCACAAAAGGGCAGTGATGGCAAATATGAGGGAATATAACTCCGAAAGAGTTGATTGGACTGTGATGGGTGTTCGAAAGAAGAAAAAAAAAGGTTGGGATGCCGTGCAATCGGATCTATTACAAGCCCCAAAGTGTGTTGACTTTTATTTGGGCAACAATTATGTGAAGCTCATACTGGTCCTTTTAGTCAATTTGTTTTCTTGTTACCTTCCGTGTCTGCTTTTCTACGCGTTTGTCGGCGAGTGGGCTAATGAAGGGATCCCACTAACGAGACTTTTCCTTCTTTCAATCACCAAAATCAAACATTATTAAATCATGAGATTTTTTTTTAAAATCTTTTAAAAATTTAATTTAAGATTTAAATGTTTAGTATGGTTGAGGGTAGATAAACTTTTTCAGAAGTATTCTTCAAAGTATTGTTTTTGAGGATGTCGACCCAGTCCTTAAACAATGAATATTATCCCTTACTATGAAGAGTCATGCATTGTTTACGAGGGGGCACATCAACCATATATGAACATATAACCCCCCACTAAGAGGTAACATGAGCGTCTCGCCTTTTAGTGGAATTTGAACCCTTGACCTATGTAATATAGGTTACTTGTTGGGGTATATGGTAACAGTTTGGTTATTATTGATGGGGATCGACTCCTCCAAGAAAAATCCTCGAAATGTCATTCTTGGAGATGTCGATGGGGATCGACTCCTCCAAGAAAAGTCCTCAAAATGTCATTCTTGGAGATGCCAACCTAGTCCCTCGATAATGGAAGGTATTGTTCCCCAGAGGGAGGTTTTGTACCCCTTTGCGGAAAGTCATTATGGTTCATAGAGAGGGGTGCCTCGATCATACGTAGACGGATGACCACCCATCAAGAGGCGATGTGAGTGTCTCGTCCTTACTAGGATTCAAACCCTTGACTTATGGAATATAGGTCACCTGTTGGGTATATAGTACCACTTTGGCTAGCGCTTTGTAAATCAGGTCTTCAAGGCAACCAATCACGACATGCTGGCTTTCAATAGAGCTAGGAGACAAAACCCTTCCCCGAAGGGAAGGGACAATATCTTCCATTATTGTTTTTAAAAAATAAAATATTTATTTTAAACATGGTATTATAAAGTAAAAGAGTATGCAATTAAATGATCAAATTATTTAATATTATAATATTTTAGTAAAACTCACATACCTTATTGACACGAGAAAAGAGTTGTAACACCTCTTAGCCGCCCCAATGTATAAAACGAATGGGAGGTGCCACAGGAGCACGTAATTATCAAAATATAGGAGTTATTTAAAATTTCAAAACTTAATTTTTTTTATAAAATCATAAAATCAAATTATAGTTGGTTTGGGGACTTTAGAATCAATTTAAATTCATTTAGAAGTGATTTGGGAGTGATCAGAGTTGTTTTGGGAATCAAAATGAACCTCGGAGAATCGAAACGACCCAAAACAATACAGTAGGCAAATTAGAGTAGGGGTACAAGAACTTCTTGGGAGAATTACAAGTACCTCTAGAGATATACAACTCCCTAGCACTATATTTTTTGCTTACTGCTAGACTTGTTCGATACAACAGGGCCTTGTATGGCCACAAAGGACCATTTAAGCTGAAAATCAATTTAAAACGACTCTAAATCATCCACAAACACTACCAAAAACACATCCATGGGCTTTCAATTCTTTATAATTCAAAATCTAATCTCATTAAAAATCATAATACAATTCATAAACACATTCAAAGTAAACCATGGAATAAAACTTGATTAAGAACACACAAATTGCTTGAATTGCAATTCACATTTTAAAAATACAAATCCAAACTAAGTATTTACGTACATGCCAAATTATAATACCACTAACATTTAAAAACAAATTACTTACAACCTCAAGATTTAAAGGGTGACGCGATGCTCCCAATCCAGAAATCACAATCTTCTAGAGTCAAAACCTTAAACTCTCTTTATATATCTTAGTTTTCTCTCATTATTCTTTATCTCAAAACTCTTTTAAAAATCTCTACGTTTTACCGAAAAATATTCCTAAAGCTTTTGAAAATTCAATTAAGCCTTCATCAATTGTTCTTGTCCAAGTTGTTGAATTTCGAATCATTAGATCATTAAATTCCTATCAATGTCGGTCCTTGTAGGTGTTTGAATCGAGCTTGAACGTTGGGTAGTCATTTGAGGCCCCGAGAAAGTAAGGTGAGTGACTTTTTATGAAAAATCAGTTTAAATTTTGAAAATTATGGTTTTGCCCTACCTTTGATTTCTTTGTGTAAATCAATCCATGATTAGGTTTTTAATGACATCTAGAGAACTAGATTTTACAATTAAGTCCTAGATTAAGAATAGAATTATTGAATATATAGATATATGAACTTAGGATTTTATTTACTCTTAATTGATTGCTTGATCTAAGTTTATTTTATGCTTATTAAATATTATAAATGCCGAATGAACAACTCATACACCTAAATTGATTAACTATTGATTGATAGTATTAAATCATGAATGCTCTACCATGAGATAAAATGTTAAATGTATTAATGATCGTATGACTAAAGGCATTAAATATTGAATGTATTGCAGAACCCAATAAGTTGCTCCAATGGAAAAGAGGATGTTGTTTATCCTAGGAATCTTGGGTTCAAGCACATGCGTGTGCAAGATGTGTGTGCGTTGTCGAATGGTTAAGAAAGTGTGAACAGATACGAACGACCTCTCCTATTTTTCCATCTTTTTAGATAATCTAACAGACTTGACGCACGGAGGATCTCAATTTGTTCTCGTCAACAATTTATTATTATTATTATTATTTTATTTTATTTATCATATTCATATAAAGGTTGATCTCAAACAAGATATTTATCTACTTGTGGAGGTACACTCATATAATGGCATTCAACAAAAGAGACATTAACTATTGCCTATTCAAATCATGTAGAAATAATTGCAATGCATGAACCAAGCCGAGAGTGTGTTTAACTAAGGTGATAGAACATAAAATATTTCACTAAACTTATTCTTCACTCATGATCTTAAGAAGAAAGGTGATATAGAAGTTCATCAAATTCTCTAGTGATAAATTGGTTGATCTTTTTACCAAGGTATTGCCAACCACAATGATTGAAAGACTAGTATACAAGATTGGAATGTGTCAGCTCAAAGATGTACTATGATGTTGCCTTTAAGGGAAGTCCAAAACACGTACTCTTTTCTTTTAATTAAGGTTTTTTCCCATTGGATTTTCGTGGTAAAGATTTTCAAGGAGGCAACTTGTAACAAGAGATTGTGTACTATTTTTCTGTCATTAAGTTTTTATCCTACAATGCTTTTTCTAATAAGGTTTTAATGAGACACATGTTTGTTGATGGTCATCTAAGGAGGAGTGTTATAAAATGAATGTCCATACAACTCCTATACTATCGAAGAATTTATTTTCTTGTAACTCTTGAAAATTTATAGGATACCTTAATTATTTTTATTATAGTTTGTAACCTATGGTGATAATAGAGGACATGTATAAACTTTTAGATATCCCAAAGTGAAAGTTGGATCATCCTCTTATATTTTTCTACTTTCTCTCTTGTTGTAATTCTCTTAGTTCATAATAGTACTTTATATATTGAAAATTTTAAAGTTTTACGTTCTTTAATTTCAATAGCTTTTCTTCTTCATATTTTTGGTATTACAAATTTTATTTTGGATTTTGGATTTTGGATTTTTTTTTTTAAATTTGAATCTTTTTATAATTTTTAAATTATTTATAAACATGACATATATGACAATATAGTGCCACATTACTATAAAAGGTTAAAGGCCAATTTACTCCAAATAAAAGAGTATAAACTAAACTGACTAAATATGTAAATATGAAGACTAAATTTATTATTATACATCATATATAAAACATCAAAATAAACATTTAATGGCACAATTTCAACAAAAACTATTTAATGTACAAACACTATTTTTTTCATTTTCAATAGAGAGACTAAGAAACTTAAAAGACGGAAATAATTTTACATTTCCTTAGGGCGAAAAAGTCAATAAATTTTTTTAATTAAAGATAGTTGTAAAAACTTACTCTAAACTTAAATATTTTCCTCCCTTGTTAATATATTTTGAGAAATATTTATCAGTATCTAACTATAATGAGGATTTATTTACAGCAACGTATAATTAAAAAGTTTTATTATAGATAAAGAGGAAGTTAATTGGTAAGAATTAAATAATTTAATTAGAATTTCCATACTTGTGAATGAAATTTAGTTTGAATGATAAAAAAAAAAAAAAAAGAAGGGAAAAAACAATGATTAATATGTGGACATTGTTGGACGTCTCAATAGTTTTTGTGAAAACAGGAAGACAGTTGTTTGCACTGGGCAAATTTTGATGCTGAACTCTTAATAAATAGTTGAGGATGATGGCTAGAAAATGGAAAAGGAAATATAAAAATAAAGCAAACACAGAAAAAAAATCTAAGTGAAAACAAAAATCATAAAAGTGGATATGTCCAAGAATCTTGATCAAAGCCCATTCTTGGGCACTGAAATAGAGGAGATGATGATGAATCAAGAGCTAGCTTTGTATCTCTATCATCATCATTGATCAGCAAATCCCAACCGCTGAAATCGTCAGTATCCCACAAGCTCAAATTGTTGCTATCGGTCTTGTTGGTGCCGTTATCTGAATGCCATTCAAAATCTTCAGGGAAGTAGTGAAATTGTTGGAGGAAGTTAGAAGAATGAGTAGAAGAAGAAGAAGGTGATGAAGAAGAAGAAGATCTTGAGGGTGCAGCAGGGCCAGGGATCAAGATTTCATGGGGTTCAATCAATGGAACTTCATCGGTGCAAAAACCATCAATGTTTTCATTGTTCATCGTCATATCCATCGGGTCAAATGATGAGCTTGTCATGCTCGTATCTTCCTCTTTTGCTTTAGTTATAGTGGACTGTGAGGATGTTTCAGGCTGTTTGGATTTGTCAGCTTTTGGCTGCTCTTCAGCAGTTGATAATGGCTTGTGGGTGAGAGGATCAATGCCCATTTTCCTCAGCTTTTTCTTGATGTAAGTGTTCCAGTGGTTCTTGATCTCATTATCAGTTCTTCCAGGGAGATGAGAGGCAATCTTAGACCATCTGAAAATGTCAAAAATCAATTTGCTAGTGTGATAAAGTAAAATAACGAGTTCCAATTTAGGACCACTGCAAAGAAGGATGACTTTTTTGTAACCATAATGTCTTTGGTAATTAATGAAAATGTAAGAAAATTAAATAAATGAATGAAAGAAGGGGTAATTAACCTATTGCCAAGTTGAGCATGAAGATCAATCACCATTTGCTCTTCATCTTCAGATAAAAGTCCTCTCTTCAGGTCCGGTCTTAAATAATTTGTCCATCTCAACCTGCAACTCTTTCCACACCTTAACAATCCTGCAATCCCACATCAAACATTTTCATTTTTGCTTTCTAAAACATTACATAAATTTCTGAAAACAAGAACGGGAGAGAGACCTGCAAGCTTAGGAACAGCTCTCCAACAGCATTGGCCATTGGTGAGGATGAAGCTGATGAGCTTCTTATCTTCCTCCGCAGTCCATGGCCCTTTCTTCAACCCAACTTTCTCACAACATGGTTGTTTTCCCATCTTTATATGTATATTAAAAACAATGGGTTTCTCAAAAATATCAAAACTTTATCCAGAAAATGAAATGAAATAATTAGAAGAAAGCAGATGATCCAAGAGCAAGAAACTGCAACTCTCTTGGATGTTGGATGCACTGATAATAACAAAGCACAGACACAAGCTCCCACCTTCATATATAATTATATAACTGAATTCCCCCCACTTCCCCTGTCTGGGTTTATATACGTGTATATCAATGAAACCACGCGTAACACACGTGCGATGTTACTTTCAGAATATCTGTTCGAGCGCTTATGTGTGCAAGGTGTGTGCGCATTGTCAAAGGGTTAAGAAAGTATGAACAGATACTACCATGTAATCACACTAGTATATTAAAAAAAAAAAAATCTAACCTAAGGATGGACAGATGGATATATGATTCCATACGTGCTTCTTTTATTATTATTATTAATAAAGATTTGTTTACTTTTGTGTGATGGTTCCGTAGTCTAATTTCTACGGCTGATCTACTTCCCAAAACAATCACAACTTTACTATACAAGGATCGTCCCACAATCAGGCTTAAAAAAGTAAAATAATATGTCAAAGTAGTAAAAAATTTAAGTTTGCCAACAATTTGCGAAGGGGAAGTAGCTTCACTGAACATAATTTCATGCCTGGCTTTAAGGTTTTTATATGCTATCATCTTGAAAAAAAATCACCTTTTTAGATTCTTAATAAATTTGATAACAAAAGGCATAAATTTAAGGGTTATCAAAATAGTCACTTTTATTTGTTTTGGGATGACATTTCAATCACTTACATTATCGTTTTATTGCGAAATGGCCACTCTATTGTTTTATTGTGAAAATGTCACGTCAGCCTGCCATTTGGGAGGTAACATATCTTAATGGCAAAGTGACCATTCGTAACAAAACGATGATGTAAGTGACTAGAACGTAACATTTCAAACATAAGTGACTAAAATGTAATATGAGGCGAACAAAAGTGACTATTTTGACAGTTGACCCTAAATTTAAGAGTGTGCTAAATTAGGCAATCGTGGGTTACTTGTTGCATTACAACTGGCTGCGACCTTCATATCCAGCAGTCTAAATTTGCTATGGTATAAGCTTTGTACTTGCAAGGAGCATCAATCGGATTCAGCAACTTTTTGGGGATAATTCTACTATGTTGGGTACCTGGAAGGTCAGAATGGCTCATTTCTCCGGCATTTTGTAATGGAATTGTTGTTGAGAAACCATCTCTATAGTAAAAAATCTCCACTACTCTCTTGTAAAAGAGAAGGGGAAGGATGAAGAACAAAGTTTTGTTGTTTGAATTGAAGGATTAAGGTCCAGTCCCCAACCTTTTTGTTCTTGGACTCCAATAAATTATGAAACAAGGTCACTAACTTTGCTTTCAGGTTGGACATAATTCTCTCTCTCCATGCCACCCAAATCAAAATCTTTATTTTCTGCTAAGCAAGTAACTCCCAAATGGGTGATTACTATATATCATTGTTGATCCCTACAAAAGGTTGACAGCAGATTTCGTAGTAAAGATTCCACTTGGTTGTCCCTGCCCAAGTAATTCTGTCCTCAAAGGGAACCAGTAGTAAAGATTCATACATAAACATAAATTAAATAAAGCAACACCAACAATGGCAATGGGAAATGCAAGGGCCATCCACAGTTATTTATCCAATGAAAATCCAGTTACACTCTCTACTTATCAAGCAATAAGCACCTCCCTACCAGCTAACAAGCTCCTCCAAGTATGTCAGCACTTGTTGCTTCAAGGTCTCAACTAATGCTTTATTTTAAAATGATATTTATATTTTAATTTTATTATGTATACTTCATACCTCCATCAATTATATGTATTGATAATGATATTGATTGAGTCGTTGCCACAACTCAACTCGATACTAACTCAATATTAATTACAACATCATGATAAATAATTACGGTGCATTTAGTATTTTTAATATGATATATTTACGTATTTAAATTTCAATTCACTTACAATTTAATCTATTTTTTAATTTTAAATAATAAAATCAATTTCAAACCCATTCATTTTATTTTTAAATTTTTTTGTGTGTGTTTAAAGTATGTATTTCTTACATGCATACAATTATATAAATATATGTAACCAACTGTTGGCATGAAGCTTCCGGGAAGTGTAGATTTATGATGTGAAGAGAATAAAAAGAGTTGCGTCAACTTCTGTAGGGTTGACTTGAAGCTGTCAGTTGCGACGACTTAACACAAAAACATAAAGTTTTGCTTCATTTTTTAATAGTCAAACCATAGTATTTTTTTTTAAACAGAATATCAATTCAGTTATGATTGGGAGGGATTAGTTAAACAAAGATTTCTCTCTATGCTCATCCATATGACATTACCATTTTCATCATATAAACAATAATTTTATACCTTTTTTTTCTAACGCCTTCAAAAAATCATTTTGACTTTTTAATTATTAAAAAAAAAAAGAGTATGAATAACAATAATAATATCATGTTGGCATATATAGATTTTTCTCAATATTATTGAAAACTTTATTCAGATTTAAATCTTTATTGTAACCGTTTGAGTTTTAATTTGATTGGTATGTGTGTTATTGTCAATGTAGAAGAATGTGGATTTAAAGCGCATTATCTTCTTATTTATGGTTTTGGGAGGGGTTATAAGTAGTTCTAAGCATCGTGTCAAAAAAAAAGAGCAGATATGATTAAAACTTATAATGAGATTGATAAAAAAAATTTTTAATATTGTATGTCTCTTTCAAAAAAAAATATATTAAGACAAAATTAACCCTATTTTATATTGGTTTAAGATATCAATATATTAATAAACGTTAAAAAGAAAGTTATTACCTTCTTCCTTTGTCTGATTATGTGATTTTCCCTATTACTTCAACGAATTTTTTGCAAGTGTTATATATACTTATTTTTTTAATTTATTCAAAAACAAGTTTTATATATACATGATTTTATATGTGTATTATTATATTTACAAAATATATGTAGGAAAAATTTGAAATAATTTTTTATTTTAATTAAAATTATAAATTAATCTTTTAAATATCAATTAGATATTATTATTAAGTATTCAGTTCAAATATTTGTTAAAAAAAGCTTTTAAATGCAATGTTTTCGAAATTAAATAATTCTATTCAAACTTGAAAAACAAATTGCAATGACTACAATATGTCAAAGATTTAATATTATTTTGACTCCTGTACTATAATTAAATTATCACTTTGATATTTATATTATTTTTTTATCGTTTTGACCCTCGTATTTACTTTCATTCTGTAATCCTGTTATTTTTAGTTTAAAAGAATTAAATCAACCAATGACACTACCACGTGTCAAGGAAAAAGGGAAAATCACTTTAAATTGTTCAAAATTATAAAAATAAAAAATCATTAAAAATCCCCAAAAAAAAATCTTAAAAGCCTAGAAATTTATAAAAAGTAAAAAAAAAAAACCTTACTAAAAAATATAGCAATAGCAGCAAAAGTGAGAAAGTGCTCTCTTTTTTCTTAATTAAAGTTGAAATACAAGAAATTTTCTTTTTTGTTCGCTTATATATATAAAACCAAGGCTTTTGATCATATTGTTAATATTTTATAAATATAATATGAAAAAATAATTAAAATAAGATAAACATTAAAAATAAAATAAATATATAGATTACTAGATTTACAAATGTGGTCGCATAAAATTTAAATTCTTTAACCATCCGATTTTATTGACCACACTATATGCTTTTATGCCACATGTCGTAGTTTATAATATTTCATTTTAAGGTTATTAAAATTTTTTTAAAAAAAGTATCACATGTAGAGTATAACAATAAATATATGTTGGATCAATTACACAACGTAGAATTTAATTAGTATAACACAATACATACACATAATGAGCCACACATTGTCATTATGGAGAGTGAAATTCAAATCCAAGCCTTAAAAGTCCGGGGCCTCTACTTTTGCCAATTATGTCAAAACTTTAAGATTCAAGTATCATCATGTGTAATTGTTATGTGCGGATATTCAATCTCGTTACATGTTGTTATTATGTGTGAGTTTGAACTTGTTAAGTTGATTTATTCTGATTCTTAATCCGTTTATGTTTAAGATTCAAGACATATTAATTTTTTTTATCACTCCACCAATAATTATTATTAAATAAATTTGAAAAGAAATTTTCTTTTATAAAAATATTTCCTCTAACTCACATTATGGATGTAGAAGCGAAGTCAAGGAGGATTAAATGAAAATTTTTCTTCTTAACTCATTTATATTTTATAAAATTTTAAACTAGTAACGGTGAAATTCCACCTTGATCCCCTCAAATAATAAAAAAAAAAATTTGATTTAATCATTTAAAAATTATATGTTATTAAAATAGTGAAATTACAGTTTTACTATCGTACAAATATACAACTTAATTCCAACTCACCTGCGTGAATGTGATTAAGTGTGAACCAAATCCGATTTAATTCAAAAAACTCGCTAAACAATTTAAATTTTGAATTAGATAGTTCGAGTTATTCGGATCAACTCAAATAAAAGAAATAAAATGTTTCAATTTAACTCGAACATGAATTACACAATTCCAGTTATCTAAAAATCCGACTAAGAAAAGGAAAAACTAGGTTGTTTTGATAAATGTTTACCCATCAATCTTATGTAATTAAATAATCTCGTATTTTATCTATTAATTAAATAAGTAGTCCATGTAAACACAATATTGAGTGTAGATAATAGGATTCGTTAGCTAAATTCGACTAAAAAAAATTCAAATTGAATTCAATTACTAAAATATAATTTATCAATTCGACTAAATCAAAATTTTTGACTCTGGATCCAACTTCCACCATTCCCGTGTGGTAGACAATGTCAAACATGCATATGTAAACCCATGAAGGAGAGAGATCCAAAAGGAAGAAGACAAGATGAGTGCAAAAAACGCGGTATCTGACGTAGAAAAGGAAGTAAAGCTTATTAGTTTCTGAATATAAGACGAACAAAAGTCTTTTGTTATGCCTCACCTCTTTTTATTTTTCTTTCTAAATATCTCCATGCAAATGCATTTGTGGGTTGAAAATAATGACTCACCTCTTAATTCAATTACTAAAATATTGAATGTATGAATGGAGAAAACGATGTTAGAAAAATATATTTTATTCAAAGTGAAATTAAAAATTTGTTTTAATAAATAAATTTTCAAAAAGTCGAAATGCAATTTTATATATTTATCTTTTGGGGAGAGAAAATAACCGTTGAATACTATTTAGACTTAAAAATCAACTTAATTTTTAATTATTATAGGTGAAAATAATTGAACCATTAATATTTCGTATCTATATAATAAACATCACATAATTTAATATTTATGTAATATTTAAATCTATTTAATACGATAAATCAGATTGTTAGAATCGAAAAATAAAATTTTGATAAAATTAACTCTTTTTTTTTATTTAGTAAAAAAGTAACAACCTTAAACGATTATATAAAAAATTAATTACTTATGTAAAGATATTACTTTCAGACTTTGTATTAAAGACGAAATTACTCAAACAACATCAAAATCGGAAAAATGTGGAATGCACCCAAAGTCTTTCACTCTGTATTGCTCCTTTGATTTGTCGCTTAAATCTTCAGGACCACGCTAGACGTCTTCCCCTTTTTAGGATCGGCGACTTTGACAGCTAATTATAGTCTGAAATGTTTTCTTTGAAGTCAAAATGTGTTTTCAAATTTAAATTCAAAATTGATTCTTTTTTATTTTGCGTTTGAGAAAGTATTTTTGGAGTTAAATGATTCTTTTAAATATTATTTATTATTTAATTTATAATTATTAGTTAAATTTTGTGTTAATTTTACTTTTTTAAAATTTTTGTTTGTTGATATAAAATAGGATTATTATTTGAACAAAACTTTAAATATTTTGATTATCATTTAATTAATTTTAGAGTTGTATATCAATTAAAATTTAAGTTTAACTTTATAAACAACATTCGGTAATTAAACATATTCAATCAAGTAACATCTAAAAAAATTTGTAGATTTTTAACATTAATAAGCTAGAACTATATAAAAAAGAATTAAGAATTAAAAGTTTTGATTTTTCGAAGAGGCATTATCGAATCATATTCAAACAACAATAGCATTGAAAAGTGATCGAAAATTATATTAATTGATGATGAGTGGTGACGAATCCAAAAACACGACTTAAGGAGGACAAACTTATATTAACATTGTGAATTACATATTTTTTTACTATTAATTTTTATGTATATTCAATAATTAAAGTATATATATGATTTATATATTATAATTAAATATATATTGTATTTGCCAATGACGTTAAAAAATTCTATAAATTTATACAATGTGAATTTTATTTATTTATTCAGTGCAGATAAAAATGTTTTGTAAATTTATTTTAAAAAGAAAGACAAATTTAAACAATTACGATATAAGTGAAAAAAAAATGTTCAGTGGTATTTTATCCATCCAAGACTAGGAGGCTCCCTCCTGCGTGATGTGGGGTATGTATGAAAATAACAAGGTCAAGTAGTTATAACAAGGTTTGAAATTAATTCATGAATGTCAGGCAGGAGCTCCCTCGAATACGATGGTCCGAAATATACATATTATAGCTCGCCGATTTGAGTTTGCTACTTCTCAATTTGTCAAAAGGAAAGGAAACACTGTGATCGATTAGTTAGCACGTAATTACTGTTCAGAAAGGAGCACTTTATGTCATCTGGAGATGCCTAATTTTCATGTTAAAAAGCTGTTATTAGACAATATGTAAGATCTTTCTTTTATTTATAAAAAAAGAAAAAAGGAACAAGAGGTGCTTTTGTTTGCATTCATGAATAATGTAATTAGAATTATTACGTCAGTATAGCGTATGCATGAAGGAAGAAAGAGAAATGATGATAACGGGCCAGGGAGAGTTAGGGACCAATAATTTTGGTCGAAAACAACTATAAATAATAGTCCATAGATAAAGAAGGACGCATGACCACATCTACCACAAAGTTGATTAGATTGTTACCATCACCCATTTCACAATCATATTACCTTTTTTTTTCTTTTTTCTTGGTAAAGTTTTAAAGAATTATGCAATTGATGTGATTTGATTTCAAATTAAATTTGAGATAATAAATATTTTTGATCATCAGGTCAACACATGATGTTCATAATCATATTATTTTAATCATTGTTATCATCTTTAATCAAATCAATTACTTTGAAATTGCAAATAACTTGAACAATAATAATAAATTAAACATTTGTATAAAATTATTATTATTATACCAATTAAAAAAACAACCTAAAGTAAAACTAAAATCCATAACAAGATACAATTATAAAATAAAGGTTTCTTATTACACAATAATAAGGGAAAGAGAATAAGGGAAAGTTCAAAAACAAATTTAGTATAATATGTTTTATAAACTAAAGAAATGTGTGAAGTGATGAATGAATATTATAATTTTATTTTATTATTAATTAAAATGATCTTTCATCTTTTTTTGGTGGTATTGTTATTCGATTATGACTTAAAATTCTCTTTTCGAAAAGTCATTTCTTTAATACTCAATTATTTTTTTTGACACTTTGAATTTATCAATGCAAATAATTTTCATTGTTGAATTCTATTTATAATAATATATCTCAACTAATTGATATAAAATTGTAAAACTAATTAAATAATAATTGTTAAAATTAAATGTCCACAATAAAAAAATATCGCAAAGAAAATGGGAAAAAGAACATACAGATTTTACGTAGAAATCCTTTCGGGAAAAAACCACGGGCAGAGGAGAAGAAGATTTACTAATGTCAAAAATTGAATGATTAAAAGAGGAGATGACTATGCCTATTTATAGGTTGAAAAACCTTATTCCAATCAACAACTAATAGAAGTAACGTAGTAAGGTTGAAACACCTTGTCGAAACCATCCTTTTTTGGAAAACGATGAGTTTTGAAAATTATTTTAAAATCAAAAAATAATGGGAGTCGCCACCAATCCTTTATTTGATGTGATTGGATCACCACAAAAAGTTTTAAAAACTGTTTTGAAAACACGTAGGTCTTCGAAATCCAAAAAAACAGGTTCGGGAGTCGGTTACGCATGAGGAAGGATTAGCACCCTCATACGCCCAAAATTGGTACCGTAATGATTATTTTCGGGTCTTAATTTGTAACATTTAAAATCTTGAATAAAGTTTGAAATACGATCCTTGAATGCATGAGTTAAGTTTAAAAGAAATCGGGTTTGTTTGGAAATCTCGCTATTTCAAAGTGATCGAGGAAGAAAGTTACGTCCAGTGAGTTAGGACATGACATTTCAAGATCCGAAAATAACGAGCTTTCCTTCGTAAAACTTTTTAAATCTTGGGAAAAGGATGTTCGATTATCTCGATTTGAGGAAAGGTTGCACCTAGTAAGTTAAGACGCAACATTTGCCTCGATTAAGGATATTCGATTATTTCGATTTGAAGAAAAAATTGCACCTAGTAAGTTAAGACACAAATTTTCGAAACTCGAAATAAAAGAATATTACCTCGATTTTAAAGTCTTTATGAAAAACAATTTTGGAAACAAACATGCGAGTTTAATATGAATAAGCAGTTAATAATGGATATTAAATAACGCGAAGTAAGATAAATAAGAAGATAAAATGGTAAAAAATCAAAAATGCAAAATACGAGTGCATAATTGGTTAAAATTAAATGCAAATATTGATGAGAAAGAAGAATAATGCAATCGGAATTGAAAATGAGACTTTTTGGATACCCGAGGGCAAAATGATAATTTTGAATTCCCAGGGGTAAAATGGTAATTTTGGGAAAATTTAGGGTTAAAAACTAAATTTTTAGACATTTAGGGGTAAAAGGGTAATTTTAAGAGTTTTGGGGTTGAAAATGGAGTTTTTGGAAGTTTTGAGGTTAAAAATGGAATTTTTGAAAGTTCGGGGGTAAAAGCAAAATTTTTGGAAGTTTTGGGGTCAAAAATGGAATTTTTAGAAGTTCGAGGGTAAAAATGGAATTTTTGGAAGTTTTAGGGTTAAAAATGGGATTTTTGGAAGCTCGAGGGTACAAATGTAATTTTCAGATAGTTTAGGGACCTCCAAGGCAATAAAACCAAAAGGAAGTGACACGTGGTAGCCCCCCAGGCATCTTAAAGTCAGAGGAGTAATTTGAAAACCATGAAAATTTTTTGGGCCAATTTTGTAATTAAACGGAATTAGATTTTAGGATTAAATTAAAACAAATCAGAAATAAGAGGGACCATCAGCGTAAATAAACCAGAATAATGACACGTGGCAACCCTTACAGCTTTCAAAATATCCAAGGATTAAATTGAAAAGCATTTGAAAATTACTGGGTCAAATAAACCAGAATAATGACACGTGGCAACCCTTACAGCTTTCAAAAGATCCAAGGATTAAATTGAAAAGCATTTGAAAATTACTGGGTCAATTTAGAATCAATTAAAAGTATGAGAAGGACCTGATTGAAAATTTGAGAAAAAACGGAAGGATCGAATGCATAAATAACCCCTCCCTTAAAAACACGCGGATCCTAGGTTGGGTCGGGTCGAAAACGGGTAATTGCTCAAAATGACGCCGTTTTGGGGTTGAAAGTCAGCTTCCAAAACAGTGCTGTTTTGGAAGCCTATATATAGGCTACTTTAGGTTTTTTTTTTTTTTTTTTTCATTTTTCCTTCCCTTTTTTTAAAAAATATGAAAACTCTCTCATCTCTCTCTCCCCTCTCCAATCTGGTCAAGTTCCAGTTGTCGGTCGTAGCTGGGCTACGCGCCACACGCGCCATCTCCCAAGACTCGCCGGTGCACGCGTCGTCGACTCCACCTGTCACGCACTGTCATCCACCGCCGGCACCGACTGCCGGTAAGGTAAAATGCCCCTTTTTTATACCCTTTTATTTTAAGAAATGGATCTGGGTTTTGAAAGTTTTAGACCTAAAATAATACTGTCGAAAGTTTGTTCTATTATCAACTTTTATATTAACTTGAGAAGTTGACTCTGTAGTAGATACTGGATCAATCTGAAACTCCACCTGTTTTTGTTATTCTTTACTGAAAGAGTCTATAAGAGATAAATTAGGTAACATAGTAGTTTCATCAAAAACAACATCTCTGTTAATCACAACTTTTCTATTTTCAGGACACCATAACTTATACCCTTTTACACCAGCCTTAAAACCAAGAAAAACACATTTAGTGGATCTTGGTTCCAACTTTCCATTATCAACATGAGCATATGCAGGACACCTAAAATTTTTTATATCAGAATAATCAGCAAGCTTACTAGACCATATCTCTTGTAAAGTCTTTTTCACAATGGCAACGGATAGAGATCGGTTGATCAAAAAAATGTAGTAAAGGCTGCTTCAGCAAAAAACGACTTCGATAAATTAGCATTCGACAACATATAGTGAACCTTCGCCATGATCGTTTTGTTCATTCGTTCTGTAACGCCATTTTGCTGTGCAGTATGACGAACTATCAAATGTCTCATGATCTCTTCTGATTTGCACAATTCATTAAACTCATCAGAACAAAACTCCAAGTCATTATCTGTGCGAATGTGTTTTATCTGTTTTCCTGTCTGTTTTTCAACCATAATTTTCCAAGACTTGAATGCGGAAAACACATTACTTTTCTGCTTCAGAAAGAATGCCCAAACTTTCTGGAAAAATTATCAGTAAGAGTTAGCATATAATTAGCTCCACCTCTCGAAGGCACTCTAAATGGTCCCCAAAGATCAAAATGAATATAATCCAATGTTCCCTTCATGTTATGGATTCCTTTGGTGAATCGAACTCTCTTTTGCTTCCCAAAAACGCAATGCTCATAGAACTTCAGTTTGCTAATACCTTGCCCATCAAGAAACCCTCTTTTACTTAATTCTGCCAAGCCATTTTCACTTATATGCCCTAGACGCATATGCCAAAGTCTAGTAATATCATCATCTGACAAGGAAGAGGAAGCGACTGCAGCATCACCAATAATAGTTAAACCTTGCAAAACATATAATTTGGCAGTCTTTCTTTTCCCTTTCATCACAAAGAGAGAACCCTTGCTAATCTTTAGAACCCCACTTTCAGTTGTGTACCTGTGTCCTTTTGAATCAAGAGTACTCAACGAAATCAAATTCCTTTTCAATTCTGGTACATGTCACACGCCACTAAGAGTTTTAAGGGCCCCATCAAACATCTTTATTTTGATTATGCTAACACCCGCGATTTTACATGAAGCATTATTTCCCATCAAAACAACACCTTCAGACACAACTTCATATGTTGTAAACCAATCCCGATTAGGTCTTATATGGAAGGTGCAACCAGAATCGAGGATCCACTCCTCGCTCACTTTAGAATTGTCGACAGAAGCAACTAGGAGTTCACCATCACTGTTATCTTTTACTACATCAGCTTCACTGGATTGTTCTAGTTGTTTTCCTTTTTGATTCTCTGCCTCCCTTTTGATCTTATTTTGTAACTTGTAGCACTTTTTCTTAATGTGCCCTTTCTTCTTGCAGAAGTTACAAGTTTTACCTCTATTTGAAGATTTCGATCTACTTTTAGATTTACTGCGGGGATTTCGTTCCTGTGCCTTCCCACAATTATCATCACTATTTTGATCTTGTCTTCCACGAACAATGAGACCCTCTCCCTGGGAGTCAGATCTAGGCACAAGATGCTTCATCTTGTCATACGAGGCTAAGGAAGCATAAACTTCATCAACTATAATAGATTCACGGCTATACAAAATTGTATCTTTGAAAGTTGAATACGACGGTGGTAACGAACAAAGGAGAATTAATCCTAAATCCTCTTTATCATATTGAACCTCCATGGCCTCTAAATTCAAGATAATTTCTTTAAACACATTCAAGTGTTCGTGCACAGACGCACCTTCTTTCAAACGATAAGAATACAGGCGCTGTTTCATATGCAATTTATTGGTTAGGGTTTTTGGCATACATAACTACTGCAATTTTGCCCATAATGCAGTAGCAATATTCTCTTTTAACATATCTTATAGAATTTCATTCGACAGATGCAGTTGTAATTGCGTCAAAGCCTTCCAATCTTTACACCTCTTCTCTTCATCTGTTAAATTCGAAGACATCTTATCTAACCCTAACAGGACATCCTCCAAATCCATCTGCGCAAGAACTATTTGCATCTTTACTTACCACAACGCGAATCTGGTGTTGCGATCTAACAGCGGAATATCATACTTCAATGTCGTAATTATCGTGATCGAGACTAATAACCCAAAAAGCTTTGATACTAATTTGTTAAAATTAAATGTCGACAATGAAGAAATATAGCAAATAAAACGAGAAAAAAACACAGATTTTACATGGAAACCCTTTCGAAAAAAATCATGGGTAAAGAAGAAGAAGATTTACTAATGTCAAAAATTGAATGATTACAAGAGGAGATGACTGTGCCTATTTATAGGTTGAAAAACCTTATTCCAATCAACAACTAATAGAAGTAACATAGTAATGTTGAAACACCTTATTCTAATTAAAATAAAATAGATGACCTATTCTAATTTAAAAAAAATAAAAGAAGTCTAGTTTATTTGGACTTTATTTTTTTTATTTTACCACTGAATTTTATTTTAACAAGAATTTTAGTTACCCAATTCTAATAATCTCCACCTTAACAAGAATTCTAATCACCAAATTCTAACAATAAATAGTTTAAAATAATATATATTATTAATAATTAATATATTTTCAAACCAATAAAAACTCCATTATTTAAAACAACTTATTAAATGTCAGTTAAATAATTAAATGAACATTAAAAAGTATTCTCGTCAATTCAAAAAAAATTCATACTTTTATAGATAATAAAAAATAAAACTCGTTACCAGCATCTTAAAATATTTATCTTAAAATAGAAAATAGAAAATATTTAAAATAAAATGATATTTATCTTAAAATTCATACTTCAAGATTTTGTGTTGACTTCAATAGAAAATAGAATGATATTTATCTTAAAATATTTAAATTCGAACACTTATATGTATGAATAGATATTATCATGTAATCACACCAATTTATTAAAAAAAATACTTCAAGATTTTTTTATCAAAATAAATATTTAAAATTTTATTTTATTACCATTTTAAGTACGAACAGTTAACTCAGTTAAAAAGTTTCCAAAATATCAAATTATGACAATTGTAATTTTTAATTAAACAAAAATAATTAAAATTAAGATTCAATAAAAGTTTTTAAAAGTATTCCAAAATTTGATTTGAGTCAGATTTGCAAGTAATGTTATTTTTGCCAACAAGTTTGATAGTTTGATCCTTAGATATCTCTCATTAGGTAAGTTTTGATTATACATTTAAAATAATTATTTTTTTAATTATAAATTAAATCTTTTATATAAATCTCTGATCAAAATATTCATCACTCAAATATAATCTGAATTGTGTTAATTAAATTTATTATTCAAATTTTATCTTATTTTTTATTTCACCAAAAAAAAATCTTTTAAATATAATTAGTTTCATGTATCATACTAAAATTATGATACACATAATGTAGGTAAGAAATAATGTTAATTTTTTTAAAAAAATATAATAATCAAATAAATAAACTACCCCATTCGTTACTTTGAGGTGACTAAAGTTACATTGTTATTACTCCAATTTTTTAATTACTGACATTAAAGAAATTGATCAAATCGTTTACTTTCCCATTAAATTTAATAAAATATTCTCATTTTTTCTATCTTCTAACCCCAAAACTCCCTGAAAGATGTCATTACTGTCTCTATCAAACCACTTGCTAACGAGAGGTGTTTTGTCGATGAACAACATCGAGAGATGCTTCTTCTTTCTTCTTATTTTCCTTGTTTCTTTCTGCTTACCCATGATCACCCGCTGCTCATTATCGTCGTTGCGATTTATGATGAATTAAACAGCGACATCTTTAAGGGATGTCGACGAGTATGATTCTTGAGTTAGAAAAGAGAAGAAAGAGAGAGGACAAACAAAAATTAAGAGAAAAATAAAAAATAAAAAATAAATTTAATGACTGAGTGGTCTGTTTGATCAATCGTTTAATGTCAGTAATCAAATTAACAAAAAAAATTGATCAAAATTCAAACTACCTATTTTTAAAATGACTAACAAGATCATCCATCCAATGATAAAAATTGAGAATTGATATGTTAAAAATTATAATATTTTAAGTTAAAATTCCATCATGAACAAATATTTTTCTACACACTCGAAATAATAAAAATAATTTTTTTAATAACTTCACGAATAAAATTGGTAGCATCAATTAAATGAAAATCTTAAATATAATTAAAAATTTAAATCATGATATGTTCCCAGACATTTGATTCAATTAATGCATTATTTTAGTTAAGAGGTATTGAGCTGCCCATGGGTTCGACTTTCAATTGGGTTATGGACCCAATAAGCCTTAGCTCAAATTTGTTCTCTTTTTTTTTCCTTTTTAATCTTATTTTTATATAATTTAAGTGGACAACAAACTAATTAAATATAAAATAAAGCACAAAAAAAAATAATAATTACATATGAAACCAAAATGTTAAAAAGGCAGCCTCCCCTCCTAAAAGAAAAACATACCATTGACAGTACAATGAAACCTTTCTCAGAAAACACACACACACTCTCTCGTTGTTGCCTCCTCTAAGCCATAGATAGTACCTTTCACCTGCTCAAAAAGCAAATATAATATGATCAAATAAGATATACTTGTGAAATCAAGGTGTCCAAAGAGAAGTGAAGAACTAAGTCAATGGGTTTCGTTAGTGTTTGGAGGGGGTGGTAGTGAAGCATATTCCTGAGACTTTGCAAGATGATTTAGTGAAAGAAAGAAAGAGTTTGAGCCTTTGAGTGAACACATTGCTATAAACATGGCATCCAGTGATGAGGATCTTTAGTTTTCTTCCACTAGAAGTATAGTTTCTTAACTTCTTCCTTTCCATTAACTTGGGAATGCAAATGCAACGTACAAGGAGGAAACGTGAAGGTGGCCGTGTAATGGAGTGACAGGTCCTAGCGATAATGCCACATGTTGGACATGTGTAAGGTTGTGAGGGTGTTAATGGAGTGATAGGTGCTAACGTTATTGCTACATGTTGGACATGTGTAGAGTTTTGGTGGATTATTGCCCTTTTTGTTATTCGATTAAGAAAAACTCCAGTTCAAGGGTCCAGATTCGTCTACCCGGGATTGGTTTTCTATTAGAAAGAAGAGTTTTTGCCCTAGTTAAAGAAGACTGGTATACGTGTCAAAAGATAAGACCCTTAGACCCTTACTCTTAACTATGGATCCAAATTTTTTTTTATTCACGTTCCGTCTTTTCTTATTTCTTTTCAAGTCCTTTTAACCAATAGATGGAGCGTTTGTTTATATTACAAACTTTATGGAAATAGTTTGAGTTTGAAATTATTTAACAAAATATGTCAACATGTTTGACTGGAGGGAATTAACAATGTATTATAGTCCAATTCAACAAGCTCATCACTAAATCATTGTTTGGCTGACTGTAATGAAGTGTTGAATATGAGCTTATTCGGGGATGAGGCAGCATATATACCATTCGGTGCTCTCCCCACTGATTGGGTGATTTCAAGGCATGGGTGGAACAATAAATTAGCCCAATGTTTCAAATTTACCCTCACTATTTTCCTTTCTTTCTCACGTCTGAAATCCCCAACCGAGATTTTTTTTTCTTTTTTCCCTCTGCTTCTTCCTTCCTCCGTAATCATCAACAAATTCCCAACTTCATCTCTTCTTCGCTTAATTTAAACCTTAAAATAAAAAATTGAGCTTATTTGTCGGTGTCAATTTGACCTTCTCACTCAGCCCGACAACCACTTCCAGTCCCTTGGCTTGCTTGCTCCACCCGTAGCTGAACATACTCCAAGTCAACACCATTAACATTCATACAAACATATCTTGCCATGGGTCTAAGCCACATGTACTTTCACATTCATGTATCGTGATCTGTCATTCCAAACCATGTTATACTGCCACAGATCTCTACCTCCTGATCTTACTCTCGTTTTCATATCTGGTTAGCAATATAACTGCCCTACCAGAGGCTTCACAATGAGACATTTGAACAGCATTCACCAACCTAGATGATCACCTTCTTATTGACTCATACATCCCTTATACTAGGCTTTACATGCATGCTTACCAAACATCATTCTTTTAACAAAATTTTGTACATATTATCATGACATATCTCTTATCTTTACTGTGCTCATACCTTTATCATTTTCGTAGACATCATCATCCCATTTATGTGTGTGTATATATAAACTTTTTATTTGAATAGTTCATATCAAAGAGTCAGGATGAAGACTCACCTTTTAACTTACCTACTGTAGCTCGAACCAACAACAACAACTGCTTAGGAAACATAATTTCACTATTACAACTCTCACACATACAAATTTACTTATCATTTCAATCGTTGACAACCTCATGCAAAACTTCGCTCTTACAACTATACCACATACAAACTTACTCGATCAGAACACAACATGCAGAGCTATAATATTTACCCAGAGATGGAATAACACTCATTAGATTCAGAATCATGGCTTCCAACCTAACAAGGAAAGGATACATTTAGACTTTTACAAAAAGTGCCAGAGAGTATCATTTTTAAGGAAGAAGAAGAAAGACCACTTTTAGAACCCATCACACACACACACACACACACACGCAAATATATATATATGACTCAACTCACTTAGCGGAACTTAACAAGTGTCACATGTTTCAGAATTTGCCTTCTTAATAGCCTACATAGTTCGAGAAAATCATAAATGAGTACCCTGCATTTACAAATATCAGACTAATCTATCCAGTTGGTTCCTAACCAAGTAACAATCACAACCAAACTAGCACAATACTTCATACCAACAAAGCATGCTATACTTTTGGCGCTAGCCATTATCATAACTACCTCTTTTTGCTTAATACAATCTTTTCTCTTAAATAGAAGAATAATTAGTGATAAAACCTTCACTTACACACACAACTCTTAGTATACGCCCACTCATATTCTCTAAAATAAGCAACTGGGGGGATCACACTTCGCAAGATAGATTATTTTACTATTTTACGCCTAAATCTTAAACCCGCCAGTCCTGGAGTGTTACAATGCTATAGAGTGGAAAGTGTTTGAGCAAAGAGTGAGGAAGGAAGTTAGACAAACTAAACATGTCTAGAGTAGGCGTAAGGCTAGAAGTGTTTATTGGTATCCACGGAGTAAGGAGTGTATGTGTCATACAGATTGACATACTTCCCTTTTTAAGATGTTCTAATTAACACATGTAGCATTCTTTGCTTTTTAATTTCATTCTCAAATCAAACTCTCTAATTCTTTATACATTGTTGTTTAATGGTAAGGCAAACTTGTTGGATCCTCTTTTGAGTAGAATATTAAAAATGACTTGTAATTATATTTTTCGGTAAACATGGCCTCATAATACTTAAATTCAATTGTAAATATTACAACTGACACTATCCGCTTACAGTTAAGGCCCGCGCTTCAGAATAGGTTTCAAAATCGTTTGCTTCAATTTGCATGTGTGCAGCTGGTCACCTATACTTGAGGAGACTTATATGGAGGATCAGGTTATACTTATCTAATCCCTTGGATCAATGAAGTTGATTGGATTGGATCGTTGAAGACTTAGCTGTCAACAATCCTTGTTTACATTATATGTCATTATTATATTGCATTGAATTTATTTAGTTTTCGTTTAAAAGGGATTGTGATAGATTTTCTTTATGTTAGCAAGTCTTGAAATATTCTACATAATTGAGATACTTGTATAGGTTATTATATTGAGAGATAGAACACTTATTCTATTCAAGTGATAAACTTTATTTTATGAGTGCATTATGATTGTAAAACTTGTATTGTTGTGGTTTTACATGCTAAGTTCATAGAGTGAATTTAATGGTGAGAATTTCGGTGCTTAAGGTGAAAAGGTGAGGAAATTGCCATGAGTGTATGATAGATTTAGGTTCACTTATTGTAAAAGTTGAAGATTGTGAATATTTCTCACTGAGTTAAGCTTCGCAGACATAAAAAAACCGAGTTTCACAAACAATTCTTATACCCCTTGTTTTATTCCGGTTATTGCAGTGCTTGAAAAAGTGTTGACTCCCTTAGCCACTTCTCCCAAGCACTTATGTTTTAGCAGTTGTTTAGGTTAACAAAAGCATTAGCCACTGTTGGTTAATCATAAAATTAGAGTTTAATATTTTAACCCAAATATTTCAATAGCAATTAAATCTTTTCCATTCATTCTATTACTGGTGGGCAATAAAATAGATCATATATAATGATCATCGTTTTATCTAATAAGGTTACACAGAGATAACTTAAAACCTTCATTTTTAAGGTTTCGAGTAACAAAAAGAAAAAAGGTCAAGAGAAAAATTAATTTTTTATAATGTTCTTCGTCAAATCCAATGGTGAACTCCAATTCAGCGTCAAGTAATTCTATATATTAATTTATTAGATTCTATAAATTATTATTCATACAATATTAGGTTTCTCTTTAAAGTTAATTCGAGATCTCTAAATAAACAATAAAGAATCTATGCGTAAATGAGTGAAGGCGAAGCAATGTCGCTGAATGTATGACAAAACAAGGAATGATATCTTGAGAGGCCTGAGGATCATTCATAGCTAGCAAAAATAGTAAGCTTGATCGGGGACCGAACTTTTGAGGTATTAAACAATTGACCTCCACAAACTTTTCCACTTTGCATGGCTCAACTTTGATGATGTACATCTTTTCCTTTGGAAAAAAGTGCAAAGTGCAGTTTGCTTTTTTCATCTTTTTTGTTTTCCTTTTTAAGGTTTTACTGTCAGTGCACACTTCACTGGCAAATTATCCCCATTGTCTTTTCTTTTTCTAATCTTGTGTTAAAACATGGAAGCAATGTCTTACCTGTTAATGAACCGAAGAGTACTAATGGTGTAACGCTAGTTCAACATAGAAAAGTCATTATTGGAAAATTTAGCAGTTCTAAGATATCATCTTCAGTTTTTCTTTGATGCAGATATTTTGGCATATATTTTTCACCATGTGAATATCTTTGGTGGCATAATCTTTTTGAACCAATAAAGCATGAAACTACAACCAATTCTTGCTTGATATAGAAATTGACAGAAGATACGGTGACTTGAAGTAATAGAATATAAGCATGCTCAAATTAGAATCCTACAAGTCGCATGCTGAGAGGGTACCACTGTTTAAGGTAAAGTGATAACTCTCGTGACAATATTGTATGTTGTTTTGCATGTGGCTAAACTTTGTTTCCATTACGCATGCCTAGGGAAGTGATACAAGTGAGAAGCTGCTTGAAGCTACCTTCTTATTCTAATCAATTTTGAAACCATGTAGTGAAGGCATAGATAGAGCTAGTGTTGATTGAAACGCACTGTATGTACAAAATAAATGATGCTCAATGAATGGCGTTGCAGAAATAGATGCTTCAATCTCTTGGATCGAAGAGGACCCTAGACCCTACCCTAATGGATGGATTAAATGATATTATTCAAGTTTTCATTAGGCATTGATGAGCTGAAAACATGAGTAGAATCTGGTTCTTGCCTTATGGGAATAGCAGTGGGTATATGTTGCTTTCATTCCAATATTCACTTATATATATTTCTGTCTCTCTCAATGTCCTAACCCTTTTTTTTTTATACGTGATTTCACATAATGTTGCTTTTTCTTTTGTGGCAGCAATAATCTTGTGCTTGTCTAGGTGGTGCATAAGGGAATAATCTTCAAATGGGGCTAGCCAGAATTTTATTATTGGATCCTTTTAACATTCACCGCCTCCAAATTTGCTCTTTTCTTTTCTTAAAGATGAGTCTAGTAGGCCATCGCATTCAGCATGGCAATCTTTCTTTCCTTGAAACTATAGCAAAACATGGAATGGTAAGAATTAAAGAATGGATATCTGTAATTGCAAAGAACTAAATTCCAAAATTATAGATATACATGCAATTACAAGATAACAGTAGCATGATTTAGACGATCAAAAAGATCACTAAACATATCCATCTAATTGATTCAGACCAATTATATTAAGAGAGATATAGTATCAGCATTAGAGCTTTACTACTAACTCCATTTCTTGCTGCATTTTAAAAAGAAGGTACAATGCCATATCCAGTTATTACTGTCGTGGAGAACATCTGATCCACTTCAGCTTCCACGTCGGTTCTCTTGGCAAACCGACCCTTGATTCGAGGTCTCATTTCTGCATACGCCTTTCTTGAAGCATACCTTATTGTCCTTTCAAACTTTCTTGTCTTCTTCTTCTCTCGATATCTTAGGACTCTGGCCTCCCTTTCCATTGGTGCAAGTTGGGTTGGCATCTGAGTCGGTGGTCCAGAGAAGAGGTCAATTGTACCTTTGGGCGACCTTGTGTAGGAGATTGAGATATCACTCATGCTTGATTCCGGCACAATGCTGATGTCCCCAGAGGAAAGGGATACCTAACATGGTTCAAGGAGTAAGAAACATATCATTCTACTCTGAGTTGAAACTAAAAATCAAAACCATTTATCAATCTCATATTTTGACAAACATAGGAAAAACGAACCACCAAACTTTCTTTTTTCTTGTTTAATGTTTTTTCATGCTGCAAAGCAAAAGCTGTCTAGTTGTAGGACTTGTTTTGAGTTGGAAAATTTACTAGTCTTGGTAGACCTTCTTAGCTTGAGAAAGTGAACATGAAAAGATAGATTCTAAAAACTTCCCACTCTCTCAACTGTTTCCAGATTCTTGAAATTCTTCTGCTTTTGTGTTTAACGGGAAAAACAAAAGGGGGTTTTCTTTATAAGCGTCCTCAATCATTTTACTGTTGACACTTGACAGTTGGATTAAAAGAGAATTTGAGTACAATATAAATGTATAAAGAACTTGGAATAGAAATCAAATTCTATGTTTAATAACTGAACCACTTGGTATAAAACTGTTGGGAGTATAGCTCACAGTGCAAGCAATGGAACCGTTGTAGTTGTATGCAGATTTTGAGGCATCGTAATTCGGGCCATACTGAAAACTCTGGTGTTGCTGTTGCTGAAAGTGATCTTTTGCTTCTCCAGATTGAACTAGCACAACGCTATCACCACCATAACTCTTGTGCGGAACACCGTAATGTTGTTGTTGATGTTGATCAATGAATTGATTCTCCACGCTTGAATTGTATCCTACGAGGTCCAGATAGTCGTCAACCTCCCTAGCAAGCATGAACCCGTTATTCTGGTTGGTGCTATTTTTCCCAGGGTTCAGCTGTAACCATGAAGCTGCCTCATCCTCATCCTCATCCTCGGCAATTGTATCATCTTCGTTTGTGCACATAAAACCATCTTCAGTTTCAGTCGCTGATGTCATTTTTCGACAGCCATGGTCAGTGAGCAAGGGGCCATATAGACATCCTGAAATTGGAAGAATGGGGACACGCTGGTGGCTACGAGCAAGCGGATTGGCGGAATGGATTTCGGCATCGCAAGTAGTACATAAGGATGCAGTGTCTGCCTTGCACAACAGGGCAGCAGGGGCACTCTCACATGCCTCGCACACCCGTACGCGTTCATGGCGCGAGGCGACCTGGTTGGCGGCATGCACTTGGGCATCACATCCAGCACAAAGGTACGCGGAGTCGGCACGACAGTAGACGGTGCAAGCTGCGGAGCGGCATGTGTCGCAGACACGCGCCCAATCGTTTCCACCACCAGCATCACTAATATCTTCTTTCAACATCTCTTACACTTTAGGTATCAAAAGCTGAAACTAAGTAGTAGTGTATGAGCAAAGCAGATTGAAGTGAGGAAGGGAGGGTTTTAATAGTATGGAAGAACCCAAATGGGAGAGGAGAATCTTGGTACAGACGCATGGAAGCAACCCAGTGGCTGCTAAAAGTTGTTGCATTATCTTGTGGTTAGCTTAGTTTTGGTGTTAAAAAGAAAAAAAGAAAAGAAAAGGATATTGTCTTACTTGGCTTAGTTTGGTTACATTATCTTAGCAGAGTGAACCCACACATTTCTTCATTGGCTTTTGGAATAAGAAGTAGATGAAAAAGATGGTCCGTAGTGAACATTTTAGCTGATCCCACTTTGCAATCAACCATGAGTTCTAGGCCCACTCTTCTGCGGACCTATGCTCCTTCTTCGCGTCTGACCACGACTCTCATCCTTGATATTTGTACCATCTCTTCTTTTCTTTTTTCTCTGTCTTCTTAATTTGAAAACACTCAAAATTATTATCTTAAAATTTTGAATGTTTTCAGTTTTATATATTTTTAATTAAATTCAGCTGATAAATTTATTTTTTTAAAACTTTTAGGTGAAAGGGTCATAAAAAAATTTAAAACCGCAAAAAAATCAAATCACACCATACGCCTGTATTTTTTAAAATTAAGATTAAATTGATATAATATATAAATATTGAGGAATAAAATTTTTATTATATAAGTTTTAGAAGTTGTCACCGTTAACCAGTTGGTGACCGAAAAAGATAAAATTGAATAATTGGATGATTATTTTATAATTTTTCATAATTTGGTGACAATTTTTTTTTCTAATAGTTTGGTACTGCTAGCCTAGGTTACCCAAAATTTTTTGATGATCCCTTATAATTTTTTTGTACTTTCTCTATTTTTTTATATTCCATTGTAATTTTTGATACACCATCAAAATTTTTTTTGTACTCCCTCATATTTTGGGTGGGTTTTTTTTATAAAAATAATTAAATATGAAAATGAGGTGAGGAATAGATTAATTACGAAATGTAATATTTACTACAGTCATTTTGAGTGTCGCCTAACACATTGGCTGCATTGATAAATTTTTTTTTTTTAAATTAGGTTTAACAAGAGAAAAAAAAGTTGAAAAAGTGAAATAATTTTTTTTTTCGTGATGCCATATATTGACAGCATCAATAAATTTTTAAAAAAAAAATCTTACAGAAAAAATAGAAGTCGAAAGTTGTGATTTCAACCCCAAACAATTAATGCCTTACTTTTTCAGTAGTCAATGCTTCACTCCCAAGCTTTTAATGCACATCCCTGCATTTCCATTTACCAAATCAAACCTGAGAAAAAGAAAAAACCATTTTTTTATTTAATCAAAGTTATGCCATCAGTAACACCAATTAAAAAAAATTCACCTTTTCAACTTTTTCTTTTTTTGTCAAATTTTTTTTTATAAAGTTTATCCGTGCCGTTAATTAAGGGTGAGTATTTGATCGAGTCGAGTAAAAAATTTCGAGTTAAACGAGTTGATGAATCTTATTTTAGAAATCGAATTCAATTTGAATTTTTTTCGAATTGAGTCGACTTAATGAATCATATTATTTATACTCAACGTTATGTTTACATGAATCGATCATTTAACTAATAGACGAAGTACAAGATTATTTAACTTTATAAACAATGTAATAGTTTTATCTTTTATCTTAATGGGTAAATATTTATCAAAACGACGTAGTTTTATTTTTTTTTATTTGAATTTTCGAATAACTCAACTTATGTAGTTCATATTCGAGTTAAACCGAAAATTTTATTTTTTATTCGAGTTGGTCGTAATAACTCGAACTCGAATTGAATCGGACTTTATTCACTCCTATCGTCAATGTGTCAGACGACACCCAAAATCACTGTAGCAAACACCCCGTTTTTGTAATTGATTTGTTTCCCACTCCATTTTTGTATTTAATTAATTTTTAATATTATTTTTATATAATAAAAAAAAAGAAGCCTTTTTTTGGTATATTATCATTATTTTTGTTAATCCCTCGTAATTTTTTACTCTCTCATATTTTTTAATACACCCTTATAATTTTTTATAATCTTCCATAATTTTTCGTACTTCCTTATTTTATTTTATTTTTTTATAATCACTCATAATTTTTTGTATTTCCTTAATTTTTTTATATTCTCTCATAAATTTTAGCATGTATTCAAATTTTTTCTATGCTTTAAAAATTAGGATCTGACATGAAAAATATACATTTTCATGTTAAGAAATTTGATTGGGGATTTGTGAACCAGTATTTCATAATTTTTAAAAAATAATTAATTTTAATTACTAATATTTGGTACTAAAAATATTATATACAAGGAAAAGTTTTGAAAATTTGAATAAATAAATCAAATACTGTAGAGCGAACCATTCTCATAATTTTTTGATAATCACTCATAAATTTTTTTAATATTTTTTTGATAAATTTTATATCTTGCGGTTCTTTTTACGATTTTTTTATAGTCCCTCGTGTTTCTCAACATTTTTAGTAATCTTTCATAATCTTTTTGCACTCTTTCATGTTTTATTGGTATGCCCTCATATTCCTTTTGGTGTACTTTAAAACTAGAATTCGGTATGAGAAAAATTTGTTTTGGAGTCAATATAATGATATTTTTGCATATTAAAAAATTGAATAAATAAAGGAATTTTATAAAACGAATCATTATTTGATAGTCCCTCTTTTTTTTTTTGGGTATTTCTTCATGTTATTGGTAATCCCTCATAATTTTTTGTACTTCCACAAAATTAATTTTAAAAAAAATGAGATTATATAATAATAAATAAGAAGATTAAGTTTTATATTGAATTAATTTTTATTTGAATTGTTATAGAAAAAAAGAGCTTGAAGAATTTTTTTTTAACTAATTAAAGTACATTCTACTTTTAATTATATCAATTACATTGAGATTAGAAAAATATTTTAATTTTTTATTAAAATTTTGAAATATTTTTATTAAAGATGAAAGTACATCATGTATCTATGCTAAATTATTTTTTAAAGTGTAATTTAAAATTATTCAAATTTGAGTTATATTTCTCATTGTATAAAACCGAGATTTAGTATTTTCATTCAATTAACAGCTAAGAACGTTAGAATCTCATTATTTTTTTCATAGGCATTTGCTGGTTTACATTTCTTTTATGGTTCTAATATTTAATATTTTTTAATTAGGTTGTATAAATAAAAGAAATTTAGAAGAATAACAGCGTAAAATTAGATGGCAGAGGAAGGAGGGCCGCATGGGATTTATGGTTCCCTGAGGGTTTGCTGTGTTGGATGAAACAACGATCTAATCGCTTTTGGTTTTTAATGGAAGAGCGGCAGTCACCAGTCTTAATCTGCATTTCCAACCATCCCTTTCCCTGTTAATTAGTAGAGAGTGACCCCTTCCAACTTCTTTATCCACACACCTATTTCCGACTTCATCTTTTCCATTAAGGGTATTCTGATCATTTTAGCTTTTTTTTTTTTATATATATTATTACGATATCTATTACACTCAACCAAACATAATTCTATTACATTACAGTCCTATTCAATTCTAATGAATCAAACAATTGAATTATTGATTACAATTTTATTTCATTACAATTCTATTATATTACAATCCTATTCAATTCCAATGAACCAAAGGTTCCGTTTATTTCTAAATTTTCAAGTAAAATCAAGTTTCCAATAACTTCAAAAGCTTAGATTTAAGATTGAATTCATGAGTTTATGGATGGAGGTGAAAAAAAAAAAAGTATAAGAAATCAAAGTGATAAGAATTTTTTTTTTTCTGGTAAATTTTGTGTTTTGATAAATAAGGAAACAAGAGATAATGATTTTGAAACGACCCGGTTTTCGTCAATATCAAAGAGTTCGATCTAAAATTCAATTATTTTTTAAATCAAGATGGATCAATTTTTAAATCGAATATATTTATCAGTTGAATTATGATGTAAGAATTGATTATATATTCATAATTTATTTACAAATTAAAATTAAAATTAAAATATAATTTGGTTTTAGATTTTTTATAAACAAATTTGAAATAACTATGTTATTAACATACTAAAACTTCCATCGGGTTTAAAACCATGTTTCTAAAAAGAACGACTTTTAAAAATATATTACTAAGACAATAATGTAATTAAAAATAATTAAATTAAATTTAAAATATTTTAATAGTATTCATTTAATTTATGTTAAAAAAATTAAAAAATTATTTCAAAGTAATAAAAAACTTAATTATAATTATTTAAAAAAATAAATTAGATCATAATCAATTTAATAAATAAAAAAACACTTGTTATACATAATAGTTTAAAAAAATAATAAAAATAAGAATATGGATTTTGATAATGGATGTAATAATAGTTTAAGATTCTTTTAATATGCTAGAATATGCCCTCGTTTCGTTTCGGAAAATAAACAAAATAATGTGATCATATATATATATATGGTTCGGATCTTAAATTGGTTTTTTAAATTTGGAAGTATCAATATCGTATTAAATATGATTTGTTAGTCTAGTTAATGTTTAGGTGTTAAATGTTAGTTCAAATTTAATGTGGAACACATTTAAAATACGTGGATTAAATTATAAACATATGTGTAACTATCGCATGAATAACTTAGATTTGATGTTTTTAAAATTAAAAGAAAAGAAAATGATCCTCCTAGATTTTATTGATACTGCTTGTGTTACATCTCTAACATGTTTATGTGATAAGTACACACACATTTACAATTTATTCCACGTATTTTAAATACGCTAAATTAATGGCTAAGTTAATATAATGATTTGATTGAAACAATACTAATACTTTAAGGACTCAAATAGGATATTTTAGAGTTTGGAGACAAATTTAAATTTCAAACTAATAATGTAGGGACAATTACTTAAATTAACCCAAAGACAATATCATATTCTATAATTTCAAACCACCTTCGCATAGTAGTCCACAAGTGTCACCGCCATCCACTTTATGGCTAACTAAATATCTAAAATGGCCTGAATAAATTCTTAAAAAGACATTGTTGTGTTGTCATGAAATTAGGTCATCAAATTCTCAAATCCAGGGAATTTTTTGAGAGAATTTTTATATTAGGGTATACACTCATTTAAAATTAAACATATGTCCTATTTTTGTCCTAATTCCTTAATCGCATTATTTGTAAAATGATAATTTTTTTAAAAAGATTAAAAAATAATTTAATATATGGTATGCAAACTAGTCTATCATATATAAGGCCGAATTCAAGAATTGGCCCTAAATTATCGTCTTCTTCTTTTTTCTTTTCTTTTTTTTTTTTTTTCATTTTAATGCTTAAAATTTTTTAGCCCAGTTAGGCACCTGAAGTATGCAGCTATTACACTTTTAGTTGATTCTTTAACAAACTAACGAGGACGGATTGAGATAAAATTATATATAGGAAAGTAATGTATATTCGATCATGCGCTTTATATGTAATTAATTACTTTTTGTTTCCCTTCTTTGTTCTTCATATTATCATTCCACTTTATACTAATTCACACTTAATGCGATATTGTATCTCATTATGGATGATTAATCCAGGTAATGTTATACTACAAGTACGAGAGTTTAAGAACTAACTTGGACCACAAAAATATTCAGGCTCCAATGTAAAAGTTGTCGCTGAATTCAAGTCCCAAATAATGATTTAGCCCTTTGCTTTATGTAATCGACTTTTACCTACTGAATATATATTAGTATAAACAAAATTATAATTTAATATGATAGAGATATTAGATTGATTAAAAAATTTGCGTTCATGATAAATGCAACTATACTAATAAATTCAACAGTTTATCAATAGTTTGGCAACTAAAATATTAATCATTAAAAAGATAATGGTAGTTTTATATTAATACAAGTGGATTCCTCCCGAGAATTTAATTGCTAGAATTAGAGTAGTTATAGAGTTTTTTTATTTATTGTTTTACTGCAATTGGGTACTTAATGAATCTATTCTTTAAACAGAGGAAACACTATAGAGTCCTAAACTTGAGTAAGATTTATGAAAACACAAGTTTTAGTCTACAAATATGACCAAGTTCAACAGTGCGGTTGAGTGCAAATTAAAGATGGAAAGCCTAGCAACCTAACCTTCACCAAACCATCTAAGGGTTCTCACATTCCGTAACTACAACAAAAGATGGAGAACTACAAGTTGAAAGATTCCAAATGCTAAAAAGCTAATGACTAAGACGATATCAAATTTTTTTCCATAAATTCAGAGTTGAGTATCAGGTATCGGTATGTATTTGATACGAGTATGATGAATTTTTCTAAAGTCTTAAACATATTTAGAGGATTTTTGGAAGTCATATCCTCATATGACCAATCCATGTGTCAGGAACGAGAGTCAAATATAGATGCTTCAAAAAATAAATAAGAGACGGAGCAACATAGCTTCTAACCTACTGCACCATTATGCATGGGAAATTTTTACTCTCAATCTAACTTGTAAAGCAGACAAACAAACCTGAGAGCCATAACAGTAAATGGAAGTATGTTTGAATTGGCATAAAACTAGACTAAAATGTTGAGTTTTGTAAGTCGACTAATGTATTGATGGAAGAGATTTCACTATCAAAGAATCATTTAAGTGTATACATATGTAATCTGGTTCAGTACAATTCGTGCTTGACATCTTCAAGAACAAAACAGCTAATTTAAGAATAAACAAATAGTAAGCCTACTAAAGGGGGGGAAAGAACTAAAGATAAAACCATTAAGCTTTTCTCTGGCTGTAGAACTAAAGAATAGTGTAAATGTTGGTGAAATATAGCAAGCCAATATGAACAATTGCTAAAACTTCTATTTTTGTTACTTGATTATTGAGAGAGAAGCACCAGTACTCACCTACACTCCAAAATTGCAAGTCTGCAGGAATTCCATGTCATTATCCACATATTTAGTCCAGAGATTCTTGTATTGGTTCATAGCAACGTCTAGCCAAGGTTTCATGTTTCCATTATAATGAATGACTGCAGCATTGTTGATCACATCCATGCTAATGCTTGGATTGTATCCAAGTCCAAGCACGTGCCAGGATTTGTCCAGTGATTTTGTCAATGAGTAAAAGGTGATCAGGCCGGGCGGAAGAGTACCCGATTTCCACAGACCCCGATCGACATTCTGATCAGAAGATCAATTAAAAGTTAATCACACATGCACTTCCATAACTTCGATCCATAATTCAAACCATTAGCAAAACTGAGGTGTTGTATTTGAAACTTGAAGTTAATTAATTGGTTTTACTCCTAAAAGTTGTATTTATTTGTCATCATTTCTAATTTTCCATCCGAGACCACTCTATTACCATTAGGACAAAGGAGTCGTTTATTTACAGTGTCTTATCAATTTTTTGCAGGTAAAAACATTGTTTCTCTTTCTCCATTAAAATCATGAAATGATCTGTAACACCAGTAGCTAACAAATTATTACTCCTATTTGTATCAAACATCATTAAGTTCACTTGAAAGAAAATAATGTACTAACCAAGTTTTGCCAGTTGTGATACGTTTCTGTGCATTTCTCACGCCTCCAAGCATCAAGATCAAAAATATTCATCCCATAAGCCCAAGCACAAGCCTTAGGATTAAACCTCTCCCTAATGAGAGGATGCGAAACATTCAAATACTGAGAGAAACGGTGAAACGACCCAAAGCAGGTTTCTACAGCTCCATTCACCTTTCCGGACAAGTCTATCTTCCACAACCCTGTCAAGTCCTTCTGAACCACAACATCATCATCCAAGAACAAAATCTTATGCAACTTAGGGTACATTTCAGGCAAATAAAACCTAAGGTGATTCAACATTGACATATGCTCAAGATCCCTAAACTTCATGTTACTCCCATCTTTGGTTGCATTCTCCATCTTATGCTCCAAGTAAAATCTCTGCTTAGCAGACTCAATTTGCCTCAAAACTGGCACGTATGCGGAATTCATGAATTTATAGTCTTCTAACGCCCTCACCTCCACATGAGCACCCCCTTCCACAGGTCTCATTTTGAACCAAACTTTCATTGCAGCCAAATTCTTTCTATCAGTTACCACATGGAATACATGTTTCCAAGGCTCCTCAGCGTTCTTCACCACAGACCTCACCACCACAGAAACTGCAATCACATTATCAGAAAATATAGCATAATGATACAAATCAGGGTCCTCAAACTCAGATTTAGGCAAGTCTTCCTTGTACTTCTCCGGATGTGAAATTCTCTCCTCCACCAGCCTCATTGCCAAGCAATGTAAACTCTTAGGAATTGATTTGGCAGCAATTGAGCTCACAAAAGCTCCATTCTTTTTTGCCTTACCTAATAATTCACTAACTGCGAAAATAGTATCTTTCAACTTTTGAATTTTCAACTGATTATCATAATTTTCTTTAGATTCAGCTATTAACAACCTAGCAAATTTCACTCTATCTTTCACTTCTTTCTCAAACTGCCTTAAGACATCCTCATCTAAATTCTCATTGGTTTCAAACAAAGAGGATTTGTACCTCGGTTTAGATGTAATATCGGAGAAATTCTTAGCCAAATCATCAAACATTTTCAATTGCCTCGAAATGTCAAGCTTTAGTTTCCTTGCATAAGCTGCATATGCTTTCACTAATGTGATGTGATCGTTGGCTTGCCTGTATATCAAATCTAACCTTGTTTTGAGAGGGTCCGAGTTCAATGCCACAAACGTTCCATGCACGTAAGCATTTCCGCCACTTCGAAACCTCTGCTAGAAAACCCCAGGAAAAAAATAGTTAGAACATCTAAAAGGGTATTTAAAACCCCAAACAGAATGAATTTTAAAGTACTGCAAGCTAGGCCCTAAAGACTAGCAGAAAACAACAATAAAAAATAAAGAGATTAGATTGTGAAGTATTAACCGCTCAGAAAATCGCCAAAGTGTATCAATAAAAGCCAAATAGATTTAAATTTTGAAGCACCGAATTAGAGAAATAAATGGCATGTTACTGAGGCTAAAAAAAAAAACCAAGTTAGAAAAAAGAAAAGGGTATCTGAAAAAGCCAAAAACAGAACAAATGATAAAGGATTTTGAAAAAATTGAAGGAAGAGAATGAAGGATGAAAATTTTACAGGGTGGTGATGAGTTGTAGAAGGACGAGTAGTGAGGAGAACGGTGGCAGTGGCAATAAAGAGAAGCGAAAACATGGCCGAGACAAAGATCCTGTAAGAAGAAAAACTGCGGAAACCAGCTCCAACACCGCCGGATCCTCCACCGCGAGCTCCCCTGATAACCACAGCCATCGAAATTCAGCTATATACACTGCTTTTTTTCTGTCCGGCTCTTAGACTGTTTAGTGAAACTAAATAATAATAATAAAAAGAATAAAACAGTAATGAGATCTGAGATTTGACAACGAAAGGGTTAGAAGATGTGATTGATTTATAAAGATTTGACTGATGGACTGAAGAAATTGATGAAAGTGGGGGTGGCGTAGGGATTGTTGGTTGAGATGGTTAGATTTTGTCGGGCTGACTGAAGAGGGTGAGATCCGTAGTTATATAATGGGCCGGCCCCATATCATCCATAACTTTTTCAATTCCATCCATTCTCTTCAATTACTCATCCAACCACTTAAAAAAAATGACCACAATAATTTGTAAATAATATATAATTAATACAAACATAATATATTATATTATATTATTTATAAAATTGTATATAAAAATATATAAATTTAATAAACAATTAAAATAAAAGTAATATACTTTTTGTTTTTAGTTTTGTATTAATGTAATAATATAAATTTGATTATTTATTTATTATATAAATCCATTCAATAAATTTCTTTTAATAGAATCAAAACTCTTATTTATGAGTTTTCTTATTAAGTTCATTCAACCAATTATTTTAGTAAAATTAAAAATCTTATAAATATCATAAATAATAAAAAAAATTATAATGACAAAGTCAGTAATATATGGGTTTATATTTTATGATATTTATATTTTATTATAATTATTTATGTAATTAATTATTATTAAAAATAATTAAAATAAATTATATTAAAAAATAAAAATAAAAATCGTAATTCAAGTAATTATATATTATTAAAAAAATTCTATTTGTACAATGTTTAAAAGATATGTTGCATTTTCATACTTGTTATATTATCAATAATTAATTAATATTTCTTATAGCTCAAATGAATAAAAACTACTATTACATATATTATAAATTAAATTATAATTATAAATATCATAGTATTTTATTATATATGTTATGCTTAGAGTTTTATTCAAGTAATAACTTCATTTTAACATTAGCACAAATTTTTTAACTAATAATTCTAAATTAAATTATAATTATTTTTAAAATTAATTTAGTATATGATGAAAAATAAAAGATATTCTTATCGATTCCTCTAAACTCGTGCTTTTATATATATTATAGATAAAAATGAGTTTTCAACGATGGGTAAATCATTACAATAAAAGGAAAGGAGCCACAAAGATCTATATACATTTTTTAGAATCAATTTTTAAAATGATCAAAATAGGATGAAACCTACTTTAAAGTGATCATGGGTGCAATTTACCCAAAAAGATTTCATACTCTCATAACTCAAGTCAAATAACTCAAAATGCTAAAGAAATAAATCCTTAAATATCCCTTTATTGGGTGGGTCTCTAACCCTTTTCAAAAAAATTTATGGGTTTTGACTAGAATCAACTCAAAATTCTTTAAAAATATAAAAAATTTGTTAAAATGCAAAAAAAAAAAAAAAAAAAATTAAAACTATCATAAAATTATTTAAAGATTTTATGAAATTTTAATATTTTCAAAAAGTCTAGATTTTCAAATAAACGATTTCATATCGGTGAGCACTATAATTCTTTTATATAAAGTATTATATAATAAGCACTTTAATTACTTTACGTAAATTATCTAATTTAAAATAGACAGTACCATACCAGTGAGTGTATCATTTTTGTCTTGATACTAATACAGATTGGTATCAATGTGTTTAAGTGTACCATTCCGAATTTATTGATGTTTTTATTTTCACACATATATATATTCATAATATAATTTTTAATTTCTTCACAAATTAAACATAATACATACATGCAAATATATCTCAATTATTAATTTTTAATTTCTTAAGAAATTACATTAATGTAAATATAAGTTCTAGAATGATTATTAGATTCAATAACTTAATTTAATAATTATAGATAAAAACAAAAGTTAAGTTTAAAATATAAAAAATTTATACCATCCGATATCAACGGATAGAAGTTGATATTCGAACACATTGAAACGGTATAAACGCATCGCAATCTCGATCATAATAAAATATAGATTACTTGGTATCGATTGAAGAACGGATGGATATATACATACTAATACGATGTCAATTACCATAATCTCGACCATAATGAAACCTAGATTACTTGGTAGGAATATGCGCGTTTGCCACCTCTACAACCCTTGTAAGTTCTAGCTGAAACTTGAAACGGAACTTACATCCTACTCAAGAGTCGAAGAAGACACCCGCCAAAGCATGACAGCTACAAAAGGTTTTCAATGGCATATAAAATCTCTTACTTCAACTTCCCCAAACTCCTCTTGTCTCATCCCTCATCCAAAACACTTCTCTTTAAAGCTATCTCGGTTTCAACTCTAACAACAAGGCAACCAACACCCAGAAAGAAAAAAACATTTTCCCACATTTTCCAAGAATGTTCAAATCAGACATCGTTAAGTCCAGGAAAACAAGCCCATTGTCAAATGATAGTATCTGGGTTTGTCCCAACTGTCTTTGTTGCCAATTGTTTGATCCAGTTGTACATAAAATGTGGAGATTTGGGATATGCTAATAAAGTGTTTGATAAAATGTCTCAACGAGATGTTGTGTCGTGGAATGCAATGGTTTTCGGGAATGCTAGTAATGGGATGATGGGAGTTGCAAAGAGATATTTTGATGATATGCCTGAAAAGGATGTTATTTCGTGGAATTCATTGATTTCGGGGTACCTGAAGAATGGTGAATGTTTGAAGTCCATTTTGGTTTTCGTGGAAATGGGGAGGGTAGGAGTTGGGTTTGATTGGACAACCTTTGCTGTTGTTTTAAAATCTTGTGCTGTTTTGGAAGACGTTGATGTGGGGATACAAGTTCATGGTGTCGCGGTTAAGATTGCTTTTGATAAAGATGTGGTTACAGGGAGTGCTTTAGTGGATATGTATGGAAAATGTAGGAGGTTAGATGATTCAATTAAATTCTTTTATCAAATGCCCGAGAAGAATTGGGTTTCTTGGAGTGCTGCCATTGCAGGTTGTGTTCAAAATGATAAGTTCATTACGGGTGTTGAATTTTTCAAAGAAATGCAAAGGGAAAGTATTGGGCTTAGTCAGTCAACTTATGCTAGTGTTTTCAGGTTGTGTGCCGGGTTCTCTGCATTTAGGTTAGGTAGGCAGCTGCATGGTCATTCCTTGAAGACGAATTTCGCATCGGATTTGATTGTAGGAACAGCAATATTAGATATGTACGCAAAATGCGGTAGCATGACTGAAGCTCAAAAGATGTTTAACTTGTTTCCAATTCGCAATTTGCAGTCTTTTAATGCCATAATAGTTGGCTATGCCCAAAGTGATCAGGCCATTCGAGCTTTGCATTTATTTCAACATCTGCTTGAGTCTGATCTTGGTTTTGATGAAATAAGTTTATCTGGAGCATTTAGTGCTTGTGCAGTCGTTAAAGGGTATTTGGAGGGCGTTCAAGTGCATGCCTTAGCAGTCAAAACTACTTGTGAGTCAAATATTTGTGTGGCCAATGCTATTCTCGACATGTATGGTAAATCTGGAGCTTTGGCAGAAGCATGTCGTGGTTTCTATGAAATGGAGAGAAGGGATGCTATTTCTTGGAACGCAATTATTGCAGCACATGAACAGAACGGAAATGAAGAGGCAACACTCTCTCATTTTGTTTCCATGCTGGATTCTGGGATGGAGCCTGATGAGTTCACTTATGGCAGTGTCTTAAAAGCTTGTGCTGGTCAAAAAGCCTTGAATTATGGCATGGAGGTACACAATAGAATAATAAAATCTGGAATAGGGTTTCATTCATTTGTTGGAAGTGCTCTTGTTGATATGTACTGCAAATGTGGGATGATGGAAGAGGCAGAAAAGATCCATGACAGAATAGAGCAGCAAACCATGGTCTGCTGGAATGCAATAATTTCGGGATTTTCTCTGCAGAAAGAAAGTGAAGAGGCTCAGAAATTTTTTTCCCGGATGTTGGGAAAGGGGGTAAACCCAGATCACTTCACTTATGCAACAGTTCTTGATACCTGTGCTAATTTGGCTACTGTTGGACTTGGTAAGCAAATTCATGCTCAAATTATCAAGCTTGAACTGCAATCGGATGCATACATATGCAGCACTCTTGTGGATATGTATTCAAAATGTGGAAACATGCATGATTCCAAGCTTATATTTGAGAAAGCAACTAATCGAGATTTTGTAACATGGAATGCCATGATTTGTGGGTATGCCCAACATGGCCTTGGAGAAGAGGCCCTTCAAATTTTTGAATATATGATTGTTAAGAATGTGACCCCAAATCATGCAACATTTGTTTCGGTCCTTCGAGCATGTGCACATATAGGGCTGGTAGAAAAGGGATGGCATTATTTTGGTTTGATGTCAAGTGACTATGGTTTGGCTCCTCAGTTGGAGCACTATTCGTGCATGGTGGATATAATGGGAAGGGCGGGCCAAGTTGACGAGGCATTAAGCCTCATCAATGATATGCCTTTTGAACCTGATGATGTTATATGGAGAACACTGCTTAGCACTTGCAAGATCCATGGGAATGTAGAGGTGGCGGAAAAGGTGGCGGATTCTCTTCTGCAATTGGACCCTCAGGATTCTTCTGCCTACATTCTTCTATCAAATATTTATGCTGATGCCGGAATGTGGGAGAAGGTTTCGGATATGAGGAAAATAATGAGGTATAATAAGCTGAAGAAGGAACCTGGGTGTAGTTGGATTGAAATAAAAGACGAGGTTCATGCATTCCTTGTTGGTGAAAAGGCTCATCCAAGATGCAAACAGATGTATGGCATGCTTGGTATCTTAGCTGATGAAATGAGATGCTACGTGGATGATATAGATTTTTTTGCTTGAAGAAAATGGTGACGAAATAAACGGCTCAATCTTTTTCTTATGCCTATATATATATGATCTTTTAAAATCACACCAAAAGGCCTACTTCAATGGCTCAAATTATTTGGGAGCTTATAAAATGAAAAAAAGTAACACCTGCAAAGGAGTTAAACATTACTATGTTAAAAGCAAAAGAAGAATCCCTCAATGATCTACATATCAGCACATCATTGCGATTAAATCTACAATGCCAGAGTAACAATCCTCCACGTTAACACAGCTCGTTGCCTATGTTTTTCCACCGGTCTTAATGAACATAATGGAAAGCTATGAAAAACTGTTCTTTCACTGCAGCACAACCTCCGATGCATTCAAAGGTCTTCAATCTACGTATCAGCACCTCATCCCAAAAATAATTTCAAAACCAAGCAAAATTTTAGAGAAGATTGCATATACTAAAGTTTTCGTACCATTTTAGCTTAGGTGAAAACCGGATTCCTAACTTCAAATGGATTTAGTGTAGAGAAAACGAGTAAAACCTTGTCAAGATTCAATAACAGAAAGGATGAATGTACATATCATCAATAAAAAGGGCTTTTCTGCTTCTGGAAATAATAAGCTGCTGCTGTTGAAGCTAGCAAGACGAGCAATGCCAAGAAAATGTGCTTGAAGCTAAGCAATCTTGCATCTATTGTCCTCACAGTCTCGAACTGTGACGTGCCATCTGCGGGTCTCACTTCGGATTCACCAACTGATTCAGTAGTCTTGTCCAGCTGGAAATGGTACATCAAACCAACAAAATTGAGAGCAACATATTTAATTTCAATCAATTTCGCAAAACAGAAATCTTTTGCAAAACACAGCAAACAAATAAAAGAACTTGTTGACAGAGGAACACTGCCTAAGGATTTTAGACATACCTAGCCAAGAAAATAGGACTTTATCTAATTTTAGGAGGGCTAGATAGTCAATTAGTCTTCCAATTGAGGAGAATACACAATACAGACTTTGAGAAAATTTCCCTCTTGTTCTAGCTTTCTTCTAGTTTTTTGTGTTATTTCCTCTCATTCTATCTTTTTTCTACTTTCCATCTTTTTACGTACTGCAGGTGCATTTAAAAGATCATCTATCCTTCTTGGCCAGAAGCTTGACTCCTTCAAAAGGAACCAAGTATTATCTCAATAGATACGATCCATGCTATCAATGGATACCCCCAAATGTAAAAGATTATACTTTTTCATCTAGCATCTCTGGAAGGGCTTGAAAATGACAATAATAAGAAGAAAAGAAATAGACAGACAGACAGACAGACAGACAGAAAGAAAGAGCGCTGTTAAAAAACAACACCGTCAAGAGTTCAGGGTAACTGAAGCAAGAGGGTACAGCAAGCTTGAAAGGGTACCTCAAAGTCCATGGAATTTGAGCCAGTAGCACATATGGTATACGAGCATAAATGTAAAAGCTGCACATATCCTAGAGGAAGCAAAAATGCCGGGAAAACTGCTAAAAATAGCCATAGTTGAAATCATTTGTCTCAAGAAATACCAGCTTAAGTATCAACAGCTTGAAACTCTTAATAAGATCATAGATGAGCAAAGGAGATTAAGAAGCTGCTACCCTTACACATTATATGCCTGTTTAGGACCTTTATTCCTGTCCTTCCATAAACACATTCCTCAACCATATACTATCATAACAGAATCTAATTCACAGATGAGGCAGATAAATGGTCATAAACTTACATATTTGAAGCAATTTCTGTCCAACCTAGGTATCATCTCTAAGAGTATTTTATAACAATGAAGCATAAGATGGCAATCAAATTCATGGGAAGGACATATTAAACAACTGCACTAACTGATATGAGAGATGAATTAGGAAAACCCTACCTCAGAACCACTGACCGATGATTTGGTTATTTCTTCCTTAGTTTCTCTGGAAGAAGCAGCTGTGGTGTCTTGCTTTGAAGACAAAAAATCTTTGACATTTCCCTTATTCTCATGGCTCTGAATAATAGAGTGGTCCTTGTATGTTTGCTTCAACTTTACTACCAAAACTTTATTTTCCTTGGCTAATCCAGATATCTGCTTAGCAAGACAGGCATTTCAGGTAGAGTGCTAAAATAATTAAAGGTTGTCAAAAACCAATTCTATCCTCAACGAACATATTCGAATCTTTACTTGGTACAATAAATAAAATCTGATCAAAAACTCTTAAATGGCCTCCGAAGGGAATGCATATTGGTGAAATGCTTATTCATATTTCCAAATCCACAAAAGGTTAAACAAATTTCAAGAATTTTTAGTTCATTTTTTGGAATAACTAGTTCCACATGCTATCACATCATATTGGGCAATTCACAAAGGTTTCATGAAGGTTAAAGCAGGATTGTGTAGATTAACCAAAAAGTTATTTTAATTTACTGAGCTGATTAAGGTGAACTAAGTAAGATAGTTACCGATAATTTTCAGTTTTTATAGTCATTTTCATTCTTAATATAGTCCAAACCACTTTTTTTTTTTTTTTGTGGGGGGGGGTGGTTACATTTTCAAGACTGTATAGAAGTGATGAATAGAATGGCCAACACGGGGCATATCTCAGTTAGAAATCCGCATTGAAAATGAAAACTGACTAAGATAAGTTTTAAGTAAAGCAAGCATACCTGCTGGTGAAGGCGCTCTCTTTCCATGCCCAGTTGCATGAGCAAATTTGCTATCAGTTGGGTACGAATGCCTATGTCTCTAGCAGTTGCCATTTTCATTTCCTCAGCCTGATTTAGAGATGCCTCCAAGCAACCCAGTCTACCCCTCAAGAAGCGCAATTCTTCACTTAGCTCTGCATTAGTTTCAGATAATATGATACACTTATCTTCTGCACTGTCAGCTCTATTTTCAGCTTTAGAAACCTTCAGCTTTAGATCCTCAATTAGATTTTCCATATCTCCAATGGTAGAATACAACATACTTTGCTTCTCCTGACTAGCTTCAGCAGAAGCTACAGCATTCAATAACCGGATCTCAGATTCCTTCAATTGCATCTCAAGAAACTCCACCTTTTCAGATGTAAAATCCTGGCCTTTAAGAAGACTCAGCTCTTCAATAAGTTCCGTGTTAGTCTCAACTATTAATTTGCATTTGGATTCAGCATTATGTGCTCTTTTTTCAGCTTCAAATAATTTCGCTTTCAAATTAGCAGTATCATTTTCCAATGTATTAATCAGAGAATATAAATTATCATTTTGTTCCCGACTTTCATCAAGGGAAGCTTTTGCATTTGACAAGTTCAATTCAGACTCTTTAAGTTGCCTCTCCAATGAATCTGCCTTCTCACGCATAGTGAACGCCTCAGAATCAGCAAGAATAAACTTTCTTTCAACTTCAGTGAACTTTTCTTTTAACGTGTCTACCTGCGCTTGAACAAAATCACTGAGTCTAGTATCACTACTTTGAAGCGTCCGCAATGCAATTTCTTTGGCTTTCAACTTCGCTGTGCACTCTTCAAGCTTTGATCTTAACTCAGTTTCACGATGAGTTGAGTTATTCAAATTAAACTGGGCAAGTTGGAGTCGACCCAATAGCTCCTTTGAGATCCCCATAAACACCGCCGCTGTATTCTGTGCTTCAAACAACCTTTCACTAACATCCATCACCTCTTCCTCCATGCTGACCATCCCTTGTTCTAATGTGAGTATCCTTGGTTTCAGCTCCTCCTCAGTTTGCCTAGATTCTGCAAACTTCTTTTCCAGGTCAATTTCCCGAGCCAAAGATTTCTCCAGCATTCTCAAAATATGCCTTTGCTGTTCAATAGTTTGCATTTTTATCTTTGTATTACCACTAGACAATCGATCACCTTCAGAGACATTCACACCATTTTCGTCATTCCCTAGCAATAAGCGCATATTAGGAAAACGACATAAAAGTAAAAAATTTTCTTATTCACCCCTTGTCCTTTCACAAAATATATATTCATAATATTTCATTGACTTTATCCAGAAACAGCAGAATAAGACTGGTCAAAAATAAGAATACGCTCTGCAAGCATTCAGTTATCATAAACTTGCATTCATTTTCCTTCTTTTGGACATAATCTTTTATATGTTGGTGGTACAGCAACAAAGACCAGTAGCATTAGTAAAATCATTCTCCCTACTCTTTTACATAGGTATTAGCAGGTTCTAAAACAAAGATAAAGCGTATGCCCATTGTTGGTTCTTTAATTCCATCAGTGGAAAAATATGAAAACAAAATAAAGTTAGTAACAGAGCTATAGCTTACTGTTTTCATTTCCATGAAGACATGATAAAATCCTGTAGAAATCAGCAGCCTGCATATTAATTTCTGAGACATTATCTCGTGACTGCTTCAAGGATTCTTCAGAATCAAGTAGCTTTTCCTCCATTTTGAAGAAAGTTTCTCCCAAGTGCTTAAATGAAGATATCGCTTCACGGGAACTAATAATGTAAGTTTCAAGATGCTCCATAAATTTATCCAGTTCTTTAACCTCTGAATCTAAAATTCCCAATAAGAGATCAAATTCCAAAGCTTTCTCCATAGATTCAACCTGCATATTGTCTTTTTCTGACATAAATGATTCAAAGTCAGTTTCCCTAGTTGCCAAATGCATTGTAAGTACACTTAAGTTAACCAATTTCTCGGAGGAACATGCTAAATCTAACTCCACTCTTGTTAGAATCTGGTTAGCCCTTCCAAGTTCTTCATTCACCTCTCCACTAGATGATATCCCATCAAGTATGTCAGCTCTACTTGATCCTGCCTCCAGTTCCATACTATTGAATTCATCACCAGAAACACCTTCTTCGTGAAGGATATCAGAATCCATTTCAAGGGTCAGTAAGCTGCTCTGATTCAAAACCAAATATCATTACCAAAAAAAATATGGTCAGAGAATGTCAAGACAGAAAAAAAATACAGGATCTTTGTCAAATAAGATTATGAGATGGTTTCATTCTATTTCAAAAGTAGACAATCCCATTCTAGGATTTAACTCAATGCAGTCTATTCTACTTTTTCTCTCAAGTTTGTCATGCTGGTTTGCGGAACAACTTTGCAAATTTTTACAGTGAAAGACCCTACATAGCTTGATACAAATTCAACTCATTTTTTCCAGCTGAAGCTAAAGAAACATATGGGTATGTTATGTTTCAAACCGATATTGTCCATGCTTCTCTAACCGAACTCTGCAAGAAATCAGCTTATAAATACAACCACATTTAGTATAAATTTGTCTAAATTAATACAAGCACACCAAAAGCTAACTCATTTGGTATAAATTAATTGTACAAATTCAGTGACAGTAATTGCAATTTCACATAAATTTATGACATAACAATTTATACAACTCTATGGATACAAACCTCTTCATCAAGTCACTAACTACTAACATATACATATTCTTCAGATGTAAATCTTTCTAACCAATATTTTCATTAAAGGTCTGTATTCTTTTTCTTTCTTTTTACTTGATTATAGCTAGTGGCGAATTGAATGTGAAAAATGAATAAATGAAAGTGTGATCCTCCAAAGAAAAAAAAAAGACAATAACGTGAGACAGTATCAATTTCAACAAGAAAATTCATTTCCAAATCAAATAAATCGAACCCATTTCTCTTTCTGTTCTGCAATTATCATGATTAAGTTAAAATAACAAAAGCCTATCTACAGATTAATAAAAAGATCATCACTTACACATCTAGCGTACTATAAAAATGGAAGTGGTTTCAGTCAGTTTCTCAAGAAACCCTAGTCCAAAAACAAATAAATAAAAGCAGAGAAATGGAAATTTATTACCTTTTTGGAAAGTTTCAGGGAGTTGAGGGTTGACAAAGTTGCAGAGAAGAACAAGAAGAATTATAGAAAAAGAAGAGAAAAATTTGTGATGAAATCAAATCAATGAAAAAGGACTAAGAGAGAACTTAGATTAAGGCACACAAACACTCCGCCGGTGAAATTTTGAAAACAAAATAAAGAGATTAAATGAGAGAAAAAAATAGTGTCATTCCAAATAGAAAATAGATAAAAATTTATTCTTTCAGAATAAAGTGACGCATTTAACTTAGCTTTTTGCTCTGCTGTTGCATCAAATTAGGTTAATTGCATACAACATCACAAAACTATGGCTCCAATTTTAAATCAGCCTCAAATTTTTAAATTGTTATAATTAAATCTAAGGTTTTTTTTTTTTTTTTTTTGTAATTAGGGTGTGCTCTCTAAAGAGATAAACGATGTTCCCACAAGCAAAGTTAGCATATTAATATCTTATTAATCTATTAATTTTTAAGGTTCTTAAATTTTATTAATTTTACCATTCATGTATAATTTTTTAATTTTTGTTGAAATTTCAGTCACTCATAGATGAAAATAAAATATTTAATTTAATTTATTATGATTTTTTTTTTGACATGGAAAATATTTATATGAAATGAAAAATTAAATAAATAAAAAGTTCTTTTTGGTAATTTTTGTTTAAAATTATAAAAGTTTTCAACAATGCTACAATTTTTATTAGAATTTTTTTAATCAAAATAAATTTAAAAAATAATATATATAATATTTTTTTTCACATATTAAATCTCTTCATAAAGAATCATCTGAAGATATCAACAAAAGATCATGGCCAGTTAAACAAAAATTCTTATCAGATGCTTTTTGTGCTCAATCATTCACTTCATTCAAATCATGAATGATTCTTCTGCAATGTCTAGTTTTTCCCAATTCATTAGGGTAAGACATAACCTTTACAACACTATATTTTTCTTAACCATTGGATAAAATATTTTCCCCATAGCTTTTATAGTCAATCTAGAACCCTTTTTAATTTTTGTGGCTCAAATAAAACTCTCCAAAATTGCAATTAGTGATAATAATGAAGTAAACAATAAAGCTTTTAGGAAGGCATGTGATAACCACAAATTTTTTTTTTTTTTTATGAAATATAAAGGGAAGGCAAAGCCCTAACAACAACACGATTGACGCGACTCGAACCCAGACCACACTCGGGACAATTGATACCCTTGAACATTTGACCAACACACGGGATTCATATGATCCACAATCTTAGCATAACTCAAACATCCAATTCAATAACTTGCCAACAACTCACATATGAAAACAATCCAGTCTATCACAATTGGTGAGGGAAGAGGCACTCCCTCATACACTTTTATTTTGGTATGAAAATAGAAAGCTTCTATAACTTAATCACGATCAGTTTGAGCATACAGAATATCTTTTGCGAGTAAGTGCAAGCTTTGTTGTGGAGGTGCAGCCAAGATTTCCAATCTGTTCATACTCCCCGCTGTTGTCTTAGCCAAAAAATCTGCTACTCGATTGCTTTCCCGTAGCATATATGTCTAAACCGAACCTGCCAAACTTTCTTACACCATTCATATATTTGGCGAACTTCGATAATGTTACAAACAACCGCAAAACCATTGCATATAGTATCCATTAGCAAGGGATTATCACAGTTAACCTCATACACTTCTTTAGTCTTTCCATATTTTTTGTACATTATTCATTCACACTTCATTTTAGTCTATTATTAACATTAAATATTATGACTCGTATATCCAATTCATTTTCATCATGCATCATTTCTTATTGTAAACCACATATACAAGTCAATTTAGGCAACTTAACCACTAAAATTAGGAGTATGTAATCTTCAAATAAAATTGAATTAATTTGTTTGAGAATCGATTAATAATTTTTTGAAAATTCAGGTAACAGTTAATTCGATTTGAAATTGATCGATTAATTAATTAATTAAATTAACCGAATTTATAAAATTATCTCGAAGGTTGTTGCCTGGCAGCTTGAATCTTCTTCACTAAAATTTGGTTTTCTCTTAATCTGTAATCAGACTCCCAATTTTGCCAATTTAAATTAAAAAAAAATTAAAAATGTTTTCCATTTTTTATTAAAAAATTTATCAATATACTTAGTTTAACATATATAAGTTTAAAAAATGTATCATAATATATTGTCCATCTAAATTAAAAAATAATTACCATACATGAATTTAAATTAAAAATTGTAAAAAAAAAAAAAAAAAGGTATCATAATATAATCCAAGGTTCAGTTTTCACAATCCCGTATTCTTATCTATTTTTATATAATTTATTCTCAGCAAAAATGAATTTGTGTATATTTTTTTCACATGTGCTAATGTCTTATAGCTTTAGATAGTTTATGTTTAGCTTTCTTTGATCAAATCATGGCTAAATAATTTAAGGATTAAAATGGAGTATACAGTAGTATCTGATCAGATGAATGAAATCAAGGTGTTGAAGATGAAGATACGGTCAAGCATGGTAGCCAGCAATCAATGGCATGGAATTTGAGTCACCACACTTGATACCAAAAACACAAGTTGAGAGAATTTTTCGAACAGACCAATATAACTATTGTTGTTGATTATATTATTATTTTATTAAAGTAGAAAGAAAGTCAGAGAACGGGAGAAAGAGCTCAGCCATTACGGAAAATTGGTAGCATGCACCATCCTTGAAATAAAATATCCCATTTCATTCTATTATTAGCACTGGATTCTAATTTTAGATTCTGTGTCTGGTGAAATTTTGATCTTCCTTTTTTGGGGTTATCTCCAATTATGCTTTTGGTGGTTTTATTCGATTTAATTCAAGGGACTATAAATTGGGTTTTTAAGCTTTTGTTGGCTGGAATTTTGTATTCATATATCTGGAAAAGCTATACCTTTAGCTGCAGAAGAGAATTCTTCTCTTTTTCTCAGCCTCAGAAGGGAATTAATGTTTTGGCACCTAAAGCTTTCGTCTTTTTTGTGCGAATCAGATTCTTGGAGCGTGCTCAGGACCGGTTGAGATTTTCTATAAAAAAAGAAAAGTTGGAAATTTTTAGAGTTTTTGGTGATTTTGAAGATGACAGTTGGGGATATAACACCGAATAAAGAGAAGGGTTCAGGGAGGAGCAAACATGTTGCTGATGAGAAAGCTCCCTTGCTACCTAAGAAACATGATGAAGATGCTGCTCATGATGAATTTAATGGAGCCTCTTTTACTGGGGCAGTGTTTAACTTGTCAACAACAATTGTTGGTGCAGGGATCATGGCCTTGCCCGCTACAATGAAAGTCCTGGGACTGATTCTTGGTGTTGCTCTTATCATCTTTATGGCATTCTTAACTGATGCCTCTATTGAGTTCTTGCTAAGGTTTAGTAAGGCTGGAAAAACTACTTCTTATGGAGGTCTCATGGGGGATGCATTTGGAAAGTATGGAAAAATCATGTTGCAAATCTGTGTTTTAGTCAACAACATTGGAGTTCTCATTGTGTATATGATTATAATTGGTACGGTTTCATTTCATTCAACTTCAAATTGCATATCTTCTTGTTCTTTTACACTCAATTGAGCTATAAACTTATTATGATTCATTAATGGTTTCATGAAGGTGATGTGCTGTCTGGGACATCATCAAGTGGAGTTCACCATGCGGGTGTCCTTGAAGGTTGGTTCGGCCAACATTGGTGGAACGGGCGTACCTTTGTTCTTCTCATCTCAACAATCGGCATATTCTCTCCTTTGGCATGTTTTAAACGCATTGGTTAGTGGTCTTGTTGTGCTAATGTTTGCTGAATTTTATCTGTCTTGCTTGTTCTTAATAGATATATCGACACAATTAAAGCAGAAAGCACCCAAGTTAATCGGTAAACTTGATGTTGTGCTTTCATATATTTCAGACTCCCTAAGATTTTCGTCGGCATTGTCAATTGCTCTTGCTGTTGCGTTTCTTGTCATTACTCTGGCGATAGCAATTTTCAAGTTGATTAGCGGAACTGTAGTGATGCCGAGATTGCTACCGGATGTCACTGATTTGACCTCATTCCTGAAACTCTTCACTGTATTCCCTGTTCTAGTCACCGCATTTATCTGCCACTACAATGGTATGCAACTTGATTAAAGTAACTTGTTTTTCATCTGGACTTGAGTGCAGGTTAAGATTCATGTGTTTTAACAATTTGCAGTTCACAATATAGCCAATGAACTCGAAGACTCAACCCAGATAGGAGCAGTTGCTCGAACTTCTCTCGCTTCATGCTCCATTGTTTACATACTGACAAGTTTCTTCGGATACCTTCTATTCGGTGATGCAACATTGGGTGATGTGCTTGCCAACTTCGATACTGACCTTGGCATCCCCTATAGCTCCCTACTTAATGATGCTGTCCGTGTGAGCTATGTTGTTCACCTCATGCTTGTATTTCCAATCGTCTTTTATCCGCTTAGAATCAACATAGATGGCCTCTTCTTCCCTTCCGCCAGCCCTTTACCCCAGTCTACCACGAGGTTTGCTTTTATTACTTCCGGACTCTTGATACTTATCTTCTTGGGTGCAAATTTCATACCCAGCATCTGGGTTGCTTTCCAATTCACTGGAGCAACCGCTGCAGTTTGCCTTGGATTCATTTTCCCTGCCGCCGTAACTCTTAGGTGAGGTTTTCAATTCCATTCACTTCATCATCTTTGGTTTTAAAGTTATTGTTTGGTTTCCATCAAATCATAGTCCATCCGGTTTCAGGGATCGCCATGTTATATCGAGAAAGGAGGACAGGATGTTAGCTGTTGTCATGATTGTCCTTGCTGTGTTTTCAAACATGGTGATCTTATATGGTAATGCCATGTCTTTGTTTAAGAAGAATCAATGAGCATGAGCCCTTAAAGAGAATCCGAGTTATAGAATCATAAAACCCACGTTTTGGTTTCTCAAGCCATTTAATTAGATCAACTTCTCTTCTCTTCTCTTCTCTTCTCTTCTCTTCTCTTCAACTGTATAAAAAGGTTAAATTTTTAGGGAAGTGAATGAAATTTTATATTTCATTGCACTGTATGCAATATCCTACTTCATAAATCTTGTGAAGGCTTGCAATCAAAGTTGTAAAATTGTATTTAAGTTGTAAAATTGTAAATTCATTACAGCAAACTTGTAAAATTTTAAATATATGTCAGCTATTTTAGATCCAACCGTTTACTAATATTTCTAAACACACCTTGAATAACTCGACATTTTGACGTACAAAAAGATTTATCAATATTTCTAAAGTTATAAAACTACATAAAATTTTACCAAAATTTCTAATCTTGTATCAAATCTCCAAGGAGATTATTAAAATTTCTAAGGTTATACCCAAAAAATTTTAAAAAAATTTAGTGTCTCATACTCGATCAACTCAATATTTTGTGTTTAAAAGGTTATACTAAAATTGCTAAAGTTTTGCTAAAATTTCTGAGATTATATCAAAATCTCTATGGATTTATCGAAATTTCTAAAGATTTAGTTAACTAAAACATTTTGGCATACCAATATTTGTAAGGATTTACCAAAATTTCTAAGATTGTATCAGAATATTCTTAGAGAGTGTTTATTAAAAATTTGAAGATTTTTAAAATATTTCCATTATAGATTTCATCAATTCAAAACACTAGCAATTAGAACTATTTAAAAAAAAAAAGTAGGTTATTGGATTTCTATGAAATAAAGAATAATTATAAAAGAAGCATATGTTTAAAAAGGTTAAATATGTCGATTTTTTTTAATTTTTTAATAGAAATATATTGATTTTTAATTGATCAAATAAGTTATTTTTTCAAAATTTAATAGAATAAATTGATTTTGAAAAAATAATATAAAAGCGTGTTAAATTGGACGAATTTTCCTATTAATTATGTTAAAAAACTCGTTCAATTTAACAAACCTTTTCTAATGTGTATGCTGATAGAAAGCGTATCCAACTGACGCGTTTTCAGACATCTTCTCTAAACTTTTTTTTTTGGGGGTTTATTTGTTTTTCAATGGTTCAGATGAGTTGCTTTGTCATCTAAAGGCCGATATTGTTTTGAGCTGATTAAAATCTGAGTTTCCTTTTGAAAGTCATTCATTATACATCCTTGCTTAAAATTAAATCTCATCAAACGCAAAAATTACTTGGTTCCAGTCCAAGCCAGCCATGGCTGACAAAGAACCAGAAGTCCAAGACGACCTTGCCGAGTCGCTCAACGATCTCTTCACCAGCCTCTCTTCAATGGTCAAATCAGAACTCCAGGTTTCCCTAAATCCCCATTTCAAATCTCTCTAAAACTCCAAATACTTCATTATAATTCAGATACCCAGGTTTTGTTTAACCTTTGTTTGTGCAGGGGACTAACAATGTTTTGGAGCTATTGGAGAAGATGAATCTGAGAGTGGCCCAAGAGTACAAAGGATTTGGGGATGTGGCATCTGGGTTAAGGGTATTTGTTGAACAGTTGAAAAACAAGAGTGGGAACTTTGATGAATATGTTCAACAGATTGATGCAATAGAACAGCAAGTGACTGAGTTCGAAGCTGTGATTTCAGTTCTTGATAGATATGTTTGTTTGTTGGAATCTAAAGTTCAATCTGTTTACCAACATCCACCTCCATAAAAGTATTTTTTTTCCTTTCCTTTTTTAAGATTAAAACCAATTGTTGGTTGAAGTAAAATGTCTGCTTTTCTTGTCCTCTGGTTTTTATTTCTTTGTTATATAAACTTCTAAGCATTTGGAATGTAGGCCAAAATCTGTATGCCTTTTTATCATTATATAAGTAGTCTGGTTTCAAGTTGTTCAAGGTCCATATTATGCTTTGAAATTGTGGGGTATTAATCAGGGATTCTGATTCTTGATTGATTGGCAAACCCATTCGGCAGTGGCTGCCAGCTGTATTTTCAGTTGAGTTTGGCAAATTTGGAATAACGATGAACCCAGAGATATCGGTTATTCTTCTATCATAACAGCATTTGCAGGTCTGCAAAGATTGTTACAATATGTGGTGTTCGTCCTCTGTATGCTAAATTTGGTGGTGCTACTAGAAGCAGACCGTAATTGCTTTGATGATCAAAGGTTAGTACTGTTCATATCCACAATTATTTTATCTATCTTCTCTAGGTAGTGTTGAACTATTTTAATCATAACGCTTGAAAACCAATATCCAAATCCTTACAGGTATAGGTATAGGATAACTTAATTTTCAACTCTACTTGACATAGGAATTCCCATCATCATGGGAATTCATCTGATATGGAAGCAAAGAAGATGGGTTTAAACGAAAATGATGGTCTCTTCTCCGTAGAGTGCTTAGTAGATGTGGCTGTGGCTTTGGCTTCCATGGAAGAGAGGTTGAAGAAGGAAACAATGAGACTCACAATGCTATCAAATTGTCCGATTTCTCCATGAAACCCTTAGTAATCAATGACAATTTTACAACTGTGGGGGCTATTTTCTTGCCCCCTTGAATGTCAGAATACTAGTGAAAGCCGAGTTAATGGCTATGGCGATTGCTTGGTGTAATAAGGGGAATTCTTGTCCATGTAGATTTTGGAAATCATTTGAAGAGCTTGGACAAATCCGTGGAACTGTTTTTTGAGAGGCTGATGGCTTAGTTGATAGCTTGGCAAAAGCGGGTATTGGTCGTAATCAGATTTTTTTCGTTAATTTGAAGGATTATACCAATTACAAGCTTGAAGGATGCAAATGTAAATGTCACTCTACTTTTTTCAATCCATAAAAAGAATTTGTATTGGATTTTTTTTTTATATTTTTACAATTTTTTCGTAACTTCACTAATTTGTTAAAAATTGCATAATTTTTATTTTTTAAAAATTTTATATAGTTTCTATAATTTTCTATAGTTTTTTTTTTTATATATTTTTATTAATTTTTATAGTTTTCTATATTTCATCTTTTAAGAAAACTTAAACAAGAATTAGGGATGGCAATAAGGCGGACAAATTTTTGCTTGCCCTGACTCAAAATTTGATCAATCCGTTCCAATTCCAGCCTAACATCATCTATTAAGAAAAAAAATCGTCCCAAACTTAAATTTTAATAAAAGGTCCGATTTTACTTGGACCTAATTCGAATTTAATTTAATTATTTTGAAACAAATAATATTGTTTTAAAAGTTTGAACTTAAAATTTAATATTTTTATTTTTATTTATATATTTATTTATTAAGGGCAAAAAACTTAATATATGTATTAATGTATATATTAGGGGAATTTTTATAAATATATTGACGAGATTTACCTCAAATTTAATCCCAACTTGAATTTCAATTCGAATATTTTTTTAATTTCACCTAATTTAACTCACCCCGAATCTAATTTAAAAAAAAAAAAAACTGATCCTAAGAGATCCAGTGTCGATTTTGAATTTTATTTTCTATCCCTAACAAGAACGCAATATTGTGATGAGTGGATGAGATTAGGGTTTTAGAAGTATCCAAAAGTGAATAGGAATTTAAAGATTTCAACCATGAAAAATAAGACCCGCAAATGGAGACGGACACAATTATTTCAAGGAAGTGCAATGAATCACGTATGGTCACGGGAGAGGCGTGTTTGACCACATTTCTTCTATTCTTTCCCTTAAATCACCTTCCTACGCTTCTACTACCACAAAACCCTTTTATTATATTTTAAATTGTATTTTAGTTTTATCGAAAAAAATAATTATGTTGCGTGTTTTTTGTGGAAGGTTAATTTCTTTAAGTATATGATATGATTCTTAAATGTGACGTCCTAGATAGGTCTTTATGCATGCTAACATGTACCCTATCTTAAAATTAACATGTGGATTCACCTGCATGATGATGTGAACTCACCACGTGCGAGCTCATGTAAGGATGCGAACTCATCATGTGCGAACTATGCAAGCTATCATTATTGGAGTAAAGGGGATCGGGTCGATCCCAACCGGATAATCCGGTAGCAGGTTGGTAATGGCGAACACCATAACAAAACAAACTGGTCCTTATACGTTATTGGTTATTTTCAATTCCTATACTTTTAGAATTTGAAAATCTTAGACTTAACAAAATGATAGTTATAAAACTCATTCAGTTCTGTTATTTTAAAAAAATGAATGTGGCAAACATAAGATAACATGGACTAAGGGTGTTTTTAGCATTGCTTTTCAAAAGTGCTTCTGTGATTAAATATAATTTATATATTCAAATTAAATTTTACAAATAATTAAAATTAATTACTTAAAATATTCAAAATTTATATTTCATATATCAAAATATTAATAATGAGTTACATTAAATTATTTTTATATTTTATTTAAATATGGTAATATAACTAATTTAATTTTTTTTAGCTTCCTATATCATGATTAAAATGAATATTTTATTTCTTAATTTTTTTAACAACAATACAAAACAAACACTCAAACTTTTAATAATACAAAACACTCAAATTTTTAATCAAACTTTTTTAAAAATAATATTAAACTAACCCTAAATACACAACTTTACGCATAACACAATACTAGTAACAGAATTTAACCAAACAAATTTATCTGTTATCGTTTGGTAATGACTAAAATTTCAAAAACAAAAAAAATATAAATCTAAAATTCACCGATTTAAAAATATAAAAACTAAAATTCATCAAATCAAATTAATATACCCTGGTGCGTTTGAAAAATCTAACCATTGACCCATTGAAAAGTAGGTCAAATTGGAAAGCAGAGTTAATTTCTTGGAAAACACTTGTATGCAAGTGGAAGCCCTATATATAAACATTTTAGGTGTCATCAAAAGTAAAGCCAAAAAGAATGGAAGAACCAATAACTCTCTACTCATTTCTTTCTCTTATATTTTTCATCATTTGTTTAAACTTGTGTCTTCAATCCAGAAGACACCGTAAAAACCTCCCCCCAAGCCCACCTTCACTCCCCATTGTTGGCCACCTTCACCTCCTAAAACCACCCATCCATCGTTTGCACCATACGTTCTCCCAAAAATATGGTCCCATCTTCTCTCTCAAGCTCGGTTCCCGGCTCATGGTCGTGGTGTCGTCCTCGACCGCAGCCGAGGAGTGTTTGATCAAGAATGATATCGTTTTCGCAAACCGACCCAAGTTCATCATCGCCAAGCACTTAGGCTACAATTACACCACACTTATCTCCTCGTCTTACGGTGATCATTGGCGCAACTTACGTCGAATTGGTGCCACCGAGATCTTCTCCTCGGGTCGCCTAAACGCCTCCGTAAATGTTAGGAAAGACGAAACCAGGCGGTTGATGCTAAGACTGTCGACTGATTCACGTCAGGACTTTGTCAAAGTGGAGCTGAAACCCATGCTTTCCGACTTGACCTTTAACAACACGATGAGGATGTTGGCGGGAAAACGGTACTACGGGGATGAAGTGACGAATGAAGAAGAAGCCAGGGAGTTTAGGGAGCTTATGTTGGAGGTAGCTAAGAACAGTGGAACGGGAAATCCAGCAGATTACTTGCCTGTGTTGAGCTGGTTTGGTTTAGGGTTTGAAGGAAAGCTGAAAAAGCTTGGAAGAAGATTGGATGGATTCTTGCAGAAGTTGGTTGACGACCATCGAAGTAATAAACTGAAGAATAACAGTATGATTGATCATCTCCTTTCCATGCAAGAATCTGATCCTCTTTACTACACTGATGAAATTATCAAGGGGTTCATAATGGTTAGTTTCAGTCTTTCTACTCTGATCAATACTTTTTTGTAGGTATGATGAAATTAAGAATATTGCTGTGTCGTGTGCAGGTGATCCTATTTGCAGGAACTGATACATCATCAGTGACAACGGAATGGGCAATGGCCAATTTGCTAAATCACCCGCAAGTGCTGAAGAAAGCTAGAGATGAAATAGACAGCTTAATTGGTGAAGAAAAGCTGATTGAAGAATCAGATGTTCCCAAACTGCATTACCTTCAAAGTATAATGTACGAGACACTTAGGTTATACCCTGCAGCGCCTCTTTTGGTCCCACACATGCCGTCCACTGATTGCAGCATCGGAGGATACGACGTGCCAAGTGGCACGGTCGTGTTGGTGAACGCGTGGGCCATCCATCGAGACCCGAACGTATGGGATGATCCAACAAGCTTTAAGCCTGAGAGATTTGATGGCAATAGTGAGAAAATAGAGCATTCTCAGAAGCTCTTGCCGTTTGGGTTGGGGAGGAGGGCGTGTCCTGGGGCCAATCTAGCTCAACGAATGGTGGGGCTGACTTTAGGATCATTGATTCAGTGCTTTGAATGGGAAAAAATTGAGGGAAAGGAAATTGATATGAGTGAAGGTAAAGGGACCACCATGCCTAAACTTCACCCTTTGGAAGCTTTGTGTAAAGCTCGGCCCATCGTCCATAAGCTTTTCTATTAACATTTTTTCTTTTTATATTTAAATATTTGTTATAGGTTAGTTTAGTATTGTATTTAGTTCAAATTCTGCTATTAAACTTTTGAATTTAGTATGCTATACTTTTATTTGGTCATTTTTTGTTTTTTTTTTTTTTTTTAGAATTTGGAACTTTACATAAAATGTCATTTGGTGATTCTTTGGAATATGATTGTAGGTAAAACTCTTTTCCAACCCATAAATAAGAAGATAATACACTTCAACACACTCAACCCACATCTTCTTTTATTAATAACAATGCCTGTACCAATCAAGTTCAGATTCAATTTCTACTTTCAATTGAAAGCAAAATTGCTTCATATTTGTGTTGCATATGTTTTCTAAATATAATAATTCATATATAAACTTAAGGTATATATAAAACTTATTTTGAAATAAATTAAAAAAAAATTTATTGAAATCATATTTTATTTTAGCCAAAAGCTAATAGCTACAAATAATTTCTTAGTCAGTAATTCTCAGCTCCTATATTCCCAAATACTCATTTAAGAAAATCCTTTTACCTTTTCTCAATAACACCAATTTCATTAGGTTGGAGTTGAACAAAGAAAACAATCTTTCCCCTCAATCTCTCAGGGTTCCAGACTTCAATGTGATTTAGAAGAGGTTAAAAAATAAAGACCATTCTCACCCATGATTTATGGTGCAAATATTAAATCTTGTAAGCTAAACTAGAGAACAACTTGCACTCAGGAAAGAGTGTCAGATAGCTGATGTGTTGATTTGCTAAGTTTAATCTCATTTTCTCGGTGGGCAGGGCAAAATGGTTGATGCATTTATTCATGCATCATCCAACAGGCAATATAGATGTGTGCCTGCATGTTCTTCAAGCATCAGATCTCATTGCTCAAATCAGTCACTACATTACATTCCATGCCAGTATTTTGGCCTAAAACTCAAATTTGGCATGATCAAATTGAGGATTTTAAAACATAACATGCATTATGATCAGAGCAATTGAAAGGGTTGTTTGAAACAATTGGAACAGCACTAAGAATCTTCATCCTGCAGTATTTATAACTACTGTGAGTCTTAAATTTCACTTCAGTGCCAGAAAACACTTCTAATAGCTGAGAGTTCAGTGTATGTACTATCACTCACACACAAAAAGAAAAAAAAGCAAACATCTTCAACTTCAACATGCAATTCCAACTGAAATTGATGTTATAATTTCAGAAGTTAAGAGAATTGAGGAACAGAAAAGTACCAATGTGGAAAAGGTGAGAGGCAAATATAAAGACTGATCAGTTTCTGCAAGATGCAAGATGACTTCTCTAAACAGTTTGAAATTCATTTTTCGAAGCCGAGAATACTGATGTTGCCAGATGAAGCAAACAAAACTCAATTGATTTTGCTCAAAATGTTATCTAACCAAGGAAGAATAATGCACAGGAAAAATGAACCTAGAATGATGAAGATCTTATCTAATTACTCTAACTACTAGGGGTGTAAATGAACAAAATGTTCGATGAACTGTTCGTGAACCGCTCATATAACATTCGTTACTAAGCTAAATAAACGAGTACGAACAAAATTTTTATGTTCATTTAATAAATGAACGAACACGAATAGAGATGTGTTTGGTTCGTTTATATTCACAAACAAACTCATTTAAAAGCTCGTGTATTGGCTCGTTTATAAACTCATTTATTTATTAATGATGTTTTCTTATAAAATATTAAAATAATATTTGTGTATGTATTTATTTATTGTTTATTATTCATTAACACTATTCGTGAACATGTTCAATTATATGTTCATGAACATGTTTGTTTAATGTTTGTGAACATGTTTGATTAAGTTAAATGAACATATTCGTGATCATTAAACAACGAACATGAACACACATAATTTTAAATAAACAAACATGAACAAAAATTTGAAATTTTTAATAGATGCAAACTAAACACGAACAAGCTTAAAAATAAACAAACGAACATGAGCAAAAGTTTGTTCGTTCAAGCTCGATTCATTTACAGCCTACTACTCTGCAATTACCCATCCAATGTCATTCTCCAAGAACCTTGGGTTATTAAACATAAAATGCTCCATAACACCAATAGAATCTACTCAAAGCATTCTAGCAAATCTCCACAATAAAACATTACATTTTCAATTGTCCAAGTTAAGCTTTTAGTTATTGCTATCAAACAATCTATTCATCCCATTTAATATTTAATAAGTCATTCTCAGATTCCTCATGACAATAGCTATTGAACTCAAAGAAACTTCATTAACATTAGAAACTCACAATATTAATATATCAGATTTTTTATCAACAAAAACTCCAATATGAAAGAACATTGAAACCTGAACCAACCTGAAAATTAATATGCTATGATGAGCAACAGCAAGAAAAGTTAATCATCTCAACTGATGAGCAATAACCACCAGTTTTATCAACAATAACTACTGAATTCGAGGGAATTTCATGAACATTTGAAGCTCACAAGTATACCATGTAAAAGAAAAAAAAATCAGACTTTTATAGAAAAAAAACTCCAATATGGAAGAACATCGAAGCATAAACCAACCTGAAATTCATCTACAAAGGGCTGGAATGTACAAATTTTGATCATCTCAATTATTCCACCAGTTTTAGAAGAAAACCTCATCGCCTAGTCAAAGAATTCTTGATAACCAGCCTCAGCCGCCTACCCAACACGTCAAACTCAGAAACCCTTTGCTCCTTCCACTTCCTCTCCGTTGTATCCATGCACACCACACCCTGCTTCATGAACATCATCCGAACCTCCTTGAAACACTCATCGAACGCATTCAACACGCTTTTCACCAACACCCCATCAATTGTCTCGCCATTAATAACCCCATCCCTTCCCGCGGCAAAATCATAATGCAAACTAACGCCGTTAACCTTCACTTCCCCGTCATCATCAATTGTATCACAATCATCAAAACCATTCCCAGCAACGCCATTAAACCCGGAACTGTTCTTACCAAAAGGGGAAGAGGAAGCAAACTCAGGGCTCCAAAGCCTTTTAGAAAGATCAAACAGAGCTCGATCATGAAGAGAGAGAGAAGAAGGGTTCAAGCCCCGAGCCAGCCTAGAGGAAACGACCCTGAACTTTTTCCTAAGTCTCCTAAGCTTTTCGGAGAGTTGGGACTTGGTATAAGGTTGAGGCATGGAGTGGGAAAAGGAGGAGTAGAAAAGAGGGAGGTCTTTGGGGAAACAGAGAGGATGGGATCGGAGAAGGGCTTGGAGGAAACGGATCTCGTCGGGCTCTGACCAGATCCGTTGGAATTTGAAAGGAGGCGGTTGGGGTTTGGGTTTGGGTTTGGGTTTGGGGGGAGGAAGAATGATGGGTTGGTATTCAAGTTTTGGGGTGTAGAAGTGGGGGTGGTGAGGGGCTTTACGCTTGATGGGGAGTTTGGAGGCAGAGGGTTTAGAGGGGTGGGGTTGGCTGGAATCCATGGCTAGTCTTTTTTTTCTTTTCTTTGGGGGGGGGGGGGGGGTGGTTAGGTTTTTTAGGACTTGGGATGGAAGGTGTGTTGGGGTTGAAGGTGAACACCAGAGCGAGGGTGGGGGTGAGGCTGAGGCTCAGCTCCCATCAACCAACCGAAAGGGTTATTGCTTGATTAGAAAACTATCACGTTGCACAATTTTTCTTTTTCAAAAAATAAATTAAATAATATTCAGGAGATCTCAATTTTTAAAAAAGTTAGATTTTTTTAAAATTTTTTTACAAAAACTATAAAAATACATCTTCTTTTTTAAAATACATAAAATCCGAAAACAAAATTTAAAAAACAAAATAATATAAATATCTATAATACCTTGAAGTTTTTTTTATAATTTTCTTTCTAAAATTAATAGAAGCAAAATCTGATTTGAAAATATCAGCTTTTAAATTTATTTGTATTTATAAAAAATCATTTCTCTTCTCAATTATGTCATTTAAATTATAAATCCGTTATTCGGTTCAATTCTTTACTTGTAATGGTGTTAAAAAATATCAAGCAAAATGTGTAATGTGATAATTAAGTTTATTTAAAAATTAAATTATTAAATTTACTTTTAAAAAAACATATTTAATTTTGGTTCATAGTTGATCAGATGTTGATTAATGTTAACCATCATTGACTATCATATGGCATATTAGAACACTCTATGTGTTTTTCTTTTTGTTTTTTTAATATCATATATTATTTTGATTAAAAATACAAAAAATCATATATAATATATAAAAATTAAAAAAGTTTAAAAATAATTTTTATAAATTTCTAAAATATGAAATATAAATTTTTTAAAGTCAAAACAATATATAAAAATAATTTTTTTATAAAAATTTAAAAAGTATTTAAATTTTAAAATTTTGCAAAAAGAAAATTTAAATTTTCAAATATATATTCTAATTTAGATATATTTTTTAAAATTTTTAGAATTTAAATTTTTTGAAAATTTTTTTTTTATCTAGAATATATATTTGAAAATTTAAGTTTTTTTTTATGAATTTGAATAAAGGTAAATAAACAAATCTAAATTCAAATTTTATGTAAAAAATTTTGAATTCTACAAAAATAAAAAGATTTTGAAATTTTAAATTAGGATTTACTTTAATTTGTATGTGTACTTTGATAGACATATACAAATAATTATAATATCTAAATTTGTATTAAATATAAGGGACAAATCTTAAAATTATACATAACTTTGATTTAATGTGTAATTGTATATATGAACGTTAATTTAATGCAATTATACACATGAAATTCTAATTGTGATTCAAATGTATACTTGAAACTTTAATTTTGATTTCATCATACACATTTAAAGAAACTAGTTTCAAACCCAACAAATGGCTCCAGTGGAAAAGAGGATGTTGTTCATCCTAAGAGATCCGGGTTCAAGCACCTATGTATGCAAGGTGTGTGTGCCTTGTCAAAGGGTTAAGAATGTATGAATAGATACTTGCCAAATACGAAATTATAGTATTAATATATCACCATTATTAAATACATAGAGAATTTGAGATTGAGATTATGAAATGTTTAGTTGATTAAGCTTAATTCATGATGTAAATGAGTTAGAAAAGTGGTGGAATTAAGCTTATTGAGTTAGTAGGGATCAAATTATAAAAAATGAAAACTGTTGGAAATAAATACTATGGATTGATAGATTGAGGTCTTCAAAGAATAAACATGAAGTCTTGATTTTGATTCGATGAGTAAACAATGAGATACGAATAGTTTAGATATTAACATTGAGTCCCTCCTAACAATGTCATTTCCAAGGATCAAACCTAAGTCCTTCCCTTGGAAATGCAATGTATCTTACCATTGCACCCAACCACTTGTGTACTGGTTAAGCTTTTGTTGAATATGAACTAATACCATTTTTTTGAATATACTGATGTGATTACATGGTAGTATCTGTTCATACTTTCTTAACCTTTTGACAACGAACACACACCTTGCACACACAGGCGCTCAAACCCAGGACCCTTAGGATGAACAACATCCTCTTTTTCACAGGAGCCACTTGTTGGGTTCTAACTAATACCATTTTTATAAACGAATTATCCAACATAGTTTAATTTTAGTTTATATATTAATTTCAAATTATTTTTAGGCCCCAATTGCGGGTGTTAACATCTAACACAATTGGCGGATATGATTTAAGAACTAATTAATTAATTCATTGTCAATACCTAACCCAACCATGTCAACATCCAAACATTGTTTACAAATTAATACATGACTTGTCTCTCAAACCACATTTATTTAACCTAAACTTTTTGCCACGTCCCTAAAAACTTGATACTTGGAATGTGCGGTCTTAGACGCTTCTTGATCAAAACAACACCTAAGTAAGCCTGAAACTGATCAAAGCTAAAGTGCTTAGATCCTTGCAGAAGCAAAAGAACTTTGAAAGAAAAGGCAAAACAAAAGACAAAGAAGAAATTTGAGTGAATGCTTTGTATATTCCTCAAAAAATGAAGTATGTAAATGAGGTGGGGGTAAGCCTCTATTTATAGTTGAAGCCCCTTACATCCAACGGTTAAGATTAGAGTACATCGACAATTGAGATACAATGATATCTATAATATCCCTTAATCTAAGGAATTCTAATCAAACATTCCTAAGATAAGAGATTATAAAGGATATGGAAAGAATCAAAAGGGAATATGCTTGATTATGTGCTACTTGCCTTATCTACTTTGCAAGGCTCTTCAATCCCAAGTGTTGGGCCAATTCGGATGGGTGGTGGTAGGCTTAAGATGCTGTGGAGTGATTCTTGGGCAGCTTAATGCGTGCTGGTCTCGAGCCTTGGTGTGCGATCCATGACATTCTCCCCCACTGAATCTAGTGACAACCTCGTCACTCGGCTAGCATGGTATCTGTCCACTTGGTCTTTGAATTGCCACAGGCCCTCGACTAGTTCCCAATTACCCTCACTGTCGGGAAGTCCTTTCCACTAGACAAAATATTCGTGCCTTGGTCGATAACCTGGTCGTTGAATAACTCTATCTGCTTGGATCTCTCAAACTTTATTCTCATAGAAGATCTTCACTCCGACTGGCACTCGGTGTGATTTACCTTGATCCGGATCTGACTCATCTTAATGGTAAGGCTTGAGTAGGCTAACATGAAACACTGGATAAGCTCGGATGGTTGGTGGCAACTCCAATCGGTAGGCCATGGTGCCTACTCGCTTCACAACTTAAAATGGACCCTCGTATCTTTGCATAAGCCCCTTGTGTACAATTAGGTTGCGTAAGACCCCAGTCAATTTGGCAATGACTAGATCACCAACTTGGAAATTCACGTCCCTACGCTTACGATCTGCCCACTTCTTGGTCCGCTTCCTTGCCTTATGTAAACAAGCTCGGGCTAAGTCATGATGCTTTTGCATTCATACCTGATAACAACCGTGTTGGGTGTAAGCGATTGTTGCCCAGTCACGATCTCGAACGGACTTTGGTTTGTAGTTTTGCTCCGTTGCAAGTTCTAGGAAAACTGAGCCACATCCAACAGTTTTGGCCAATCGCGCTGCGTTGCACTCACATAGTGCCTTAAATAGATCTTCAAGAGTGCATTCACTCGTTCGGTTTACCTGTCGGTTTGGGGGTGAACACTTGTTGAAAAATTCAAGCTTGATCCCATGAGCATGAATAATTCGGTCTAGAACCTCCCTGTGAATCGTGTGTTCCGATCACTAATAATCATCTTTGGCACTCTCCAATATTTGACCACGTGCTTGAGGAAAAGACGGGCCGCCTCTTTGGTTGGACACACCTTGGACGCTGGAATGAACATCTCATACTTTGAAAACCTGTCAACAACAACCATAATACTTGACAAGCCGTCAGTGTTGGGTAAACCGATAATAAAGTCCATGGAAACACTTTCTCAAGGTCACTCAGGAATGGGCAATGGTTGCAACAGTTTCGCTGGTTTCTTCATCTCTATTTTGTCCTATTGGCACACAAGACAAGTCTTCACATAGACTTCAACATCTGTGCCCATGTGCGACCAGTAATATACTCTGCAATCAGTGCTAATGTCCGGTTCATCCCCGGATATCCCGCCCACTTGAAATCATGGTATCCCCTCATGAGCCCCTTGTGCAATTCTTCAAATTGAGGCACATAGAAGCGTTGTCCTCGAGCATACAACAAGTCCCTTTTGAGCCAAAACTTTCTAGTCTTCCCCTCTTTGGCATAATCGATGAGCATTTTGGCTGTTGGCTCATGTGACAACCCCTCTTTAATGCGCTCCAATAGTTATCCTTGCGGCAAGCTAACAAACTCCATATTATACCTTCAGCTTAGGGCATCAGCAACGGAATTTACCTTTCCTGGTTTGTACTCTATGAAAAAATCAAATTCTGTAAGGAATTCCTACCATCGGACCTGCTTTGGAGACAACTTCTTTTGGGTTAGAAAATAACTATTGGCAACATTGTCTGTGTATACCACAAACCTGGACCCAAGTACGTATTGTCGCCAAGTGCGCAAGCAGTGCACCAGCAGTCATTTCCTTCTCATGGACCATGTACCTCCTCTCGATCTCATTGAGCTTCCAGCTTTCAAAGGCAACTGAATGTCCTTCTTACATAAAAACCCCACCAATGGCAACATTGGACGCATCGGTGTAGAACTCGAAAGGCTTGGTGTAATCTGGTAACACCAACACTGGTTCACTCACCATGGTCTTTTTCAATTCTGCAAAGGCTTGTTGGCAATCGATGCTCCAATCACACGCCTTATCCTTCTTTAGTAACTCGGTCAAGGGTGTGGCTATTTTGGAGTAGCCTTTGACGAACCTTCGATAGTAGTTTGCTAGTCCCAAAAAGAATCTCAACTCTGTCACCTTGGTTGGCGGCTCCCAATCTTCAATTGTCTGAATTTTGGCCCCATCCATTTGAATCTTGCCACCTACAACAATGTGGCCTAGGAAAGGGACCTCTTTTTGGGCAAACGAGCACTTCTCTTCTTTGACGTAGAGCTCGTTCTCTCGCAAGACTTTGAACACCTTTTGTAAATGCCTCAAATATTCCTCGAGTGTCTTGCTATAAATCACAATATCGTCAAGGTAGACAACAACAAACTGATCAAGAAAGGGTTGTAACTTGTTCATGAGGGTGCAAAAAGTGGCGGGAACATTCGTGAGATCGAAGGGCATCACTAAGAATTCATATGAACCATAGCGCGTCACACAAGCAGTCTTTGGTTCATCTCCTTCGACTATTCGAACTTGATAATATCCGGACCTTAAATCCAACTTGGTGAACTGCCTTGCACCACGAAGTTGATCGAACAAGTCGACAATGAGTGGGATCGGGTACTTATTCTTCACAGTACAACATATTCTCATTCCACTTTAACGAATTGTCAATTATACCACCAATTCATCTATAGACATTTGTTTTACCTTCACTAATCACTTTAGATGCATTTAGTTTGATTGCTCTCATCGTTGTAGCTTGATATAATTTTCACCGCCATAAGTATTAACATGGAGGGATGAAAATTTAAACCAATTTAATCATTTAATATATAAATTTAAATATTTTATTGGGTTAAATGTTCAATTAGCCCCTATAAATTTTAAACGTTTATCACTTTGATATCTAAAAGAAATTCAATATTAGTTTCATACTTACATTCCACCCACCATGTTACGCAACTCGTTTTTTCAATGAAAATTACTTGAAGATGCAATAAACAATCCAATAGAAACTTGCCACGTGTACAAAAGACCAGAACAAAGCGGAAGCATCAATGTCAAGACATAATAAAAGGAAATTTTCAAGAACAAAGTAAAACAAAGACCACAAAAAATCTAAATAAATTTTAAAAATTCTCTGAAAATTATAATAACGTTAAAAGTTTAATACTCATTAATTTATAATAAAAAAGTATCTAAATTATCTGAAAAAAAAAAACTAAGAAAAACTATGAAATCATGAAATTTTTAAAATTTTCAAAGCCTTTTTTGAGTATTCCAGAAAAAAATTGAAATTTTCCGTTTTTGGATTTTTTTTTTTTTAAATTATGAAATATTTTAGATTTTCTAAAATCTTTCGGATAAAATTCTGAATTTTCAGGTTTATTGGAATTCTTTTTTAAACTGTTGAAAGTTTTGAGAAAAAAATCTGAAGTGTTCATATTTTTGGAAATTTTTGAATAATTTTATAATTTCACTGTACTTTTCAGAAAAAAAAAATTAATATAGTTTAAAAAAATGAATTATTTTAAAAAAAAATTCTGATTCTTTTTTACGCTTCCAAAATTTTAATATAATTTTAAAAAAGAATTACTTAATAATTGATAATGTAGGTTTGAGGTGACATGTACACATGGACAGATTTGTATTGATTATTTAGCTTAATTTAACAGAAAAAAGAAATAAGATAATATGATTGGATGAAACGAAAAATAAAATATTAAATGGTCTTTTCTTGGACGTAGGGAAGGGGATCATAGTCGATGCCAGTCCGTCCTATTTTAATTTTTCTTTAAATAAGATTTCAATTCTTTCGATCAAGTCAAACAAAATGTCCTCTTCTTTTTTGCAACTTGGTCTTTTGATTAACATTCAAACTTCACGCGTAATTTTCTTTTACTAAGCATTATTTTCTCTCTAATTTTTTAAAATTTTATTATAAATTCTTATAATATATATTTTTATAATTCTTCTAATTCATATTTTTTATATTAATAATAATAATCGAATCAAGTGACTTTCATTAGAGTTATCAAAACTTAATCTGACAGCGTTTTGGGTAATTCCATTCGACTATAAATAGCAGGCTTTTGGGCCATTCCAGCAGCCAGCAGTCAGCAGTCAGCAGTGAAGTCTTGTACCGCCCTCCCTTTTCAACACAGCTGAAATAATCCATAATTCCATACCAGAAAACAGAGTTAAGCCAAAGTTTCTCCTTCTTCATTTCTTACAAATAAAAGATGGAGAATTTGCTGGGGTTGTTAAGAATTCATGTTCAAAGAGGGGTGAATCTTGCTGTGAGAGATTTTGCGAGCAGTGATCCTTATGTTGTTATCAAGATGGGAAAACAGGTAATTTATTTTTCTCATCTTTTTTAGATTCTGGGTTTTGTCTGTCCACTTTACCATTTCCAGGTTCTAAGAAATAATCTTTTTGAGTGTGCAGAAATTAAAGACTCGCGTGATCAAGAAGGACGTGAATCCAGAATGGAACGACGACTTAACTCTTTCAATTGCAGACCTAAGTCTTCCAGTTAAGCTTGTAAGTATTTTAATTTTCAATCTCAAGCTTGTTTTTTATTCTTCTTTGTTCTGATGATGATGATTATACCTTTTGGACAGGCGGTATATGATAGAGATACGTTCAGTTTAGACGATAAAATGGGAGATGCAGAATTCGAGATTGGTCCATTAGTAAATGCTGTAAATATGCGTTTGGAAGGGCTTCCCAATGGAACTATAATCACTAAAGTTCAGCCAAGCAGGCAAAACTGTCTGTCACAGGAGAGTTGCATAGTTTGGAACGATGGGAAAGTTGTTCAAGACATGTTCTTGAGGCTTAGAAATGTGGAGACTGGTGAAGTGGAGCTTCAATTGGAATGGATTCATGTTCCTGGTTCAAGAGGACTTTGATTTCTCTAAATTATGGGTCTTTCATGTATATTTCAAATATGAGTAACATAGGTTAGATTAATTATTTTAAGCTGTTTTTTCTTCTTTTGGGTGCTAATTAAGCACATGAGATGCTTATATGGTAGTCTTTGAGTGTCCTAAGCTGGCACCATCGGACAGTTTCTTCATTGTTCATATATATCCTTATTAGTACTCTTTTTTTTTTTTCTAATTCATTGTCTTGCTGGATGCTTTCTTGATGTCTTGTAGTATAGGATTGCTAAAACTATGGAAACTATTAAATAAAAATTTACTTATTAGGACCATTTGGAAATTCGGACTTGGAAAGTATATGAATTTGGATTTTCATATTCAATTACTTGGATGCTAAATTAAAATAAAATTGACGAAAGGGCAAACTATCTGGTTGATCACCCAATTTTAGAGCTCTTTCATTTTGGGCATCCAAGCATTAAAACCCCTAATGGTAGTTGATTGTGCATCCCAAGTCAACATTTTTTTACTAGTTTCTGACCTCACCATCTTCTTCTTCCTTAAACCATTTCTTTTCTCCAAGCCACCCTCCCACACCCCTGCTTCCTCATCCAAATATGAATGTTAATGATCTGCAATATACACTTGGAATTAGGCTGTCAACCTATCACTTAAGTTGGAGACCAGCAAGTCTTCGAATTAGTGATGGTTTCTTCCTCTTTAGCTTCTATGGCTTCCCTTTCCCAACACAAGGAAAATATCTTCTAAAATTAGGATGAAGTTTTATATCTCTTCATATTTGGTCCATGTTAACTAGCTGCTCTCCAACGAGAAATGCTATGGCTTTTGGTTCCAAAATGAAGCAGTGATGTTCCTTGACTATGGTTCTTTTTGTTGAATAACTTCTGCATGCATGTTGCGTATGACATGAATTTTTACACCCTGTTGTCAGGCTAAGCACGGTCTCCAATGAATATTTTTGGTTGGAAATAGTAACTAGTCATTTCCCCCAACTTCATAGATTCAAGAGGGGTTACACTATAATCCGGTACATTCTCGGGGGAGCAATATCCATGCCTGAAATTCTTACTGGTTTCAAATTTTCTAGTTCTTTCCTATTGTCCAAAAACCCTTCAATATATTGCATGTGTTTTTGGTGAATGGGGGGGCTCATTCTTTGGTATTGTCATCATTTAGATGGGGGAAGATGTGGTTTCATTTTTTCATTGTCAGCCGAACCTGAAATGGAAGAAACAAAACTGGTGCGTATTGTTATAACAACGGATTCATCGAACAACCAACATTTGCTTATTGAACCTATTTCTGACATTTCTATAATCTCGATAATCAAAATACAATCAATCGAAAATCTAATTTATTTAATGGCTACACAATCCTCACAGATCTTTCATGTTTCAAGGGTTATTTTGATTCACTAGAATCCAATCCAAACACTAAATGCCATAGATTGATTTTCCATAGGTGAAATATTATTTTCAATAAAATAGCACATTTTATTAAATCGTAAAGTCAAATAAAATTAATTTTTAACCACTTGAATGCCACTCAATAACTCTTAATTCATTTTACTTCAATAGTGTCAATTAATAGTCACCCGATTTCTCTCGTGCTAATTTGCTTTTTTTTTTTTTTTTTTAAGATTTGGCAATAATAGATTATAGGAAGCATAGGTGTGGGAGGGTGGCCTTGAGGGAAAAAATGAATTAAGGAATAAGAAGATGAACAATGATTAGGGTCAAAAAATAGTAAAAAATGATGACTTGATGTGCACAATCAGTTGTCGTTAAGAGATTTAATGATTGGGTGATTAAAATAAAAACGTTTTTTAATAACGGTAATTAAATTATAAAGAGTTTTATTTGGATGACCAATATGGAAATACTCTAAAAATTAGATGATTAACTACGTAAGTTGTACACTTGATGAAATTTAAATTTTAAAATTACTTTTAAAAGTGAGATTTCACGAAACCTATTTCTTCGGATACATTTATGTTGGTGATAAATGTATAATTTATGTTGTGAAATCTAAAATATGCGTTTTTTTTATAATTGGATTTAAGATATTTTTATAATTTTTTTTTTTTACATATTAGTACTTTTTTTAAAAAAAAAACTTTTGCGTGTTTATAATTTGTATCGTGTTCCCTTCTTTATTTCGTGTCATGTTTTAAAAATTTTTCACATGTTGTATTTCACGTTATATAAGTTACATCAAAGAACGTGAATTTAATTGAGAATATCCGATAACTCTCTTTATTTCATTCGTGTTCATTTTTATTTAATAATTATTTTTAATATAATCGAGTAAATTTTAGTTTGATTAGTATGAATGTTATTATTAATGTAAGAGAACGTGAATTCAAACAGAGGTGTCTTTAGGGGGCTAGTAGGGCTAGGCCCCTTAAAATGATTATTTTATTATTTTGGCCCTTTAAATTTTTAAAAATTTTAAATTAGTAAAGAGAAAATTACATTTTGATCTCCTTAAAAATAATAAAAATTTGATTTAATCTTTTAAAAATTATAAAGATATAAATAATTTAATTTCACTCCCCAAATTCTTTTTCCTGACTTCGCTCTTGAATTCGAATACACTGAAACATATTATTTTTTATTTATGAGTTGAAAAAAAAAAAATATCACGTATAAAAGAGTAATTACAATCGGAACCTATTATATAAAAAAAAAAAAAAAAAAGTTTGAACATTTTGTGGGTGCGGGTTGATGAGCCCAAATGTCTTAACTCCGTCCAACACTTCCATTTTAGTCTCACAATGACCCTATTTCGTAAGCTGCTCATAATAAACCTAAAATTCCTTCAAAACCAAAATTTCAGTAAGCAGTTCTTCTTACTTATATGTAATATGTAATATTTTTGAGGGACTTATATTTAATTTAAACATTATATAAAAAAAAATATTTCACTAGGTGGAGGAGAAATAAATTAAGGAGAGGGGTAGTAAAATAAAAGAAATGTAATTAGCCAAAGACTTCAAAAAGACACTACAACTCATTGCAACCACTTTGCGGGTTATAAAATAATGTCTTTTAAAAAATAAATTTATAATTGTTAAGTAAAAAATTATATTTTAAAAGTGGGAAATTATAATTTCTCATATGGGTAGTTATCTTTTCTTTTAAGAGACCTGGGTAGTTTATAAAATAAAACTAAAAATACGTAAATATCCTAATTTTATTACTATTTAATTTAAAATTTATTGATTTATTCTTTTTTTCTTTAACTGAGCTGTTTTCTATCATAAAGATGATGTTATTGCTCCTTCGCGGAAGGAATTTTGCCCGCAGAACTCAATGCCACCAATCTGATCCTCATACCAAAGATTCTCAATCTGGAAGGGATGGTTGAATTCAATCCCATAGAGTGTTGTAACTTTATTATAAACTCATCTAAGGAATTATTTTCAGGTGTTAATTCAACTAAAAATTTACTAATAATCAGATGACTATTTAAGCAGTTTTATCCTTTATATTCTCATTAAATTTTAAGGATGATTAATTTTATATATTTATTACGCATACATAATTATTAATATTAAAAACATTTTGTTTTCAAAATTTTATTTCACTTTATAATTCAACATAAAAATGTATTATTAATTAAATTTGTTATTAATAAAATTTTAATATAAATAGATCTTGAACTCGAATTCTTATAGCTCGAGCTTGGGTTCTGCTGAGCTCGGATTTTTTCACTCTCGAACTTTATAAAATTCAGATTTATTACGGACTCGATTTTTTCAAATAAAAATAATCGCAGCTCAGATTGTGACCAACAAACTTTCAAGCTGGGACATGTGAATATTATATTGGAAAACGCTATTCAAGCAAACAACATAAAGCGATGTGGTCTGATAGTGAGGGACAAGAAGTCTGTCCACTGGAAATTAGAACCACTGGCAGCGGAGATTCGGACGTTTAACAGTGCACGTCCAAATACAATAACAACAAGGCAGTTACCCACTGGCACATGACGCAGGAGTATTTGCTAAAGTATCCTATATATATAGATTGGCATTAAGTACTACATCAGTATGCTTTTGTTTTGTACCCCCAAAGAAAACAATATAGCTGACAATGATTCAAGCCGTCTTCTTGAAATTCGTGAACCCACTTCTTTGATGGCTACTTCGACTGTGGACCCTTGACTCACCCACGTCAACATTGGGCATAAGCATAAGCCTCAAGTGTTGCTACAACCTTGTCTTTGAACATGAGCGAGCATGATGCAACAGAGGTCGGAGATGCATGGGTAACACCTGGCTGTGTCACGGGGACTATCTTTGCAAATTGCAGTGCTTCATTGATCTTGTGTAACTCTACTTATTCCTTACTGATGAGAGACTCAACATCCAACAGGATTCTTTGTTCTTTTTCTTGATGTAATGATAACAACTTGTTGGTAGTTAAACTGTTACCTCTTCTCTTTTAATTGCTTTCAATGTTCGGTTCGTCTATTTGTAAGAACAGAAAGTTCCTTTCATTGGCCACAATTTTTTCTTCCTTCATTCAGTAGGCTTATCTAATTAACAATCCAATCACTCAGTATTGACTGTTTATTAATCACATCATCACCCGAAAATGGTTCAAAAATTTTACAACTTGGAATTGCAGTTGAACAAATTTAGTCAGTCACAGCTAATGGAAAATCACACGTTCAAATGAAAATCAGTGGTTTTTCAAGAGAAATACAGAGGCAGAGGGAACCATGGTACGTACATACAACCCAGCTTTCATCAGACCCCTTTTTCCTATTTACACTTCAACACTTTTTCTTTTTCTTCTAATGCCTAAAACTTTCTGGTCAAGCAAGCAACAAAGAAGAGGGTGTGGGTGAAAATTAATTCCATGTTTCACCGACAATAAAGGTGATCGTCATCCTCAAACTCCGAAACTCCTAGCATTGCCAAGGCTAAGTGACTCTTCATCTCACTTTTCGAATGTTGTAATTGAGAGTAACAATCAATGATTCCAGAGAAATTGGACTTCTTCCTAATCGAGTAGAATGGTTCTTCTTCACCTCTCAATATCGCAATAATTTCAACGATGGCTGGCCTTCGTGATTCTTCATTGCTTATGCAGGCTGCTGCAGCTTGTATTGTTCGTGCTATTTGAGTTGAATTTTTCAATGTACATTTGAGTCTTGGGTCGAGTAATTCTTCGATGGCTGCCATTCCTCTATGCAATATAGGTTTCGCCTGAAAACGGAAACAAACTTAAAAGATTACAAATACAATTTCAATTTTACAGCTAATAACAAACAAATTATCATGAAAACGTATATGCTAAGCTAAAGGTGAATGAATCATATCAGCTAACTGCGAAGGAGCTCCTAGGCGTATCATGATTTCGTGCTTTGAAGCACAAAAAACCAACAACATCAATGCCTACATAGAATTGAGAACCTACGAAAAATGCAGAATACAAGATTTTGATCGATAATAATATGCCAAAAGGTTTCCACAAATTCCGTGATACAGCTGTCTCACCACAAGAGTGCTCGATCAAACTTAAGATCTAATGGTTCAAGAGAGCAAGTGGCCATTGCAGCTCTGTGGACCACAGTTGGGAGAAATTTCATTATCAAATAGTCATAAACCATAATGGGTTAAGAATTTTCAGTACTGTCACTTCTGATGTAAAGAGTGGACCCCTCTTTTGCTCCCCGGAAAGCTGTTAAGGGGAACCATTCTTTCAACTTTTATGAATTCAATGCAAACAACGGTGAGTTTTATGAGGAATTAATACAAAAACCTACCCATAGGATCAAATTCTCTTCTCCTGGAGGCCGTCTTGACTCGATTGGTTTGCGTCCAGTTATCAGCTCCAACAAGACCACCCCAAAAGCATAAACATCAGTTTTATCAGACACTTTTCCGTGTTGGAAATACTCAGGTGCCAAATACCTACACATACCGAATAATAAATTTTACCAAAGCAAAGAACACATATAAAGGTTTTTAGCTTCTCTGAGAAACTGTTGTTGAAAGCATACCCAAATGTGCCTTTAACAGTTTTGCAAAGGAATGGGATTGAGGGTGCAGATGTCCAAGTTGCTAATCCAAAATCACACAACTGCAACCATTAAGAAGTAGAGATATGAGATACAAGAATTGGTCTTAAAGGAATCAGACCAAGATGTTTACCTTGGGTGTTCTGTTGGAAGAAAGAAGAATGTTAGAGGGCTTGATGTCTCTATGAACAACACATCTTTCAGTTCCATTGTGTAGATATGCAATAGCCTCTGCAATTCCCAAGGCAACCTTATACCTAACAGACCAAGGAAGAGTTGAAGGTCGTCCTTTTGCTCCCTTCTTCTTATCTGCAAAATAGCATCCCTTAAATCATTCAAAAATCATTCCAAATCTAAATAAAAAAGTTCCACAAGAAACCAAAGTGAAGAGTTACCATGAAGATGGCGTTCTAAGCTTCCACCAGACACAAACTTATACACCAAAAACAAACCTTCCTCAGGATCAATACAGAACCCCAATAGAGGGACAATATTTGGGTGATGCAAAGAGCTAGCAATCATCAGTTCTCTGCAAAAGGCCTTTGCAGATTCCTTATCTTCTTTATCCAGCCTCTTAATAGCCACAGTTGTCTTCAATAGTCCAACTTTGCCTCTAAAAACAAAGCTCAATGCTCCTCTCCCCAAAACTCTCCCTACACCATTGATTTTCCAAAAAAAAACCAATCAAAAACAAAAACCCGTACCAGAAATAGGAATAGAATTTTTTTTTTGAAAAACAAATAAAAGAGACCAAATTCATGAAGCTGATACCTTTGGAAAAATTTCTAGTAGCTGAAACAACTTCACCATAGCTGAATCTGACCAAAGACTTGGCGACCGGTGAAATACTTCTTTCCAGAGACTCAATCCTTCTCCATTTCAATTCCGTAGCTCTATCATCACTAACCCCATTATCCAAATTCACCATCAAAACAGTAGCTGAACTCAAAGAATTTGCAGTGATGGCTTCGAGTTCAACTTGAGAACAAAAACTAAACCTGAAAGATGAGTGAACTGATTGTGGGTCAGCGCTTGTCAACTCAGCTCCTCCGCCTGACTCAGCCAACAACCAAGCCTTATTATGCTCCAAATTGCTTCCCTTCTTTTCACCATTGTTTTTCTGACTCTTTCCTGAACCTTTTTTCCTCTGACAATCAGGAAGAAAACAAGGAAACCCGAAATCCCAAATCATTTTTGTGAAGAAGGATTTGGTTTTTACATCATTGTAATCACTTTGGAGATCTGTAGATGAAGTTGCATAGAGAGCAATCAAGCCATTTTTTGAAGTCCTAGAGTTAGTGCAGGCTTCTTCAAAAAAACCCATAGCTTTGAAACAGATCTCAATGTAAGCAACAAGAAGCACAGGTTCCCAGATTCCAAAAGGAGGAAAGAGAGAGAAAGCAAAAACGAAAGGTTGAGTCTTTGAGAATAAAAAAAAAAAAAAGTGAAAGCTGCTTTGCTTGAAGAGTGGGGGAGAATTTTCTGAGAGAAAAAAAGAGGAATAAGAGGGGTGGGTGACTAATATAAAGGGTACAGGGCAATGCAAACGCAAAATCATCCAAAAAATATTATAAATTTTAAGACAAGATTAATGCCATGTTGGTGGGAGAAGGTGAAAAATGTAAAGATCAGACAAATAAGACTGAGATTATATTTTTGGTTTAAAAGTGGGGGAAATATGAGAAAACCCGATGTGGATTCATCTTATTATTATAAATATTTTTCATAATCTGGTGTTATATTTGTATGATTCAAATATTGATTATGTAGTTACAGAATAATAAATTGAAGATATTGAAAAAGTAAATGACCCTAATTTGAATCTTTTTTCAAAATTACAAGTTTTATTCTCTATCATTTTATTATGAATTTTATATTTTTTTTAAAAAATAAAATTTTGAAATGTTGTCTTCTAAATAGTTGATTAAATCTTCGAACAGTAAAGATATTGTATTCGAGATGTCTATATTCAATCTTAGCCTCGAGTTTTTATCTTCCTAACAGGCACTTAATAGTGTTCTTACCCACTAAGATCTTTTAAGGACATGGGTTCGAACCCTTTTGACTCTCCTTGGAGTAGAGAGATAAAAGCCCGAAATTGAAGTCGAGCATAGACATCCGAACGCATATCTCTATTATTTGAAGATTTAATTAACTACTCAGAAGATAACACTTCAAATATCTCTCACAATAAAGAGTCGAACCCTCGAAAATGTTGGATTAAAATTTTTTTAGCTGTTAATATAAACATTCTCAACCAATATATTAGAAACATTAAATAGATTTGTAAGTTTATGTACAAAATAATATATTTAGATTGTAAAATATAGTTAACATATTAACTTATAAAATAATTTTCCAATGTGTAAATTTAGTTTAATTTTAAGCTGATATCATTAAATTTATCTTTCTCATGAAAAGTGGTTATAGGTAATTTTAAATATTATGTAAAAAAAGATATGGTCGGAACTTATAATGAAATTTTAAAAACAAATACTATTTAATATACTTTTAATGAAATATTTTGAATTTACAAACAAGTTTTAAATATTCCTACATGCATGTTTTCTACGGTATCCGTGAAGTTTTTGTATTGCACTTTAAACGGAATATAAATCACTTTGTAAACATGAAATAGTTGAAGAAAAAGTAGAGAATGTTGGTGTGAAGAGAAAAGTGGAGAGGGTAATATGCTTTTGGAAACTGACAAACATAAAACAGAGACAGAGGATGTGACACCAACAGAAAAAGGGAAAGCTTGTGGGATACTGATGATGGTGTTTTCTGATCAGAGTGGGATAGGGATTAAGGAATGATTAGGTTAATAAACACAAAACATGGTTTTGCCGAAACGAAACGAAAGGAAGGAAGATTGGTGGGCATCCAAGAACACAGAACCTCTCTCCAGCCACCACCTCCCCTTATTTTATCCACAGGCACTTCACCTTCTCCATATTTCCATTTCACATTTAAACACAAATTAGTATTCTCTTTATGCTTATAATTTAACACATTTCCATTGCCTTCATTTTTATATAATTTAACACAAAATTTTTATATTTCTATTATGATTTAAGTGTATATTTTATGTATCATAATATCAATAAATTTAAATATGTTTTTTTACAACATCATGTCTTTTAATAATTTCTTTTTATTTTTTAAAAAAAACTTTTAGGGGAATAGCAAACCCTTAAATATTTAAGCCAAACTTTTTAAAAATATTTTTCACCATCAATACTTAATTGATCTTAAATTATGGCATATTCATGCTGGAGGTGAAGAAAAATTTTAGTATGTGTGCATGTAACATTTATGAAGTTTTGGATAAAATGACAAGATTTAAACTTCGCTTTAAAGAGTAAAAAGAAAATTGGAAAAAAGAAAAATTGAAAGGGTGGAAAAATAGACATTTTAATTTGCAATCTACTAAAAGGAAAAGAACAAAGAAAAAATAATACAAAAAATATGAAGTTAAAAGTAAATTTCATCATTTCTTATTTAAAGGAAAATAAATAGTTAGACATGTCGATGAAATTCTTTTTTTAGTGAATTGCAAGAGGAAGGTAAAGTTCCAACAGCAACGTGATTAGTGCGACTCGAATCCAAGTCATATTTAGAGTGGTGAATATCCTGACCATCAAGTCAACACACGAAATTCGATGGAACATTAAATTATGATAAAAAAAAGTGCAAGACATTCTAATTAATATTAGGTTATGTGTTCCAATATAGAGAATATATGTACAAACTACTATATTTAATTGTGTGCAAAATGCTTATATGTCTCAGTATGATTGAGTGAATCAAAATTATCAAATTTTACGATAATTTAGTATGCACTAAAAAAATTCTAAAAGAGACGATGAATCCCATAATCTTCATGAGATTGATTTGCGTGAGTGAAGCAATACATATTGCCCCAACATCCACCAACCATGAATTTAATATTGGAAGTTGTTATCAAAATATTGTGGAATGTGCACCAAATATGAATGATAATTTCACATTATTGTAAAGAAATAAAAATTATGGAAAATTCAATAGACATGATGTTACATTTTTCAAACAACAAATCACCTTCAACATTTAAATCAAGTACAAACCATGATGTCGTAGATGGTGAGATTAATTAGCTATTAAAATTATATATTCATGTTTAAGCATGGTCTTCCACAAGTGTTTAAGTAATATATGAGAAATAACCACAACAAAATGTTGACCAATATACTAACATTGTAACAATTTGCTTTTTAGTAGTGTCATAAACCGTTATTTCAGGACCACAACTCCAACGAGTAAGTCAGTAGATGTTACTATCAAAACAAATGAATAACAAACAAAATGGAAAGCTCAGCTCATCTAATTCTCAACCGATTCCAGCTCACCAGACATAACAAATTCACCTCATTTGTTTGTTACGAAATGATTTGTTTCCTTTACAATTTCTGTTATATTCTTAGTAGATATTGTGTACTCATGCACCTGGAATGACATGATTAAAAGAACAATTTCCTTTCTCATCATTATTCTCTTATGGTATCAGAGTCAAGTTGAGGCGACTCCAATAACGGAGGAACATCCTCAAAAAAAGCGACCATTGAAACTTTAAGGGCATCCACACATGTAGGAGTAGCATAAGCATTAGTATCAATGGAAGTGGTGACTCTAACATTGCCATTAGTATGACCCATCGATGGTTGTGTACACCCCCCACTTAACTCGACAGAAGGTCCAACATATACACTCTATAACATCCAAAACTAGAAAACTATCGTCGGTTAAGGTTCTGGTATCTTACTATTCATTTATTATTGTTCATCTTTACATAATATTATTCAGTCTTTATTTCTATTAAAAGATTGTATTCCACACATTATAAATCATTATTTGATTATAAGTACAAATCAATAAGGGTAAAAAGGTCATTTTCGACGTTTTTGAATACTTTTATCGGTACATGTTGGACAAGTATCGATAGTTGTCAAGTCAGTAAACAATTCAAGAATGGTGTAGATTTGTATCGATATAAGTGACAATTTTACTGATACAAGTGACTCATTTACTGATACAAGTCTTATCTCTATCGATACTGCAAACTCTAGAGAGCTAAAAATCTTATCCTTCTATTTCTACCGATACAAGTATGCAAACTACCAATACTTCAAAATATATGACTGTCGATATTTGTTATTCATTTACCGATACAACCCAAGTCAGTGAACAATCTCTCTCCTACCTTGTACTTCTACCGATACATGCATGGGTTCTATCGAAACAAGTATGCAGAACCACACGAATCATGCCACAACACAAGTTTATCAACTCAAAACATTCATGACATCAATATGCATTAAGTTAACACGAAATACATAGATTCTAAACCATATCATAGTGTTTTTAACTCTATATTTCAACTTACACAACATGCATTTGCTTCATTCATCAACATAACAAGATTTTCTCAATCCAAAGTACATAAGCAAAGAAAACATTATCCTAGTACATGCCATAAGACTGAGTTATAGAAAAACTACCAACAAGCTCCGCGATAGTGTGACTTTGAAGAGATAACGATGATCCGATCTTCAATCAGCAAAATGAACTACAAAACAACAACAACATTTTTGTAAGCTTCATAGCTTCGTAAGTTTTATAGTTTAAGGAGTTACCAAACATTTGTCAACTATAGCTCAACCGAGCCAGGATAATCCTATTATTTCTTGAGTTAAATACAACTTTCATTTCCCTTTCAATAACTTTTTGTTACCAGTATCCAATATTGCTCACACGAGCTGTTGAGGACTCGTAACATATGCGATATCCCAACCACCGGTATGGTGTCTGTTTGTAAACTGTCCTCTTAACGATGCTGCTCACACGAGTTATCGAGAGTATGCATAAAGCATAAGTCCCAACCATCGAAGGGCCTATAATTCATTTAGAATTCATATCTTTTTTTTGAATCACGATGCTACTGACACGAGCTGTTGAGGACTCACAACATATGTGATAGCCCAACCATTGGTACGGTACTTTTTCAACAGCATAAAGCCTACTATCTTTTTTATTTCATTTCCTCAATCTCTTCAATGTCAAATGCTTCTGATTTGTTGAACATTGACAATATACATGCAAGAAATATTAAGTAAAATTTACATTACGAACTTACTGGACTAACTTGCAGTTACAATTAGACTTCAAGGATTACTTCGCTAATTTTCCTTTTCCGCGATATGATGCGCGATCGTAGTTTACATCCATAAATCATCCAATTCTCACATTAAATCACATAATTGAGTCATTCAACACAATTTAGTCCTTTTGGGAAATTACAATTTTACCCCTAATAATTTCCTTTTATTCAATATAGTCTTTCCAACACAAAACATGCAAAATAACCCTTCTCTTACACAATCAACCTTAGCCGAATTCTCTAAGGTACTCATCCAACCCCCTTCACACATTCAATTGCACAACAATATATGTATTTTCATTATTTTCACATTTTAGTCCCTAAACCCTAATTTCATTAAAAATCTCTTTACAAAAAGATCTAACCCAAGTATCAAGCATTCAAATCTATCAAGACTTTCAAGAACAAGTATTTTCAAAAATGGCAAGTTTCATAACATTTGACAGATTTACAAATTAGTCCTTGCATAAGCTAGATTAAGCTGATACAAACTCAAAAATATAAAATTACTAAAAACGATTAACATTTACTTACTCAAATCAAAGCTCAAACTTTGGGGATGGAAACCTTAATTCCTCTTGCCCTAGCCATGTAGAAGAAGAAGAAACAAGTGAAATTTCTATTTTTTCTTCTTTTAATTTCCTTTATATACTAAAAGGTAATTTTATAAATAATTAGATTTTCCTAATTAGTTTAATTAATCACTTACTTAACGTTAATAAATCCTAATTTTAATCATAATATCCCATGATAATCCACCCATTAACATATTTTAGGTTAATTTACTCATTTGATCATTCTAATTAATCATCTCTACTTTTACACCTATTACAATTTAATATTTTCTACTCAATTAACTATTTAAAAATTAAATTTTCCTTACCAACTTTTAATACGATGCTAGCGAAATCATAAATATTCAAATAAATAAATTAACAAGTAGACTCGACTCATTGAAATTGTGATCTCGAAATCATTATTTTCGTCACCACTGAAAATCGAGTTGTTATACTCTCAGGGACAAAAAAGATATTATCACCACCAACAACTATTGTAGATAGTCCACAAAAGGAACCAGCACTAGGAAAATCTACCTTTAGAGAATAGTGATTTTCCTCGAATAACATGATTATGAGAATAATTTCCTTTCTTATCATTATTCTCTCAAGGCAGATTTTCCTGATGCTGGTTCCCTTTGTGGCCTGTCTACAGTAGTCGTTGGTGGTGATAATAGCTCCTCTACCCTTGAGAGTGTATGTGTTAGACTTTCTATCGAGACAAGTGGGTGGTGTACACAACCATTGATGAGTCATACTAATAGCGATGTCAATATCACCACTTCCATTTATACTAATGCTTATGCTACTCTTACATGTGTGAATGCTCTTAATGTTCTAGTGGTCACTTTTTTAAGGATGTTCCTACATTATCGGAGTCACCTCAATCTAGCTCTGATACCATGAGAGAATAATGATGAGAAATAAAATTGTTCGAGTCAAAGCTTTTCAGAGCTCAAATGCATACGATGAACTGTCAATTAATTGATTCTGGAATGAAGCACTAACAGTAAAAAAAAGCCACGTCAAGAAAGAAAAATCTTATTGCTCAAATTGAATGAATGCTGGATTTTTCACGAAAACACCATCAGCGATTGTCAGCATTCGAGACAAAATTTTAAACGAGCCATCAATGTGAGAGTAAAGGCGATAGGGTTTGATGATAAGAAGCACATGCTACTTCCAAGCGAAGAAATTACTATCATTTACAAGAATGGTAACCTTCTAAGAGATAGACGCAACATGTTTAAAAAATTGTAAACACGGAGTTTGAAAAACCAGAATCCATGCCCGAACGTGAAAAAAATGTCACTTTGATATCGTGAAAGAATAATGATGAGAAAATAAATTGTTCTTTTAATCATGTCTAGAATACGAAAACTTTTCGCTGCTTTCAGTTCATAGCTGTTGACTCGATCTCCCTCGGTGCTCTTTCTTGCTCATGGCTCTTTTCTCTACTGGTAAGATTTTAAGCTTTTCACATCTTCAATTTCATTATAAATCTTTTTTCTACAAATAAAAATTAATTAAAGGTCTTTGCTTTGATATGGTAGTTTCAGTTTTCCTTGATTTTTTAGTTTAGTGTTTTCTTTTTAAATGGAATTAGGTTTTCTTCTTTTAAACAAAAAATTGAATGTAGTTATTGTTATGGTCGATGTTCTTTTAATGATATGGGAGTCTTGATCTTAAAAACGAGCTTTATATTGCACATCAAATGAATTTTAAGCTTATATTGGAACAATTGCCTTTTGTTTTTTTGTTCTGATATGTGGTTTATGAACCTGAGAGATTGAGGTTTCTTTCATAAAAGGTTTTCTTTTGGCATTGGGCTTGGCTCGTTCTTGACACGTAAGGCTTTTTGTTTTGATTATAAGATTTGATTTTGTTGCTTTGCTCAAAAAAGCGGAATCATAAATTTCATTGTTCATATTCTCATGAGCAATTCATTTGTTATTAGATATTGAGACTCCAAGTTTTGGATTTTTTTAATAGGGAAAAACACATTGTTGTTGGATTTTCGATTTCACCCTATTAATGTAGAACTTGTTATGTATTATGTGAAAAGAAAAGCATTGGGCCAGAAGCTTTTGTTGAATGTGATTTTTAAAGTTAATATTTATAAGTTTGCTCCCTAAGACTTGCTTGATATGTCTTGTATGAACACAGAGGATCTTAAAAGGTACTTCTATTGTCTTATTCAAAAGAAATATGCCAGAGGGAATATGGTGAATCGAGCTACTATATTCGGCTATTGGAAAGCCAAGGAAAGGATCGACCTGTAAAGTACAATGGCGAAGTTGTTGGAATGATCAAGACCTTGGTATTTCACAAAGGTAAAGCTCCACGTGAGGATCGAGCAGACTGGGTTATGCACGAGTATAGGCTTGAAGAGAAAATATTAGTTGACAGAGGGCCTATTCAAGATATGTATATGCTTTATGTTGTTTTCAAGAAGGATTGTATGACCCCAAGAAATGGTTCCAATACGAAGCCCTGTTTAAGGAAGAGGAGTAGAGTGACAATGAGTAGACAGATTTTTCTGGTGCTATTTCCATTTGTAGTCTGTCTACTGTAGTTGTTGGTGGTGATAATAGCTCCTCTATCCTCGAGAGTATATGTGTTAGACTTTTTGTCAAGTCAAGTAGGTAGTATACACAACCATCGATAGGTTATACTAATGGCGTTGTCAGTGTCACCACTTCCATTGATACTAATGCTTATGTTGCTCCTACATACGCGAATGTTTCTACATTGTTGGAGTTGCGTCAACCTAGTTCTAATACCATGAGAGAATAATGATGAGAAAGGAAATTATTCTCTTAATCATTTCATTCCAAGTGCCTGAGTTCATAGTATATACTAAGGATATAACAGAATTTGTAAAGGAAACAAATATTTCATAACAAACAATGGAAGTGAATTTGTTAAGCTTGGTGAGCTGGAATTAGTTGAGAATCGGATGAGTTCAGCTGTCCATTCTATTTGTTATTTATTTGTTCTGATATTCACCCTGCATTGCTTTGTTGAAGTTCTTTAAGGGCAACAACATCCATTTCTTCTGATAGTTACTAATTAATATTTATAAGTTTAATAGAGTGTCATATTAAAGTTTGGTCCAATGATTTTGATGTTTAGTTGGTCAATTAAGGAAAAAAAGACTAAATCTTAAAAGTTGTAAAAGTTAATCGATATTGAATTTTATTAGTTAAAATGCATAATTAATATTTGTTTGAGGATCTAAGTGATAATTAAGCTACTTTCATATAGTTGGACAGTTAGTGCCTAAATTTTTTAATGTTTTATATGTTATAATATTATTAAGTAAAAAAATAAAAAATGTTAAAATAAAGAAAATAACATTTCCATTTTCATTCTTCTTCTTCCTCACCTTAAATTGCATTGTTGAAGCTCTAAGTTTCGGTCAAGCTAACTTAGGGCCTATTTCGTAAAATTGTCAAAGATTTTAAAAGTTACCATTATTGTTTTGAAGTTTATTTAGATGTTAAACAGTAGAGTTTGGAACTTTGTTAAGAAATAGGACTAATTTGTAAAGTGATTTTGGATAGTTTTGAGTTTAGGGACTAAAATGTTAATATGTTGAAATTAATTTCCTATAAATTTAATTGATTGAGAGCTGTTAAAAGATGGTATTAAAATTGGCTTAAAAGTTTAGAAAATACTTTAAAATATTAAATAAAGATCCATATGCATATAATTATATTTTATAAGTATTTGAAGTTGATAATTGAATTAAAAATAAATTATAGATCAAGAGACGAATTAACCGTTAGATAAACGTGGAAAAGAAAAAATTGTTGAGTAATCTTTGTTGTCGTGTTTGTTGTTGTTTTTGACTAGGTAAGTTCATATAATGATTAGTTTGAACTATAATTGTCTTATGATTTGGTATATATGCATAGCTTGTAATGAGTAGTTATGGAATAATAATTTTTAAATGCTAGATGGACTAAAAGTGTGAAGTATAGTATAGATGATGTATGTGATTAAAAATGGGAATTTATATAGTTGAATTTTCATGCGTATGTGATAATGTTTAAGAACTGAAAGAGATGGATATGAATTGAGGCTCGTATGAACTTAGTGAACGACTAAGATACAAATGACATGTCATTAGGGTTATTACTGTTTTGGGTGTTAGTCTTGGATGTTTTACCGATAGCTAAGGTCCTACATTTGTTGCGGATTCTTCACAGCTCGTGTGTGCAACATCGTGTAATATTACCATCCCAACCCACAGCTCATGTGAGCATTTCTATCTCAAGTATCCAACGTTATTTCGCTAGGGTAAAAGCAAGACATATGAAATGGAAATGATGGTATGATTTTGTTATTTGTGGATTGTGAAATGTGTATTAAGTATGCTTGTGCGTGATTCATAAGAACAGAAATGTTATTCACAGCTCGTGTGAGTATTTCTAGCCCGAGTATCCAATGTTATTTCGCTATAATTCATCGGGTAAAAACGAGACATATGGAATGAAAACGATAATATGATTTTTTTATTTTTACGTAGGGGCTTAATTGATTTTTTTTTTTGCCAATGTCTAAAGGCTTTTTTACCTTATAAGCCATTATTTAATAAACTATTCTTATCAAATTTATATCAACGCTAAATACAAATTAATTTAAAAATTAAAAATATTCTTCCTTTAATATTAAAATCAATAATAGAACAAAAAATCATAAGGAACAAAAAATAGTATAAAAACTTATTTAAACAAAATGTAATAGTTGAAACACTTTTTTTCAAGACTCTGTTTAAGAAAAATACATTTAACTAACTCTAGTAATGAAAGATAAAAAATTCATTAACTACGATTATAACTTGTAGTTGATAGACTCCCCTCCTAACACCAAATCTTTATTATTATTTTAAATAAAAATAAAGGGTTTTATGAGATGACTCAACACTCAAGCTTTACCTAAATTATTTTCAACCACAATTTAAGTCCAATGTCAAAGGTTGTTTTGAAGAAACTATGCCAATTAGGACTAATATATTGGGTTCTGGTAAGGTTGGTTACTTCTGAATTTTTTATTTTGATTGGTCAACAATAAACCTTAAAATTTTCATGATTTTGATCTTCACTTGTGTGCCAGGATTTGGTACCAAATTAGGGCCTACAAATTTTTAGCTTGGAATGATTTCTTATTAACACATTTTTGCAAAACTTATTATCTTAGTCAACAAAGTTAACAATTAAGGTCAATTTTTAACAATTTCAAATATAAAAAACTGATATCCTAATTGTTATTATGGCTTAATAGAGGTTTAATACATTTTTTGGTATTTGAATTTATTGAGTTAAGCTTTATTTGATAAATTATTTTGATATAAAAAAGAAAATGTTTTTGAACAAAATTCGTTTTTGAACTAAGATTTAATGAAGTTCAAAGTCAAAATTTGTCAAACACTTTGAGAATCACTTTGAACACTTAGAAAATATTTTGGATAAATTTCAAACTTCTTAAAACAAGTGAAAAACTGCTCCCTAATACTTATAAAATTGTTTTTAAGGTATGAAGTTCAGAAACATTGAGATAAATAAAATGTATCGATACTTATCATTAAGTACCGATACCTATACGATACTCATGCATGGTATTGATACCATAATATTTTTATTGATATTTTTTCTAGTAGTGATATGAAATTGGCATTCTAACTTCAAGGGAAATTGAGCAAAAGTGTTAAGTATCGATACCTATAAAAAAAACTTATCAATACCCTCCCTTGGTATCAATATAATTTTAAGGTTCGATGTTTTGAAAATTTTCAAGAAATTGCTCTAATATTATCGATACATTTAATCAAGTATCGATAAATCTCTTTAGGTATTGATGTGAAAAAGGGCCAACGATCACTAAATTGGACATTAAATGCTCTAAGCATCGATACCCATAAAAAAGTACTGATACTTGTTGTTATAGATGACATTAATGCTCTAATCTTTTACATTCCAACGACTCTATTCAATTTCACAACAACAACAATAGTTAGAAATTAATTTGAGAGTATAAATATCATCTTCAAAAGGTTCAACAACAACAAGAGAGTGCAAAAAGATCAAAAAGCTATCCCACCAAGATTCAACCATATCTATTCTTTGTGACAAAATATCTAGAATTACTCATAACCATTTCCAACCCATAAATAGGAAGATAATGCACTTCAGCGCACTCGAATCCACATCCTCCTACATTAATAATAATACCCATACTAATCGAACTAAGACTCAATCAACACAATACCTACAAATACAATTAAAAAAAAATACATCTCACCAAAAAACTCATTTAGCAAAACCATGATGTATTAACATATTGCATTGAATTTAATGCTTTCTAGTATAAATAAGGAGCTAAAAAACTAATAAATGCTAATGGCTCCCTAGTTGCTACAAAATAAATTCACCTAATTATTAAGATAATAATACTCATTTATGTATCACATTTAATATAAGAATTTATTATATCAATTTAATGTTAAAAAGGATAAAAAAATTAATACCCTATTTATTTTATTAACGTTAGTTGAATTTTTTTTACTCTCATAAAAAGCGTTATTTGAAAGCTAAAATAATATACTCAATCTAATATAAAATATATATAATGAAATTTTTAAAAAAACTCAGTTTTTTTTCTTCACATTATAGTTGGTTAAAAGTAATCAACCACTCCAAAGAAAATTAATCTTTGTTTAATTTCTTTATATGAAAAAAAAAAACAATCGAAGATAAAACAAATTAATAAAATTAATGAGGGTTTTGAAAAGTATTTTTTCATTTTTAAAAAAAGTTAACGAAAAATGAGATCAATGGCAAATTTGATAAAGAAATTATATTTAAGTAGTTTAAACGCATCACGTTAGAGGTAAACACTCATCCAAATGGATCACAATTCTAATTTAATAAAAAATAATTATTATCAATTTAATGATTTAATAATAATTTAATTATACTCTTAATAAAAAAGAAAGTCAATTTTGATCCTATTTATTTCATAAGACTCCTTAATAGCTATAGATATAAATATACATTAAATAAAAACAACTAAAAGATAATAAATAAGTTTAAAATTTATAAATAAACAAATAATTATTTTTTTACAAAATAGTTAAATTGCCCTTATTAAGTTCTAATACTTAAATTATGTTGAAATATCAACACCAACTTACTAGAAAATAAGTGTAAGTGATTTGTTGGTAGAAATGAATCCCACATTGCCTAGGAACAAAAGGTAAATGAGTTATGAACTCATATCCTACATTGCTTAGATAAAAAAGGATGTTAATACTTTGAGTCTATATAAAGGTCTATGTTCTATTATTTGACACACCAGAAATAAATCAAGTGTTGAGTTTTCCATTTGATTTCTTCCTTCCTTCTCTTAGTGTTGTTGAGCTTTTGTTGGGCCGTGAGATGTTCAACAATTGGTATTAGAGACAGGTTACGTGTTAATTTTCTTTGTGGTTGTAGTATAGTCTGATCTGCCATATTAGAAAATAAGTTTTCGCTGTTGCTTGGTTGCTCATTTGCTTATAAGTGTGGTAGTGTGAGAGTGCATGTCTAGGAAAGTTTTTGCAAGGAAAGACTTGGTATTTAAGTGATTCGTGTAATCCACCTCTCTTTCCTGGGAGTTTACCTGGTGTATTTTTTCACATACTTCCACTATTTCGTGTAGTTTTGTAAGGATCATTTGTCGGCACAATGACTGACTTACACGTTGTCGACGGAATGAAGAAGCTTAACAACGACAACTACAATACATGGTCAACTTGCATGATGTCATATATGCAAGGACAAGATCTGTGGGAGATTGTCAACGGTAATGAAATGGAGCAACCAAGAGAAGAGGATCAGAGTGGCGCGCTAAGAAAATGGAAGATAAAAGCAGGCAAGGTAATGTTTACCTTGAAGACAACAGTGGAGGAAGAAATGTTGGAACACATTCATGGTGCTAAAACCTCAAATGAAGCTTGAGAAACATTCACCAAGTTGTTCTCTAAGAAGAACGATACGAAGCTTCAACTTTTGGAGAGTGAGTTGTTTGTCTATGAAGCAAGATAACATGACGATCAAGCAATATTTTCACAAAGTAAAGCTGATATGCCGGGAGATTTCTGAGTTAGATCCAGCTGCTCTTATTGGTGATACCAATAGAGGCAAGCGAAACTTTAAGAAACGTAATAATGGCGGGTTTAATAGAAATCAAGAAAAATTGAGCTCTCGTGAAGGGGAAGGTTCCAAAAACTACGGTAATAATAAAAGGTTTGAAGAAAAGTGTTACAACTGCGGAAAGAAGGGTCACGTGTCAAAAGCTTGTTGGTCGAGGAAAAAATCCATGGAGAGTAATGTTGTTACTTCCAAAAGTGAAAAAGAATGGGACGCAGAATCATTCTTTGTAGTAGAAGAGGAAGACCTAGCTCTTATGGCAACAACACCAATTGCAATTGATTATGAAAATGATTGGATCATTGACTCGGGTTGTTCGAACCATATAATCGGAGATAAAGAATTATTGTCAGACTCTGGTATTCTCAAAAGAGAATTACAGTCTTCTAAGGTTCAGTTGAGTTTAGATGAAACTGAAATTGTTGACGATGAGGTAGAAGAAAAAGAAACTCAAAGTCTGTGAAAAACTAGTGTTCACTACCAATCGATCGAAGAGGGTAAGCCTAGTGGAATAGAAGAACCAGCATTACTAAGAAGATCAACAAGGCCAAATCTCGAATACGCTAACACTGTCAAAGTAGAAAAAGCTTATCAAAGTGAGCCAATGGAGACCCGTGGGACGACCAGAAAATAGAGTCGTTCGAGGGATATATTGTCGATTATGGAAAGTTAAGTGATCACTCTTGACAAGTCCATAAGGGACTTCAGGGAGAAGATCGATGAAGTCAAGGAGGGACTCCCAAGTGGCTTACAATTCATGAAGGAACAGTTGAGAGAGTACAAATGGGATACTCTTGGTTCCTTAGAAAATAAGATGACGAGGAAGGATAATGCTCTTGAGGCAATGGTAGTAGCCTTGAAGGAAGAAATCATCGAGCTTAAGGGGAAGCTTAGGATTACAAGGCTACGTTTGGTAATGAAATGTTGGCTTTGACACTGAAGCAACAGGCGATGAATGTGCCCAAATCGAAAGGGTTTAAAGGGGCAAGGTCCGCAAGTGAAGTGGACAACTTTCCTTGGGTAAAGTTCCAACAGGAATTTAAGGCACAATTTTACCCAAAGTATGTCGAGGGTGAAGCTCGAGCAAGGTTGCAGCGGCTTACGCAACGAGGATCGATTAGGGAGTATGTGGGGGAGTTTAGTGAACTCATGCTTCAGATTTCTGATTTGAGCGATAAGGAAGCATTTTTCTCTTTCACGAATAGGTTGAAACCATGCGCAAAGCAAGAATTACAACACCGAGGTGTCAAAGAACTTACCAAAGCCATGATAGTGATAGAGTCCTTACTGGAACTTGATCTGAGTAGAGACATGTTCAAATCTTCCGAGCCCAATGTGAAAGGCAATGGTGGGGGAGATCATGAGGAAGATAATGTGGGACATAGCAATTATGGCAGTGGTAGTAGTAACGACGGTGGGAAACCATGACATGAAAAGTGAAGACCCAACAACTTGAAAGAGAAGAGGAGTAAGTTGAAATGTTACCTTTGTAGAGGATCACATATGAAGAAGAACTGTCTAAAGTTATTTTTATTTTCGGCTATCAAGAAGAATGGTAAGCCGGAGGAAGGGAAGCCTATTAAGGAGAAAGCATCGATGATTAATTCGATAGTACTCATTCCTACCAAGAGGGATGGCAAGGAAGGGTTGATGTTTGTAGACATCAACATTGCAAGCTAGAAGAAGAGTGCTTTTGTTGACACGGGCATGATACACAAAAAAGAAGTTAGTATTGAGGGGGAGTGTTGAAATATCAACACCAACTTACTAGAAAATAAGTGTAAGTGATTTGTTTGTAGGAATGAATCCCACATTGCCTAGGAACAAAAGGCATATCCCACATTTCTTAGATAAATAAGGATGTTAATACTTTGTGTATATATAAAGGTCTATGTTCTATGTATTTGATACACCAGAAATAAATCGAGTGTTAAGTTTTCCATTTGATTTCTTCTTTCCTTCTCTTAGTGTTTTTGAGCTTTTGATGGGCTGTGGGATGTTTAAGAAATTATCCCTATTGATTTTTATACTACCTAAAATACCCCTATTAACTCCTAAAGGTTCCCTTAAGAGTTGGGTTTATATAATATATAGATTAATTGAATGTTGATGTGTCATCCACGTCAGTAAAAGTTAATCAACGTTACTTTTTCTATTTATTTTGGAGTGATTTAACAAAAAAATGCAAGTTCAAAAGCTAAAAAAGGTGAAATATTAAATGGAGGATTAAAATGATTTTTTTTATAAACTTGGGGGGTCAAAAAATTATTATTCCTTTCTTAAAAGGGATTGTGACTAGACTTGATCATGGGTCAAGACGAGCAAATGCAAAATTTTAGGCCCACTTCTAGGTCTGGGGCTAGGCTCAACCTGAAAAATGGGTTTAATATTTTGCCTAAGATCGAACCATATTAAAAATGCTAAACTCGAGTCTGATCCAGCTCGATTGTAATAATTTTTTTAGATTATTATTTTTATATACAAACAAATTTAAAAAATAAATACATTAAATACACCAAAATTATTAAAACAAATGTTTTCCAATAAATTAAAAATACAAAAAAAAAAAACAAAAACAAACAAACTCAACCATGTGATTCGAACTTGAACAAAAAATAAACTTATATTTCGAACAAAATTAAACCTAAACTTAAAAAATTAATGTAAATACTTTTTCATTAGTATAACCTAATTCCAGCCATGAACACCTGTAATTGTGGCATGAGCAGGGGGAGGTGGATGTCATATACAAATCCAAGTGATGCCAAAAGCATGGTGATAGAGAAGTTTCGGAATGATCAGATATTGAAATTTATAATCTACTCTTTCATTCATAGATGGATGAGTATAATATAAAGGAGAATCTTGTTTTAGATTTACAAAAACACATCATTACTGTCACCGTCACTGTAATTTTGATAATCAAGCTTTATTGGGACCAAATTAAATATTATTATGTTTGTACTTTCCACAATTTGGGGGCCCCATGTTTTCATTAACTTTTTATATATAATTTTTTCTTTTGTTGAAAGTACGTAATTCCCAATATGGTTTCATACTACAAACATGTCTTTTTTTGTTAATAAAATGGAATTTATTTTTTTTAATTTCACCGTTTAATTTAACTCTTAATTTTTAAAAAAAGAGTAAATTTATTTTTTAATAGAAATGTTAACAAAAGCATTAATTTTTTAATGATGTTAGTGTGGCAACCTGCATAATTGTTCACATGTACTTTCATACTGATATGATTAAAGGTGTTCAAATGATCGGTTCGATTAATACCCTAATCGAATTACCCAAAATGTAAAAATCTTTAACTGTTAATCGAATTGAAGTTTTTTTTCAAATACATTAATTGAACCGAAATATTTTGATTAATTCGATCGGTTAATCGAAATTTATAAATTTTTCTTTTGATTAAAATAAGTATAAAACATATAAAAAAATACATTGCTGATGATCATTTTCTTTTATTTAATAGTTTAAAAAACTTTAAATGGATGTGAAAACAAAAAAAATAAGGCATTAGAGATACTATATAAGTCTTTAATATTCTCCTTTTGCATCCATTTTTTCTCCCAAAAGATCTCTATATGCATTATCCCTACAAAATATGTGCAAAAAATGAGTATATAATAGAAATATATGCATTTAAAAAATCAAAAAATATAAATAAATGGATCAATTGCAAGTTAACAAGAATAAGATAGCAAGCATACTCTTCAACTCATGAAAGCTCATGAATTTTAGGTAGACTTTAATGCATTCCAAAAAAAGTCTAAACATTAAAATGATTAAATTAAAAATAAATATACAATTTTTAATCTTATCAAGCTCTTGGATTTGTTCTTCAATCTTCTTGATGTCTTCTTGTAATGATGACTTTTGAATTCAATCTTGAGCACACACAAGAGCTTGTACAATTTTAGGGGATTAAAGAATTCTTAAATTGATCAAACACACGCTCATTATGCTACATGAAGACTATGAAGCAATCATAAAAATCGATATGGCTAACACATCTCCGACCATCTTTGAAAGAGTGAAAAATCTAAAGTTATTCACTTTCCACCGCAATAAAATATCAAAATTTTCAATAAAATTCTCATTAATCACAATTAAATATTTATCCAATTCAAACGTTTTATCCTTATCACCATTTTCTAGAAAGCTTAAACAAATTTTTTCATTTTTTTTTTTGTAGTCATTGAGGGAAACATGTGCTGCCACGCTTGGTTGACTACAAGCACCATGAAGTGGAGGTTTATACTAATCAAGCAATTCATACAAAACTTCCTTCAAATTTTGCATCATTTCATAAGTTTTTTTACATTAGACATTTCATTAAGTGCAAATTCAAGATACTTCAATTTTTATCTATGATTTAAAACATAAGCTCGATCCGAGTCGAATTCAACTTAAATAATAGAAATATTTTAAATTTAATTATAAAAGTATATTATAAAATATCAATTAAAGATTTTATTTTTTTATTTTTTGAATAGTGAAATGGATATTTTGGACAAGCTAAGCTGGTTAAAAAATGAGTTAGGATTTAAATTTTTTTGAAACCGAACTTTATCTCAACCAAACCCATAAACACTTCTAAATATTAGTAAAATTTCTAAACGTTGTTCCTTTTGTCCCCATTAAAACTCTAATTGGTGGGTTAGTTTAAATTTTCTAAATTTCCTCTTAATCTCTTCTTTTCTCTGCAATTTTCTCTATTTATCTTCTTATTTTGTGTTTGATTTTTGTCTCACAGAGGCCACTACATCAAACTGTGTATACTGCATAATTAATATGCATTATCAAGCCTTAAAAAGGAAAAAATATATATTAAATATGGTTAGAATCTTATGGGGATGCGAGGGGAGGGTGAAAAGAGTGAGGCAAAAGAAAGTGAAGCCCCAAACTAACGTGGCTCAAGATGGTTAGCTATGGGGATTCGAACAAGGTTTTGGAGTGGGTCAGACAAGGTAGCCTCCGTGCCGTAAGACGTACGTTGGGAATTTGTGCATTTTGAATTCTCAGCACACAAAAATCAAGAACCTAGAATCAGCGTAGGAGAGAGTGTGATGGAAATGCCGCAACGGCAAGGGGAACTCGTCTAAGCCAAGAATTTAAAAAGTCAATATTAAAAATAAATTTATTATTATATCAATCTAAATTCTGTGTTATTGACGAAAAATAAATTTTTTAGATAGATCAATTTATTTAATATCAAAATTAAAAGAAATCGAAAATGTGGTTTTACCATTTTGTTGTATTTTTTTAAAAAGATTCCATAATTTCTTACCATTTTTAAAATTTTTAAACTATAAATACTAACTTGAGAGTGTATCAAATTTAGGAGGCCAAATAGGGATTTAAGCCAAAGAAAATGAATTAAATTCTCTCAAAACAAAAACTACAAGGATTAGTTGTGCAATTTCACCTAAAAATTCATCTGAAATGATAACATTAATGTGACATATCAACTTGTTACATACATCCTTAACAGAGGTTAACAATAAAATGACCATAACGTAATAAATCGTTAATGATAATGACTATCTAGTAATCTTTAAAAATTTGGCAATGAAAACATAAGTGACTAAACTTAGAATTTACCCTAACATTCAACTCCAAATAAAACGAGAGATAAAGATTGAAGGTCCCAACTAATTTATTTCCATGGTGAATATTTCTTTTAAACCACCAACAATAATAACATAAAATAAATTGGAAAAGCTACGAATGATCATCATAATAGTTAAAAATATTTGATTCTGTCGGTATTTAAATAGATGTAAATCAAAGCAATGTCCAATCGCTGTTGATTGCTTAGCCACCAGCTGACAACACAGATGCCAAATTATTTTCAAACCAATCTTTGTAAACCTTCCAGAGCTCCTTTTCTCCCCCATTCTATCTGTAACCCTTAAATATATATTCATATAGAAGTTATTTATCCCATTCAAAATTTTAAAATATTAAATATTATAAAAGTGTGTAAAAACCGTTTTATTTTTTACATAAATTTTTTTATGTTTCCGTTTATGTTTAAAATTACATTAAATTTGATCTACAAATGTTGAGTAATAAGGTAAGGCACATTATACATTCAAGAAAAAAATTGAAATTTAGACCTTAAAAATAATATTGTTCGTAAAAACAACTACGAATTCCGAAAAGATTAATATTCGTGGATTATAAAACGGATATAGTGAATATCTTAATTCCACCAAATATGAGTAAGAATGAGAAAAATAACTAAAACGCAAAGATGCATGTTTTACAATTATATGCATATATCTTAAATTAATATACGTCATTGTGTGATATTTGATTGGTTGTTATTTTTTATTTTAGTTTTTTAACATTGTTTCCTCAAAAACAAAACCCATAAAAATAACGAAAAATAAAAAAAAATTAAATTATCAGTTATGATTGACCGAATTAATTAAAATTTATTAAGAGAAGACACAAAATACTCCATAAGAAATCTCTGTAAACAACTCATTTATTTCATTGGATCAACTTTTGATTTCTTTGATAAATATAATAAAAAACAAAACAACTTTGATTTTATTCTTATCACAATCTAGTTTAAAGTTCTAGAGTAAACAAAAGGTGACTAAAGACATTTTATTTTGATCATTAAATTTTTTTTTTTTTTTTTTTCAATTTTGGCCACTAAAACATACAAAATTTAATATTTTCGTTATCTTGTTCAAACCTTGAAGGAGGTGGAGTATGGTAATTCGAAGGTTGTTTCTGTACGTTGGTGGAGGGTAATACATGCAGCCAATGACACCACCCGGCAGTGGGGGAGTATTGTTGTTGTTGTTGTTATTCCCGGATTGAGCTGGTGGTGGTTGGAGAGTAGTAGTAACTGCCACCACCACTAGAGATGGATGGAGAAGGTGGTAAAAATCAAAATTTGACATAAATTTATTGAATTTTTTATATTTAAGATCGAAAGTGTAAACACCATAAGATTAGATTTTTTTATTCCACCGATAAAAAAGCCCACCGCACTGTGGAAGAATTCATCCTCAGAAGAAAACCATAGTTGGAAATTGAAGCAAGCTAAACGGCATTGTGCAAGGATTCATCCATGCTCTCATCATCTTCCCCCCAATTAGCTTCCTCCTCGATCAATTTCAGCAACAATTAACTGTGTCACTGATGGAGAATATAATGAGGGAATACTTGAACCATTACCCCCCATTGGCTTGCATGTCAGCTTTTGTGGGTTCCTACTTCTCATCCATTCTAACCACTCTATGCTTAATTTTGCTTAAAGAGGTTACAACTTGGGTAGTACTGAACCCATCCCAAGCACCATAATCGAAGTTGCTCTTTTTGCCTCAACAACAAACCTTATACCAAGGTACTTAAAGACATCCTAATATTTATTATATTGAGATCAAAGAAGGCAACATGCTGTCACTGTGGTACTATGGAAACACTGCCCAACAATTGGGTTATTGAAAAATCTACTAATTCTATTTGTTTGAATTAAAATAGTTGATGAGATGAAGGATGTTAAGGTAGAAGGGTATCTTCCATTCTTCAAGGTCGTAACATTCACCTTGCATGTGATTGATTCCGTGGGGAAGAAGGTGTTAATAATTTCCAGCCTAAAACCCACATGCCTTGGATTTCTTTAAAATGATTCCTTCTCTCTCCATCACATTTAATCATGTGTTAATGATTTTGCTGGGCATCGTGTTTGTTTCACCATTTTCAAGTTTCAATTTAATAAGATTTTAACATTATCCAGAAACCCTATTTATAATATTTTTAAATATTTATTAGACATTAGGATTCAAGTTGGTTTTTTTTAAAAAGTATATATATATAAATAGTAGTTAATAAAGAAAGTTGGTACTTGCGATGCAAGGCATTGATCAAAAGAAAAAATAATATTTTCTTTTTGAAGATAAGGGAGGAAATGAAAAAGAAAAAGAAAAAGAAAAGTAAAGCCTTCTCTTTTCGGGTTCCATTTTTATTTAATTTTAATGGTTGTATTTATGTCATACTAATTATAGTTGTGTGAAATTAATTTTTATAAATTTATAACGTATAATGACATGCGAATTAAAGTGATTCTTTTTTAAAATATTTTCTTAATATTGCATGAATATGTATATTTATTTTCATTTTTTTTTACTTATTTTCTTTATGTGATTATGATTTGTATATTTATTTATGTTTAACTCCATGTACCCATCCATATGTGGTGAATTAAATTTATGATTGGTTAAATTATTTTCAACTGCATAAGGCGACATTTTGATTTAATATAGATCCTCGTCTGTCAATATATTAGCTTTACCATAATACAAATTATCATAATTTTAAAAATTAAATATTTATATTATTTTAATTTTTTTCAATCATAGTATTACTGAAATGTTACACACTCAAACCACCCCAGAATCATGCCTGTGTGTAAGTAATGTCATTTTAATTTGCACAATAACGATTGGGTAACAGATATAAAGAATAGTACAACTCTATTAAATAATTAGGTAATAAGCATATTAGACACAGCCGATTGCATGTTAGGGGTGGTGAGATATAGACTTTGCATATGATTCTAAACTTAAATCTATAAAGAATTTAACCCAAAAACAAGAAGAAATCCTTGGATCAAAACTTTCTCACTCTACCTTGAAAAATGCTCTAAAATGGAAGAAGAAAAAAACCCATTTCTCAAAGTTTACAAAATAATAAATTTTAGTTTAGTTGGAAAACTTTGTAGGAAACTCAAATATTATACAAAGAATTCAGAAAACTCAAAACTCCACCTTTGTTCTCCCAAACTAGCGTGAGCTTGGAAAAAGAAAAAGAAAATGTTGAATACTTTGATCATAAAATCTTGTTCTAATGAAAGAATTTAATGAAAAATCAACTTATCACAGGATTTGAATCAATAGGAATAATAAAAAATTAAGTTGAAAAGATTAAAGAAAATCTTTGTTCCCTTGAAAATAAGAAACCAGCTCTCCATCCCTTTTAAAAACTGCCAAGATCTAATTTCTATCAGACCCTTGATCAAATAGTATATAGATTAACATCTAATTTCTGTAAATTTACGAGTCTATCTCAAAAACTTTGTAAACTTTACAATTTAGTCTTACTCACTATTCCCACTAACCGTCACTAATTAAGACACCTTAATTAACAACTAATTAATTATATATGACCTAACTCAACTCTAATCCTTGAAAATCTCAACGGTTTGACATCCCAAAATAACTCGGTTGACAATTTTAGCCCAAAATGAACACTTTTTTAACATCGACAAAAAACTTGGATGCTTCAGGTTACTCTTGAGTGCCTAAATCGGAGTCGAGATAATTTTTTTGGGTAATCAAACAGGGTGAGAGAAAAGAATTAGTTGTCATCCTAGAGTCGGAGTGGGTATACTTCTGTCTTTTACATGGGAATCGTGGTGGGTATCACAATTGTGTGGGAGGTGATCCTACTAGTTTCTCACTCCTCCATGGGTACCACCGCTGCCAGATTTGTTCTTCAAGACGGCCTTTATTTTTGGGTTGATTCGTTGACAAGGACTTTCTTACTCATTGTCTGGGCCTCTATCACATTTACACGCCATAGCGTAAATGAATCAATGTTTTCATTCAGAAATCTGATTTTAAAATGAAGCCCAACCCTTTGATTGACATGTTGCACGTAGCCCCATTACTTTTTATCAATTCATCAAAAATCCAGTAAAAGAAATATATCATCGGAGTAGGACCTAATATTTAGGTATAATATCCAAAATATTCAATAAAATAATTTAATTAAGTCAAGCTATTAGCTGCCGATTGAGTTTTAGTTCGATTGGCATGGGTATTGCTGTCAATGCCGGAAAACATGCAGGCCCGTTCTTGACATTTTTGGGCCCTAGGCAAAACAATAAAATGAGATTTTTTAGGTTCCTTAAAAGTTGGAGAAAATTTTCTTAGATCCCTTAAAAACTAAAAAAATAATAATTTAAAAACCCATTTGAATTCATCATTATGAAATAATTTTGAGCTCTTAAAAGTTGGTAAAAAATGCACTTGGTAATTATGTAATAATAAAAAATAATGTCGAAAATATTGATTAGGATTTTTTTCCTTAAAAACACCCATTTGAATTCATCATTATAAAATATTTTTTTCTATTGGAATAATGCTCTTAAGAAAAGTTGACGTCAACATTTTGAATAAAATATTTAAAAATATTAATTATTTAGACCAACTAATTACATTATAAAAGTAGAGAGATCACATTATGTCAAAAATTAAAGTATATAGATTAAATCATGAATTTCAATAGAGTATACGGGCGAAAATTGAAATTTGATTTTAAAATAATGACCAAACAATGCGAACTTAAAAGAAATGAGAAGCCACATGTCAATTTCTAAGATTTTAGGATATTCAAATGATGTATAACCACATAATATTTTAATAAAAAAGTCAACGACATTAACTATTTAGACAAATTAATAACGTTAAAAAAATGTAGGGACCAAATTATGTTAGAAATTAAACTGTAGAAACTAAATCTCAAATTTAGACAATAGAAGGACCAAATTTGAAGTTTAACTATTTTCTAAAATGTAAAAAGAAAAAAAGAAAAAGAGAACAAAGGTGGACACATGGCAGATGGACAACAACATGGACACTACTTCCATTTATAGGTGCAAATATGGTTCTTAGCCCACATTTTACGTCAACCTGAGTATTTGTTTTTGTTAAATTATAGAGTAACAAAATGTTTTTATATATTTTATACTGTTGAAATTTAGTTATATATTTTTATTTTCAAGTTTTTAATTTCTTTACTTTTTGAATTTGAAAATTTAAGTTCATTTGTCACCATCTACATTGATAGTCATGTAAGAAAAAAAAATGATTTATAAAATATTTGTCATGATTTTTTCTTTAAAATATTCATTTAAATTTGTCGTGATAAAAAAAATTATTCGGTTGGAATATTTTTCTTAAGAAGAATTGATGTCAACATTTTGAATGAAATAGCTAACAATAATAACTATTTAGATTAATTAATGACATTATAAAATTAAGGTATAATTATTTTTTTGGTCCTCCAACTTTATAAAAAAAATCATTTTAGTTATTCATTTAATTTTCACCTCTTTCAACTATTAAAATTGCATTGAATGTCAAATCACTCAAAAATGGATGAAAAAGTTAACATTTAATAATTTTACTAACATGACATATGTGTGAATTGTCATGTGTAAGTCATGTTAGCAATTAATTATTTTTTAAAAAATTAAAAAAATAAAAATAATTTTACATTTTTTATATTTTAAAAATTAAAAAACATTTAAAAAGAATTTTTTTAAATTATATTATTGTAGTGAATATTAATAATAATTTATAGTAGGTGGTTGTTGGAATAGAGGGCCTTGGACAGAGTTAGTGACAACTATACAGTACAACTAAGTTGTTGAAACTATAAATGCAGTGAATCAAACATCTACCAAGTCATCACCAGCATATTTAATAGCAGCTAACTTTTTTATAAAGTTTGAGAGTGAAATAAATTATTATATTTAATTAATTAATTGTATTTATATGGGTGTTTTATAAAAATAATATAAAAAGTTATTTAATTATAAAAATGTGTCGTTTGTTACAGTATTTATCGATATCGTTTGATATATCGACAGTCGTTTGACACATCAATGGTATTCTCTCTTTTTTTCAACCCATTATGATATAATCATCAAGCTTCTAAAAAAAAAATTTTTTGTGTTGTTATTGTGTCAAGCGACACCCATATGTATTTTTCAAAATATCCGTGAAAATATGGGTACATACAATAAGAAAAAAATCAAACAAATAATTTTTTAATGATGTCACCGATATGTCAAGTGACACCGGTGATAATTTATAAAGAAAAAACTTGATATAAAAAAAATGCTTAAAGAAAAAAACATATTTTTAATTGATTGGCAATACCGATGGTATTTAAAGAAAAAAACCTTAAAAGAGCAAAAAAACAAAAAAGAATAAAAGGGGAGCCTATGACCAATCCATCACATCGGAAGTAGGGTGTTAGTCCAGTGCCACACCAATTGGTCACGGGCTCCACTTTTTTTTTCGATTATTTTTCTTTAGCTATATAAGTTGGTCTCCTCTCCAATCATTCAAATCTATGTTCGAGAAAAAATTGTTTTTTCCCGCTATGGCCGGTTGAAATTTGAGGAGAAAGAATTGTTTGTGTTGATGTTTTAGGGAGAAAGTGTGATTGTTTTAAGGTATATTTTTATTGTTTATGATGTATGTGCTGCACCATATCTACACTCAACATGTTAGCCATAGGATCATTGAGTTTGACAATGTCACGAGTCGAGTTCCCGATTGAAAGAGCGTATACATTTTCATCATCTTTCATGCCTTCATCATTGATATCATCCGAGACCTCATCCAAATCAAGGTCACTAAAACCTTCACCCTCGTGATTAGAACGACCACCATTATTGGGTCCTTCACCATCTATTTCGGTCTCAATCACCACCGGATGTATCTGTAAACAAGGACTTGGATTAGGGTTGTTATACACAGTCGAAGCATGGTGTGGATTTTCGACCCATGTCAATGTTGCTCCATAACCGCATTGCTCTGCCTATCCAAAATTCATATCAAAGTCAAACACGTGTACAGACTGTCACCTATCAGCAGACACTCTCAAAACCTCCATACACGGGTTTTGAACTCCATATTGTTGACTTAATGGAATGACATTTTGAACGGGCTCTACATCTACTAACTTAGCATCTAGTTCAGCGTTCACTTTCCCAATCGAGCAATAAAGTGTGACACCCATTAAAAAAAATATATTTTTGTCTCAATTCTTTTTTTCTAACATCTGTTTTTTCTAAATTACCACTGGTTCCTCCTAACATACCAACAACACTAATTAAAAAAATAATTTTTTTCTTCTTAACCTTTTTTTCCTGACAACTTTTTTTTTATATTCTCCCGTGTGGCTTGAAACATCAATTGCACCATTAAAAATTATTTTTTTCGTTTTTAAACCAGATATACCTATATTTTTTGGTCTTGGTCTTTTGCCCCACAAATCCCCTTATTTTACCTTTATATTTTATTTCTTTAACAAATAACGGAATTCAGATTACATAATCTCTAACAATACTATAAACTTTTGTTGTAGGCTCTTTTTGAGGATCATTTCCAAACCACATAAATAGATTTTGAATTTTTGGGATGATGAATTCCTGCATTGAATGAATTTGTGGGCACATCCTTTTCACAGTTAATTTAGCCCAAATATGCTGGTGATGATGTTTGATCCACTGCATTTATAGTTTCAACAACTTTGTTGTTGTGTCTAAGGCCCAAACGTGCCAACAACCACCCTACTACAAATTATTGATATTCACTACAAGAATATGATTAAAAAATTTCATTTTAAATATGTTTTTTTTTTTTTTTTTTTTTTTGTGAATAAGAGAGGATAAAATCTTAATAATAACACGATTGATACGATTCGAATCCAGATTACACTTGAAATAATAAACATTATTAATCATCAGACCAACGCACAAATTCACCAAAATATATTTTTAAGAAAGTGTATGTAGCTTCTCATATATAATTGGCAGGGACTTCCATAGTTATATATTTATATGTATATGTATACAAAAGGAAGGGGCATGACATGTGGCTACCGTGGGTGCTATCTCTCTTTTACATCTTTTTATTATCCATAAGTTTGAAGTTTAATATTTATATTTTAATTTTTAATATAATTTGGTTATTATATTTTTATAATGCTATTAATTAATTTAAATAGTCAAAATCATTAATTTTTCATTAAAATATTACGTGATTATATATAATTTTAATATGAGTCATAGAGATTGACATGTAGCTTCTCATTTCTTTTAGATTTTCGTTATTTTTTTACATTATAAGACAATTATCAAATTTAGTTTTGATCTAGACAATGTTAAAACTTGAGATTTAATCTTATCTTTTAGTTTTTGGCATAATTTAGTTTGGTCCCTCTAATTTTAGGCGTAATGACTTATTTGTCCATCCAACTTTACCAAAAAAAATTATTTTAGTTCTCCATTTAATTTCTCGCTTTTTTACCTCTTAAACTTGCGTTGTTTGTCAAACCACTCCAAAAATGGATGGAAAAGTTAATAGTTGTTAACTTTGTTGACGTGACATACATATGGATGTCATGTCATCAATTAATTAAGTTTTTAAAATTTAAAATACTCAAAAAAATAAAAAATAATATTTTAAAAATAAAAATTATTAAATTTATTAAAAAAGTATAAAAATAATAAAAGATTAGTTTTTTTTTAATTTTTAAAAAATTAATTAATTATTAATGTGGCATATACATGGAAATCTACATGTATGTCATGTTAGCAAAGTTAATAAATGTTAATTTTTTCATCCATTTTGAGGTGATTTGACAAACAATGCAAGTTTAAGGGCTAAAAGAGATGAAAATTTAAATCGCTAAAATGACTTTTTTGTAAAGTTGCAAAAAAGTCATTATGCCCTAATTTTTAGAGTCATTAGTTAGTCTAAATAGTTACTATTATTAGCTATTTCATTCAAAATGCTGACATCAATTTTTTTTAAAAACAATATTCCAACAGGCAAGGGTGAAGTCATAAATTTTTTTTTAGGGGGACGGGTGAAATTAAATTATAATTTTTAATAGTTTATAGTTTTATAATTTTTAAAGGATTAAATAAAAATTTTATCATTTTTTGGGGTTCAAAGTGCAATTTTAACTTTACTAATTTAAAATTTAAAAATTTTAAAGAGCTTAAATGAATAATTTTCCATTTTAAGGAGGGTCGGAGCTCTTGCCAACCCTCTAAATACGTCACTGCTAACATGTTAATTTTTTTATCATGACAAGTTTGGATGAGTATTTTAAAAAAAAAAATCATAATCGATATTTTCGACATCATTTTTTTCTTACCAATATAACAATAATGACAAATAAACTTAAATTTTCAAATCCAAAAAATAGAGGGATTAAAAGCTAGAAAATAAAAATATATAACAGAATTCCAACAGTATGAAATGTATTGAAACATAAAAGGATATCTTAATTATCAAATTTTTACTCTATGATTTGACACAAACAAATAATTAATCCAACTTAAGTGCGGGTTAGTAACCATACTTCCACCTATATATAAAAGTAGTGTCCATGTTGGTGTCCATCTGCCATGTTTCCACCTCCATGCTGTCTTTCTTTATTCAATTTTTTTTTTTTTACATTTTAAAAATAGTTAAATTTTAATTTTAATCCTTTTATTATACCTAAATTTAAGATTAGTCTAACTTTTTTCTTAAAATATTACGTAATTATATATCATTTAAATACCCTAAGATCTTAAAGACTGATATGTAACTTCTCATCTCTTTTAAATTTCTATTGTTTATTATTATTATTTTATAATCAAATTTCAATTTCTCTTGTATACTATGTTGAAATTCATGATTTAATCTATATACTTTAATTTTTAACATAATTTGATCCCTCTGTAATTTAAAATCTTTTTTTTTTTTTTTTTGCTTTCAAAAACATATTACAACGTAATTTTGTTTATCTATCTACATGCAGGTTGTAGAACTTAAATCTAATTAGTTGAAGCACTCAAGACGTCCCCCAAACTGCAAGATCTCATGTACACCAAAAGATCATCACTCGGCCAAGCAAACTCAGACAACCAGACAAATCAGTTTGTTTTAGCAACAGAAAAAAGTGAGCATCATAGACCAATCAAAGTTCCTTTCCCCAACAATTAACAGTGTTTCTTCCACTTCGCCCACTATTGGCTCACTTTAACAAATGCTCTTACGATTGGAATTTAAGCAATTACAAAAAATGGAAAAACACTTCACCATACGTTTTCCTACAATGCTCTATATATATACCTTAGAAACACCATCTAAGAACCATGACCAAGGTTTTCAGTGCCAAACCTTACAAAATAATTGCTACAAAGCATGCAAGCGATGGGCGAGTTTCATAGAGCAAGTGAACATGGTGTTGTTTGATTGAATGGGTTATCAGCAACTACCAACCTGCAAATGAATACATAAATGTTAGTAAACATAGGCAAACTTCTACTTGACCTCCAAGGTCCCCTCAATCACCCTCCCTCACTTATTCTTTCAAGAAAAGAAAAGAAGATAACCCCACTGGGAAACAAGAAATTGACTGGCCTCATCCAATAATACCAATTTTTTGATAAAATAAACGTGATGAATAATGACAAACAAATAGAAGACATGGACCAGCAATGTGAATATCTGAACATAGCACACATCATTCCTTCGAGGAACTAAAAGGTATTATGGCATGGCACCTTTGACGATTACAAAATTTAGTACAGTGGCATCTCTCGTGTAAGTGACTAATGCAAATTAAATTATTAGAAATGATCTCTCACCCGCCATCCACAAAGTAGGTTGGTAGGATGACAAATATACTTTAGAGTATACTAAAAGAAATAATCTAAAAAACTGATAAGAAAATGTTAAACACATGCAAATTAACACTGCTTGTGGAGTAAAAAGATTCACTACTAGTGCACCAAAAACAAAAAAGACACCAAAGCTCATCATTAGACATGCAGAAAACTCTTTCAGAAGAACGACACAAAACAAGGTCAGACACAACATTGAAGATGACAAACCAAAGCTTACTGAGTATTAGTATTCAGTTTAGCCTTTCTCTTCTTCTTGCGTTGCTTTTTTGAAGAGCTTTCACCAACATCTGAACCCTGTCCAATGACTGCAGGCACAAAAGCAATTGGAAGATCAACGCAAGCAGTACCTTCTCCTGATTTTGGAATCTCGAACTCATGGCGTGGATGTTTCGCTCCAGAGCTTGGGTGTGTAGTATTTGGAACATGGTTAGTGACTGCAGTAATTTCGACCTCTGTATTGTTATGATTCAGTCCGTTTGCCCCAGCAAGTGTAGTGTCAAAACTGGGATCCTTGGCTTTATTCAAGGCATCATAAAGCTTAGCTTTGGATTTTATGATCTCTGAAACAACAGTCCCATACCTATCATCAGCTGCATTAGTGATCCAACAAAGAGATGAGAATTTATCAAGCTAAAAAGTGGCTTGAAATTAGGGTATGTTTACACGCGCGCACGTGCATATATATGTTTGAATTTTCTTAAATAGGAAAAGAAAGATACCAAGAAGTGATTGTATGACAACACGTGCAGCTAATTGTTCAGCTTCCTTCTTGTTTCTACCAGTTTCCCCTCTATAAGTCTCACCATTGAAAACTAAAGTAGACACAAAAAGGGGAAGCATTCCTCCTGACTGAATGGTATTGTATGTTGGCATATCTAGATTCATCTTCACCACAAATTCATTTAAGATAGACTTGCAAAATACTGTATCCTAGAGCACAAGCAACCAAAAGATTAGCAAACCCCAAAACAATTATCATACTTCTGTTTGATATGCAAGTATGATATACCTATTTAAGAATCCTTAGATATAGAAAACATTTTTCATTTCTTATTCTCATTTACACTTTAATGCCTTGTTTGGTTATCTAGTGTGTTTAACATAACGAAATAAGTAAAAGAATTTCCTTCCCTTTGCTCAAAACAAGTCATGAGCGTGGCTAAAAATTACAAAGCAAAGTTAATTTATTGCCAACTCATGCACCAAAAAGTGTTGAAAAAATAAAACTTTTCCTAAATGTAGCAAAAATAGAAAGATAAAGGGAGATAAATATATTTGAAAATCCAAAAACCAAAGATCCTGAACGTAGTTAGAAGTTTATGTCATTTATAGTAGTGGTTCAATACAATTAAAAATTGCAAAGTAAAGATTTCCAAATTTAAATTGATAATTGAGATAGAAAATGAAAACATTTTCAAAAACTAAACGACGCTCTCTTTTCTTCATTCCTTCTATTTGGCTTTTAATAGGGCACATCTTTACTTATTTGCACTCTTCACAGTGTTATCTTCAAGCTTGTACATTCAAAAACAAATTTCCAATATATTTTCTACTAAATAGCAAAAGAATACTACAACGTCGAAAAATTTGCATAATTAGGGTAAAAATTGCATGATATCAAAGTCCAAAAACCTCTTTAAATTCTGTCCTCTTTTTATCCTGGACTAAGATATATGATATAAGGAAAACAAATACCTACTAATTTGACTAGTAAGTTTCAAAACAAACAAACAGTTATGAATAAACGTAAAACATTTGAAGATGTCAGAATGCAACAAACCTCACGAATGAGAGGACAGCCTTCATCCTTTAACTTCTTTGATATACACTCCAGTGCATGTTTGGCAACATCCTGTTCGGCTCCTTTTCTATTAGAAAAAGTGGTCTCAGAAGTATATGTTACACCATCAACTAACACACTTGACCGAAACTGGGGTGCATGCACTGATCCTTCATTAACAGTTTGATACACAGGAAGCTGTATGGATGATCGTTGAGTAAACTCTTGTAACCTATTCTTATACATAAAGGGTTCAGGAGGCCCTAAACAAAATCAAGCATGAATAGTAAGGGATTTTGACTTTCAAATAAAGAAATAAAGAAAAAGATGATAAAAATATAGCTTACAAGCAAGCCAAATAAAAAAAAATTGATTTGTATAACATGATCTCAACCATAGAAAGATCATAGAGAAAAATTTTGAACACAAAAGAAACATCAAAGGTGCATGACAGAACTTCACATGATAGTCAAGCTCTTAAGCATACATTAAATAACAAAGAGCGTCTTCATTTTCAATCATAATAAAAATAAAACCATAATCCAACGTGAGAAATGCCATAATATCATATTCCAAAAGGACATTTTAAAGTGTCAAACAATGACAATTTTGATGTAACATCATACAACCCAGTTGGACATTGCCGAATACACTAGAACTATCTAATATCATTAGAGCTATAATAGCCCTTAATAATACTGTCATTATACATTTCAAAAATATTAGATAAAATATTGAAGGTATAATTATAGAACGAGAAAGATGGCAGGCTACAAGAAATGTTCCTGCGGTTACTACAGTGGCAACAAGTGTAAGAAGCGATACATGAGTAGGCTCCTCCATGGCATTAGGCAACCATACATAAATGTTGTCAAGGGTGCAAGGCGCACTCTAGGAGCTAGAACCCTTATATTGCCTCAGGCGTAGAGTGCAAAAAAAAGTCCTAACCTCAGTTAAATAAAACACAACTTTGAAATGTAAAGCCCACATTTCAAAATCATTTCCCCTTTCCTTTTTTCCTTTTTGTATTTTTTATCGTTTGTTTACAGCCCATTAAGTCTAAAACCCAAGAAAGTTCCAAGCCCCTAAAACCATATAAGAATACTAAAATACCATAAATCAAATTCAATAAAAACTCCCTTTCAATCGCATATAAGAGAAAGCAATTACATCTAAAGAAAACCAAAAAAAAAAATTTGTAAGTATGAAGCAGAAATTCACTTTCTGTTGCCAAAAAGAAAATTGGAATCTAAAACTTACTGGAAGGGCAAGGTAAAGGCGGCACATTGGGAGAAGCAAGAGGATGAACCGGTGCTGAAGGTTGATCAACGTGTTCAGGTTGAGGAAAATGTGCTAAAGGATTCTGCATTTTGTGGAATTTTTTCTGTTTCTTTACTTTCAGTTCAGCCGAGTCAGAGACAGAGCCACCGGGTCAGTCTGGATAATAATAGAATTTCAGCCAACAGTCTGGATAATAATAGAATTTCAGCCATTAACACTTGTCACATGAAAAATAAATGCTCCCCAGAATTTGCAACTTTCTCTAAATTTTTGGTTTCCTAAAACGTTCTCGACACTTGATTAGCCTTCTACGAAGATACTATCCTTACCCAGTGACACCAGAGATGCTAAATGCTATCAATTTTATTTAAGGATTTCATAACCCTTGATCTCTGAGTAGTATGAACATAAAAAACCCTCCTGATTGCCACTAAGTTGAAGACAACCTAAGACTCAATATTTTCAAATAAGTGAACCTTTAGCACAGGATTTGAAAAAACCATATCCTAGAAGCACCGAATCAAATATGTTTCTTGCAAAACTTCCTGGTAAGAATTAAGAATATAAGACCAAAAATTCATAGAAAAATTTATAATATAAAACGATTTTTCTTTTTCGATATCGATATACTGTTAGTGTTTTTTTCTCTCAGTCAATTAAGCCAGCTTAAACCAAAAAAAAAAAGCCAACTTTTACCAACAGAACACTAAAACTCCCATTGTCTATAATAAACTGAACACAACACCCCTCCAATCAATGAGAAATTCTATTAATGAAAAGGAGAAATGATAATGTTTTGAATATTCATCTTCATCTTCAAGAACTCCTAAAACAGACCAAAATACAAATAAATGATTCAAGAACCCATAACAGTAGATCAAAATGCCCATAAAGTAATGATAAAGCACAAGAAACAACAACAAAGCTAAAACAAAAGGAACATTTCAAATATTCATCTTCATCGGAAATTTTTGAACACCTATAACCATGGCTCACTAGAATATTTTGAATACCCATAGCCATGCTTCACACAAGGAATCAAATAAAACGAACCAACAACCAAACCCAGCCCTTCCTCACCGTGGCCAAAACCCTATCACCTTCATCATCTACCCAAAACCAGCAACCAAACCTATTACAGCGCTCCATTACCAAAACCCATCCCCAACACATAATATTCATAAAAGGAAAAGAAGATAATATCAACATCCAAAAAGTAAAAAAAGAGAGAGGAAAGGAAGCCACGACTTCACCACGATGGAGCAGAAGCTGATGATTGACCTTCGTCGAAATATTTCGAAGACCAACCGCAAACTTCACTGCAAAGAGACCTACAGTTTGCGAGACGAAAAGTGAATAAAAAACCTTGGTCTAATAATGCGTTTTGGATAACAAGGACTTGGGTTGATGAACGGAGATTGAGGTTAGGGATTTGAGTCTTACCTTTCCTAGTTCCTACCTATTTAATTTTGATGAACTTTTGTTTTGGAAATTTGACTTGAGATTTTGAGATAGATAAAAAGAAGTCTAGGATTTTAGTTTCACTTACAGGTGCTCAATGCCGGGCCCCGGCCGGGTCGGGTTCAGATAAAGTTCATATAAGGTATGTTTTTTTAATGGTAGTTCATATAAGGTATTAAAACCAATTTTTCACGTTTGAGTTTAGTTTCGCTCCAAAAATGAGTTTTTTTTATTTAAATTACGTTTCAATTTAAAAAAGGCTCCCACTTACATTATGATAAATAAACAGAAAGCTAATACGTATAAAATACGAAAAAAAATGTCTTTCTCTGTAGGTGATTTCTCCATTGGCTCCCTGGGGTTATCGGTGGATGACAATGTTAGCCGGACGATTAAGAAAGTCCGTTGACTTCCGTTGGATCCTCCAAATGGTGATATCATATGGTGGATGGTAGTGAGGTTCAAGTAGAGGCAATTGAGGCACCAAAAATGTCTTTCAAAGAGAAGCTTATGGGGTCTGGGTCGACGACTCAGACAAACAAAGAAGAGGAAAACTTTGAACTTATGGAAGGAGATGTGGTCACTGAGATGGTGGACGGGATCTCATATATTCATTTTTATGACCAAGTGAATCAATTCATTGAAAAGCGAATGGCTTTGTCAGTCGTCATTAAGCTGCTTGGTCGTAAATTGAGTTTTACGGCATTAGCAAACATATGCAGGGTCTGTGGAATACAACCAAGCCATTTCAGTTAATGGACTTGGAAAATGACTATTATTTAGTCAAGTTTCAAGACGAAGAGGATTATGTGAATGCTTTGACATAGGGACCTTGGACCATCTTTGGCAATATCTCACAGTTCGTCTTTGGTCGCCATCGTTCTCAACACAGGAGGAACATCCTCAAAATCTAGTAGTTTGGGTTTGGTTGCCTGGTCTACCGGAAGGATTATACAATAAAGGTTTGCTGAGGGAGATTAGAGGGCGATTGGTCCGGTGTTGAGAATTGATTATAACACTAATAAGGGAATCTGTGGTCGATTTGCTCGTCTTGCTATTAGTGTTGACTTACGCAAACCTTTAATCTCTGAGCTTAAGATTGAAGGGACAACACAAAGAGTGGAGTATGAGTCCTTGCCCAATGTTTGCTTTGAGTGTGGGCAGTTCGGGCATAGTAAAGATCTTTGCCCAATAAAGTTTGCTGCCGATCCTTCGAATAAGGGTGTGAGATAACCAATTAGCAAGGCATATGATTTTCATAATAGAGTGGAGGAAGAACACTTTGGATCACGAATGATGGTCGAACGAAAACAAAGACGTACTACATAGCCCCCAACTTTCAAGAATTCTACAGTGGCAGGCAAATCAGCTAGAGGATCCAGGTTTGGGGTGCTTGGCGAGGATTTAGGCGAACAAAATGGCATAATTGAGGGAAACTGTTTGATTATTTCCCCAAATACAGTTGCTGAAATGGAAAGGAATTTCACATAGTTATTACTCCAAGCTAATAAAGGGAAGTCGACTGGAAAGGTGGTTGCAAAATCAATAATTAATAAAGGGAAAGGGAAAGGGATTGCTATCTCAAGTGGGGTCAAACCAAGTTTGAAGGTAGCTAAGTTGGTAGGCAATAGGGCTAAGAAAGTTACGGGTTTGGGCCTTATGCCCAAGGAGATTGGACAAAATATCCAAACAAGTCAGAAATAGCAGGTCAATTCTCTCATTCTATTTCAAGTAGTCAGGATGGACACTACATTAACGGGCACAAAACATCATGTGGTTAAAATGATTGATTTAGGAAAAATAACAATAGCAATTGAAAGAGAATTTTGACCCGAATATGCAAATGCTTGGGGATTGTACGAATGAGAATCATGGACAAAGGCCTCCTAGTTTGGCGTTAAAGGATGGCTTTGTTACAAATAAGCAGCAAAATGTGGGTGTTGCAAAGGCAGTGGAAAATATTATTCTTAATTTGGGACAAAGTAGTGTTAGCCATATGGATACTGATGATGAAAGTGACCTTGTGGATAGTTCTGAGGATGATGTCACGAACCAAGATATTAAAGATAATTCGTAGTTGGCTTCGAGTTTGTATTTCTTCTTCTTTATAAATATTTTTATGATTAGTGACCTTAAATTATTATTTTGGAATTGTTATGGGTGCGGTCATCCTCGATTCCACAATTTTATTAAAGAATATGTTCGTGAATTCTATCCTGATGTAATTGTTTTGTTTGAAACGCGTGTTAGTGGACAAAAGGCGAATGTGGTTATTTCGAAAATTGGTTTTCATAACTTCTTTCGTGTTGAGGCTATGGGGTTTGCAAGAGTATTATGGCTTTTATGGACGAATAATGTGCAGGTTGAGGTTATTCTCTCCCATCCACAGTTTATCCACATGCGCATTACGGATAGTGTTAGAGCCACGTCCTTTTTATGCACTGCCATTTATGCTAGTCCTTATTCGATGAAGCGAAGAAAGTTGTAGGATTGTTTGGGTGTTTTAGCAGGAATGGTTGAAGGACCATGGTTTTGTGCTGGGGATTTTAATGCAAATTATTGACTCAAGTGAGAGGAAAGGTGGTTTACAAAATAGAAAAGCTAGGTGTAAACAATTTCGGACAGTGATTGAGGATAATTTCTTAAGGGACATGGGATTTCAAGGTTCTTTGTTTACATGAAATCGGGGGGATTTGTATCAAAGACTCGATAGAGCCATCTGCAATGAGGAATGGTTGACATGTGCTCTGAATTCATTAGTAAGGCATCTTCATAGATTGAAGTCTGATCATAGGCCTTTTTTAGTATCCATAACTTCTACTGTCTCGTCAAAGGTTAATTGTCCATTTCAATTTTTGGCTAGTTGGCTCTTTCATCTTGAATTCGGTAGTTTGGTTCGAGATAATTGGAAATCGATGGATGATTTGACAGTAAATATTCATGAGTTTATTGAATCGGCCAAAGAATGGAACAACAAGGTGTTTGGAAACATTTTTGCTCGAAAGAGACGATTTATGGAAGAGCTTCGAAAGGTCCAAATAGCCTTGGAAAACCAAAATTGTCAAAGGTTAAGAGATCATAAGATTGAGTTGAGAACAACTATTGAAGATACTCTCCAACAATAGGAACTCTTATAGTACCAAAAATCTAGAAGCACATGGCTTGTTCAAGGTGATAAGAATACTAAATTCTTCCACTCTCGTACTTTATCCAGAACAAAGAGGAACCGTATTGAAGCTCTTAAAATAGAAGGTATAGGGTGGTATTTTAATGATGCCTTATTAGAATAACACGCTATAAACTTCTATCAACAATTGTATTCCTTAGAGAATAATTCTGGATGTGGATAATTTCCTTGTAAAAGAATGTTTCTGAAGTTGTCCGATGATGAGATTGCGTTTCTTGGTTTCGATGTTTCAGTTGAGGAGATAAGGAAGGCCTTTTTTTATATGGCCCTTTATAAGGCACCCGAGATTGATGGTCTTCATGCGAAATTTTACCAATCTCAGTGGGAAGTGGTAGGTGAGAGTGTGGTGCACTTTGTACAAAGGGTCATAAGAGGTTTTACGATGAATTCAAGCATTAATCGGACTATTCTGGTTTTGCTACAAAAGATGAAAAGTGCTGAATCGCTATCGCAATATCATTCAATAAGTTTATGTAACGTTTTATACAAAGGCATTACTAAAACTATTGTCATTCGGTTGCGTTCTGTCATGCAAAAACTGATTGCTCAAAACTAAACCAGTTTCATAGTGGGGTGAAGTATCTTGGATAACATTATTATCGCCCAAGAGGCGATTCATACGATGAAATCTATCAAAAGCAAAAAGGGGTGGATGACCATTAAAGTGGATTTGGAGAAGGCGTATGATAGAGTACGTTGGGATTTTTTAAAAGATTCTTTGGAAGATGCGGGATTGTCGACATTGTTAGTGAGGGTGATTATGCATTGTGTCAGTTCAGCGTCTATGCAAGTCCTTTGGAATAGTGTTACAATAGATGTTTTCTTTTTTACTAGAGGTGTACGACAAGGAGACCCACTGTCTCCGTACCTTTTTGTCTTGGGTATGAAGTGTTTTGGACATCTCATTGAATCGGCTCTTCAAAACAAAGACTGAGAACCTCTTTTGATATCGCGTCGAGGGCCGAGACTATCTCACCTATTCTTCGTCGATGACTCGCTGCTATTCTGTCGAGCTGATGTGAAAGGTGCAAATTATGTTAATGATTTGCTCAACTCATTTTTTGTACATTCGGGTCATAGAGTAAACAAGAATAAAACTCAGGTATTCTTTTCTCACAATACTTCTAAAGATACAGCTCGATTGGATTGTAATACACTTGGGTTTAGTAGAGTTGATGACTTAGGAAAGTATTTGGGCATGCTTTTATTTCACTCTCGAGTTTCGCCTGCCACCTTCCAATTTGTGGTAGATAAAGGTCGAGGAAAATTATGTCATTGGGAAGCACGAAGCTCTCTTTAGTTGGGCGTATCACATTAGCTAAATTAGTATTACTCGCGATTCTAAATTATTTCATGAACACTACCAAGCTTTCAGTCACAATGTGTAATGAAATTGAGAAAATAGCAAGGAATTTTATTTGGGTTCAAGTGGAGTGGAGAAGAAAGTTGCCCTTGTCAATTGGGAAGAAGTTTGCTTGGCTGTTGAAAAAGGGGGTCTAGGAGTCCGTAAACTTTAAGACTAGAACTTGATTTTTCTCTTGAAAATATGTTATAATATTCTAGCTAATACAAATGCTTTGTGGGTTTGTCTTTTGAGAAGCAAGTATAACGTCCATGGTCTCCTACCTACCACTATTGATAGAGCTTGCTCTTCTAATTTATGGCGACAGCTTTCCTTACGGTGGAAGGAGGTTTTGGATGGAGTTGTATGGTCGGTTGGTAATGGTAGCTTGGTTAACTTCTGGAATGATTGTTGGATTAGTGGTATTGGGCCTTTGAAGAGGTTGCATATCGAGGGTGATGCCATAGATGAAACTCTAAAGGTATGTGACGTCGTAACTGCGTCGGGATCGTGAGACTGGAATTGGTTGAACTCACAGCTACCTCGTAATGTCCTTGATTTTGTCACTGTAGTCATGCCTCTGTCCCTTGATAGTGGGGTGGATCGTCTTGTGTGGAGATGAATGTCCAATGGTAAATTTTCCACAGCTTCAACATACAGGAATTTGATGAGCTAACATGGAGTTGCTGAGTGGGAGCATAATGCTATGATTTGGAAGATGGCTGCTCCTCAACGTGTTAAGACATTTATGTGGCTGCTGCTAAAAAATCGTCTTCTCACGAATGAGGTGCGATCAAAGAGATGAATGACCAATAACTTGGGCTCTACGAGGTGTGACGTTGCAGTTGAAACAATCCTTCATGCTGTCCGAGATTGTCCATTTGCTACGAACATTTGGAAGTCCCTTGTTCCATGTCAACATTGGGAGTATTTCTTTGTTGCTACTTTGGATGATTGGGTGATATTGCTGCTATGCAATGAAAAGTATATGACAGGTAATGGGGTGCGGTCAACTTTGTCTCCAATTGTTGCTTGGTTGATATGGAAACATATAAATGATTTTATTTTTCAAGGTGCATGTTATAGCAGTATGGAGCGGACTGCTAAAGCCATAGCATGGGCACGTAGCTTTAATAATTTCATCAAGAAGAATATCAACAGTTGATGCACCTATACAGGGAAGTTTTGGTAGCTACTAGTAAAGGGGTGGGTCAAAGTTAAAGTGGATGGCAGTGTTTCAACTACATCTTCCGCTGCATCTACAGGAGGCGTTATCCAAGACCGTTTAGGGAATTATTTCCTTGGGTTTTGGATGCGGGTTAGTATATCAGGTATTTTTCAGAAGAAAGCACTGCACTATTTGAAGGCTTGATGGTTGCGTGGGATAAAGGTTTTCATCAAGTGGAAATGGAGAGCGATAATGCAACCTTGGTGGAGCTACTTAGCAATGGATATGCACTTGATAATAATCACGCGGAAGTTCATCTCATCCATTCTATGCTCACTCGGAGCTGACAAGTGAAGTTCTGGCATATTCCACATGATCAAAATCAAGTGGCAGATTGTATAGCTAAACTAGCATCTGAAGATTTGAATACGAGGTATTTCTTCACTGAACCGCCAGGGCGTGTGCGAGTTTTAATAGAGAATGATGTCCAACAAGCACAAATAAATTCACACTCTTTTAGAGTCATATAATTAGAAGATTACTTCTATTTTATTTTAACCAAAAAAAAAAAAAAAGGCTCCCAATTAGTTCATCCATATTTAATTTGTTATTTAAAATATATTTTAAAAAATATAATACATTAAATATATTAAAAATATTAAGACGTATTAAAAATATTTATATTAAAAAAGATTATCATAATTATAATAAATATTTTATTATATTAAAAACACAAATAAATATAGTAAATATTTTATTATAATGAATTTAATTTTGTCTTAATAAATAAAATAATATTTTTCAGGTTTTAGATAATGAATTTAATTGTTATAAAATAATATTTTGTCTAAATTCTCTTATTTTTCAAGAGGATATTCGAGTTTGAGTGAGTGACCTGACCAATAGTCAATGAGCAAATTTACTTTTATTTAATAAGTTATAAAATAGTATTTAATTTTTTAACAATTTTTTGACTCAATAAATAAAACAATATATTGTAAACATAAAAACTGAATTCAATTTTAAGTAACCACAAGTTAATAGCTCCATTTCTTTGTTCATTGAGAATTATTCTACTCGACGAAACATAATAGTTTGAGGGCTAAAAAAAAGGTAAATTTAAGGATTAAAATATATTTTTATAATTTAAGAATTAAAAAATATCATTATGCTATTAATTAATTTATATTATATTTAGTTTTTTGATAGCTGATAAAAGAAGATGGAATTAGATAAAGTGATGGAACTTAATACGAATTTATTCTTCTACAATGGATATCGTTACTTTAGAATTATTTAAGTTCATACTGTTGAACCCTCTTTCATGACCCAATTATTGTTGAATTAGAAACATATGTTCATATCCAATCAATTATTTTGGTAATCAAGAAAGTAAAATAAATATTGGTACAACATTTAATTCAGAAATTAAACCAATAATAACAAACCTACACACATTTATCTTCCAAAATGGAGAATTCTACAGGATGCTCAATAGATAGTGAAGAGCCCCAACAACCCATAGCCAGATAAAAGCGACGAAACCCCCCACAAAATTCCGCCCAGCGTTTGAGAAATATCTCCAGCTATCATCTGGATCAACTCCATACAGCTGACCAGGAACACCGGTCACGTAGTAGAACGTTGGAGGCGGTGGAGTTGGCGGAAGTGTATTACAGCATGTGAACCTTGGCGGAGGAGGAGGAGGCGGTGGAAGTGACTGTTGGCCGCATGGGTTCACACAGGGACACAAGCTCCGCACTTAATTTCGGTAGTTGGTGCTTGGGGCACGACCACCGGTACCATTTCTTCTAAAATCTTGGTAGAGGAATTGGTTGGAACAGCAAATATAATTGAAAGAACTGGAAAGATCATAAGAACTGATTGAGGGTTCTTGTTCTTGTGATGTGAATGCCGCACCATATTGTTTTGCTGAGAGAAAATGAAAGAATGAGGTGGAGAACTCAATTCTAATATCTCTCTCCTATATATAAACTCCGAAAATATAAAAACAATATTTCAATTAAATTTTGGCATTTGAGTATTTATTTAAAATTTACTATTTGTAATTATATGTATGGGTAGTTGAGTTTTATTTTTATTCGTATTAATTAATCAAATCATTTCGTTTATACAATTTTAAAACTCTTCATAATTTTCAATTACGGTATAATTATGTTCAAATTGATTACAATAACAATGATATCAACCATATAATTTTAATCAATCATATATATTATTATTTAAGCTTCTATCCGAGTTGGTGTCACGAGTAACCAGACACCAACTAAATTTGAACAAAAATTTTATTTGTACAATTTAATTATTATTAAACTAAAATTTTATTTTGATTTATTTATACAATTTAATTTTATTATGCACACTCTATTACCTCCATTAATTATATATATTAATAATATTTGATGATTAATGATAACATACAATACTTAGAACTAACTTATAGTCCCTCTCCAATCATTAAATGAGAGAAAAATACGCTTCAGTACACTCGAATTCATGTTTTTCTATACTGATAATAATATTAATATCAATCGAACTAAAACTCAATAGACTATTATGTTATAATTAATTTGATGGAGGTTAAAACGTGTCTCTAAAACTAGTAGCTATTTTAAGCAATGGAAGTTAAAACGTGGCGCTGTGAGGCTTGTTTGCCTCACGTTCGATGCATGGTTATGTGATTATAGGGTATTTATTTATTTTGGAAAATGCAGATAGGAGTAGGTGAGAGAAACTAAGGGTAAACTACCATTACTCATTAAAATATGAATATGTTTTTATTTTGGTCACTTAATAAAAAAAAGTTATAATTTGATTATTGAATTATTTGAAAGTTTTAATTTAACTCATTAAATTATTCAAAAGTTTTCATTTAATTCAATGAGTTATTAAGCTTCTTTTTTTTTTTTTTTTAAAGTTCCACCAGCGAGTTTCAAGCGACGATTCGATGATTGATACGATGGATCAATACTCACCGGCGAGTAGATAAACATACCTTAGATCTAAGTGGATCTAATGATCACTATCGGAGATAGTAGAAAATAATTGTTTAAATTTTGGTTCGCAGATTCGTGATGTCCAAAATTGTTTCATGAAGAAAAACTGAATTGTAAAAGAGAAGGAAAAAGAGTAGATTGTGTGAATAGAGGAAATCATATAGTAGTAGAGGGCGGCAAGGGCTCTGCCCCCTGCCTCCCCAAATGAAAAACTTTCCATTTAAACTCTTTTATAATTTATAAAATTTTAAATTAGTGATAGTAAAATTGCATTTTGACACTCCAAAATGATAAAAAAAGTGATTTAATCCTTTAAAAATTATAAAAATATAAACTATTAAAATAGTAAAATTATATTTTTTTATCGTAAAAATATACAATTTAATTCTGACCCCAAAATAATTTTTTTGACTTCGCCTCTAAAGCCATGTAACGTTGATTTTAACAACCAATGACTTAAATGATAACTTTAAATAATTTAGTGACTAAAATGAAAATTTACTCATAGTTTAGTGACTAGTAGTACAATTAACCCAAAAATTAAAATTATGGGATTTGAAAGTGTGGACTATGGTTATGAAAGCGAATGGCATGTGGATGTTGTAAATGTAAACCCTACATCCAACCATTTTTTTATTTTTATTTAATTAATTTTCTTTTTTTTTCTTTTGGAAAATTAGCAGTTGAGTTGAATATTTTAGGATGCCATTTTTTGTCATAAAAATTGCAAATTTTTAGATTTAATTCTTCAATATTATCTGTTAAGAGTGATTGTATAAGTTAGCTAAATTAAACATTAAGGTGTGGAGAAAAAATCCAAGGCAATTTATCAATTTGGTAAAACACTTTTGTGGTCTCTTTTAATTTTGATATTGAGTAAATTGTTCATTTTTAAAAAAATTGTTATAATTTAATATATATCAATTTCAAAAGTGAATAATTAAGAATAATTAATCATGACATAATTTTTCGTCAATTATATATGTAAATGTAGCCATAAACTAGCTTATGTTAAACTTGGAAGAATACTTTCTGTTGAAGTCTGTCTAACACTGCCATGAACCGAATCCATTGTAAAGAAGAACTTTTCTAAAACATGAACCCTTACATCCATGACAAAGCATTCAAGCATATAGGTATTTCAAACTTTAGGAAAAGTGAAAGCCCTGCCATTATTCTTCAGCTTTGTTTTGAGGCATAATTCAATTAAAAATAATAGTATATTAACTTCAAATCATGCATCATGCATGCAATGATTAAATGGGTTGTCTGTAAATGATCCAAAATCCCAAGAAATAAGACGAAAACTAAATAAAACCCTAATAAAGAATGCCACCTCAACAGTTGAAAAATCAAATGAAGTGGTTTATAGCAAGAATGAGATTTAAGGTACAAATTAAGAAGAGAATCCTATACCCTTGGAATCGGAATACACCTTTTACCTGCTTTTTCTCTAAAGCAGCGCCAACCATTCTATCTAATTGATGGAAATTCTCACTAGCTACCTATATTTTCTATTTACTATTGGGTTAGATGTAGCTACTTTTGTTATCCCGTTATTTATGTTACAATCTATTTTTTTTTAGACGAATGGTCACAATTAGTGTAAAAACAACAGTGATGATGATAATTGCATCGCACAATCAAGATATGGGTGTAGGTAATAAAAGCCAACTAGAAATAATGTCTAGATATTAACAAGTTCGACTAGCTTCCAACAATAGAAGACCCTAAAAGCTTTTAGTAATCTAAATTACATGGTGAGAAAAGAAAAGCCTATCCCACAAACCATCTCAGTCTTTTGCCTTCCTCTTCAATCTATTGAGCAAGTCATGGAAGGCTTTCTTCCACCCAAAAATGATCGCTGAGATGAACCCAAACTAAACTAAGTAAGAAAGAGGCAATTGCGGGTGATATGGACAATGGACTCCTCAAATGGTTGACAAAGTAAACAAGCAGACGCTGAAGGCCAATTTCATGAAAGAAAATTATCACAAGTAGAGGGATAAAACCCTTGGAAAACCTGCACACTGTAAGAATAATTTTGTTAGGCGGAAAGAGATTAGATAGCTTAGAGAAAAATTGTTGATCTGTAATGTTTGTTAAAGTAGAGGGCAAGTAATTTGTGTTGTTGTTGTAACCTCTAATTGTCTTGTACCTCGATTTAGCACCATACAACTCGAGTTGTCTTGCATTTAACTATTTATACAGAATTTTTTTTATCAAACTGTTTCTTCAACAGACTAACCATCTAACAGTTTAGCAGTACTAACAACCTCTAACTGCCTCTACCAGACTACTCTTCTTAACTCTAATATTGCCACACCAATAAGTCATCAAGTCGCGTATTAGAGAAAGTGATACTAAAAATAAGGTTCACCTGATTCTAGTCAAAATGTAGTGTGTTGTAAATGGATTTTTCGAATCAAGCATAACTCTGAGGGTTCCATTGACAGGTACAAGGCACGATTAGTTGCAAAGGGGTTTCATTAACATCTAGGAGTTGACTATCATGACACTTTTAGTCTGATAATCAAACCAACCACCATCCATCTTGTTCTCAGTCTTGCAGTAAGTCGTGGTTGGTCCCTTCATCAGGTTGATGTCAACAACGTCTTTTTACAAGGCCATCTCAGTGAGAATGTGTTTATGAGTCAACGCCTATGTCTGTAAGCTTCAGAAAGTTATCTATGGCCTAAAACAAGCACCTCAAGCTTGGTATCAAGAACTCCGCAATTTCCTACTTCACTCAGGCTTCAAAAATTCACATGCTAATACATCTCTATTCGTCTTCAAATCTGATGGCCATTCATTGTATCTACTTGTTTATGTTGACGGTTTAATTATCACTGGGGATAATGATATAGTGGTAAATCAATTTGTTCATTTCTTAGCAAGTTGGTTTTCACGTAAGAATCTAGGTATGCTTTCTTACTTAGTGTTGAAGTTCTTCCCAACAAGCATGGTGACGTTACTTGTTGAACATTCTTATTCGTGCATAAATGTTGGATGCTAAATCAGTACTCCAAACCCCACTACCAACAAGCTCCTCACTATCACTACACTTTGGGATTGCTTTATCTGATCCTTCAGAATTTTGAGTAATAGTGGGTAGTCTACAATATCTATTACTTACGCTCCTTGACATTGTCTTTGCGGTTTAATAAGTCGTCTCAATTCATGCACAAGTCAACCACTGAACATTGGGCCCTTATTAAATGATTACTCAAATATCTTTGTGGCACTCCTCGTCGTTAAGTGTGAGCAAAACTTGATCCGACTCAAAAAAATCAAAAAAAATTTCAAATTTCGAGTTAATCGAGTCAACTCAATTTCTTTTTTCGAATCGAGTTAAGTTTTTGAATTGAATAATTCGAATAAACTAAATATTAAACTATAATATTTTACATTTTTACCCCAAATCTCAAGCTTTTTTACTTTCCACCAAAATTTTTACTCCCATCGCACCCCCACCCCATCTACCCCAAACCCATTTCCTCCCAATTTTTTTTAATATTTTTCTTCTAAATTTCACTCTCCAATTTACTTTCCCTCGAAATTTTACACTCCCAAAACTCTCAAAACTTTTTTTTTCTCCCAAAACTTTTACTCTCTCCCATTATATTATTTATATTATTAAATTATTTATATTATTTATATTTTTAAATTAAATTTCACATTTTATATTATTTATATTATTGAATTATTTAATCATAACGAATATTTATATTAAAATTGAATTATTATTGATGCCATAAAATATACGTGTTAAAATTTTATATTGGTATCACTTTCACATTTTATTTTTAAAATAACTTTTATTAAAAAACTCATTTTTACTTTTAATATATTTTTTAATTTCAAAATACATAGTGACAAGAATCACAAGATAATTAAAGCAACTAAGCAAGCAAAGAAGCTAACCCGTATATAAAATATTAATAAATAAATTATGAGGTGATGAAAGTTAATAACAAATTTGATTACGGTGACTAACAGTGGTTACAAGGACCCAAATTTTTTTTTTTTTAAATTTAACTCGAACAAATATATTCGATTCGAATTCCATCTCACTCGACTTGATTCGAGAAAATTTCAAATCGAGTTAGGATGATAAAATAAGATTTGTCAACTCGATTAACTTGAAATATTTTCATTCGATTCGATCGAAGGCTCACCCCTACTCATCATGGTCTCCAACTCTATCATGACCCTCTTAGTTCCTTGCATGCATTCTCTTACGTTGATTGGGCTAGAAATGTCAATGACTACTCATCTACCAGAGCTTACATCGTCTATTTGGGTTGCAACTCCATCTCTTAGAGCTCCAAAAAGCAAGGAACCGTTGCTCGTTCCTCCACCAAGGCTGAATATCTATTCATTGCTAATACTACTGCTAATATGAATTAGTTTTGCTCTCTATGAAATGATCTTGGTCATTAACCTTCCACATGTGATAATGTACTGTGACAATATCGGGGCAAACCAATTGTGCTCTAACCCAATTTTTCATTCACAAATGAAACATGTGACTATTGACTTTCATTTCATTCGTGATCAAGTGCAAAATGGTATACTCTGTAGGTTTCACATGTATCTTCCGTTGATTAGTTCGTTGATATTTTAACAAAATCACTCCCTCGAACTCACTTTCTCTTTCTTCGGGACAAGATTGGACTCTCTTGTCAAGATCCATCTTGAGGGGGCCTAACAGAAGACTTTCATCACAAGACTGGTTCCCATGGAATCCCATCAAATTTGTTTGTATTTCAAATTTCTTTATTTTTATCGAAGATTTCGAATTTTTTTAATTTTGTTTTCTATTTTGATGTATTCCTGATATATCCTTTTTTTATATATGTGTATCACATATATATATCATTGAAATGAAAAATAAAAGGTGTAGAATTCCATTCTTTTGTCAGAATATATATTTTCTTTAAAACATTTTTATTCAATATTCTTTTGGTTTTCCTTTTAAGACTTCATGTTTTTCTTTTCTCTTATGAAGTTTAGAGCCTAAACCCAAAAAATAGTTTTCAAAACTACTCTGCTCTTTTTTATTAATTTTTTTTAAAGAATCTTTCATTTTTTTAACACCCTAATCTTTTCATGCAAATAAAACAAAGATGAAAATCTCTTTACGCAAATAAATTTCTCTCAAATCATTTGGATTCTTTCTTAGAAACAATAAGTTTTATCTTTTCTTGAAGAATGAGGGAGGAGTTGTTGACTTTTCATGCAAATTTCGATATGTGTTAAAAATTTTGATATTTGTCGAAACCATTTTAAAACGAAGTTTCGAAAATTTATTTAAAAAATTAGAAAATGGGAGTCGCCACCAATCCTTTATTTGATGTGACTGGATCACACAAAACGTTTAAAAAAACGTTTTGAAAAAACATGTAGGTCTTCGAAATCTAGAAAACAGGTTCGGGAGTCGGTTACGCATGAGGAAGGATTAGCACCTTCATACGCCCAAAATTGGTACCACATTGATTACTTTCGGGTCTTGATTTGTGAAAACGTTGAAAACTCGAGTAAAATTTAAAATACGACCTTTGTCTTTAGAAAACTTTGCAAGATTTCAAAGAAAGCCCTTTTGAAGAAATCCATCCCCGTGTTTCGAATCTTTATGAGAACTGGAAGTCGTACCCAACACGTTAGGGCACTATGTTCTCATATTTTCAAAATTAAAGGACGTTTTGAAAGATTTTGAAGAGGATATCCGATTGCATGAATTACGAAAGTCACACCCCACTCGTTAGGGCATGATTTTTCGAAGTTTCCACACGAAAAGGATATTGCCTCGGTTTTGCTTTAAATTTATATATATATGTACTTGAAAACTTGAAATTTCGTATTGAGTTTTAAAATACGATCCTTGGACACATGACTTAAAGGATTTGAATATGGAATGCCCGTTTACTTCGATTTTCGCAAAGAATTGAAGTCGTGACCAACACGTTAGGGCACGACGTTCTCGGAATCTCGAAGTTAAAAGGGATTAAAAACTCGAAAAAGGATATTTGATTCGTTTAAGTTATACGAAAAATCACACTTGACACGTTAGGGCATGATTTCCCGAAGTTTCCACATGAAAAGAACATTGCCTCGATTTCAAAATAATTTTGGAAACAAGCGTGTAATTTTTAAGTGCGAATGAACAGTTAATAATGGAGATTAAATAACACGAAATAGGGTAATTAGGTAGATAAGTGATATAAATAGGGTAATTAGGCAGATAAGTGATATAAAAAATAAAAAATATGAAATAAGAAGGCATAATAATTAAAACTTAAATACAAATATTAAAAGGAAGAAAAATAAAAATAATCGAAGTTGAAAATGTGATTTTTGGGTAACCGGGGGCAAAATGATAATTTTAGACACTCGAGGGCAAAATGGTAATTTTGGAAAAATCGAGGTAAAAAATAGAATTTTAGGAAGTTCAGGGGTAAAATGGAATTTTTGAATGTTTAGGGGGTAAAATGATAATTTTTGGTGAAATCGGGGTCAAAAATGGGATTTTAAAAAGTTCAAGGTAAAAATGTAATTTTTGAAAGTTCAAGGGTATAATGGTAATTTTTGGTAAAATTCGGGTCAAAATGGGATTTATGAAAGTTCGGGGGTAAAAATGTAATTTTTGAAAGTTCGAGGGTAAAATGTAATTTTTAGTAAAATCAGGGTCAAAATGGGATTTTGGAAAGTTTAGGGGTAAAAATGTAATTTTTGAAATTTAGGGGTAAAATGGTAATTTTTGGTGAAATCGAGGTCAAAAATGGAATTTTGGAAAGTTTAAGGGTAAAATGTTAATTTTTGGAAAGTTTGGGGGTCATAATATAATTTCTGGTCAGTTTAGGGACCTTTAAGGCAATAAAATCAAAAACAGGTGACACATGACAGCCTCTCAGGTGTTCAGAAGTAAAAGGACTAATTTGAAAATCAAGAAAAATTTTTGAGTCAATTTTGTAATTAAACAGAACTTTGTTTAAGGATTAATTGAAACAAATCAGAAGTAAGAGAGAACATTTGCATAAATAAGCCAAAATCATAACACGTGGTAGTTCTTGGTGCTTCCAAAAGGTCAGGGGATTTAATTGAAAAGTATTGAAAATTATTAGGCCAATTTAAAATTAATTAAAAGTATGAAAATGACTAAATTGTAAAAATAAGAAAAAAGCAGAAGGGCCAAATGCACAAATAACCCTTTTCTTAAAAACACTCGGATCCTAGACCGGGTCGGGTTGAATTCGAGCCGGTCATGGGTCTAAGGCATGAAACGACCCCGTTTTGGAGTGATTTGGCCACACCCAAAATGACGCCGTTTTGAATGTGTATAAAAGGCACTTTAAACATTTTTTATTTCATTTTTCCTTCTTTTATTCAAGAAAACAACTTCAAATCCTCTACCTTCTCTCCTCTCTCCTTTGCAACAGCCCAAGAACCGACCACTCTTTCTGATCATCGCTCCGCCACCTGTCGTCGCCCGCGTCGCACGTGGCCGCTTCCTCCCTCCGCGCGTCATCGTCGTTGGTCTTCCCTCGCGCCGATCGATCGTCGACCAGGTAAAAAACTCTGCTTTTCATCCTTTCACTTTCCCTTTTGTTTTTTTTTTCATTTAAAAGTATGGATCTAGGTTGAGATTGAACCAATCTAGCCTAGATCTTCAAGAAAATGAATGTTTTTTTTTTTAATTCTTTGAAACTTCATTCGAACAAAACCAGAACCGTCCCTTTCTTTTTGACCAAATCAATTGTTTCCCCTTTTTTATTTATTTATGAAATCTGAAAGTTTGGAGTTAGTTTGTCAAAAGTCCAAATCTTGATTTCTTATTTCTTTGTTTCGAAACTGCTCTCTGGGATTTCCCCTTTTTGAAAACTATTGTGTTTTATTTGCAATCTTAAACCCGTCATTCCTTTTTTCAGATTCGAGGATCGACATTCGGAAGGTGAGATCGGAGGAGTGGTATTCGAAAGAACGACAGCAATGGTGACTCCGACAACGACAGCGACAACCAAGGGACGTGTCCTTTTGCCCTTTCATTTTCCTTTTTCTTTTTATTAATAATTAATACTAATTATTAATAATTATTATTAATACAGTTATCAACATTATTTTTATTAATTATTAATGCTATTTATTCACTGTTATTTATTATTATCATCATTATTAATATTAATATCAAAGATACTTATTAATATGTTTTGAAAGAAGCAGTAAATATTAACAATGGTCTTAAATGCATGAATCAATGCATACGTAGAAACTGATGTATTTAGAAATTTGAAGCATGAATAGCAATAAACATATATTAATAATACCTGATTGCCTTCAATGCTTGAGTAACCTGGTATTGACTTCGATCCCTCCTTTGCTCACTGTTTACTGTTACCTATTTTATTTGTAACTTATCACTTCTCTATTGATTAAGAATTGTCTCTGTTTGAAAACTAGAAATTGTATATTGATTTCTTTTGAATGTTCCATTGATTTCTTTTGAATGTTCCAAAAGGTTCGTAACCTTTACAAAGTGTTTGAATCTGGTTTTATAACCAGAATTTCAATGATTATTCTTTGTCTTATACAACTAAATGCTTGTCTTCTTTTCTTGCAGGTACCAAGCAGTGGCAGTGATGGCCATCCCAGTTGAGGGTGACTGGCAGCAACAGTGCAAGTTGAATCTATCCATGCTGATGTGGCAGTATAGGATTGGCTGAAGGTGGAGATGGCTGGTGCAAGTGGCTAAGTGTTTGGGTCAAATGAGTTTAGTGGAATTGGGACATTTGTATGGGTTAAATGTAAATTGGGCCTCAATTTAAGCTTTAATTTGTATTTGGACATTTAATTGGACCAAATTATAACTGAACATTTTTATTTGGATTTTATTCATTTTAAATCTATAATATTTTTTGAATTTAAATATAAATTTAAACTTAAATTAAATTTAAAATAAAAATAAATTTAAAATGAGTTAAATTTCAACCCTGTTAAAATTGGGTTTCAACAATATTTATTAAAAAAATTTGACATTGCGTTATAGATTTTGGTATTTTTATAAAATTTGATATTTGATTAGGATTAAAAGTATTGTTTTATATCAAAACTATTAATTTTGAGTTAATAGTGCATATTCAAAATTTGGACATTTAAGTTATTAGACTTCCAAAATCAATCGGTCAAGTCAATGTCAACGTATAAAACACGACGGTCCGATGTAGTGTGCCACGTCACCACGCGGTTGTTGACTGAAAAATTGACTACCCAAGTCAACATTCAGTCGGCTACTGGTTTAAATCTCCATCATCAATGTGGTGTTGAACCCAAAGCTTTTAATTACAGCATTTAGATTAAGGCTAAAGAGAATTGTTTCTTCGATGGCAAGATGTCTTCTTATCTTAAGGCCAATCCTTCCCATTGAAAACCCTTCATATTCAGCCATAGCATTTCTTATTTTAGCAGTTTTGTGTGTAGTTTCAATCACAACATTCCTTTGTGCATCAAACAACAAGAGGGGATTCGAAAAGAAGGAAGAAAGCAAGCTGCTGTCGAAGATAAATAGCAACCTTGGAAGTAAAGCTCAGCAGATGGTGAAGCTGGTTTCCTGGAGAAAAGTGCAGGCTGAGGAAGGAGGAGGAGGTTATGGTGGAAGTGATGAAGCTGTATGGAGGAAGACAATCATAACGGGAGAACGGTGTCGTCCGTTGGATTTTTCAGGGAAGATTTTATATGACTCTAAAGGAAATCTTTTACCAGCAGCTGATCATTCAGCTACACCAGATACGAATAATAATGATGTAATTCCTTCGGAAAAATGTTAAGAAAAAAATATAAATTAATCTTTTTGTTTTTCTCTTTCATCTTCTTCATTATGTTTTTCTAATTCTCTCTTTCTTTATTTCAATAACCAGAAATTTGGTAAGTGTTTACAAAGCCAGAAATTCTAGTTTTACTTTGGGTTAACATCATTAATTTAAAAGTAAAAGAAAATGTTGAATTTAAACTGGATTACGAGTGTGTTTAGTATTGTTTTTAAAAAATACTTTTGAGAGAAAAGTATTTCTAAATAAATTGTCTTTTAAAATCAATACAGAAAATGAGCCAATAACCAATATAGACAAAATCCATTAATTTTCAGGATCACACAAATATTTTAAATTTTAAAACTTAAAGCTTCGACATATAACCTTAAAACTTGTACAGTTTTTATTTCAAACCCTAAAACTTTTAAATCTATAAAATTTAACAGATTTACAATCGAAACACCTAATTCAAATATCAAATCCATAAAATTTAAAGAACAAATCAATCCAAAGAAAATAGGAAAATAAATTCTTTTTTAATGATTCGACATGACGAGACTCGGATGTCACTTGTTAGAACAATAAAACAAAATATGATATAAATTTAAAATTGTAAACCAATATCTATCATATCAAATCATCAAGAATAAAATTAGATGCAAAAGCATACATGATTCATCGATTTCTTGAAATTTACGGATCTTACGATTAGATCTTTTAATTTAACACACAAGTAATTTGATCATAACACTAATATATAATGTTGAAGCCCAAATTTTGACCGGGCCCAAACTCCCTTTAAATTTGTTTAAAAATTTGAATTTATTTTAAATTTAAATTTGTCTTGAATTTAAATTTAATTTAAGTTTAAATTTATTTTCAAATTAAAAAAAATTATTATTAAAAATAAATAAAGCTTTAATTCCAAAGTTAAAAAAGTCCAAAATAAAGTCCAAATTACATTTCCGGGACCCGAATGTGGCCCGATTACAAAATGGCCCAAATAGGCCCAACTTTACACTGCCTAAATAGGTGCTGTAGCGACCTCCATCTCAGCCAATCAGAGGCCGCCACGTCAACAGCCAAGTTGCTCACCAGCTACTGGCACCCGTCACCCCCAACTTGGACTCCATCTGCCACCAGCTACCATAGCCTCCACTGGTACCTGCAAGAAGAAAAGATAGGCATTAAATTGCAAACCATCATTGTAATACATAGTATAAAAAGGGGATTCAAAGGGTTTTGTAGGGGATCTTTTTTTTCCTTTGGTTTTTTCTGAAAAAGACTTATTAATAAACAAAAGAGGTGAAGTTATCAATAGAGTAGGTAACAGTAAACAGTGAGCAAAGCAAAGGACCGAAGTCGATAACCAGTTACTCAAAGCATTGAAAGCAATCAGGTATCATTAATATATGTCTACTGTTATTCATGCATCAAGTTTCTAGATGCATTAATTCCTACAAGCACACCGATTCATGCATTTAAAACCACTATTTATATTAATTGTTTCTGTCAAACTAAAATTAATATGTATCCATGTTATTAATAAATTTGTTAATAATAAGAAACGGTGAATAAATAGCATTAATGGTTAATAAAGTAATATTTATAACTGTTAATAATTATTATTAATAATCAATATTAATTATTAAATAAATAAAAAGGGAAGTAAAAGGTCAAACGTCACTCCCCTGACCCGTGTTCGCCATCACCGGAGATCACGTCGGAACACCCGATGAGGTCCCGCCCATCCTCGTCCCTGCCTAGTTGAACGTAGATATGAAAAAAAACAGAGGATCGTTTTAATAGGGGCTAACAGAATTAAAACTGCAACAATAAAAAAGGGAAAAACTTAAAATCGGAAAAAGAAAAAAGAATTTTTTTTTACCTTCGTCGGTGGTCGACCGGCGCGTGAGGATCAGCGACGATGACAGAAACATGGACGGACTGGTGCGCGTGACCTGGCACGGTGAACACGCGCGATAACGCGCGGCCGTGGACCGAGGCGCGTGGTGGCAACGCGCAACGGACGACGACCAGCCCGACCGACCGGAGCATGGCCGACCGAAGAGGGACGAGAGGTTTTTTGAGAGCTTTTTGGCTTTTTTTTCTGAAAGAACTGAGAAATGAATTTTTTTTTTCTAAAAAGAGTTATTTATAAGCCCTTAAAACGGGGTCGTTTTGAGGGCTGAGTTTCAGCCTCAAAACGGCGCAGTTTCGAGCTACTACCCGAAATCCGACCCGAGAATCGACCCAACTCGACTTAGGATTCGCGTGTTTTTGATTATTGGTATATTTATGCATTTGGTCATTCCGCTTTTTTCCAAATTTTCAATCAGGTCCTTTTCGTACTTTCAATTACTTTAAAATTGGCCCAATGATTTTCATGTTTTTTTAATTTAGCCCCTCGACCTTTCAAAAGCACCAGGAGCTGCCACGTGTCATGATTTTGGCTTATTTTCGTAAATGGTCCCCTCTATTTCTAATTTGTTTTAATTTGATCCTTAAATCAGGTTTGCTTTAATTTCAAAATTGCCCCAGAAATTTTCCATGGTTTTCAAAATAGTCCTCTAACTTCAGGATACCTGAGGGGCTACCACGTGTCACTCGTATTTGGTTTTATTACCCTGAAGGTCCCTAAACTTTTCAAAAATTACCATTTTTACCCTAACTTCCAAAAATCCCATTTTTGACTCCGAACCTTCTAAAAATTACCATTTTTACCCCCGAACTTCCAAAAATCCCATTTTTGACCCGAACCTTCTAAAAATTACCATTTACCCCCGAACTTCCTAAAATCCCATTTTTGACCTCGAACCTTCTAAAAATTACCATTTTACCCTCGAACTTCCAAAAATCCCATTTTGACCCCGAATCTTCCAAAAATTACCATTTTACCCCCAAACTTCCAAAAATCTCATTTTTAACCCCAAACCTTTCAGAAATTACCATTTTACCCTCGAACTTCCAAAAATCCCATTTTTGACTCCAAACCTACCAAAACTACCATTTTGCCCCCGTGCATCCGAAAAGTCTCGTTTTGAACTCCGATTACATCATTCTTCTCTCTCATTAATCTTTTTTGCGCTCGTATTTTGCATCTTGATTTTTTCGTGAATAATTTATCTTTCTATTTATTTCACGTCGTGTTAACTGTTAACTACTTATTCCTATTAAACTCGCATGTTTTTTCCAAAATTGTTTTTTCATAAAAACTTTAAAATCGAGGCAATATTCTTATCTCCGATTCTGAAATATTGCGCCTTAACTCACTAGGTGCAACCTTTCTTCAAATCGAGATAATCGAATATCATTTTCCCGAAGATTTTAAAAGTTTTACAAAGGTAAGCTCGTCATTTCTGAATCCTGAAATGTTGTGTCCTAACTCATTGGACGTAACTTTCTTCCTTGATCACTTTGAAATAGCGGGATTTCCAAACAAACCCAATATCTTTTAAACTTAACTCATGCATTCAAGGATCGTATTTTAAACTATGCTCGAGCTTTTAAATATTACAAATTAAGACCCGAAAAAATCAATATGGTACCAATTTTGGGCGTATGAGGGTGCTAACCCTTCCTCATGCATAATCGACTCCCGAACTCATTTTCTGGATTGCGAAGACCAAAAGATTTTTCAAAACGAATTTCAAGCGTTTTGTGGTGATCCAATCACACCGAATAAAGGATTGGTGGCGACTCTCATTTTCCAACTTTAAAATAATTTCTGAAACACGTCGTTTTCAAAAAGAGATGGTTTCGACAGCTAGCGACTCCACTAGGGAATTTTAAAATAAACGAGAGTCAAGCCAAAATTGGTTATTCTCGGGTATTCTTTAGAAACCTTTAAAAGCTTCAGTTTTGTTTAATATGCGATGCTTGACACCTTTTACGACATTATATTATGTGATAGTGCTAGTATATATTTGCATACATCTGCATATGATATTACCCTAATAAGTGGAAGCCTGAAACTACTCTTTCGTCAGGTTTTCACCTCCGTGCAGGATAGTGGATTGCTTTCGGGATTACAAAGTACCCTTGTTTTCGTGAAGTTTTCACTTCCGTGTAAACATGTGGGAAATGCATCCTCCTAAACCGAACTCATCTGTATGATCCTGTAATGGGTGATGAATTGAGGAATATGCTGGCTTGGGTACCTCTACTTTAGAGCTTAAAACCACATATAATAAGACGTAGAAACTTACTTTAAAAGGAGTTATGTTAAACCATTTAGCAACCTTCCAAATTAGACTCTTAGGTTCTATGCTTCAGTTGTATTTTAATATTGTTGCATTTCGCTAACTGAGTTATTTTTGTCTCTTTCTGCATCGCATTTCATCATCATACATAGAGAATGTATAGACTCAAAAGTTCAATTACCGATAAGAGAATTAATCATGGAAAACAAGTACTTTGATAAAGTGGAGGACAATATGGTCGTGCGCATGTGGTCAGAGGAGACTCAACGCCAAAAAAAAGACAACTTAGTGGAAGGATATGAGTCCGAGCTTTGGGATTACACCAGGATCAGCACGGTTCAAAATAATATGCTCGAATTGAAGGAGATCTGGGACAGTTAGGATAATAACATGAAGCAAACCTTTTACCAAGAATACGGAGATTTACCGTACTTGTGCGAAGTTAAGGTGGACAAATCCCTCTTTAGAGCCTTAACACAGTATTGGAATTCGGTCTATAATTGCTTCACCTTCGGGAATATAAACATGACACCGACGATAGAAGAATACGCCACTCTGCTCCGTTGTCCGAAGATGTCAGTAGATAAGGCCTACTATAGAGCTCCGAATCTTTCAACCATGGTTAAAAGATTAATAAATATCACAGGCATGAGCGAACAGTAGGTTGCAGCTCGAGTTAAGGTCAAAGGTGATAACAAATGCATCACGTGAAAAAGCCTGCGGGATTTGATATTGACTCATCCAGATGCGAAGAAAAAGATCGATATTTTAGCCCTAAGTATCTACGGGTTGGTCATTTTTCCAAAGGCCTTGGGGCATATAAAAGACGCGGTGATAGATTTGTTTGATAGATTAAGTAAAAGAGTGACACCTGCCCCGGCTATACTAGCTGAAACTTTCAGATCCCTAAGTACATGCAGAAAAGAGGGCGAGGGTCGATTTATCGCCTGCGCACCGCTACTGATGGTATGGTTTCATAGTCACTTTTGGAAAACAAAAAAAGTCTCCTATCAGTACTTGTCTAAAGATTACTCCCCTTTGAAAGAGTTCGTGGCCACACAGAGACAAGAAAGCTTCTCAAAAGAAAAATGGATGGTCATACTTCAAAGTCTCAAAGACGAAGACATAGAGTGGCGAGCACCATGGTTTATTCCTGATGAAATATTGTATCGATACGGAGAAATCGACTGGGTCTCACTAGCCGGGATATGGGGAGCAACTGGATATGCACCTTTTCTAGTTTCAAGATAATACAGATCAAGACAGTTCATACCCGCGATGCAGGGGATAGCTCAATGTGAATTCATGTACCGGGGAGAAAACAATAGGAAAAGGATTCGGGAAATCTCAAATGCATGGAACAAGGTTCGAAAAATGAAAGCATTTGGCACCAATCCCATGATGACTGCAGAATATGATTGGTGGAGAAACAGAAGGATCAACGATAACATTCCCGTGCCGAGCCCGGAGATTATCCGCCCAATTGAATAACACTTGCAGGTAGTTCCGACTGAATTAGAGATAATCAAACATGATTTTGAAAAGAAAAATGCTGAGATGGGGAAAGTGATAGGAAAACTGAAAGAAGAGAAGGTGCTCTTAGGACTAGACGTTGATGTTCAGAAGCTGGAGGCGAAAAAATTATGGTAAGGGAAGAATAAGGCTGAAGAAGATCTGAGCAGCCTAAAGAAGGACTATAAAAAACTTTGATTATCAATGAGAACTGCCAGTTTGGGTAAGACATCAGAGCAATGGCAGCAGGAAATCCACGAAGAGAAAAATAAAACAAGTCACTAGAAAAACAAATTCTAAGACACCCAAGTCCAGGAAAATGCTATAAAGAGCAGCCTTCTAGAAAGCCAAGCTGAAGTAGCTGAATTAAAAGCTCGAGTAGGAGAATTGGAGGAATCCTTGTATAGGCATCGTAGCCGAAATTCAGTAATGGAGTTAAAGGCAAGACGAGCTGAGATCGAAAGACTAAATGAGAGGGTGGCAGAATTAGAGGCCTCTTTGCAGAATAGTGAAATACGAACTGAGATTCTGGAAAGGACGTTGGAAACAAATAATTGACATCTTCAGCAAACTCAAAAGGAAGTCAGAGAAAAGGATTTTGACATCATGGGTGAAGCTGTAAATCAAATTCGCGGAGTAGCTAACCATGTACAGACCCTGGCAGTTGAAGCAGAAGATTTAAGCATACAGTACGAGACAAAGACTGAACGAGGACAGAAGCTGTTAAAACTCCTTAAGAAAGTCAAAGCTCTGAGCATCAAGGCGAAACCGTTTATGTAATTTACTTTATGTTAAGGAACTTGTTATCCAAATGAAGTTTTCTAAATGGAAAGTGAATTATAAGTCAATACCTTTCTCTTGCATACATGCATCATATTTATGTCACAATTTTGCATACTTCTGCATAACAATCCTAACTCATTAAAGTTCACAATCAGCTACATCAGTAATCATTGAAAACTCACACCGTTATAATACTCGAAAGAAAACTAAAGCTATGGAACAAAGACTTGAACAAATTCAAAAGGAGTTACAAGACCAGATGCAAGAACGCATCCAAGAGCAAATGAGCATGATGTGCAGAGAAATGAAGAATCAATTCATAAAAGTACAGAAGAGCCTGATGAACGAATTAGCGCAAGTAAAACAAAGCATGGCTGACAAAGGGAAGAGCCCAACCATTGAGGAAGAAGAGGACCCGATGGTCCCCCCAAGCTTTACTCCCCTCCATAACCCAGTGTCGCAAGAAATGCTGGCACGGGAGCCCACCATTACTGTAAGGGCATAGCAACCAGTCACAGGCACGTCACGACCTGCTAATTATCCAACTGGATCAGGGTCAAATCCATAGGATAATGCCGTAAATTTAGGTGTTCCAGATTTTGACGAAATGATAAGAGAAGATCTTCCCAAACAAATAGAGGAAAGATACAGGCGTTTGGAAGAGAAAATTGACGTAATGCAGGGGGTTGAAATCGCCTATGGGATAGATGCCAAAGAATTAAGTTTGGTTTCGGAACTAATACTCCCTCCCAAATTCAAAGCTCTGAAATTTGAAAAATATAGCGGGACGAGCTGCCCTGAAGCTCAACTAACCATGTTCTGTAGGAAGATGGCAGGGCATGACATAACGACCAACTATTAATTCATTGTTTTCAAGACAGTCTGTCCGGGTCAACGATCAGATGATACAATCAGTTGAGCCGATCAAAAATCCATTCATGGAAAGATTTGACACAAGCTTTCTTAAAACAATACGGTAATGTAATAGAAATAGCCCTCGATCGGCTTACACTGCAGAACATGGAAAAGAAGTCAAATGAGAGCTTTAGAACATATGAACAGAGGTGGCAATACAAGTACAGCCACCGTTAACAGAAAAGGAGACAACAATATTGTTCGTCAATACACTCAAGGTTCCTTACCTTAATCATCTACTAGGAAATGCTACCAAGAGTTTCACCGGTATGGTCATGTCAGGGGAAATGATTAAAAATGGGATCAAAACCGGTAAGATTGAGACCGGAAAAAGCCCTAAAAGGCCTACCCCTAGAAAAAGAGATAACGAGGTCAATAATACAAGCATGTACAGACCTGGTTATACCAGGCCCTTAGTGACAAGTCAGCCAAAGACTCTAATAGGCAATTATCAAAATGCCCCACGGCATGAGACAGGCACTAGGCTGAATAGGGAAAAAATTCAATACACCTTCATTCCAATGTCATATGGGAAACTCTACAAAATATTATACGATGCGCATGAGGTAGCTCCTCAACATGTAAGACCGTACAAACCCTCATTCCTGGCTTGGTATGATGCAAAAGCTCACTGCGAATACCATGCAGGGTCAGAAGGGCATTCGATTGAAAACTACCCCGCCTTTAAAAGACGAGTTGAAGGACTCATAGAGCACGGGATCGTGAAGTCAGAAGAGCCGGTAAAACCCAATATAGCTGGAAATCCTATGCCTAATCACCCAGAGCAAGGGGTGAATGCCTTGCTAGAAGAGAAATATTGAAGAAATCCAGTCTCCACTTCGGTGGGTATGGCAGGAGTTGGTTAAAGAAGGGATAATCTTAAGCGATAAGAAGAGTGTGATAATCGGGGATGATGACCATTACGAGTTTCACGCAGTCAAAGGGCATAAAATTCAAAGTTACGTCGAGTTCAAAGACGTGGTCCAAATGATGATGGACAATTAAGAGCTGGAATTCTTCGAAGAGGGAGTGGAAGCTAATGACATTTGCGCCTCTGAAGACGGGACAGCTAAGACTTACGGAAGCAATCGTCCCAAGATGATTATTCGTAATGCGACGAGAGAACAAACAACTCCCCGCATTATCATACAAAAGCCGACGACGTTTCCTTACAAAGACAGCAAGAGAGTCCCATGGAGTTACAATTGCAACGTGACCATGCCAAAGGAAGAGGAACCCAGGAAGGAAGTTAACCTTGTTACCCGGAGCAGTAAGGATTATGACCTTGTGAATAAAAAAAGAGGTCAATAAAGGGAAAGCTAGAATATGTGAGCCTGAAAAGGAAATGACTAACAAGCTGGAAACACCATTCACCGAGCTTGTAACTGAGGAAGAGGCGAAGGAGTTTTTAAAGTTTTTAAGACATAGTGAATATAGTGTAGTAGAGCAACTACACAAACAGCTTGCTCGCATATCAATCTTGTCATTGCTCTTAAGCTCGAAAGCTCATCGAAGCGCATTAATGAAGGTGCTAAACGAAACCTACGTAGCAAATGACATCTCCGTCAGTAAACTAGATCGATTGGTCAATAATGTGAGTGCTGATAATTTCATTTTCTTCTGCGATGATGAAATACCAACAGGAGGAATAGGTTCCACCAAGGCTCTACACATCACTACCCGTTGTAAAGGGTATACGCTGCCTGGAGTACTCAGACAATGGTTCAGCCTTGAATGTGCTACCACTAGCTACACTGCAAAGATTTTCAATCGATAGCTCTCACATGAAAGGGTGCAATAACATAGTAAGAGCATTTGATGGGATAGAAAGGAAGGTAATGGGGAAGATTGAAATACGCTTCATATTGGGCCAAATATGTATGAAGTAGATTTTCTAGTAATGGACATCAGGCCCACTTATAACTGTCTGCTGGGAAGACCATGAATCCATTCAGCTGGGGCAATACCTTCCTCTTTGCACCAAAAAGTGAAGCTAATAAATGAAGGGTTGTTGATCACGATTAATGCTGAAGAGGAAATAATCGCATCCATAACAAGCGATTCGCCATACGTGGGAATAGACGAGGAGGCTGTAGAATGCTCGTTCCGCTCACTAGAGTTTGTTAACGCAACCTTCATTTCAGAAGGGAAGAAAATACCTGTGCCTACAATATCATCAACCACCAAGATGGGTTTGAAATTGACAATCGTAAAAGGAGCGAGACTTGGGAAAGGGCTGGGAAAATACCTCCAAGGAAGAGCTAATGTGCCAATGCTAATATAAAAACGGGATCGTTATGGCCTGGGGTACAAGCCAGACGCAAAACAAAAGAGAAAAGAGTTGGAGAATAGACAAGAAAGAAGGAGGGCCAGACTAGCTGGAAAGGACATCTCGTGGGAACCCATGATTTTCCCGCACATCCATGAGACTTTCGTCTCAGGAGAAGTGATCAACCAGCAGGAAAAGAAGCAAGTGACAATTAGAACCAAGAAAGTCATTGTAAAAGACCTAGGCGTTAATGCTATATCCGATAAAGGAAAGGAAAGGGATCCGTCAAGGATTGGCCCGTGTGCGTCAGGAAGCACCTTGAATAATTGGACCTTGGAAGAACTCCCTGTAATTTTTAAGATTTCCTCAGAGTAATGCTCAAAAGCACCTATTGCTTTAGGCTCGAAAGCAATATGGATCTTTTTGTAAAAGGGGCCCATGGTCATTGTTCAGTTATTTTGAATGAAGTGCACTTTTCCATTTTATACTCTTTTCATAACTACTCTTTCATTTCTTAAATTCGGCCTAATAAACCGTTCGTACATATCTAATAAACAAGGTTCAATACATGCATACACATACATATACCACATAGTCATTCTTTCGCAAATTCATTTCGTTCTTTGGACCTTCCTTTCATTCTTTGACAGATCCTGTTTGGAAAAACTTCAGGACTTTGAAGATAAGCAAGATTGTGATTTACCTACGGATCTGTTAAGAATGATGGAATGGGAAGAAAACCAGATCCTGTCTCATTCTGACCCGGTGGAAGCTATTAATCTTGGCACGAAGACGAAGAGAAAGAGGTGAAAATCGAGACAAGTATCTCCACAGAAACTAGAAGGAATCTGATCGAGCTGCTTCAAGAGTTCCAAGATATTTTTGCATGGTCTTACCAAGATATGCCCGGCTTAAGTACTGACATAGTGGTGTATAAACTCCTTATAAAGGAAGAAAACAGGCCTGTGCAACAAAAACTTAGAAGGATGAGACTGGATGTGTTATTAAAAATAAAAGAAGAAGTCAGGAAACAATTTGACGCCGGTTTCCTCCAGGTGGTTAAATACTCTGAATGGGTAGCTAATATAGTCCCCGTTCCCAAAAAAGATGGAAAAGTGCGTATGTGTGTGGACTATCGAGATTTAAATAAAGCTAGCCCAAAGGATAATTTTCCTTTGACTCACATCGACACTCTAGTCGACAATACGGCAGGACATTCCCTGTTTTCTTTCATGGATGGCTTTTCTAGGTATAACCAGATAAGGATGGACCTTGAAGATATGACCAAAACCACTTTTGTCACGCTATGGGGAACATTTTGTTACAAAGTGATGCCCTTCGGACTCAAGAATGCAGGGGCAACTTATCAGAGTGTTATGGTGACCCTGTTCCATGACATGATGCACAAAGAGATTGAGGTTTACGTCGATGACATGATTGCGAAGTCTCAAACGGAGGAGGAACATGTAAGAATCCTACGAAAGTTATTTGGAAGGCTAAGAAAATATCAACTAAAGTTGAATCCAGCCAAATGCACTTTCGAGGCCACATCAGGAAAATTGTTAGGTTTTGTGGTCAGCAAAAAAGGAATTGAAATTGACCCGGATAAAGTCAAAGCTATACAGGAATTATCACCGCCCAACACTCAAAAAGAAGTTCGAGGGTTCTTAGGAAGACTAAACTACATTGCTCGGTTTATGTCGCAGTTAACTAAGAAATGCGATCCTATCTTCCGCCTGCTTAGAAAGCGCAACCCGGGTGTATGGGATGATGAATGTCAGGAAACCTTTAATAAGGTCAAAGACTATTTATCCAGGGCTCCCATCTTGGTACCTCCGATTCCTAATAAGCCATTGATCATGTACTTAACAGTCTTTGAAAATTCCATGAGATGTGTACTAGGCCAACATGATGAATCCGGAAAGAAAGAAAGGGCGATATATTATCTCAGCAAGAAATTCACTGATTGCGAGACACGGTATTCACCTATTGAGAAATTATGTTGTGCACTCGTCTGGACTACACGTAGATTAAGACAATATGTGCTATATCACACCACTTGGTTGAGTTCGAAATTGGATCCTCTGAAGTATTTGACGGAGTCAGCAGCATTGAATGGGAGATTAGCTCGATGACAAATCTTGCTCTCTGAGTTCGACATAGTCTATGTCAATTAAAAAGCAATAAAAGGAAGTACGATAGTAGACTTCCTAGCAAGTAGGGCTTTAGAAGACTATGAGCCTATAGACTTCGATTTCCCGAATGAGGATTTAATGTATGTTGCAACTACGGAAGAGGCAATCACGAAGAAACGACCTTGGAAGATGAATTTCGATGGAGCTTCAAACGCCGCAAGCAACGGGGTCGGAGCAGTCTTAGTATCGTCAGAGGGAGATCATTACCCTTTCACCAGCAAGCTTGATTTTGATTGCACGAACAATATGGTTGAATACGAAGCATGTCTATTGGGAATCCGTGCGGCCATAGAACGGATAATCAAAATTTTGAAGATTTATAGAGACTCTGCACTAATAATCTATCAACTAAAAGGAGAATGGGAAACAAGGAATTCCAAGTTAATGGATTATCGCAAATTGGTCCTCAAGTTTATCACCGAATTTGATGACATCACATTCCATTACCTCCCACGGGAAGAGAACCAGATGACAGACGCTCTTGCCACTCTAGCCTCGATGATTAAGGTGAGTAGGACGAAAAATGTAACGCCCATTCAGATGAGTATCTATGAAGCTCCTGCTCATTGTTGCAATATTGAGACAGAGGATGGAGAGGAAAAGGATTATCACCCGTGGTACCAGAATGTTCTTCAGTTTGTGAGAGATCAAAAGTATCCTGAACAAACCTCAGAAAATGAAAAAAGGACACTACGAAGACTAGCCAATGAATATATCCTGGACGGGGAAATCTTATACAAAAGGAGAAAAGATCAAGTATTGCTGAGGTGTGTCGATGCAATTGAAGCAAAAAAGATTTTAGAAGAGGTTCACGAAGGCATTTGTGGGACACACGCCAACGGTTTCACGATGGCCCGACAAATAATGAGATTTGGGTATTACTGGTCTAGTATGGAGGGAGATTGCATCAATTATGCCAAGAAGTGCCATAAATGCCAGATCTATGGAGACAATATCCATGTACCTCCGTCACATCTTCATATCATGACTTCTCCCTGGCCTTTTTCTATGTGGGGCATGGATGTCATCAGGCAAATTTCTCTAAAGGCTTCCAATGGCCATAGGTTCATCTTTGTGGTGATTGACTACTTCACTAAATGGGTAGAGGCAACCTCATATGCAAATGTTACCAAGTCTGTGGTTAGCAAGTTCCTGAAAAAGGAAATCATTTACCGATATGGGATGCCCGAAAAGATCATATCCGACAATGCCCTTAATTTGAACAACAGCACGATAGTAGAAGTTTGTGAACAGTTCCAAATTAAGCATAATAATTCTTCTCCCTATCGTCCAAAGATGAATGGAGTTGTGGAGGCAACTAATAAGAATATCAAGAATATTGTGGCCAAAATGACTGAGAATTACAATGATTGGCACGAAAAACTACCATTTGCCCTCTTTGTCTACAGAACTTCAGTCAGAATTTCTACTGGGGTAACACCATTCTCGTTGGCATATGGTATGGAAGCAGTATTGCCTATTGAGGTTGAAATACCTTCCCTTCGAGTCTTAACGGAGCTTCAACTTGACGAGGCTGAATGGGTCCAAGCTCGATATGACCAGTTGAATTTAATCGAGGAAAAGAGATTAAAAGCCATTCGTCACGGCCAGATGTACCAGAAAAGAATGATACGAGCTTACGACAAAAAAGTTCATCCCAGGGAATTCTATGAGGGAGATCTAGTTTTGAAAAAGATACTTCCCATACACAAATATTTCCATGGGAAATGAATGCCCAATTGGGAAGGGCCTTATGTAGTAAAAAAGGTTTTTTCCGGAGGAGCTCTCATCTTAACAGAAATGGACAGCAAGGAGCTGTACAACCCCGTCAATTCAAACTCGGTGAAGAAATACTTCGCCTAAAAACAAAATGGGAATTGAGATGAAAACCCGCATAGGGCGTTCAAAAAAAAAAAAGGGTTCAAGATGAAAACTCGAAAAGGGCGTCCTGGAACCAAGTGAACTTTGAGTTGAAAACCTACAAAGGGCAGCTCAAGTCCAAGAACGGGTCGACGAGAAGGAGGAAAGTTACAACTTGAAGCATCAACAAAGCATTCTAGATCTTCTAGACACACCTCTGAGCTAGGGTGATTCACTTGCAAGTTGGTACAGAGTAGCTCATTTTGTGATACCCGGGGCAACCAATTATTCTTCACTGTATACTTGACAATTTTCAATTAATGATTGTTTCCTTTGATCCTCCCTTTAATATTATTTCCTTCGATCCTCTTTTTAATAGAATTCTTGGAATACGACTTTGTTTCTGCACAGTTTTGTCCAGGCATTTTGCATCTAAATAACGGGTAATGAACTAATAAATCACACAAAAAGTTATGAGCATTATTCTGGAGTTTTCAGAGATTACAAGAAGCCCGAAACAAGACCGTCAATAGGAAGACAAGCTTAAAAACAAGTAGTTCCAGAACAATCTAGAAAAGACAGAGAAACACATCAAGAACAGAATTTGGACGGGCAACAAATCAAGCCGCCCTTTGATAATAATAAACAAATCTGACACCCACCATACACATTCATGCAAGATAGGAGCATTTAATTCGTTCTAATCATGACTTTTTGATTTAAACCTACATGGAGGACCATAGAAGCATATCTCACAGGTCATACCCTCGCCACGTGGCGACATGAATCATTAAGATCACCAAGATAAAAGGTACGGGACTCTAATACTTTACTCCGATCACGGGGCAGATTGTGATTATCCACAAACGATGCAATCATTTTCCTGATGAGATACTGAGGCCCATGCTCGATGTAAGCAAGTTTTTGAACCCCAGCTTCCTGATGAGACACTGAGAAGCAGGTCGAAACAATAGAAGGTCAGCTTCCTGATGAGATACCAAGAAGTGAACCAAATCCGCCTTCTTGATGAGATACAGAGAATCGAACGACGTGGTCATCTTCCTGATGAGACACTGAGAAGAAGACCCAAACAAGGCTCAAAGTGAGCAAAGTCTTTGAAACCCAGCTTCCTGATGAGACACTGAGAAGCAGGTCGAAGCAATAGAAGGTTAGCTTCCTGATGAGGTACTGAGAAGTGAACCAAATTCGTCTTCCAGATGAAATACGGAGAAGCGAATTGAAACAAATAGCGGTGTAATCATCTTCCTGATGAGGTGCCGAAAATAAGACCCAAACGAGGCTCAAAGTGAGCAAAGTCTTTGAACCCCAGCTTCCTGATGAGAGACTGAGAAGCAGGTCGAAGCTATAGAAGGTTAACTTCCTGATGAAGTACTGAGAAGTGAACCAAATTCGTCTTCCGGATGAAATACGGAGAAGCGAATTGAAACAAACAGCGATGTAATCACCTTCCTGATGAGGTGCTGAAAAGATGACCCAAACAAGGCTTAAAACGAGCAAATCTTCGAACCCCAGCTTCCCGATGAGACGCGGAGAAGCAAGTCGAAGCCATAAAGTGGTTAGCTCCCCAATGAGATACTGAGAAGAAGGCCAAGTCAATGAAACCAGACTCATAGACTACGGTGACGAATTCCAATCTCCTTGAAAGTTCAAGAGAATGGGATAAGCTGATGCAGTGAAACGACAGACGTAAAGCAAGGGGTGGACCAGTTGAAGAAAGAGCAGCTAAGAAATAGGACTTGACAAAATTGAGTTTTCTTTTAGATCTTTGCTCAGTTCCCGTTACACAACAACGAGCAAAGAGGGGCAACTGTTGAAGCCCAAATTTTGACCGGGCCCAAACTCCCTTTAAATTTGTTTAAAAATTTGAATTTATTTTAAATTTAAATTTGTCTTGAATTTAAATTTAGTTTAAGTTTAAATTTATTTTCAAATTAAAAAAATTTATTATTAAAAATAAATAAAGCTTTAATTCCAAAGTTAAAAAAGTCCAAAATAAAGTCCAAATTACATTTCTAGGACCCGAATGTGGCCCGATTACAAAATGGCCCAAATAGGCCCAACTTTACACTGCCTAAATAAGTGCTATAGCCACCTCCATCTCAGCCAATCAGAGGTCGCCACATCAGCAGCCAAGTTGCTCACCAGCTACTAACACCCGTCACCCCCAACTTGGACTCCATCTGCTATCAACTACCATAGCCTCCACTGGTACCTGCAAGAAGAAAAGATAGGCATTAAATTGCAAACCATCATTGTAATACATAGTATAAAAAGGGGATTCAAAGGGTTTTGTAGGGGATCTTTTTTTTCCTTTGGTTTTTTCTAAAAAAGACTTATTAATAAACAAAAGAGGTGAAGTTATCAATAGAGTAGGTAACAGTAAACAGTGAGCAAAGCAAAGGACCGAAGTCGATATCCAGTTACTCAAAGCATTGAAAGCAATCAAGTATCATTAATATATGTCTATTGTTATTCATGCATCAAGTTTCTAGATGCATTAATTCCTACAAGCACACCGATTCATGCATTTAAAACCACTATTTATATTAATTGTTTCTGTCAAAATAAGATTAATATGTATCCATGTTATTAATAAATTTGATAATAATAAGAAACAATGAATAGATAACATTAATGGTTAATAAAGTAATATTTATAACTGTTAATAATTATTATTAATAATCAATATTAATTATTAAATAAATAAAAAAAGGAAGTAAAAGGTCAAACGTCACTCCCTTGAGCCGTGTTCGCCATCACCGGAGATCACGTCGGAAAACCCGATGAGGTCCCGCCCAGCCTCTTCCATGCCTAGTTGAATGTAGATATGAAAAAAACAGAGGATCGATTTAATAGGGGTTAATAGAATTAAAACTGAAACAATAAAAAAGGGAAAAACATAAAATCGGAAAAAGAAAAAAGAAATTTTTTTTACCTTCGTCGGTGGTCGGCCGGGTGTGAGGATCAGCGACGATGACAGAAACATGGACGGACCGGTGCACGTGACCCGGCACGATGAACATTCGCGATAACGCGCGGCTGCGGATCGAGGCGCGTGGTGGCAACGCGCAACTGACGGCGACCAGCCCGATCGACAGGAGCATGGCCGACCGAAGAGGAACGAGAGGTTTTTTTAGAGCTTTTTGGTTTTTTTTTTTGAAAGAATTGAGAAATGAAATTTTTTTTTTCTGAAAAGAGTTATTTATAATCCCTTAAAACGGCGTCTTTTTGAGGGCTGAGTTTCAGCCTCAAAACGGTGCAGTTTCGAGCTACTACCCGAAATCTGACCCGAGAAATGACCCAACTCGACTTAGGATCCGCGTGTTTTTGATTAATGGTATATTTATGCATTTGGTCATTCCGCTTTTTTCCAAATTTTCAATCAGGTCCTTCTCGTACTTTCAATTACTTTTAAATTGGCCCAATGATTTTCATGTTTTTTTAATTTAGCCCCTCGACCTTTCAAAAGCACCAGGAGCTACCACGTGTCATGATTTTGGCTTATTTTCGCAAATGGTCCCCTCTATTTCTAATTTGTTTTAATTTGATCCTTAAATCAGGTTCGCTTTAATTTCAAAATTGCCCTAGAAATTTTCCATGGTTTTCAAAATAGTCTTCTGACTTCAGGATGCCTGAAGGGCTGCCACGTGTCACCTGTCTTTGGTTTTGTTACCCTGGAAGTCCCTAAACTTTCTAAAAATTACCATTTTTACCCTGAACTTCCAAAAATCCCAATTTTAACCCCAAACCTTCAAAAATTACCATTTTTACCCCCGAACTTCCAAAAATCCCATTTTGACCCCGAACCTTCTAAAAATTACCATTTTACCCCCAAACTTTGAAAAATCCCATTTTTGACCCCAAACCTTCTAAAAATTACCATTTTACCCTCGAACTTCCAAAAATCCCATTTTTAACCCCAAACCTTCCAAAAATTACCATTTTACCCCCAAACTTCCAAAAATCTCATTTTTAACCCCGAACCTTTCGAAAATTACCATTTTACCCTCGAACTTCCAAAAATCTCATTTTTGACTCCAAACCTACAAAAACTACCATTTTGCCCCCGTGCATCCGAAAAGTCTCGTTTTGAACTCCGATTACATCATTCTTCTCTCTCATTAATCTTTTTTGCGCTCGTATTTTGCATCTTGATTTTTTCGTGAATAATTTATCTTCCTAATTATTTTACATCATGTTCACTGTTAACTACTTATTCCTATTAAACTCGCATGTTTGTTTCCAAAATTTTTTTTTCATAAAAACTTTAAAAACGAGGTAATATTCTTTTATTTCGAGTTTCGAAACTTTGCGCCTTAACTTACTAGGTGCAATTTTTCCTCAAATCAAAATAATCGAATACCCTTAACCGAGGCAATATTTCCTTATCTCTGATTCTGAAATATTACGCCTTAACTCACTATGTGCAACCTTTCTTCAAATCGGGATAATCGAATATCCTTTTCCTGAAGATTTTAAAAAGTTTTACAAAGGTAAGCTCGTCATTTCTGGATCCTGAAATGTTGTGTCCTAACTCATTGGACGTAACTTTCTTCCTTGATCACTTTGAAATAGCGGGATTTCCAAACAAACCCAATCTCTTTTAAATTTAACTCATGCATTCAAGGATCGTATTTTAAACTATGCTCGAGCTTTTAAATATTACAAATTAAGACCTGAAAATAATCAATATGGTACCAATTTTGGGCGTATGAGGGTGCTAACCCTTCCTCATGCGTAACTCCCGAACTCATTTTCTGGATTGCGAAGACCAAAAGATTTTTCAAAACGAATTTCAAGTGTTTTGTGGTGATCCAATCACACCGAATAAAGATTGGTGGCGACTCCCATTTTCCAACTTTAAAATAATTTCCGAAACACGTCGTTTTCGAAAAGAGATGGTTTCGACATATAATTTTTGGCACATTAGCCCTAATTTTTAATTAGCCCATCATCAATTAAAAATTAGTTATTAGAGTATCTATACATATTTGATCTATATTTTATTTAATAATTAAAATCTTAATCAAATTAAATCACTTTTAATTTAGACTAATATATTATGATAATAAATAATAATATGTAATTACTCTTATTGTATATTGTGATGTTGATATTTTTCAACATTATTATCGTCGCCATGTTTACTGCTACTAGGCACTTGAGATTGGTACTGTTTACTCGTGTTTGTTTCTTGGTTGCATGTACTCTTTGTGTGGCCTTTTTTTCTCTATTAATCAAAGATTTTTAGTTACTTTCCAACGAAAACTCATGCAATGTAAAGAAATCTTAAATTTTAACTAAAATCCATGCATAAAAATATAGATTTTTTTTTATCAATCACACCAGATACTAAGAATAAGTTGGTTGATGAGAGAGATTATCGAGAGAAAAAAGATCACTTCTTTTTTCTTTTGGTGAATTATAAAAAAAGGGTAAAGCTTTAATAGCAACATCACTAGAGTAACTTGAATCTCGATCACATTTGAAGTGGTGAACACCTTAACTATTAAGCCAACACACGAAATTCAAAGATATCATTTCTTTGAATTGAAGAGTTTATTCAAAAAATCCATCTATATAATTGATTTGTTAAACAATAAAAATATTGAGTTAATGAATTTATTTAAATCAAATTATGGGTACAAGAATAACACATTTAAGTGTCAAAATTAATCCCAATAAACATTTGAATTAAATAAAATAAAAATCAATTAAAATATAATAAAAAGTTTAAAATAATAAGAAGAAAATAATTAAAAGTTGAATAAAAAACAAAAGAGTAGGAAGAGGCGGTTGGGTCAAACATATCAAGGATCTCGCTTGCTCTTTATTTCACATGGCTTGGTTTTGGCATATTTTGAATTTTTCATTTCTCTTAAAATAGGAGAAAGTAGACAAAAAAGAAAAAAGAAAAAAACTTATGAAAGCTTCATTGCATCCACCGTCTCCACCATTCCCTCGACTCTCAGTCGATTGTGGCCTCTGCCTTTGTCTTCGTTCCACTAGCATCCTAGTTTGAACTGCTCTTTCTCAACTCTTTTTTGGATTTCCTCAATCATTGACAATGATTGATCCGACTTCTCCCCCCTTGATGATGACGTTCCAGATTTTAATGGGCATATGTCTTGGTTATGGCCAAATCTTCCATAACCAAATCAAAAATTAGGAAGAGATTCATATTCAATATCCTGAATTTTTCCATATGTCGGATATGATACCTTCGACCCGATCTGATATGTCAGATCCGAATTTTGGATAGTACCACATAAATACAAACACAAACTTAATTTAATAATTACAACTTACTTAATTACATAATTTAAATATATATCATAAGTAAATACAATTGCAATACATGGCAATTAAGTTATAGGGTCTTTGAATTTAAAAATCCTAACTTATTACAATTATCTCCTTGATATGGATTTTAAGTAACCTATCAACTTTGAACACACCACCTAACTAACTCTGTTTGCAAAATAGCCCGATACGTCACTCCTTTGGCATGATCCTACTATCGTCCCTCCTGACATCGTCTCACATTCAAACCTATAGCATAACACAAACAGATAAGTTCATGAGAACTTACTGAGGAAAACATCATTTAACTGAGTTATATTTGTATATTGCAACTAATAATTTATATAAACGATCTCATCGTTCTCTTAACTTTCAATTTTGTTTCTGGCGAATACTTCCTCAAATTGTGTTCTTTTATACTCATCCGTTACCATACCTTACCCTTAAACTATTTCCTTCTCTTCAATGTCTTTGATACATCACTTACATCCTTCAAACTTTGAGCCATCACCTCATCACATTTCAAGAAAAAGCACATATGCATATGACAAATTCTTCCTTCAAACATAAAAATTTACATCCTCATTCAAAATGCATTTTTATTACTAACCCATTATTTCTCTATATATCTTCAATTCTTTATTCCTGATCGAGCCTTAATCTTATATAATTACCTACCCTATAGTGCATATATATATTTTTTGTCCTTATTGATTTCACTGATCACGTTTAAGAGCCATATAAAAAAAATATAAATTTAAAGAAATGCAAAGAATCGGTAAACAAGAAACGTTATTTCACTCGAAAGCAATATATTCGTGATATATGAAAAGAGTATATTTATGATAAGTCCAAATGGAACGAAGACTTGACTAGTCACACCGCTTGTGACAATTTTAATTTTCTAATAGAAGATTTACTTAAATTTGAAGAAATAATTATCTATTTGTGTTTTTTTTTTGGGTGAATTACAAGAAGAGGACAAAACCCTAACAATAATGCGACTAATGTGATTCAAACTCAGGCCATACCAATACCCCGACCATTAAGCCGACACGAGCTCTTTGAAGTTGTGTTTTATATTACCATGATCTCAACATAACCAACAGCTGCTGATTCAAGAATCTATTACGGAAACGTAGCATGACTTTATTAATAGTTTCTCACCGACCTTCGTTGCTATTCCATGTTCCTCAACAAAAGAAAAAATAAACCTGAAACCGACCAACTCCTGTAGATATAAATCTACCAATATTTTATTTGCAACTAGGTGATTAGCCATGTGTCAAGCTTTAATTTAATGTCATTTGAGACCTTCACATTCATGTCTATAAATAAATTGTGGAACGCATAGCTATAACATCCATCATCCAATCTCTCGTTTAACTGCATACATTTTTCCAAATTCAACTATGGAATCATCTTCTCTTTCTTCCTTTTCTTTCCTTCCATCTCTACATTCCCGGAAAATGTTTACCCCACGGTGGCACGATAAAAGGTCTCGCTGCGGTCTGGTTTTTGCGGCCGGAAGAGAGTCTCAACAATGGAATCACAGTGGACAACTGGTGAATGAAAGCTTGATCAAGTTAAGGAAACGGATTCATGATTTGAAGATTATTGAGAGAAACTATGAGCCACCGGCGGATTGGATGGAGTGTGAGAAGCAGTATTATACATCGTACAACGAGTTCATTTGCCAAATTGTGGGGTTATTGCAATCGTATTTGATGAATACCAAACCTAGCTTGGCTCTTGGGATTTTAGCATCGGTTACAATCTACTTGCAAGCATCCATAATCATGGTTTTAGTGCACTTGGTTCAGGCTGCCAATGGAGTCTTGTCTACAATCGATTTCCGTTGACATTTAAATTGTATATAAAGTCGTAGGCTCGGATCAATAAATTGTATATATTAAATCGGGTTAATGTAAAAACTTGTCTAGAAATTGAAATTTATCATTATACTTTAAGTGTAAAATATGTTAAATAAAGTTATAACAATCTTATAATTTTAAGATACATTATTATGTTTGCAATTAATGTGAATGAGGTCAAGAGAAGCATTAATTGAGAGTAAGAGATCTAGTGTGAAAGTGATGATAATATGTGCATTTTAATATTAAGTAGTAAGGATTAAATTGTAAAATGTGTGGCAATGTTACATATATTTGAATGAATGAAAGAAATTGATGTTCATGTAATTAGTGTTGCCATCTAGACAAGATTAAAACTTGTTGGATAGATGACATGTCATTAGGGGTATTAATACGCGCAAGTGAAAGTGATTATGGTGCATAGTGTAATAGTACCTTGATACTTCAATGATATTAGCACTTTGAGGCTCTAAAGTGTTTATGCACATTTGTGCTAGTGTAATAAGTGATGATTTATCGTAAAGTTAAAAGAAGGTAAAAAAAAAAAAAAATTGCTCAAAACGAAAAAAATATAGAGATTGATTGTATAAATTAATCTAAATTTTTTATATAAAATTATGATTTAACGTGCTACGTTAGTTTACCGTTACACCGTTAACGATAATTAACGGCTCAGTGACTAAAATGTTACAATGCGATAACGTAAGTGATTAAAACGTAACATTTCAAACATAAGTGATAAAATATAATTGAAGTAAACAAATATGACTATTTTAATAGTTGACCCATATTTAAATTATCTTTTAATTATCCTTAAAAAGCAATTTATCATAATTAGTCTAATCTTTTAGAAAATCTGAAATTTCCAAAAAAAAAAAAGAGAAGCAAAATTCAAGTTAAACGGGGTGGGTCCACACGTATTCAATTTGGATGGCTTCAAAATCTTTAGCGCCCATTTGACAAGCTCTGGCCTCCGCTTCTCATCATTCGAACCCCAAACAAAGGTCCTTGCAGTCGAGGCTTAATGGAGGGATTATTTTATTCCTATTTTGTAACGTATATGAATTAATTAATTTATTTTTTAAATTATAAGAGCGAAATGTAGTTCGAAACGTAATAAAAAGATTTTTATTATATTTTTTCCGGAATATTTAGAAAATTTAAAAAATATCATAAAGATTTGTCACTTAATCTCTTTTTATTCAAGTCAAGGCTTATGAGTCTTAATATTTTCAAAAAATATCAATCAAGTCTCTTCCAACTTTTTGAATCAATTGAGCTCTTAAACTTACAAAGTGGACCAAATAAGCAATTTGCATGACGTTGACCAAAGTTTCTAACGGAATCATCAATGTGGCTGTTAACGACTATCGAGTCAACTAACAGAGACTAATGTGGCGATCTATAACATCCCTTACTTAGATCATCAACTATTCCAAATAAACGATGCTACACTTGATGCTTGAAGACACCTGTAGTTTTTATTAACATAGTTACAGAGTTTGAACAACATGTTTTGGTGATAACAGTAGGTAAAACAAATTTTCAAATTCAAGCAATTCAATTCAATTACCAATAGGCGATGGTATCACATGAATTACAAAAGTTATTTATACAAACATATTAAAACTCAATAACACAATAACACTTATGTGCATGCCTCACTAGCATTAACTTATACAGTATAAAAGGACTCAAAACATGTTTACACCTTTGTGTGATGTGATTTGGTTGGATGTAAAACTTCTGCGATTATCTCCTTGCGTCCGATCTCCAACCTACGCATTACAAGACAATCCAACGCGCTAAGCATACCTTTATGTTTAATAGTACTCAAGTGGATTCCAATAAGCATACATTTTACAAACTTTATAAATGATTGAAACATGATATAAACAAATAGTCTGCGCCAACTTATAATACACAAAAAAAAATCATTCTCACCATTAAAACATAATTCTACACTCCAATATAGTAATGCACCAAAGTGCTCCAACCAACACTTCAAATTAATATTATTATTATTATTATTACTCAGTCTTCAATGCCATTTAAAATACATGTGTGCATTTGAATATAATATATGATAAATAATTAAAACGTAAAGTTTAAAATTATTTAATAACAACACATATAGAATCTCATGTGATGATCTGACGGTTAAAAGTGTTCACTGTCCCAGATGTGATCTGAGTTCAAGTCACGTTTGTTGTTCGGGTTTTGTCCTGTTATTGTAATTCATCAAAATAATAATAATAACACATATAACATGTACAATATTCGATTGAACAAATTTAGATTAAATTGTTAGTCCAAAAAAATTTAAACACATACAAACATAATATTAAATATACTAAATACACTATAATTATTTATAATGGTGTAATTTAATATCCGAATTTGAACCTGATAATGACTAACGTCATCTTCGTTAGAACTTTTATATGCAGTATGAAATATAGGCTGTATAAAAAAAATTAATTGATTCATTAATGCATTATGGAAATGATTTTTCAAGAAGCGAAGTAAATTTTAGCAAATAAATATATACTTTCCAGGGCGTGCATCACTTCCATCTCACCCTCATGGGTGCAAATTGAACAAATTTTAACGAGTCAGCAGTCACTATCGTGGTTTTAGGGTGAACAACCAATTTGCTTTACCGTTTGGTTTTGTTGTTTTGCACCTTCTGGTGATTTTAGCTTATGCTATCATTTCTGCTTGATGACGACTAGAAACACGATGATTGAAGCAACTGGATGTTTTGATTAATACAATGGTTATAAAAAATATGGAGTTGCAAGGTAGAGGAAAGTAAAGAGCAGAAAGAAATGGATGAAGTGTTGTTGGGGAAGAGGGAAGGGAGGAGATGGGGGTTGTTCCTGGAAGAGCTTAAGAAAGTGAGTTCGGTTGCGGTTCCTTTCATGGCGGTGGCAGTGTCGCAATACCTTCTTCAGGCTGTGTCAGTGATGATGGCAGGTCACCTTGGTGAACTCTCACTCTCTGCTGTTGCAATCGCCACCTCTTTCTGCAATGTCACTGGCTTTAGCCTCCTAGTAAAATTTACTTCCTTCCACTTCTTTTCAATTCCGAATATCACTTTAAACCTTACTAATTTAATATATACACATTAGATGTGTTGATGTTGGGATCCACTACAGCTGAAGTTGAGTTTTACGGTGTGGTTTATTGGACAGAAATGTGAAAGGGTGGAAAGAGAGGGTGGAAAAGTGAAAAGAAAATAAATTTTGAGAGTGCTTGATTGGAAAGAAAAATGAGAAAAAAAAAACATGAGAGATGATCATTTTTCATCATAATACATAAAAATCAATCTTTTCACTTGCAATTTAGTATGAACCTGTTGAGTTAAATTAAAAAAACCGTCTGAATCAACTGTTTAAACGATTTTTATAAACTTCTAATATTTTTGATAATTAATTTATTTTGAAGAGACCGAATTCAGAACATGGTTTAACTAATTCGGCCATTTGTTCGATTCCAAAAACATTGGTTTGAAAGTGTGGATATAATGCTAGTTAACACCGGTTATTTATCTGCTGAGATTGAAGTCGGGATTTGCTGGTGCCATGGAAACCTTATGCGGTCAAGCTTACGGGGCAAAGCAATATCAAAAGTTTGGGAGTTATACTTATTGCGCAATAATGTGTCTAATTCCAATTTGTCTTCCGGTGTGCCTGCTGTGGGTATTCATGGACAAGCTATTAGTGCTAACGGGGCAAGACCCTGAAATTGCCAAGGTGGCTTGGAGATACGGGATATGGCTTATACCTGCGTTATTCCCCTACTCCATTCTTCAATCTCAAGTTCGATATTTCCAGACCCAGAGCTTGATTCTTCCAGTGCTCTTTGTTTCACTCGCAACTCTATGCTTCCATGTTCCTGTTTGTTGGGTTTTGGTATTCAAATCCGGGTTAGAAAATACAGGAGCAGCACTGTCCATTGGCTTGTCTTATTGGTTAAATGTAATCTTGCTTGGTTTCTACATGAGATAGTCAGCCTCCTGTGAGAAAACTCGTTGTTTCAACCTCAAGGATGTTTTCTCGAGCGTCAAGCACTTCTTTCGCTTTGGAATTCCTTCTGCTGTAATGCTTTGGTAAGCCATTCCTTTTGGCTCAACTAATGGTGATTTTGTTTTGGTTCCCCTAATAGCAATGATATGCTCTTGTTTCTTTGATACAACTAGTCTTGAATGGTGGTCTTTTGAGATTCTTATACTCCTTTCGGGACTCCTACCCGATGCAGAGCTCCAAACATCAGTTATCTCTATATGGTATGATGATTAAGTGTATACATATTCAATTATGTTCTTGGTTATTGCATTCAAGTCCAATATCCATTTGTTTTTTAATCTGCAGCTTTACAACTTCGTCTCTACATTACTACATACCATTTGGGATTAGTGTTGCTGCAGGGTTATTTGACCTTATTCTTTTCAGTTAAAATTATATGTTCATAAATAAAATAATTTCCCCATCCTACAATATCGTGCAGCACTAGGGTATCGAATGAGCTAGGTGGTGGAAACCCAGAAGCAGCACAAGTTTCTATCATTGTTGTGATGCTTGTTACACTTGCAGAAGCAGTAATTGCAAGCGTAATTCTTTTCTGTTGCCGACACATATTCGGATATGCATACAGTGATGACAAGGAAGTAGTCAAGAATGTGGCAAAAATGGTTCCCCTAATGTGCCTATCAATTATCATGGACAGCTTACACGTGGTACTTGCTGGTCAGTTCCCAACAAATGTGTAGTTCCCAATTGCCTGGATAGGTAATACCAAACTAAATTGATGATCGAAATGGCAGGAATTGGGTGGCAGCATATTGGAGCTTATGCAAATCTTGGGGCATATGATCTTGCTGGAATACCAATGGGAGTATTAGGTGCATTTGTTTTGCATTTGAGAGCGGAATGTCTTTGGCTTGGAATGTTGTGCGGATCCACCGTACAAGGAATCCTCCTTGCTTTAGTATCCATTTTCACAAATTGGAAAAACCAGGTTCTTCTTCTCAAGCTTTTCACCATCATTTTATGTTATTCAGATGTCCCTTCCAAATATTTTTATTATTCCTAGACTTGGATGGTTAATTGGAATGCATTTATGATTATTTGCAGGCAATAAAGGCTAGGGAGAGAATGTTAGATGGGACAGATGTTCATGGATCATTTTAAAAAAAACCCATCACAGAATTCAGCTCCCAACATAAAAGAGCAAGTTCTGTTTTTTCTTTCACTAAGCTAAGCTCGAATCAAGCTGATGTTATGTTTTATTTACTGTAAAAAAGTGTCCACCCTAACTATGTTGGTCTGATCTCAACTTCATCAAGGTTGGTCCCTTGTAAGAATCGACAGCTGAGAAAATCACAATACGAGTGAAGCAGAGGCAAACAAACAAAAGCAACCCTAAAATGATTGCAAGGGAAGTGCATAAAAAATCGGCTCTTCCACCTGCTCATTGTTGAACATCATCTATTTTACTAAATAATTTGTTATCCAATCTACTACCATTTTTCTGGGGAAAAAAAAAAACATAATAGCATCGTCTTCTTTCTGGGCAGAAAATATATACGTACAAATAAATTTCATAAGGTTACTAGAAAACAAGAAAAATTACAGACAGACCCGTGAAAAGGAAGAAGGGTAAAAAAGCCTACATAACCTCTAATTGCGTCATAGGGAGATAAAGCTCCTTATTGTGCTTTGCTCGTAGACAATTATTTATAGCTAGCTAGTACGGTGGAGGAGGGCGATTCCAAGGCGGTGGTGGTCTATATGGATCAAAATAAGGTGGTGGAGGAGGTCCAGGAGGTGGTGAATAAGCATGAGGCGGTGGCGGTGGACCTGGTGGATGGTGGTGATGAGGTGGTGCTGGAGGAGGAGGTGCAGCATAGTAAGGCGGAGGTGGAGGCGGTGCACCATATAAGTGCGGTGGTGGTGGTGGTGGTGCAAAAGGACCTTGTCGTGGTGGCGGTGGTGGTGGCGGTGCAAAACGGTCTGGGGGCGGTGGGGAGGGTGGGTGCCTGCGGAAGTCCATTAAGTGGCAGGAGGAAGTGGATTTAGAGTTAGGGGGATTTGTTTCTATATAAAAATATAGTAGAGATGTAATAAATTCATTTGAGACTGTTAGTTGGATGACTGATGGACGGACGTGCATTTTACTTAGCCACAAAGAAATGAATAGCTGAATTACAGGTGTGCAAGTGTTCTAGATTTTTCCAAGGTTAGAGCTTTTCCTTTCCAACTATTTTATTTGGATAAACTATCAAAATAATCACTTTTGTTTGCCTCAAGTTACATTTTAGTCATTTATGTTTGAAATGTTACGCTTTAATCACCTATGTTATTGTGTTGTAACATTTTAGTCACTGAGCCGTTTATTATCGTTAACGGTGTAATGGTAAGATGACGTGACACGTTAAATTATCATTTCAAATGAAAATTTTAGATTAAATTCTACAATTGATCTTTAAATTTTTTCATTTTGAGCAATTTAATTTTATTCTTTTACGTTTTTTTTAAATTTCTTTTTTTTTCTTTTCTCTTTTGCTTCTCTCTCTGATTTCCTCCCTTCCTCATTTCTTTTAACGTCATTTTTCTATGTTTTCCATTTGTTAAAACTACTCTACAAGCTTGCCTCACTTGGAAAAAATTAAATTGTTCAAAAAAATAAAAGTATAGGAACTAGTTTTAACAAATAGAAAATATTGAAAAACTACATTAAAAGAAATGGAGAAGAGAGGGAAAAAGAGAGAGAAGCAGAAGAGAAAGGAAAATAAATAAATAAAAAGTTAAAAGAACATAAAAAAAAATTGCTTAAAACGAAAAAAAATATAGGGACCAATTGTATAAATTAACTTAAAATGATGATTTAACAAATCACGCCAACTTACTGTTAGACCGTTAACAGCAATTAATGGCTCAGTGACAAAAATGTTACAACGAGATAATATAAGTGACTAAAACGTAACATTTCAAACATAAATTACTAAAATGTAACCTGAGGTAAACAAAAGAGAGTAGTTTCCCCTATTTTATTTTAACTTTTTCTATTTGGCTGGACTTCAAAACAATCACGGATCTATAATCTCTAAACTTTCTTTAGTTTTTATATATTGATATAATCAGTGTCTGCTTTTGTTTTACAATCTCAATTTACCAATCAAAGTGATATTAAAATAAAATTAATTCAATTAAATATATAATAAGAAACATTTTTTCAGACTAGTAAATAAATTATGAGTGAACTATGCGAATCTCATGTTGGTTTGATGATCAGAGTATTCACTATTTTAAATATGATTTGAATTCAAGTCGCGTCAATTTCGTTGTTGTTAGAACTTTACCTCCCTATTATTATTAAAAAAAAAAAACTATTACCACTATATTTTAATGGCGGTTTGAATTTTTGAATTTTAGAATTGAAAATTTCATGATGGTTTCACTAATTCTAGTCATACCCAAGAAAACTCCTGTTATTGGAAGGTGAAAGTTTTGAAGGCTAATTCCAATTTTTAGAGTTACGTGATAAAAATTTTTGTTAAAAAAATAAAATATAAGTGATAAAATAATAGAATCTACGGGGTGAAAGTAATAGCTCGCCTCATATCTACATTAAGTTTAAGTATAAAAAAAATCTTTTTAATAAAAAATATGATTTTTAGGATTTGGGATGATTTTTTTATTTTTAATTTATGAATTTTAAAGAGTTTTTTTAATAATTTTGTATCTTAAAAAATCACATTTTTTATTGAAAAGTTAAAAATATTAGAAATTTTTTATGAAGTTTTAAAAATAAAGAGTTTTACAATATACCGACAACCAAGGCCAAAATTGGATGCAAGTTAAAAGGACCAATTTTTAAATTAAAAAAGCACAGGATTTACTTTTTCAAAATTAAATACAGACATTTATTTTGAAAGTCTAGACTAATTGTACAAACAAATTTGGAGTCGAATTTTGACAAAACTTGGAGTTAAATTTTATTTATAAAATTTGAAAAGAGTTATAATATTTTAATTTCTTGATTATAAAGAGAATTTATTTGATTTTTTTCTTTGGTTGAACTATGACTCAAAGATTGTTTAAACTTAACATTAAAATGATACAAATCATTTTAAAAATAGTCGAAATTATGATTAATTAAGATTCATGAACTAAATTATAAAAATTTAATTGCTATAGATTTATAATTAATTTTTTTTTTACTCGAAATCTAAAGAGAATATTAAGAAAGAAGTATTAAATTGAAAAGTTCAAAAAAAAAAAATTGTGCTTTGAGTTCATTTCACTGCTATGTGTTCTAGTTAAGTTTATATAAAATTATTTCTTATAATTTGAATTTGAATTAATGAGAAAATACCTGAATTTGGGTGAGAGAAATTTGTGAGCAACAACGACTGACTCATTTATTGTAACATAAAGACGATTATTTCACTAGCCATCATACAACATTCAACATAACAATCTTATTTATTGTTACAATCCTATAAGTATCTAATCTAATTTTTATGCTATAGGCTAATATGGGGGTGGCGGAGGATGATGCCCCGGGGCAGGAGGTGGAGGAGGTCCTCGTGGATCCGGAGGAGGTGGAGGCTGCCCAAACAGAGGTGGTGCCTGATGCCCTGGCGGTGGTGGAGCAAAGGGGTCTGGTGGAGGTGGAGCCGGATGCCCTGGCGGTGGTGGAGCAAAGGGGTCTGGCGGAGGTGTTGCCGGAGGTCTAGGCGGTGGAGGTGCAAAGGGGTCTGATGGAGGTGGGGGATGCCGGTGGTGAGCCATTGTGGTGCACGAAGTAGTTGAGTAGATGAATGGTTGGGGCAGCACTGGTTTATAAACAAATGGTAGAAGAATGTAGAAGCCACAAGTACAATAGACAGACTAGTAGTTGAGAGTTAGGAAAACGGGTATGGAATGGCACGTTGAAAAAACACAAGCAAAAATTTGGCAAAACTGTGATTCCAGATCTTTGTAATGTTCAACCCCCATGGCATTTGGTAAATACTGAATACATGGATGGCCTAGAGCTACATGTTAAGTTAAAACTGGACATACCACAATCCATTTTCTCCTCTTCAATGGGGAAGAGGTTAGACACACAATTAGATGGTCGGGGGTCTGATCATCGTCTGACCTTAAAGTCATCATATTCACCATTTCATTATTTTATAGTGACAATTACATAATTTGAATTTAGATGGGATGAAATCAGTCAAAATCTAGCATAATTCAAATGAATAAGCGAACAACATTTATTGAACATTCTCGTCCAAATCCTTGAAGAAAAAGGGAGGAAAATTGAAAGATTGACTAGATTCTGCAGGTTTCGTGCTCAAATTTCCCACAGAATGTGAGATCCCTCACAATACAAGCAGCCAGCCTGATATTTTTTTTATATCATAACAAAACAGATGAGATCAAGAAGAGCTTATCAAAAGAAGAACAAATTTACAAAGATACGACCTTACTTCCTTCCATTTCCATATATAAACAAAGCAAGAAAGATGTAAGGGAAAGGGATTAGCCCCTGGAAATCACTGGAATGGGTGGTCTCGGGAAGAACTTCATTTTATGACTAAAACCATGAAAAGCTTTCCAATGGTTCATCCCAAAGACCCCATTCCTGTAACTTCCAGTAGCTCCAATTCCCTTTCCCCTCTCTTTTGGTTTCGTGTTTTTCCGGCTCCGCTTTTGCTTTGAGCACCCAGCGCAGATCTGATCTGATCTGATCTGATCCGAAGTCTATTTAATAGCTTTACTTAGGGTTTTAACTTTTGTTATTTGCTAGCTCGTCCTTTATGTTTCAAAGTTTTTGCTTCAAGCCCACTTGTCTTTGTTCTATTCCTTTTTCTTTTGTTGACCATGACTTTTTTTTTGCAACTATTATTTCCTTTCCACTTTAAGACATATTCATTAAAAATATCAAGAATGAAAATAAAATTCCTTCAACATCTTTAAATGCTTATATTCATTTTTGCTAAATTAATCATTTTCATTAACTAACCAATTTTGCTTTAATAACCTTAATCTCATAAAGGTAAACTTGTTTTTTATTTAAAAAAATAAAAATAAAAAAAGAGCTCGAGATTCTTATACATAAATTTAAAAACCCTAAAAACTTTTTTTTTTCAAATCGTTTGCTTTTTATCTTTTGTTTTATATGTTTTTTTTTGTTTGTTTTTCGATTGTTTAATAAGTTTTTAGTTTTAGAAGTTTTTGTTTGCTCATTTAATACGTTTTTAATCTTGCTTATGCATATAATCTTCTTTTTGCAAGTGATTTTAGGGATGATTTTGTTGTCGTCCTCTTTAGTTTGGAGAATACTCAATTCTTTTGTAGATTTTTGCTCGTCACTTTGGATCATCCAGGGCTACTTTTCTTATCGTATTAAGTGCTTGCAATTACTCCAGAAATGTCGTGCTTGAGTTATGACAAAACCAATGGTCAACGTGTCATAATGTTCTGTTGGTGCTGAAGTTAAAACTTTTGTTGTGTTAATAGAGCTTGTCCTCCATCCTCTACGACAAGTATATTTTTCCTTGAATTATATGATTTTACTCATTGAATGAATTAATAAATTTACCTTTAAAAAATATAAAAAATGTATTTTTTTTATTTTGTTTATTCTTGTTTCGAACAATATTAAGAGCAATTGCCTTTTTAAGCTTTTTTTTTTTTTTTTTCCAAAAACATATTGTTTTATTTGTGAAAAAAATATTGCTTTTTTAAGCCAACAGATTGTGGGTCTAAATACTCTAAAGCCCATTCAAAAAATGAAGACCTTAAATTTAACATTCCCCATAGTGCAACCCTTTCATCCACTTGTTCTCTTCTAAGATTGAAGGTTTTTATTTTTTCCTTTCTTTCTTTAGGTTCCCTAAACCATAGAGGTTTTGCATATACATTTTCTGTTATATTTTTATATTGATTTTGTTATAGCAATTAGGTTTATAGAAAGCTTCCACCACTACTTCACCTCTCTCGGCTTCTGCCTCAACTCATTGCCATCGCCTTTATCCAACCAGACCACCTCCTTATATCAATACAATGAGACAGTAAACTCTCTTATAATCTTAAGGGAAAAGTATCGCACAAAGCCATAGGTCGTTCAGTAGGGAACTATTATTGACTTAATCGCCTTGTACAAAGCACAAATATAATTGTGCTTAATGTTTCTTGTTATAAATATTAAAATGGCTCAATTTAAAAAAAAAAAAGATTTTAAACTTTCGTTGTGCTTTAAAATACTATTTTTTAAATCGATTTTTCTAAAAAGGAGATCCCTTATTTTTCTCCATTGACCTCTTAAGGAATCTTTTCATCTTCTTCTTGTTTCATTTGTGGCTTATGGAGGAACGTATCAAGCATGCACCAATATACTGAGGCTTCCAAAGGTCATGTGCCACATTTTGAAACTTTTCTACTCGCCCTTGCAGCATTTTAAAGGCTAAGATGTTACGCTCAATGGTTGCACATGTGAGCTTGATTATGGGATGGTTCTCCTCATGCCCTTTTAACTCTCGGTGATAAAATGTAGCATTTTCTATGCTTATATCCGATAAGGAGATCTAAGGAGCCACCATGTTTAAATGAAGGGAGTCATTAAGGGATCCCTTCACTACCTCCCATTGAAGGAAGGCCTTCACTTTTACATGCCTGAGTAGCTACCTTTGTTTGTGATTATCTTCTTCTCCTATCAAACCATTTCTCAATAAGTTATCAGGCATTCTTGTTCTAATAAGGAGATTTGAGAAGATGATCTGATGTGGTGTATGTTTCCTTCGTGTGCCTTGACCTTTCCATGTGCTCGCCATGACATTACTTCTCTTGGCATAAGCAAAGTATTCTCACTTTGTCTTAATAAGGAAGTGTATCAAACTACTCCGGGTCTTTTTCTTCCTACAAGCTCGTGCACCTTCTGTCTTAGAAGGCACTCCACCTTTATTTTGAGCTGCCCCCTTTGCCTATTCATTGGTAAGTAACATTTTCCTTCACACAAAGGGTTCGTGTTGTTGGCCTCACCAAGCGCTCGATCTTGGAGGGAACCTACTCGCCCTTCTCTCGTTTTTGCCTTTATTTTTGAAAGGAGGTGGTTGTTGTATGCTAGCATCCAAAGACTCTCTTCTATTTCACCAATATTTTGAGGCTTTTGGGACTCGTTTTACCACGATGTCTCCCCTCCTCCTTTTCGAGAGCAAGGTCTCCATTCTATGAACCTCTTCAATTGGCCTTTCCTTACATCTACTTCAATGGCATCCTTCAAGTTGAGGTAGTCATTTGTTGTGTGGCCTTTATTATTGTGAAATAGTCACTCAATTGTGGACTTCCTCCTTTATGAATTAAACCATATCGGCAGAAGGTTTCCTAATATTCCTTTACTTCCACCAAGAACTTCTCTTTGTGAGGCATTCAAAGGCATGTATTGAAGGAAGAGTGCCAGTGATAGTTTCAGTGTCCTACTACAGCTTCATCTTTACTCCATTGGGCAGAGTGGTGGTTGGTTTCCCTGTCAGTCAAGGCTATACTAATGTTCCAAAGATCATCTTTGGCCTTGAGAAGATTCTTCTTCTTCCTTTCTCAGCTTCTCATTGTCCTTTTAGGCTCCTTTCGGGGCACATTCTTGGAGTTGAGCCAAAAGAAACTCATTTTGGGCTTGTAATTCTCTATGCTATTGGGTTGTAGATCGAAAATCCTCTTTGATCCTTGGATCTTAACAATTTCCCTCCTCTTGATGATCAATAAAAGGATATGGAAGAGTATGATGGTTGTCCCATCATTGAAATTGTGGGAAAGATGGATGATAAGCTTTTATAGTGTCGTCACGACCTCTAAATTCAAGATCACCTTAGCGCTGATAGTGGCTAGCATCTTGGTCTTCTTGCTCCTAATGATGATAGCTCCCTAACGGCAACCATATAGATTTTTGTTTGTTTTCCATAGACAACGTCAATTGTTATAACAATTAAGTTATACAAAATATTAAGAAATACAAAGGTGGTGGTCCACATCGCTTGTGGTGTGGAAAACCACTAAGGATTGAAGTTTGGAGGGTTAGAGGTGATACTCAAGTTTAGTGTGAGCTATATGGTTGATCTTGTGTGTCTATCCCTTATCTTGGTGTCAAGAGGAAGTATTTACAAAGAGAGACCAGCTTGGTGTAGTTCTCACTCACCAAGTGTTTTACTTCATAAGTGCAAGCGGTAGAGTGACGAATTATTAGTTAAAAGCTTGTTGGTGTTGATGTGAGGGGATTATTATGTGATATGCATGGTTGAAATATCATCAATTCCATAGAGATGATAAATTGATAAGTATTGACAGGATCTCTTGTCCATATATTTTTTAGGGATTGTGTGTGATTAATGTGATGTTATGTTTTGGTGAGACAAGGTTGGGACTATGCTTCTGGAAAGGTTACATCATTCAATTTTACTCCATATTGGATGGCTCAACAATGGATGAAACGGCAAGGGTATAACGGTTTTAATTACCTTTTAATGTAATTTTTGTATCGTGTCAATATTAAAACTATGTACAAATGGCATATTCTATGAATAGGAGGATAAAAGAAAATGAAGAAGTGAAATAGAAATATATTCATTTATTATTATAAAATAGATAAGACACTCTTTATCAATGTAAAATAATTATGTATAAAATAACTGTGGATTTCAATTTTCTCTTACAAAGGCTGCTTCTTCATATTCCACATACGATTGTAATTTTTGTAATCAGGCAGCTTCATTCACCGCATAAACAAGAGAACCAGTCATGTATGCTATATGTAAAGGCAAAACAAATAAAAATAAAATTAGGTCTATGAAATTATCCCTTAATAGTTAATATAAAGAACTTTCAAAAGCATTATACAAACTAAAAATCCCAGATTTTCTTCTCTAATTGGACCCATTTCAAACCTAATTATTGTTAATTCACAAAGTTGTGCAAAGGCGAAACTGTATTTCATATTAAATATCATATATACCTTAATCGAACTCATGAGAGGACGTAGGAGGTTTAATCATATATTGTTGAGCTTCTGGGCCCCTAATACCAGCTCCTACGAAGTAAATAAATAAAAATACAATTAAGCCACAAATTTTCTAACAATAAATCAAATAATTATTTTTGAGCTCAATCTAATTCTCACGGCATTCATGTCCAACATTGGAAACTGGTGGGTTAACAGGATGATACTCATTTTCCTCGAGAAATTTCCCATCATCATCATCCTACAAATGTTGCACTTTTTATATGAATTTGAAGATCATGCAACTTTGGCTCATTGATAGTTTTGTAGCATTTGAACGTAGTATCTACTGCATTGATATATAGAAGGACCTTGTGGTTAATCATCGGGACGACATCAAATAAGAAACGGAGTGCCTCCTCTTGCCTTATCGCCTTGGCAACGTCACAGCGCTGTAGGGTTCGGCGTTTGCCTTCTTCAGTATGCAGCCATGCACGAAGGGTGAGCTCTAGAATGAAGAGCTCACAGGCCTTGGAGAACAAGATAGGAGTGTCTGCACTGATCATCTAGTGGAACATATGAAATATTGGTAAAAAGTCCATCAAAATTGAAAATATAAAATAAAATCATATGAAAACTAGTAATAAATTAACCTTCACATCTTTATTAGATTTCATAATCCTCTTGATCCTTGCCAGAGGTAGCTGATGGTGGCTCTTGAAAGCTTTCATTCAGTATAAAAGCAAACAGGCACACATAAATCAGTAAAAAAGCAAAATAACAGATGAAAAGAGAGGAAAATTATGGAGGGACCTGAAATGTTATAAATCTCCAACATTTGTTGGTACCAAAACAACTCTAGATTGCGTTTCTGGACCAGAAGATGAGATTGCTTCACTTCTTCACTGTCCTTCACCAAGACATAAGAAGATTAAAATGAATAATAATATGGATAGTACATATGATTTTCAAAGGAAAGAAAAAGGCAACCTCATTGGAAGGCTGGTGAAATGGTAAGATGAAAGAAGTCATTGGCACGAAGTTATGAGTCTGAGGAGAAGAAGTTGCAGAAGGTGTGAACTCCATAGGTTGATTCAAGTCCATGGTTAACCTTTCAAGCGTAGGCCTCTTCATGTCAGGATTCAATGGTCCTTTAAATATATATAGTGCAGTCTGAGTAATCTGAAAGAAAAAAGAAGTTGATTCCTCTAATTTTAACCTACCAGGTGGAGTTGAGCATCTTTTTGAGTGAACTTCTGTTTCAAAAAGGTTTCAAAGTCAACAACATACAGTATTAGCATAGGATGGGATTTAGTTTTCGCCCTTAAAAACTGCAAAATCTGTCTACTTTTCCTTTTTAACATTGCTTTCAGCTATGATTTCAACACTGTGTGCTGGGGAAACCAGAAGCAGTTAAATACCAGTTCATTTTAATTGCTTGTATTCCTGCATTTATTAATATAATGTCAAAAACTATTGATTTTCACAGTAATTAAAGAAGATGCTTTCAATAAATGTTGTTTTTAAAGCGAAACCAACTTTATACGATGTTTAGAATGAATCCATAGATATCCAGAAGAGAAATCCATTCGAATCTAGTAAATTTATGGTTCCCTGCAATTGTTTGATATTTGGTCTATTTTACATTCTACATCTATGCTTCTCCATATAAAAGTAATGTCCCAAGGGTTTTAATTTATTTGTTTTCTTGTGTGTATGATTTGGAAATTTGAGATTTAAATTAGTTGAAATAATTTATATGATTTTCTATTTTTTTGGAATTTTTTTGGAATTTTTTTTTTTTTTTTTTTTTACATTATAAGATAATAGTCTAATTTTAGTTTTGACCCCTATACTAGGCTGAACTTGATATTTAATATATATACTTTAATTTTGACATAATTTGTTCCCTGTACTTTAAAATGTCATTAATTAGTATTTTTAACTATTTCAATCAAAATGTTTATATCAATTTTTTTAAAAATACTATTCCAAAAAAAATCATCCTGACGAATATGAAAAGTTTTTAAGAAAAAAAAATAAAAATCAGTATTTTCAATGTTATTTTTATTGTTACATGATGACCAAATGAATTTTTTTTAATTTCAAAATGTTATACCAGTGAATTTAATAAAAAAAATTTAACGATGGTGATAACAAGACCTTGATTTTTAAATCCGAAAAGTAGACGGACTAATTTCTTAAAAATAAAAATAAAGTGATTAAATTCCAAATGTATGGAATGGAATAAGAACTTAAAGCATATTTTAACCTTTAAATTTTTACACTATAATTTGACACAAATAAATAATCAACCCAACGTAAAGTGCGGGTCGGGAACCATTCTGGTATATGTAATAATTAAATCATTACAAGATTATTGATTATCATAAATAATTTTTGATATCTCTATAATGTTTTGCATTCTCGGTCAACAACTTTTTACAATTCACTTACAAAACATATATATTAACAGTGTCAAGATGTAATATAGTAGTATTCTTTTATAATGAAATACTTACACAAGCATTTCAAGGATCATTTTCCTTAAGGATTGATTAGTAAACCATGAACTAGTTACACAACTTACTAATTAGGCAATTATCAACTTATTCTGTTTAAGGATTGTTAATGCAATCAATATCAAAATCATAAAAGAGTTAACCTGGATTGTTCACTACGTAACCTAACCTGCAAGTCCTCTTTTATTATTATATTAATGCAATTAACAAGGAGATCATCGAACGTTCAACTAGTTACTAATTGAGTTGACATACATGTTTAGACTGTTTCGATTGTCATTCCTAACGGAAATCTCCTCTCAATCTCATTGACACTTAGGAACTATCGTCTAAGATTTCCTCTTGGTCTCACCTAGTTAATAGCTGACCTGTCGGCCTCACTACTCGGCATGATCATATCAAGGTTTTACATGGTAAAATCTCCTCCCAATCTCATCTATCAACATTTTCAACTAGAGACGTCAATTCTGATTTACTAATCATCTTAACACGATCAAACAATAAATAAGTCGTCAAACATGTAACTCAACTGCAATTAACAACTAGCGTTCCAATCAACTATCAAGAATTTCAGCACATCATGGTATTCAAAAGACAAGAAGCCATTCTAAACGTTAAAACAATAGAAATGAATCAAAGAAAAGAGTTTAGAATTGCTAATTCATAAGAAAGATGTCACACCCTAATTTGTTAGGTGCTTAAGTTGCTAGAGGGCTGCAGATTAAATTGAAAGGTTTTCTATGCTGGTGGATTCTTTTTGTAATTAAGAACAAGTGGTGAGCGAGTTGAGAAAAAGTTAGATTCCAATCATAGTCCGGTTTTTTTTTAACTAGGTAATCTCTTAGTTAGAGACATGATGATTAAGGTATTTTCAAGTGGCCGTGAATTAATTTTGACGAAAGAAGATTGGGAGGACAATATATTGAAGAGGCATTTTCCTCTCGGAGGCTTCTTTTATTTTATTTTCTTTTTCTTTTTCTTTTTTCTCTGGTTTACCATGGAAGAAAGAAGAATTAAGGAGTATCCATGCATGAATGGGAGAGACTGAGATTTAAGTCTTAGAAATTGGGAACCTTGTAAGTTGGAGGCTCATGTAGCAAGAGAAAAAAAAACTTAGTAGATGGATTTAGTTTTAACTTCCATGTGAGCTTTAGAACTCAGCTCTTATATGGATCGTTTTTGTGATAGTATCGTGTGCTGAAAATGTTGTATTCAGTGTTATAAAAATGACGAATCTATCCGTGACTGAAAGTAGAGATATTATGTTGCTTGCAATATGTGTTAAGCTATATACTAATGTTTAACTAGTGTTTGTCTAATGTTGGCTCATTGGTTATCTAAAGTTTAACTAATACTAAGTGGAATTATGAGGTCAGATTATAATACGAAAAGTCAGCTTGTATGAGTAGATGAGCCAAAACATGTTCGTAGTCTAACCGGAAATGAACAAATTGATTAAAAGACTAATATGTCGTTTATCAAGTCCAATTGGGAAGATGTTTTGTCTTGATCACCAAAACGGATGACTTCTAAAAAAAAGAAACATAAGTGTAACTGACTGGATTGATAGTACATCAGACATGACACAAGTGGAATAGATATTCTTAGATCCATTTATGAGTTTATTCACTTGTGACAATCATAATGTGACATATTTTAATCCTAAGTGGATGATAGACTAAGTATGTGTGACTCGTATACTTTAATGTAAGTAAAAGTCTATTTTCCTGTAATGTGAGTTCAAATAAATAAGGAACTAAAAGCGCCGTATAGGCCCAAAAAAACATCACTAAAAGCTTGTTTTCCTGTAGTATGAGTTCAAATAAATAAGGAACTAAAAACCCAATGGTACAATTCATAGCCCAACTGATGGGTGAATGATATCCTCTCGTTGATATTACATGATAGATGAAAAATAAAAGTGATCAAGAGTTGTTTGTCTTTGTGATAAATGACTTAATTACTATTTGATAATAATTGACTTTTCATAAAAAAAGTATGTAATAATTACCGTGAGATAAAATAAGATCATATTGGGTGAACATATTCATCCCAAAAAAATTAATGATAAAATAGGATCGAAGAAATTTCTCATCCGCAACAATTTTAATGGTTTAAGGTTTATTTAGTTTATGCAACTATTATTTTGCAAACTTGAGTGTATCTTTAATCTTTCTTCTTCTTTTTTTGTTAATTTTATTTGCAAATAAAGAGAGATTATATTTTTTTTCAGCAAATGTTTATTGTATTTGCATTTTGCTATCGAGATAATATGATATAGGTTGAAATTGCACTAACAAATTATGAATTAAAACAAAACCATTTAGGTTATAAGTTTATTAAATTATTTTTAAATTATACCTAATTTAACTTTGGGTCGTTTGTTCATGTCATTTTGAGTAAAGCAGATAATATCTCCCAAAAAAAAGCAAATTAAATCATATAAACTCTTCCTTCAAATTTAAAAAATAAATCAGATAAATTCAATAAGTGAAAAATTATTGTCTCATAATTATGACCTTCAACAGAATGAGTTTCCCGCAGATATTTCTGATATTATTAGAATCCATATATTTACATTTCTCTGTTTAAGCCAAATAATTGGTATTAAGGAGGTGGTTGTTATTCGGTAAGAGAGTGACGGAAGTGGCACCTGTGACTGTAGGGACAGATCTGACCAGCGAGGACCATCCGACAAACCTGGGTCTTGTACCTTGGATGCCTAATCACAGGGCGTAACTCGGTGATGCCATGGGCAAATTGGCAATGCTCACCGTAAGGACATGACCCTATCTCTTCCCATTTATCACGCAGTTCTGTCTTCGCCATTCCTTGATTGTATACATCCAATTCAATCGCCTTTTCTCTCCTCCACTCAGACGACACTTGCACCCCAAGCTGTAGATTTGCTGAGTTATTATTATTTTTCTTCATAAAGCCATGGCATTTGCATGGCTAATGTAAATAAATAATAAGATAAAAGTATTATGAAGATCTTTGTAATAAGAATTATATTGTATTTTATGTTTTTACTAAAAAATAAGTAAATTAGTTTCTTTATGTTAGCATGAAGTAGATGTAACACGTTCGTATCACTGTTTGATTTTTTCGTCAACTATGTTAATTTTTAAGGGAGTATAGTTTTTTTTCTTTAAAAAAATTCTAAAAAAATGAAAGATATAAAGGCTTTTATTGTAGTATAAGTATCTATGTATTAAGCACTGATTAAATTGGTGTCACCATTTAACCAAGCACCAATGATCAGTTGAGTGATGGTGGAAATATCCCTACTGTACAAAATAAATTGTATTATTTTGATAGTGTTTTTTGTCATTTTATATAGAAAAAAATACATATAATAGTATTTAAACCCAAACCTCTATAGTTTTCAACATCTATACTTTACCATTCAACTAAAGCCTTTTTTTATTTATAAATATATTTATTACATAATTCCATTTTCGTACATCATGAGTATGTCATAATCTAATTAATAATAATATATAATATTATAATGTAAACATTTAAAAAAATTGTTAATATGGTTATATATAAATTTTTTTAATAAATGAAATATATATAAAAGTATTAAATATTAAATTAAATTAATATATATTTTTCAAGAAAGAAGTTAAATATTGGTGGGCCTAAAATGAATTTAGGTTAGGTATTTTGCAAATATAAGCTAGTTTGGGCAAAATTTAGGCTCATATTTTAAGTAAAGTCGAGTTTGGATAAATATAAGATTTAATGACAAATTTGGTCACTAACGTTTACATGTTTTGTCAAAATGGTCTAATTGTATTTTTGAGCCTTTTTTTGCCATCAACCTTTGTTCTTTTTTTAATATGTTTTTTTAACAAATTTAATGAAAATATTTTTAAAAGAGTTAATGGGATGATGTGAAATTTCATATGTGAAATATTTTTAATGAGATGTAATTTGTTACTTAGGTAACTCAATAAGATAATTACATGTGAAAAATAATAAAAATAAATAAATAATACATTAAATTAAAAATAATAACTCTTAATTTAAAGAAAATAAATGTGATTATTTGAAAAAAATTAACTTAGTAGAAAAACTTTTCGGTAAAGAAATGTATGAAATATTAAAACCTTTTGAAAGAAAATAAAGATTGAAACTTTGAATTTATTCATTAAATCTATTAAAAAAACATATTAAAAAAAATAAGGTTATAGCAGACAAACTCAAAAATACAATTAGTGTCATTTTGACAAAACATGCTAACATTAATGACCAAATTTATCATTAAGCCTAGATATAAAGTGTGTTAATATCATGCTTAAATTCCGCACAACTCTTTTCAAAACTAGTCCAAACGGGTCCATAAACATATCTAACTAGAAATATAAATATAAATAAAAGAATATATAGAAATAAATATAAAAATCCTTTTTGAAAATATTTAATTTAATTTGTAACAATCATTTTTTAAAATTTAGTATAATTAATCTATACAAATATATAAGGAAGACCCTAAGGCCTAGTGTCCATTGTTTTATTACATAAAACAACAATGGGCAAATTTCAATTTGATCCTTACATTTCGTTCAAATTTAAGATTTAATTTATATATTTTAGTTTTGACATAAGTTGATGCCTCAACTTTTATAACGTCATTAGTTAGTTTAAATATTTTATTCTAATTAAAATGATGATTTGAATTTTTAAGAATTGTTAGCACCGTAAAATTTTGTATTAAATTTAAGTCCGTTACATTTTTTACTACATGTATATCAAGTGAATCCTTTTTTTTAAAAATTTTAAAATGTCAAATCAACAAATTTAATAAAAAAATTTAACAATGTTAATAATTGGATTTAAATTTTAAATTAAAAAAAGTAGGAAACTAAATTTTTAAAAATAAAAGTATGGAGATTAAATTTCAAATTGTAACCTTTAAATTTTTCTTCTATGATTTAGTAAAAAAAAAAAAAAAATTAACCCAATATGAAACATGAGTGAAAACCATACTAATTATACTATCATTATGCTAATCTAAAAATTTAACTGCGAATAAGAAAATTATTTATATTAAAATATGACAAACCTACTACGTGAGTAAAAACTAAAAATTAGAAATACATGGAAAAAAAGTTATTAATATTTATTAAAAAAGGGTAAACTACATTAGTAGTCACTAAACTATGGTTTTATTTTTTTGGTCATCCAACTATAAAAAGTTACAAAATGGTTACTCAATTATTAATAAAGTTTTTTTTTTAGTCACCCTCTATGAAATATTACAAATGGTCACTCAACTATTTAATTTTGTCTTTTTTGGTCACCAACTATCTTAAATTTTTTGGTGTTTTCAATTTTATATTAGTCAACTGGTGACCAAAAAAGACAAAATTGAATAGTTGAGTGACCAAAAAATTACTAATAGTTTAATGACCATTTTGTAATTATTTATAATTGAGTGGCTAAAAATAAAAAAAATCATAACTGAGTGACCTCTACTATAGTTTGCCCTTAAAAAAAGTACGTAGCTAGAAAAAATGATTTTTTTTTTTTTTGCAAAGGGTTACTTTTAATTTAAAATAAGTAAAATTCATATATAGAGGTTTTTTATTGTACAATTTGAGGGTTTTTTTTTGTAATTTTATTGATTAACTTACTACTCATATAAAATTTAATAATTTTTTTAAGTTTAATCTTAATTTATATTTATACTATTACTTAACCTTTAATTAAGTTTGTATCACAAATCAATTGAACAACAACACAATTGAAAAATTAATAAACTATTTTTACATATTTTGAAATAAGTTATATTCTAACAAAGGTGTGTTTTTATATTTTCAATCAAATCGATATAAAATTTGCCTATGTTAAAATTTGAACCCATGCCACCAATATTTATAAAATGTTTTTTTACCATTTCAATCAAAGATTTATTTTGATATTTTTATACATTAGATGGTTTTAAACAAATTTTTTCACTGACTTTGTTTGTATATATTAATAAAGTCGTTAATTGAGATAATTTCACAAATCAACTCAGAAAAAATGACAATATGATGACGAAAAAATAGAATGCATTTAAAATTCTTAATTTGATGTATTTACTTTTTTAAATTTTCTTGAATATATTGGTGTGATTATCTGTTCATATTTTTTTAACTCTTTAACAACGCACACACAAATATTCAAACTCGAGTTTTCTAGGATGAACATCATCCTCTTACTCGTTGAGTTCATTAATAGTTTATTTTTAAACACACTCTTTTGTTTTACATAATTTCTACACAAATACACATGTAAAAGAATTTCTTGTATATATTTATATCATTGAAAAAAAAACTAAGTTGCATCAATGTAATTGAAAAAAAAATCAGATATAATTACTTTTAAAATATAAAATCATAATAATTTTCTTTTTAAATGTAAAAAAGTTATCCATATTTTATTTCGAAAATAGTATCCATTTTTTTAATGTATTGTGTATATTAAAAATGTCAACTTGATCATTTCTCGCTAGCAGGAAATGAGAAAAAAAAAGACAATTAACTCACCAACGGATTAACGACTCACTGATGGTTTCTCGAACGTTGTCGTTGGTTGAGCTTAAGATAATTACTAGACCTCACCGAAACGCTCTTCGGCAGTTCTTTGCGTTGCAGGTTCCGGTTATTCATGGCAGCCATGGACGAGAGGCTCAAGAGCTTCATCAAGTCATTGTTGACCACGAGAAGATCGCTATTTTCTCTACGCAGCGTCTCAATGTCTCTATTGAGAGCTTGGAGACGAGCAAAGCCAATGTTATAGTGGTCGCAAAGTTGGTGGTACTCGAGGACGAGACGAGCCTGGTTGATGCGGTGTTCGACGGCTATGGCGTCGGATGTGAGGTTGAGATTAAGGTGGGGGTCATTGGAGGAAGAGGAAGAGGAAGGCAAGAGGGAGGCAAGAGGGAAAGGGAATGAGGTGGGAATATGAAGTTGTACATTGAAGAGAAGTCGGCTGCTATATCTTGATGGCACTGTTGGTGGTTGGTTTGAAATGGTGATGGCGATGGTGATACATAGTTTTGGTCGAAGATAGTGGCACATGAAGTGGGTGTGGCGGCGAAAACGGTGTCTTGATCACAAGATAAAGATGAACCATGGCCCCCCTCATCAATATCTTATTCTATAATCATCAACCACTACCACTATTCTAACTTTATGTTTGGATTGAATTTTCCAAATTTTTTTTAAAAAAAAGTCAAACTAAAAGGAATTCATTGGAGCGAGTTCAATGACAAATCCTTTTTGTGTTTGATAAATTTATTAAAAGGGTAGACATTAATCATGAATTTTAAAATATTTCATACTCAGGACGAGGACCAAACTTTCAATCACTAATTAAAGTAAAAGAGACCTTTCAATTTCATCTAATTCTGGTGGTTAAAATGGAAGGTTTGAAATTAAATAGGGTATTTTTTTTTAGTAAAAATGAGTTTGGGACAGTAAACGAAAGGATAATATTATGAAAATTTCTATTAAATTATGAAAGGAGATTAAGAAGATATGCTATAATATACGTCTTTATGGTTGGGTTGGTGTAGAATTGTCATTTGATATTAATACAAATTATGATTTTTTTAATAAAATATATTCTATATGCTCTTACAAATTTACATGTATTACACACTCACACACACGTATATATATATATATATATATATAGAACATTATAATGTAAATTATCTAGTTGGTCACTCAGTATTTGGAGCGTTTTCATTTTGATAATTTATAATAAAATCTTTGCAATTTCATCACTTAATTTTTAAAGTATTTTCATTTTATATCATGTTTACACTTTCATTTTGGTCACTCAATTTCTAAGTCACTTTTATTTTAGTCATCCCAAAAAATATTTTTTTAAAGTATTGGTCAAGATAAAGAAAATAATGATTAAAGTGAAAAGGCGGTAGAAACTAAAATAATGCATTAAAAAATTGTCAAATTATATTTGTTTATTGTAACAGTCCGATTTTCAATGGTGTTGGAAACAGTGATTTCGGGATCACAACTCAGACGAGTTGAGTCGATTAATTGATTTATTTAAATATTTACGACTTCGTTAGCATCGTATTAAAATTTGGTTATGAAATTTTAATGTTTAGATAGTTAATTGAGTAGAAAGGATTAAATTGTAATAGGTGTAAAAGTAGAGATGGTTAATTAGAAGGACCAAATGAGAAAATTGACCAAAAGAATGTTAGTGGGTGGATTAGCATGAGTTATATTAAGTATAAATAGGTTTAATTAAAACTAAAAAGGGGTAATTAAAATTTAATGATGAAAGTCTTAAAATTTACAAAATTATCATTAGTATATATATTAAATTAAAGAAATTTAAGTGAAAATTTTCATCATTTCACTTCATCTTCTTCCTTTCTTAAGGCTAAAAGAGAGAAGAGCTAGGTTTTTTACATTCAATCTTTGAGCTTTGATTTGGGTAAGCAAACCTTGCTCGTTTTTAATAATTTTTATGTTTTTGAGTATGTATTAGCTTAATCTAGCTTATCTAAGGACCAATTTGTGAATCTGTCAAATGCTATAAAACTTGTCATTGTTGAAAATGCTTGTTCTTGAAAGTTTTGCATAGATTTGTATGCTTGATGAATAGATTCATTGATTTTGTAAAGTGATTTTGAATGAAATTAGAGTTTAGGGACTAAAATGAAAAGGTGGAGAAATTGTGTGCATTTGGTTGAAATAAATGGTTTGTAAGGATTTCTACTTGAACTATGAGTGTTCGGTTGGAATGCACCTAGAAGAAAACGGGTACTTTTGCATGCTTTATGTTGAAAGGACTAGATTGAATAAAAGGAAAAATATTAGGATTAAAATCATAATTTCCCAAAAAGATCAAATTGTGTTAAATGATCTAATTGTGTGTCTAATGTGAAACTTTGGATGATTTGTTGATTTAGATTACGAGTGTGCCATGGATAGCAAAAAAGAGAAATTAGCATAGTAGTCCTTGAAGCCTATTCGTAACTGTAATTTAATCCGGTAAGTTTGTTGTAACATCCCTAAAATTGATATATAATAAAAGAAGTAATAAGTTGAATAATGTATAATTGATTTTTTTGGTAAGATGAGGAAATGATATAAAAGAGAGGATTGAGTAGTGTAAAAAAATTAATTATAATAATTAAGAAGTAGGTTTTAGTATATTGATTTAAAAGTAAGGACTAAATCATAAATATGTGGAAATTTTTTGTCTCAAGTGTAAATATTCAAAATTTAAGGGATCAAAGTGTAAAAATGAGAAAGTTAAAGGACCAAAAGTGAATATATACCAATTTACTATGATATGAAATTGGCATGCAGGAACCAAATTGAATAATTGAAGAATCATGAGAGACTAAATCGTACTTTTTCCAAATTAAGTGATGACTCAAGGATAGAATTTTGAAATACCAATAAGGGTAAAATGATCAATTAGTAAGAGGGAGAACTCTAGAATGTAATGATGATGTTGATGATATTTTAGAGATATTTTTCATTAATTAGTTAGTTAAATATTATTTTATTAATATTTTACTTAGATATTTATTATTATTTTATTTAGAAAATTGTAGTATAAAAATAAATGAAGGATGAAAGAAATTTATCATCCTTCCAACGTGAGTAAAAAGGTGAGAAAAAAAGTTTTTTTTTTTTTTTTTGCAATTTGGTCCTTTGCATTGAAAACCTATGTTTTTAACTAATTTTTTTTAAAATTTCCTTAGATATTAGAGAGAGAAGATGAAGTAGAGATTCTAGAGAATATGTTCATCAATTTAGAAGTAAGAAAATAGTAGATGAAAGTGGAGAAAATAAGAAGAAAAAGAAAGGAAAGTGGTGAAGAAGAGAAATGCATGAAAATGAAGAAGAAAAGAAGAAACTCTTGACAAAGGAGGTAAGTTTCATACTAAACCTACTTGTATTTCAATAGATTGAGTTAAAATGTTTTGAGTGAGATGTATGATACATGTATTTAATCTAATACTAGAAATAGAAAGTATTTGATGAAGAATAAAGGCTAAAAAACACTAAATTGGTAAGAGAAAATGTGATTTGAATGGTGAAAAGTACTAAGATTAAGAAATGAATATGTAATCTACACAAAAACATAAGTGATTAAATTGCATAGTAATCAAAAGTATGACAATTATGTGTGATTGAATGAAACATAGTGCAAAGAAACATGGAAAAGGAAACATTTTCATTAAAACAGTTTGGATAGTAGCAGTGAATTAAATTTGAAAATTCACCAAAAATTATAGAAATTTAGTTAGAGGTTGAATTAAATATGTAATTAAATTTTATTGAGTCTAGTTTCATATGAAAGAAACGGTGAAAGAAACGGAATTGTATATTTTGAGATATATTAGTTTTTGTGAAACAAGGTAGGACTAGATTCCGGTTTCCCTATTCTGACTTTGGAAAATCATAAAAAAATTGTATAAAAATGATTAGAGGATGAAATTTATATTTTTAAATTCTTAAAATGAGTCTATTTTCTAGAGAAACAAAAGAAAACATCATCCGAACCCTGTACTAATAGATAATTATTTTTTAGTAAAGAAAGGTCGAAACTATCAAGCAGTAGAGAAGGGGAAATTTTGAAGAATTTTCTGTATGGATTTGCTAAAGTAGAAATTCTGAAATTTTTATGGTAAAAAGATATTTGAGTCTAGTTTCAGAAACATCAAGCGGATCATAATTTCAAATTTTTTAGCTCAAAATATAAATAATTTAATGAATATGACTGAAGTGGACAGCTTTGAAATTAACACATAGTAAATAGTGGAATTATAGATAATGTATTGTTACATATAAGTATGCTATATACTAAAAGCTAAAAATTTTAATAAATATATATATACATAGGGATGTGGAATGGAGAGGAGCAGGAGGAGGAAAAATATATATAGTAGATGAATTTGAAATGTTTCGAAATGATTATAAGTAATGGAATAATTAATACATGTGAGTATATTTAAACGAATTGATAATAATAAGTGAACAATTGTTAATTGATGTGATATTGAAATCATTATTGAAATTTTATGAAGAATTAAATTAATTGTTAAAATTTAGAAATAAATATGAAATATACATAAAGTGGGCAAACTATTTTTCAAAAAAAAAATCCTCCAATGGTCTTATTTGTAAAACTTAAATATTTGTGTTAATTTTATAAATTTCGTTATCTTTGATTGAATATCATGTTTCTATCAAGACTTGAGATTAAAAATAGATGTTAGTGGTTGTTATGTAAAATGAAGTGGTTATTATGACATCTGAATACGGTTTAGGTAATGAAATAAAAATAAATAAATAAAAAGTGTGGAACTTGTAGGAAAAAGGAGACGACGTCATGACAACAAATTCGTCATGTCATGACGAAAAAACCCTCAACGTCACGACGATAGTCCAAAATTTTTATAGACTTTACAAATTGGTCTTTGACCAATTGTGGATGTTTTAATGAGTTCCTTTGACTCATAATTAGTGTTGTCGTAAATTCAATATTTACTAAAATGAGTAAATAATCTATATTAATTAAATAATATGATAAATTGATTCTAAAATTTTTAGTAGTTGCTCCAGTAACGAATGTGACATCCCGATGTCTTGACTCAGCGATTGGGTCGAGTATGGGGGTGTTACATTCGTAATGTTAAATTCTTACATGTAAATGCTTATAACTACCTTCTTTGTGGATGTTGAAAAATGAGAAACAACAATTGAAGATGTGTAAGATGGAAACGATGGAAGGAGAATTACCCGGCCTTGTGCCAAAGTTTCAAAATGGTCCGATGGTTGAGATCTTGCATTTGTTGCGAATCCTCTACAGCATCGTGAGTCACTGTAAAGTGAATAGAATCCAGGATTGGATTACAAACCCTACAATGACTGAGATTTATGCTAGTTTGCATATTCTTGTCAGCTTAGTGTGAGCAGCATCGTAGGGAACAGTTATACCATATCAATGGTTTAGGTACCTCATGTGATGCGAGTCCTTGTCAGCTTAGTGTGAGCAGCATCGTATACTGGTAACAGAAATGACCTTTGGGTCAACAGGGATGAAATCGGATAAAGATCACTGAAATACAGTTCTGTTTGGCTCGATTGATTTACAGATTGTACCACACCTGTTATTGGGTAAATTTATGACCTTTATGAACTTGCTAAGTTATGAAAGCTTACCTATGAAATTGTTGTTGTTTGGTAGATTATTTTGTTGCTTGAGGATCAGATCGTCTCTAAGAAGTCACACTATCGCGAAGATCGTTTGGTAGTTTTTCATCACTTGGTTATATAGCATGTACTAGGATGAAGTTGTCTTGTACTACTCGTATGGGATTATTGAATTCCTTGTTGTGAATTTTAGTTAAATGTTGAACATATTTTGTTTGTTAGTTCAATGTGATATACATACTTTATGAGATGTATGAAATGTCTTCAAACTATGCACAATGTATTGGCATGTTGTACTTTGAAGTTATGAAATGATGAATGGTTGATAAACTTGAGTTTATGTATGATTCATTGAATTCTACATACTTGTTTCTATAGAACTCATGCATGTATCAGTAAAAGTACAGGGTAGGAGAGAGGTTATTCACTAACTTGAGTTGTATCAGTAGTTGTATAATAGGTATCAGTAGTCTATGTACTTGTACCAGTAGAAGATGCAAGGTAGGACTTCTTAGCTCTCTGGAGTTTTTAATATCGGTAGAAGTATGGCTTGTATCGGTAGAAGTCTCCAAAAATCATAGAAAAGAAATTTGTGCCCTTTTGCGTTGTATTGATATTCATTTAATGATTTTTAGTCGTGTATGATGTAATATTTCTTTAAATATGATTGAAAGGCTTTAAAAATTTAAAGATAAATTGCAATAGATGATTGGAAGACTCTCGGAACCCTAATCGATGACAATAACGAATTTTTAGTGTTACATTTATCCCATTGCAAAAAAAAATTAATTTCTATTTTTTAATATTGAAATTTTAAAACATCAAAATTAATTAAATAACTTGATGAAATTTTTTTTTGATAATATCAACCAATTTGTTATTGTAATATTGAAATTAATTAAATTAGTTCATTTAATTTCCTTCTAAATTTTATTTTATGTTTTCAGATTATTCTTAATGAAATCAACTCAAATAACCATATTTAATAATTGTTTTATAAACTTAAATTTCTTTGAATTATATAATATTGGATCTTCTACTAAGCTAAACGCAAAGAAAATACTTGCAATTAATTTAATGCTTGTTCTTCATTTGGGTAAAGAAGTGATGAAAAAGTTTTTAAGTTTTGTTTGACATGGAAAATAAAATTAATTAATTGCAAGAATTTTTCTTTACTTTTAGTTTAGTATGAAAAATTCAAGATCATATATAATAAAAAAAATTGAGTTTCATAGACAATTATTAAATACGAATTATTTGAGTTTATTTTAATTTGGAAACATAAATAAAAAATTAAAAATTTAGAGGAGATTAAATTACTTAATTTAATATTATAGTAACAAACCACCTAACACTATCAAGGGATTAGTTTTTTTTTTTTCAATAATTTATTTAATTGATTTTGATGTTTTGAAATTTAAAATTTCAATGTTAAATGAATAGAAATTTGGAGCTTTTAGCAATGGGAAAAACAAGTACAATTTGACCATTTTTTAAAGCATTATTTTAATTTCTACCTCTTTTTCACTTTAATCCTTAATGTTTTCTACCCCAATCAATACTTGAAAAAAGGATAGTTTTTTGGGTGACAAAAATGAAAGTGACCTAGAAGTTGGGCGACCAAAATGAAAGTATGAACATGATGTGGTGTGTACAGTCAATCGCCATTAAAGATTTAACGATTGGGTGACTAAAATGAAAACACACTAAAAGTTAAGTGTTGAAATTACAAAAATTTCAATTTGGGTGACCAAAATGAAAGTGTCTTAAAATTTGGTTAACCAACTAAGTAGTTTATTTTATATTATATTACAAGGTCTAACCCTCAAAATTGATGTGAACAACTTACTTAACTAACACGTGAACAATTTACTTTTATGTTAAATTATTATATTTTTCGAACAATTTTAAATAAATAAAACTAAAATATGCTTCAATTTCAAATTCTTGATTTTATAGAATATTTTTTTTAAGATTTATTTGAACTTTATCTAAACATATCTCATATAATATCATAAAATTAAAATTGATAAAGTAGGCATAGAAATCAATTAAACTCTTCTGTGAAAAACTCATTCAATTTAGCTATCTCCTGTTTGACTTCGAATCTTGTGTTTCTCTCAATAAATAGAGATTATGAACTAGGACAAAACATATATTCTTGAACGTAGATATTTTGTCGAAATTTAGTGAGATCTTCTTTTAAAACAAATTTTATTTTTCGAAGAGAATTTCAATCAGGTTTCTAGTCTATAGAGAGAATTTAATTTTCCCTACTAAAACACATATAAGTTTTCATTGTGTTATTAGTTTGTGAATTTAAAACTCACTTTCTAAGGAAATCGAGGATTTGAGAATAGAAGAGAATATCGTATTGATAAAAAGACAAGAAATGATAAGCTCGCTTAACCCCAAAAGACAAGTACTAATTTAGTAAAAGATTTATTATTATAAATAACACAAAAGCTTAATTTTAAGAAAAACAAATTAATTTTCCATTGTACAACAAAATCAATTTTTAAACTAATTTTTTCAACAATATACATTTTGATTCATTAGGATGGGTAAAGAGTGTTACAGAACCCCTCAAGCTATTATCAGTGTAACAATGCCTCATTAACCTGTCCAACCCCCATATATCGTTTTCATCGGTGACAATGGTAATGGCTACATCAACGAGATGGGGTACATAGTCTTCATTCAAAATTTCGATGAAGAAAGCAAACTCCACCTATTGTTATCCTCTTCAAGGACATGGTTTATGTCCATTGCTTCCGTGGATGTCTGTACCTTTTTCTGTCTCAATGTTGTCGTTCTTGCTCTTGCTTTGCTTGATTCTGCAAGATTGCCCTCATCCTCTAAAACTAGTCTCCAATTCGATGAATCTCGGGACATTGTTAGGTGGTTGATTTCTCACACTTTTATAAGCCTTTGTTTGTAAGTAGCTGCATCTAGGAATGAAAGCATCTGATACGAGATGAGATTATGTCTGCCTGTTCCAATTGGGGCTTATGGATTTGGGGTATGAATGAATTCAAAAGACCCCTATTCCTCGATTACTTGGGGGTAGACCGAGATTGAGTTGGTGAATGGGTTGTCTTGATGTGTTGTTTCTTGATTTTCCACATAATTGGCTTAGGCATCTCTTGCTAGATCTTGTGGATGTAATCAGGCTCTTGGGCTTTTTCAACCCTTTCATCCTATTTGTTTGGGGGTTCTCTCTCCTAATCAGATTGACTATCGCATCATGGGAATGAAACGAAGGGCCAGACTCAAAAGACAAGCATCATTTTCTATTTTCTTGAGCTTTTGGTAAAAATTTGAAATAAATTCTCACTGCATTTTTTATTTCTTTTAAAAGAAACCCAATTCGAAAATAGCACATTATTGACTCTAGAGTTGACAAACAAGTTCGAGCTTGAAAGCTCACTCTTATTAATCCAAGCCTTTAATGATTCGAGTCCAAGACAATTCAAGCCCACAATAGTTTCGAGCTCGAGAAAATTCTCAAAATTGAGAAAACTTAAGTTTGAGAAACCCATGATCAAGAAAATCCGAGCTCGATAGAACCCGAACCTGTAAGAATTCAAGTTCGAACTGATTTTACCTAAGCCCAAAATAAATCTAATCTAAAGCTTGAAAAAGCCCGAATCATATATATATTGTAGCCTAAAAAATTTGAATCTAAGAATGTCCAAGCTTGAGAAAATCCAACCCTTGAAAAACCCGAACCTGAAAAATCCGAATCTAAAATTATTCAAGCCCAAAAATACGAATCCAAAAAAAAAGCCCCACCCAATCCCACTTGTTTGCCACCTAAAAGAGGGATAAATCTCAAAAGTAGATATAAACTATGGTTGAATATGCAATTGTATATATAAACTTTGATTTTGTGCAATTGTATGCATGAAATTTTGATTTGATATAATTCTTATTAACTCAATTATTGATATAACATTGTTTTATGTTTATATAGTGCAATAATAAATAAATATATTTACCCAATATAAAAATAAATTAATATATATTTTTTAAATATTTATGATTAAATCAAAATTAAAGTTTCGAGTATACATTTGAACCTTAACTAAAGCTTCACGTGTATAATTACACCAAATTAAAATTCATGTATATAATTACACATTGAATTAAAATTCATGTATAATTTTAAGATTTATTCCATTAAAAAATAATAAACTTTTTAGACAAAAAAAAAAACAAAAGTAAAAGTAAAAACCCTTGTGTCATCCTGTTAATATGTCGTCCGTAACCTAAAAGGCTGTAGTTGTAATAAACAGGATCGTTTTCCTTCATGTTATCCAACACCACGATTGATAAAGTTCTCAATTTCAAGTCGCCCACGTCCCAACCCAATCTCCTTTGGCTCAATCACATGAAAACCAAATCCAAAGACGGAAATTCCTTGTGGAAATGGAAAGGAAACATGAAGAGGAAAAAGAAGGACAAGCAATTTCCAGTGTCAGAATTCCTCCGTGATAGCCGCCAGAAAGTGGAGGAGAACGTATTAGGCCCAGGTGGCGGTGCTGGGATCGGTTGTGGCCTTGGAGTTGGTTTCGGCTTGGTTGGGGGAATTGGGTATGGCGGGTGGCCTTGGAACCATTTGAAGCTTGCGTTTGGGGTTGGAGCTGGTTGTGGTATTGGGTTTGGGTTCGGATTTGGACAGGGTATTGGTTATGGTTTTAGTTTAGAATCTTTGGAATCCAACTTCTCTAAAGATAGTTCTGATTCCAACAGAAAGTTTTTAATTTCTTAGGAAGCTGAACAATGTTGCCATGTTTCAATTGTGTTGAGCTGCTGTTCTTTTCAAACCTCAAATTACTGAAAGGATTTGTACTGGTTTTCCCCGAGTAATTTTAATTTTTTAGTCAGAGTTGCATGCAGCCCAGGTGTTTGATATATTGTGAACATAACATAGTTTACCCCTTTAATATAAAATAATGTCAGAGCCAATGTCACTGACTTTCAAACAGAAGCGACTAGACCAACTGTAATAGTCATACCCAATGAGTACAGAACACCACTTATCCAAGAATATCAATACTATAATGTATTTTTAGAAATCCAAAAAAAGGGAAGTAAAAAAAATCAATTGAAAGGAGGAAAGAAGCCCAAGTCTGAAGCATTCATCTGAGGGGGAAAACCAGGCATCATTTGATAATAAATGCATGGAAGCACAGGGGGGACGTTAGGGTCGTAGTGACCCATCGAGGAATTAGCATTCTTGTAAGGTGGTTGTATCGAAGATGGATCAACATAATGAACCGGCAATGGAACATAAGCAATATTACTGCTATTTTCAAACTCAGGATAGCTAATAAAATTTTTCAGACTCTGGTGTTGTGGGGTTTTAACCGGTTCTTGGTAGATAACAGCTTCCTTTCCCTTCCCCTTGTTCTTTGGTGATCCAGGTCCTCCCTTAAGAACCCGTTTTGATTGAATTAAGTTCATAACAGCAGCAATCTTTGCATCCAATTCGAAAATCAAGTTTCGAAGTTGATTCTCGGAGTAGTGATTGATCATATTCTTGTGATCCGATATATCAAATTTGTCACCAAATCTTTTCCCCTTACTTGCGGAAGAACCACAAGCTGTTCTGGTACGCCGCTGCTTGAACCACTGGATGATTTGTTCAGCTTCCACATTATTATGGGGCCAAATCTCAGCTTTTTCTTTACCTTGTTCATAGATGATGAGCAGTAGCTTGATATCACAAAGAATTGATAACTCCTTGGCCTTCTTTAACAAATTACTCCTCCTCTTTTCGAAAACTCTCTTACGAGCCTTCACATTCTCTATCAGCTTCATCTCCGTCCTACGTTTGCCCATCTGTTCTGATATGATAAACTGAATTTCACTCACACACAGAGATATATAAATAAAGCTTTATAATTTACTGACAATGTAACAGAGAGAGACTAACAAGCAGCAAGGTCGGAAACAGAAAACAAAAAATTAGCTTACTTTGCTTTTCTGTCGGAAACTTGACTGCAGGAGAGCTCTCAGGAGGGTGGGACAGAGGGCTTGTGAGAGGTTTGTCTTGCGGCGGGGTTGTCTGAAGAGAGATGAGAGTAGTTTGGCAATTTATAAAGGAAATTTGTTTTCGATTTGCAAATTTATTAGCATCTATATCTACATTTATGCTAATACAGTTTTCCTGAGTTTTTATACTTATTTTTGGTCAAAACCGACCTTCATATCATAGCTTAAAGATATTGATTCAATTACGTAGATAAAAAATAATGTTAATTCAAAATTATTACGTCTCTTTTTAAGAATTTTTAAAACTAAATCTTTGCTTTGTTTTTAATTTTAATGTATATTTTCTTGTTCATTGTTCCTTGATTTTTGTTTTGTCTACTTTGTTGGGTTTTTTTTTTTTCAAAAGCATATGTGATTTTATTTTTAGTTTTTAATTTATAGTCTGTATTGGTATATTTATGACATTTACCAAGATGTCGTCAGATTTGTTACCAACCATTCTCAAAGAGTTTTATCCTAGATCATAGTGATAGTGATAAATTCAAGATAATGAGAAAGATTAATCATTTAAGACCTGGTCTTTTGTGCATCATTAATGTGGTGGGTCTCTTAGGACTTTTGGCAATTGTTTTTTAGTTGATTTCTGTTCATCATCAAGTTAATTTGATGATGGCGGAAATAGAGTGCAAATTCAAACGATTTGATCAAGTTGATGCATCCCTAATTTTTTTTTGAATTATTTCAATTTTGCAGTTACGGTTAATTTGTCCTTTCTTCTTTTTTGAGATTATTCTCCAGACATGATATTTGTACATTAGTTTGTAATGATTTATTTATCGTTTGTATTATGTGTCATGTTTTTGTAAAGATATTTAAATCTATATTGTTAGCTAATTGAGTTTTAGCTCAATTGGCTTTATTACTGTTGAAACAATTAAAAGAATATAGGTTCAAGTGCACTTAAGTATGCTTTTCTTTCAATTTAAGGGTTGGGAGGGGTTATAGATAAAATTAGGCATTATGTAAAAAAAACAATTATATACTATGTATATAAACAATCAACACCATTCGAGGCTAAACAATCGTCACCACCAACATTCAGCACATCTTCAAAGCTAGCACCAAAAGGAAACAGTTGAAGAGGTAGGCCCTTCAATTCGAGATGATGAGAAGGATAAGTCATCTAAGACTTCGCATTTTATGCATCATTGATGCGGTGAGTCTCTTAGGGCTTTTGGCAGTTGTTTCTTGGTTGATTTGTGTTCATCGTTAGGTTGATTTGATGATGGCGGAGCTAGAATGCAAATTTCAGTGAGTTGATCAAGTGGATGCATATTTGTTTTCTTTCTGAATTATTCTAGTGTTGTAGTTACTGTTAGTTTGTCTTTTTTTTTTTAAGTTTATTCTACAGACATGACATTTGTGCATTAGTTTGTAGTGATTTATTTATCGTTTGTATTATATGTCATATCTTTACATTCTTTTAGTTCATGATTCTTGTTAATAATAGTATTTTATTTTAAGAAACAATATTTTTTTTAAATCTATACTGCTAGCTAATTGAGTTTTAGCTTATTTGCATTATTATTATTGAAACAATTAAAAAAATATCTTTATTTTATAAAATAAATTATATTATTTTAAATGTATTTCATCATCTTATATCTTTCACATAAAAAATAGAAAAAAAATTATACAGACTTAAACCCCAAGTGTTTACAACTTTCAGCTACCCTTCAATCAAATCATTTGTTATTTATATTATTTTTATAGATATATTTATTAATAATTCTATCTTTCACCCAAATTGAGTTTATAATAATTACACAGATAGTCACATAACAGCAATCGAAAACCTAAGAACATTTTAGAACCTAAAAAAATAGAAAAGGGGGCTCTACTAAATTTGGGTTTGGAACCAATTTTGAATTCTCAGTCAAACTTAGAATTGGGCTTTGACTGAACTGATCTTTGGACCTTGAATATGACTTGGAATTGGACTTTGGACATTAAATTCAAGCGGGTTTTAATCATTGGGCCACACCAATATTTCCTGTTCTTTAAAAACATAACTAAGCCTATCATTAGCAATGTTAATAATATTAATAAATTAAGCCCTCCGCGTTAGCGGCCACACCAATTGCATTCTCATTATTTTCTCGTGCTTGCTGATGTCATCTTAACTGCCTATCAGGGGCTCTGGTGAAAAACTAAATTATAAGAGTTCAATTGAGTGTAATTCAGGATTCAAAAAGCATAATTAGGTGTTGATTTCGATTAGGGACTTAATTACTTTTGTGATTTTACTATTTGTTTTGTATTTTATTTAATTTTTAAATATTATTTTAACAAATGATGATATATCATAGACATGTGGTGGAAAACAATTGACTTGAAGCTTCTAGTAGTTTCTTTATGCAAAAAGGACTGGATTAAACATTGCATTAAGCCTAAAACAAAAAAAATTATAAAGTCTTAAATTATCAGCATAATGATTTATTTAGTCTTTTAATTTTATAGAAAAAGTCATTTTAGCCCTTCATTTAATTTTTCTCTTTTTTAATCATTGAACTTGCATTGTTTATCAAATTACTCCAAAGTAGACGGAAAAATTAATGTTTGTTAATTTTACTGACTTGACATCCATACGGTAGTCCATGTATATACCACGTTAACAATTAATTAATTTTTTAAAATCTAAAAATATTTTTATAATTTTATAAATTTTAATAATTAATTGCTTACGCATTCATGTGGTAATCCAAATGTATTCCAGGTTAGCAAAGTTAATAGACGTTAATTTTTTTTTATTCATTTTAGTGTGATTTAACAAACATAGCATCTTTTAAGGTTTAAAAAAATTAAACAAAAAATTATTATAATTATTTTTTTTAGTATACTGGTGTGACTACATAATAGTATCTGTTCATACTTTTTTAATCCTTTGACAACGCACACTAACTAAGACGCTCGAACCCGAAACTCTTAAGATAAACATCATCTTTTTTTTTACTGGAATCACTCGTTGAATTCATTATAATTATTTTTTTTTAAGGTTGAAGTATAGAAATAAATTATCATACCTAAATTATCAATGCCAAGCGTTGCATTTCTATTCATCCGTCATAAATGAATTAAATTAATAAGTTGGTTACTTGTTACTAAGTGTCCTTCTACATAAATGAGGCTATTAATGTGAAAGACCATCTGGAAACTACCACAGCCTCTGATAAGAGATTTTTTTTTATCATTAATTGTGTATGTATGGTTCTTATAATTTCAGGTTATTTTAAATTTTTTAAATAACTAATTTATATATGGTGAGATTTAAAAGCATTATTTATATTGATAAAATTTAAATTTTATTATCGTCGATTGAATTTTAGTTTAATTGACAAAAATATTATTATCAATATAGAAATATGTGAGTTCGAATGCACTAAAGTGTATTATGGGTTCCTATTTATGCGTTGAGGATGGGCTGTCTAGTTATAAGTATTGTGTAAAGAAAAACATATATAATTAGAACTTATAATGACATTGTTCAAAAAAAATTACCACTCAACTAATATTTTATCTCGTAATGTTTGTACATTTTAATTTTATTATGCAGACTTTATTATCTCTTTCAATTATATATCAATACTATTTTTTTTGGTGAATATCAATACTATTATTTAAAACCTTAAATATATTGGTATTATAAGTTAACTCGACATTTAGGTAGTGGTGAAACATCCCTCATCTCACTAAACACCGGCACTTAAGCTAGTGTATGGTCTTATGCATTCCAATCGTTCCTCACAAAGTGTCAAGTTTCTTGTGTTGATCTTTTCTTCCCATTGTGCAATTCATTATTTCTTCCCCATCTTGCTTAAGATAGTGGGCACAATATGTACCATCCTTTCAGTTCCTTACTTCATCCTTGCAGATTTTACCAACCCACTCTCCAAATTCTTGTACATTTTATTATTTATTTTTATTTTATATTTATTAATTTTAAATATACTTAATGATTCGAATATAGGTTACCAAACAATAAGGCTGACCATGTCCACTCTTATAAACATGATTAAAGGCAGCATCAAATTTTAGGTAGTGGTGAAACATCCTTCATCTCACTAAACACCGGCACTTAAGCTAGTGTATGGTCTTATGCATTCCAATCATTCCTCACAAAGTGTCAAGTTTCTTGTGTTGATCTTTTCTTCCCATTGTGCAATTCATTACTATCATTCTAAATTTATAACATTTTTACGAATCTTATCTCAATAAATTATAAAAATAGAGCAGAAAAGCCATCGTAACCACATACGTTGTGGGAGTCCATTTGTGCATAAGCCTCCATAACCTGTTTTTCCGTGGGCTTATCATTCAATTCACCTCTCACGCATGGGTTTATGGCCTCCAAAATGCTGGTATCCATACTCTCCCTGCAGAGTGATGCAAATTAACTTCATTAATACCATGATCGTAACTATCAATGTCACCATGCGCATTCCTAATATCCTTCACCACTTCCTTTTTCGGCCACCATTGTCTTAAAAATTAATAAAACAATACTTATTATCTAAATTGTTAATTTATTTTAATTTATAACTTGCAAATTGTAATTATTATTTTTTATTGTCATAGAATATGCAATTTCAGCTTATATTATATAATCTTGAAAGCAAATTGTAAATACAATAAAAATTTAGGGTGCATTTGGAAAGTTATTTAGTAATTTGATTGGGTTCAATTACTTGTAATCACACATGTGTGTGTCTCTTTGGGTAACCCTTATAATTTGTGGATATTATTAAATCAATATAATTGGAGCATCTCAATTTAACATTCTAACTTTTAGAGGATAGTGAAAATTTAAGTAATTGTGCGGTGAATTATAAACAATTACACTTAAATCCAATCATCTTATGGATTTCCAAACACACACATACATGATTGAAGTCTAAAACTTTACTTTTAGAGGATAGTGAAAATTTAAGCGTTTACTTGCCCTCAAGCAAAATTCTTAAGATGGCTAAGTATTTGGACTTGTTATTGTTAACATCCTTAGTGGTTATTGTTCAGTTGGATTGTCATCATTAAGGAACATTAGTTAAAAAAAAGCAATTTTATTCCTTGTAGTTTACGAATTAGTTAATTTTAGTTATTGTACTCTTCAAAGTTTGTAATTTCAGTCCTGATCAAATTGTAGCAATTAAATTTATTTAGTTAAAATTTTCCACTAGTCTTGAAATATGCCTAAAGTTTTAGATTTAGTCAATTTCTCCAATTAAACTATTATTAATCTCTATAATTTTGGGATTTTGAAATTTTAATCTTGATGCAGACGACAAATTTTAAATCCATAACTAATTTTTTAATGAGTAATATGTGAAAATAGTTAGTTGACATGACATTATATGACAAATTTTAGTTTTGGGGTTTCGAGGTCTAACATTTACCTAGTAGGGAGGAGGAGTTTTTGAAAGACTAGACCGAGTGCTCGGTAATGCAGCCTGGCTACAAACCTTTCCAAAGTGCATGGTATCTCATTTAGTTCGAATCAAATGCAAGCATAAACCTATACTCATTAACTTATGCCCTGAATTAAACATGGCACGAGGACGTCCCTTTCAGTTTTTGGTGAGTTGGTCATAAGATCAGAATTTTTAGGCACTATGAATAGTCTATGGCAATACAATGGAAATATGACTGCTATTTTAGGGAATCTCACAACAGGCTTAAGACTGGAACAAAAACGTTTATGGACACATTGGGACTCGTAAGAAGTAACTTCTTTAATCTTTAAGTAGAATCCAACAAGACATGGAAAGGGCAAATTCGAAAATACTATTACAAAGAGAGATGGGCGTAAAGGAGGAGCTTGAAGAAGTGCTCAATCACGAAGAACTACTTTGAAAACAAAAGTCAAGATGTGACTGGCTCCTACTAGGAGATAGGAACACAAAGTTCTTTCATAATCGGATAATGCATAGAAGAAAGGTCAACCGTATTAGTACAGTACGCAATGGAAACAGTGATTGGCTATATGATCCAAACGTTTGACATGACTCGTTTAAAAGCTCCAAGAAGTGATGGCTACAACGTCTTCTTCTTCCAGAGCTAATGGAACAGTATTGGGAGCACAATCTGTGAGTGGGTCCAAGAGATCTTCAGAGGTAAGCCCATAGACATAGAGATGAACAATACTTTTATAGTGCTTATTCCCAAAGTTCGTCACCCTAAAGAGATATCCCAATTTCGTTCCATCAGCCTCTGTTCGGTATTATATAAGCTAGTCATGAAAGTTATAGCGAACAGATTCAAAGTGGTGTTTCCCAAACTTATTGCACAATAGCAAGTCAAGTTTATTGCTGGGAGAAACATATTTGATAATATCATCATAGCTTAGGAGGTCATCCACCCCATGCGAGGGAAAAGCAAAGAGTTTATGGTTATTAAGATCAATTTGGAGAAAGTGTATGATAGAGTTCTATGGGACTTTATTGATCGCTCCATCCAGGCAGCAGGTATTTCAGAGTTTTTATGTAAAGTAATCATGTCTGCCATTTCAACATCCACTATGCAGATCCTATGGAATGGTTGATTTATTTGGGGGTCTAGTAGAGGGAAGAGGAAGGTAGCATTGGTTTATTGGGGTTCTATTTGCCAACCCCGTACATATGGAGATTTGGGCATTCAGCGGTTGGAAGACCAAAATGCATATTTCTTACTAAAATTAGGTTTTAACCTTGTTTCTAAAAGGATGCTATATGGGTTCGCATACTATGATCTAAGTATAGAATGGAAGGCATAATACCCGAGAGTATAATGCGAGGGAACTTGTCATCTGTATGGAGAGGAACCGTGAAAGTTTAGCCATTACTAAAAGAAAACTTATGTTGGGCTATTGGGTTTGGAATTTTGGTCCTTTGTTGGGAAGATCCGTAAGTCCAAAAAATAAGCCCGCTCAAAGCACATATGACCTTTATAAGAACCACAAACACGAGTGGTCTAGTTAAAGACTTCGTAACAAATGAAGGATCGTGGGACTTGAAGGCGTTCAGGGCACGACTACCGAAGGAGGTGGTTCAGAAGATTCTCAACATTCCTTCCTCACATCCTCTAGTTGGCCCGAACAAAGTCTTTTAGGTGCACACATCAAATTGGACTTTTTCAGTCAAGAGCGCATACCAAATATTGAAAAGAAATACATGGAATGAGCAAGACATTAGGTGGAAGACCATGTGGAAATATAAGGGCCCACAACGAGTCCGCTTCTTTCTATGGTTAGTAATTAATAAATGACTACTTACAAACCACAAACGAGTTCAAAGAGGTATGGGCCACCATGAAGCTTGCCTAGCTTGTCAACATGAGACAAAAGATATTTTACATGTTATTAGGGACTGTTCGGTGTCTAAAGAAGTTTGGAGGAATATAGTGCCAAGAAACGAACAGGCCTAGCTCTTCTCTATTAGTCTCTTAGATTGGGTCAAGGTTAATCTAGAAAATCCTAGGTGGTTATCAAGGTTAGAGGCTCTGTGGCAGACACTCTTTGGTTTGCTAACGTGGCGTTTATGGAAAAAAAAAGAATTTCCTTGTGTTCCAAGGCTTATCCTGGAGTTTTTTGGAAATTATTAAAGTGTTCGTTAGCTGGGCAAAATAGTACATTACGATAAGCAATATATAAAAGTCAGGCAAGAGATGTCTTATTGAATCGAAAATCAGCGTAAAAATATACAAATCCCATAAATTACTTCTAACTTCCCTAATTACTCGTAACACCCCCCTCAAGGTGGAGCATGGGGATTCAAAATGCCCAACTTGCCAAGTAAAAAATCAAAGTGTTTCTTGCCTAAAGCCTTAGTGAAAATATCTGTGAGTTGAACCGTAGTAGGAATCTAAGAAGGCGTAATCAAACCTTCTGTTATTACGTCACGAACTAAGTGGCAATCCACTTCAATATACTTTGTTCTCTCATGATATACCAGATTTCTGGCAATATTCAAAGCTGATTGGCTATCACAAAATAAGGGAATAGCCTTGAGATGATGAACACCCAAGCTAAGCAATAAGCCCTTAAGCCATTTTAACTCACAAGTAACGGTTGCCATATATCGATATTCTGCTTCTGCTGATGAAAGCGAAACAGTTTGTTGCTTTTTAGTCTTTCACGATATAGGAGAATGACCAAGGAAAACAACCCAATCTATCAATGATCGACACGTGAGAGGACATGCAGCCCAATCAGAGTCACACCACCCTGTTAGCGTCAAATCACTATCTGAACGCAATAAGATACCTTGACCCGGAGTACCTTTCAAATATCGCACAACGCGTAAAACAACTTTCCAATGCTCTATGCGAGGTTGCTGCATAAATTGAGACAAAGTGTGTACAGAGTATGCCAAATCTGGCCTAGTAACAACCAAATATACTAGACATCTAATTAGACGACAATAAGACTCCAGATCTATGAGGAGAGCCCAAGAAGCATGAGTAAGTTTGTGGTTTTGTTTAATGGTAAAGTCAGCTATTTTTACCCCTAAAAGACCAGGTCTGTGATAATATTGAGAGTATACTTGCACCGACACAAAAATAGGTCAAAGAAACTTCTCGCAACCTCTAAGCTGAGAAAATATTTAAGGTCCCCAAGATCTTTCATATGAAAACAATTACTCAAATAGGCTTTGAAATCCTCTATTGCAGCAGAATCGTTACCAGAGATAATTAAATCATCAACATATACTAAGACATTAATCTAAACACCACCCTTAGCATAAGTAAACAAAGAATAATCTGAATTGCAGGAAACCATACCCTTTCAAAGATGTAACAAACTTGGCAAACCAACAACGTGGTACTTGTTTTAAGCCATAGAGAGATTTTCTTAAACGAAAAATCATATTCGGATTTAAAGACTCAAACCTCGAAGGCAATTTCATATACACCTCCTCATCTAGATCACCGTGAAGGAAAGCATTGTGAACGTCCATTTGATGAAGTTCTCAATTTTTTGAAGTAGCTATACCTAGAAAAACACGAACCGTCACCATTTTAGCAACCGAAGCAAATGTCTCATTTTAGTCTAAACCTTCGATCTGATGATTTCCAAAGACTTCCAATCAAGCTTTTAATCTCTCTATACTTCCATCAGCATGAAACTTAATGCGATACACCCATTGACTACCCAAAGCACGCTTTTCAGGGGGGAGGTACTCCATTGTCCAAGTACCATTGTCTTTTAATACCTTAATTTCATTCTGCATAACACTTCTCCAACCTTCATCTTTCATGGCCTCTTTGAAGGACTGAGGTTCATGACCTGTAGTAATGGTTGCAAGAAACTTGCGATATTTGACAATTAAATTGTCACAACTTATATTGTGTGTTATTGGAAAATAAGTACCCGAGGTAAGCTATGGAGAGGAAGCAATAATAGATAGACTCTCTTTGACAATGATATTAGTAACAAAATTGCAAAGAAGAACTGAGGGAGTCTTTTGTCGCAAACCACGACCTAAAACCTCATCCGGAGCATTAACGGCCAAAGTAGGATTTGAAGTTGTCTCAGAAGTGATAACAAAAGGTTGGTCAGCTGAAGTAGTCTACTCAACTTGAGATGAAACAGTTGTAGTAGGTAAAGAAGAACTCGATGATGCAAAAATCTATGGGATTATGAGGTTGCACTTCATCATCCAAAAAGTCACAAAATCAAGATCAAGATCAACATTTGTGTCAAATGTGTCGCTGGGTTTAGCATGTGTACCCTCCAAATCAATAAAGGGAAAATTATTCTCAAAAAATTTCACAACTCGTGAAACAAAGAACTCTCGTGTGTCAAGGTCGAGCAACCTTCATCCCTTTTTGCCAAATGGATAACCCACAAAAATACATCTACGACTTCTACTTTCGAACTTGTCCCCTTTAGTCTTTTGATTGTGAGCAAAACACAAGGAACCAAAGACTCTAATAGCATCATAAGAAGGAGAGTAGCCAAACAATTTTTCAAAAGGAGTAATATTGCCAAGAACACTAGAAGGGTTTCTATTGATCAAATGAGTTGCTGCTAAAACACACTCTCTCAAAAAAAATAGGTAAATGAGCGTGAAAATGTAAAGCTCTTGCAACATTTAGAATGTGTTTGTGTTTTCGCTCAACTCTCTCGTTTTGTTAAGGGGTACCTACACAAGAAGTTTGAAACAGAATACCAGTTGCTGAAAAATAATCAAGCAAACAATTGAACTCTGTTCCATTGTCACTCCTAACTATTTTAATCTTTTGTGAAAATTGTTGTTCAACCATGGCAACAAAAGACATAAACATTTGAAAAACTTCTGTTTTATCAACTAACAAATAGACCCACACTGCACGAGAGAAATTATCTACGATAGTCAAAAAATATTGAGCCTCACAAGAGGACTTATATCTATAACAATCCCATAAATCAATATGCACCAATTCAAAAATACGACTAGCTTAATTGTCGCTTAAAGGAAACCTATCTCTAGAGTGCTTGGCCCGAAAACAAACTTCACAAGGAGTTATTCAAACTACCCCTACAATTACGAACAGGAGGAAGTAACTTCACTATTTTCTCTAAAGAATGCCCCATTCTACTGTTCCAAAAAGCAAGAGAAGATGTCTCTCCGTCAATGGGGATTGCTTGAATAGAACTGATTTCTTCCTTGAAGTAGTAAAGTCCATCTTGCTTACTTCCCATTCTAATCAGCTTCCTCGTTTGGTCTTGTATAACGCACATATAAGAGTTAAATTGAACAATTCTGTTAGCATCGTCACAAAACTGTGAAACCGAAAATAAGTTACAGTTTAATTTTGGAACATAAAGGACAATTTGTAAAGTGATGGCAGAAGACAATTTTATAGATCCTTCCTTAGTCGCAGTAATCTTTTGACCATTAGAAAGACCCACAGGACATTCAACAATGTCTTTTATATCAAATAAAAAAGAAATATTGTCTGTCACATGATTGAATGCACTAGTGTCGATAATCCAAAGTCTTTCATTGAACATACCATTCAGACTATCATTAGAAATAGTTAAATTACCAAACACGCTTGCGAGAGCTTTCTATTGATCAGCTGTAAATGCTGAAGGAGGTGCTGAAATGGTGTTATTGTTGCTCAGTCCTGCAACACTATCAAAAGTAGTAGCAGCTGCTGCATTGGCACGCACTGTACCCTCTCTCAGTTACGACCAATCGATTGCAAGGATGAAGCAGAAAGTCGGCCACGCCCTGCTCCACCAGATTGTTTCATTCATTCCTCCCACCACTCCGGATAGCCTATTTTTTCGAAGCAGTTACTAACCTCATGGCCGATCTTCTTGCAGTGAGTACATAAGAGGTGAGATTTATCAACATTTTCAATTTGCCCACGACCCTTTCCACTCGGCCGCACAGCAAAACCAACAACTGCAGGCTTTTCAACTTTCACTTCAGAAGCCGTCCGCACCCGTTCATCTTGAATGGCCAATTGGTACGCACAATTAAGTGAGGGTAAATGATCCTGAGCAAGTATGCTCCCACGAAGTCGTCCGTAGCACTCAACATTTAATCCCATTAAAAATTGATGCAGCATGTCATTTTCACGTCTACTCTCGTGAGTTTTACCGGCAGTACAATTAGAGCAACAGGAACATGTAATTATTGGTTCATGATGATGCAATTCTTCCCACAAAGTGGTTAGTTTTCCATAATAGGAAGCAACACTCATTGATTTTGGTTGTTCACAACGAGCAATTTCTAATTTTAGTTGTTGAATTCTCGACCCATTTACAAGAGCATATCTTTCTTTCAAAGTATCCCACAAACGTTTCTCATCTTTATATTTCAAAAGAGTATGCTTTACCTCGATAGTAATGGTGTTCATAATCCATGAAACAAGCATGGCATGAATGGCAGTCCAATCTGCATCTGTACATGGAGGAATGGGTGTTGTGATCGTGCCATCGAGAAATACAAATTTCCTTCGTGCTTGAAGAGCAATTTCTATTTCAGCCGCCTAATCATCGTAATTGTCATCGTTGAGACGTGTCGGAGTAAGAAAATCTCTAGGTCTATCTTGAGGATCGAGAAAAAAAGGTGAGGATATATCTATTTTAGGTGGTGGTTGTGGCGGCGTGTCTTTGTCTCCAGCCATTGATCAAAGTTTTGAATCGTCAAAGCTCTGATGCCATGTAAAAGTCAGGCAAGAGATGTCTTATTGAATAGAAAATCAGCGTATAAATATACAACCTATTAACTTATGCTATCTTCTGCAATAAGGAAACAATATATACAAATCCCATAAATTACTCCTAACTTCTCTAATTACTCCTAACTTCCCTAATTACTTGTAACACAATAGGACTTCCATTAAGGGGAGTAGTTTAGATGGAGAGGATTTGCTAGAAAGTCTTAGGAATGGTAGGGAGATATGTTGTTAGTTCTTGTTAGAATTCATTATAGGTTTTACTTTTTTACACACAAAAAATTCATAAAGTGTAGGAACTAAACTTTACCAAATTAAAGTACAAGACTACAATCACAACTTATATATATTGCATGAAAAAAAAAAACAAAATTTAACCTAAAAACTATTTAAACTAAAATTAAGTCGTTTTTTATTCTTAATATTACGTTTGAATCACTGTGAGTTTATGGTCATGTAAATTCCATGTTTGAATAAATTTTGGTTTAAATTTGTTTTTAACATACTATTATGGATTGGGACGTAGGCAACATGATTCAAATCTGTATTAAATGAATATATGATAAAAAAATTTAATTAAAATCTTTTAAATTAAATAATTTGAAATTGGGATTAATATTATTTAATTAAAATTTCAATATGGGTGTAATTGAATAATGAAAATTACAGCTTGACAAAAAAACAAATGAAGATGGACATGTGTGAAGGGGCCTTCCTCCCATTTACTTAGAGAGCATAGATAGTGGGATCTACCTCCTTCAATTCCACGAAGTCCCACTTTTTCAAAGTTGAAACCCCGAGAGAAGTTTGACTGATGATGTTTTAACATCCGTAAATGATGGTGCAAACTGTAACGTCTGAGGAGTTACCGATCCCAACTTCTATAAATTGTGCCTCAAATCATCCCCAAAACTGCACCCAATACCATTTAACTTCTTTGCTTTCTTTGTATTATAGCAGCTTGTGTAGGGGAAAAGAAAAGATGAAGAGGGTTTCCTTTGCGGCCTTGTGTGTGGTGGCACTGGCGGTGGTGCTGTTTTCGGGTGAAAGCCGCACGGCGGAGGCAGTGACATGTAATCCCACGGAGCTTTCCCCCTGCTCGACGGCGCTTGTATCGTCCGCGCCTCCAACAAGCGCTTGTTGCACCAAGCTGAAGGCGCAGCAGCCATGCCTCTGTGGATACATTAAGAACCCATCACTTAAACAGTATGTCAGCAGTCCTAACGCTAAAAAGGTTGCTTCGACTTGTGGAGTCCCATATCCTAAGTGTTAAATGTTGCTTAATGGTGTATCTACTATCTACTGGCAGCAAATCAGTGCTTGTTTTTGCTGTCAAGTACTCTTCTGAATAAAAGAATAATGATAAAATGAAGGTAATATTTTACTTTTTATGTTGGAAGAAATTATAAGAAGAGTATGGCTTACAGTTTCTCCATCCTGAAAACATGGCTAATCTGTTCATTATTTTCCCTCTTCGATTTGATAAGCAACACTTGAACAACTAAATTTGTCGATCGTGAATTCATGGACTCTTTTTTCTTTTAAAACAATTCATAGAAGCTTAAAAAACCCAACACTAGTTTGGTTTAATTTGGATTAAGTTATGTTATTCGTCCAAACAAAATAAGCTAATTAAAATATTCACCTGCTCTATTTCCATTGAAATTACCATTTCTTCCTCCACCCAATTGATGAGTCAATGTCAAGTCTTGGGGAGAAAAGTCCGTGGAGTGCCGAGTTTGGCTTTCACATTATCACGAGTACACATTAATTGAATTTGGAAAGAAAGTAGACAATCCTGGAATTGTTGGGGGCTGATGCCTTTTTCTTCCTAATACTACTCTTAATTCCTTTTTCTTTTAATTATTTAAAAATTAATGCGTATCTTATGCTGACATGCATAAATCAATTTTTAATCGGTAAAAATAAATAATACTTTTTAACAAAAGGGTCATATTGCTTTTTGATAAGGAATAATATATTATTTTTAATAAAAAAGAGAGAGAGTAAAATACAATTCTCATATTAAGGGCCTTTTATCGTGGCATATTTTCTGAACAGTATAAGACTTGAGGCAGGGATATTTAACACATGTTTCGGTGATTTGGTGTATTTTGAAATGTGACGTATATAGCATGTATCCATCTTAGCGCAAATCACGTTTCTGGGATGTGTTTCCGTTGTGCGCAAATCCACCGGCTAAGTCTTTCATTCCACCCATGCCTAACTTTAACTTTAGAAGGTGTCACATTTGCTCCCTATTTGTTATGATTAGGAGTGTATATTCAACCGAGTCGAGTAAAAATATTTCGAGTTAATCAAGTTTATGAATCTTATTTTAATAACTAAACTCAATTTGAATTTTTTCAAATCAAATAAAATAGAGTCAAAAAATTTAGAGTTAAGTCGAGTCGAGTTAACGAATACTATTATTTATATTAAATGTTGCATTTACATGGACCGATTCTTTAACTTGTAGACGAAGTGAAAGATTATTTAACTACATAAACAATATAATGATTTTACCTTTTAACTTAATCGATAAACATTTATCAAAATGACGTAGTTTTGCCTTTTAATGGTTTTAACTTTTAACTTTAGAAAATATAAACATTTATCAAAACGATGTAGTTTTACTTTTTCTTATTCAGATTCTCGGATAACTCGAATCGTGTAATTCATATTCGAGTTAAATCGAAAAACTTTATTTTTTATTCTAGTTAATCTAAATAACTCGATTAACTCAAATAACTCAAATTATTTAATTCAAAATTTAAAATTTTTATTGAATTTTTTGAACTAAATCGAATTTTACTCACCCTTTATTATGATTTACCTAGAACCCAAAAAGTACAAAAAAAAAAATAGCTTTTCTCTTTTATCATTTTAGTTAAGTTTTTAACACTAAGGGTTATAACCTTTCAAATTTTAGGCAAAGATGGAGGGTGAAAGTGGTTAAAAGAATTGAGGGTCAAAGTGACTAAACAATAAAATATCAAAACTAAATTTATTATTATGTTAAAATAAAAAAATAAAGAACATAAAAATTACAATAATCAATTACATGTAGTATAATTTGAATAAACTAATTATTACAATGAGCTAATAGACTAGTAATAAAAATAGATTCACAAACTTACAAATTTTTACGATGTTTATCTTATCATTAAGGTCTTGTTATCATTGCTTCTCAAATAGATTTTTTAAGCTAAATTAATGTTTCATATTGACTTTAAAACAAATAAAAAAAAACTGTTCATTTTAATTTTATCATGTTTAAAATAAATATTTTAACTTTTCACAATTTTTTTGATAGTAATATTAAACACTTGAAATTTTAAAATCTCTTTTAAGTAATGATAAATTAGATTTGAGTCAAAGCCTTGTTAACAGACCTTATAATTGTTTAAATGTTACATACAATATCATTTTATTTTTATATATACAAATGACAATATGCAATCCAATGGTTATTTTTTGTTTACTTTTTTTTGTCAAATATTCATGCACTTAAAAGTAAAATAGATTTCCAAAAATAAGTTACATCTATACGTTAAGGGTTGAGACATTCGTTCAAATCTAAAGACTCACTTAATATTCAGAAGGGTTTGGAAAAAAAAATATTAGGCCTAAATTCGTTTAAATAATTCATTTGTTTATAATCTTATTAACCAACACGGACTCAGAACGGATACACAGATCCAAAACCTCAGGTTGTTCATTAACAGTGACGCTATAACGATACATAATACCACCCTAAATTGCCCGACAATAATGGTTTTCTCAACGCAATCAATTTGTCAACCCAGGTTGTTCTGCAACGATGACTCAATACATAATATCTACAACTCCGGATTGCTCGAAAACGATGGTTTTACACAGTATTCTGACCCTATGGCATGCCAACTATATCCGACTTAGTCCAAATAGCTAATAGGGTATTCCATTTTTTATTCATTATATATAATTCAATTTACAATTCAATAATCACAAACCAATCAACATATCACAATTCCATAACTTATATAACATATTCGACACAATTCCATACCAATTATCAAATATCAAGTATACCCTAGCTCGGTCCAGTCGCCGGACACAAGTCTCAGGAGGTTACCACGCAAACTCACAAGCATTTACATACTTTAAACATACGTGGTGGAACATGTTGCAGATCAATAGGTGACGGATTGTTTCCACGGATCATTTCGAACATGTGCAAATTTTCAGATGATTAAACTACGAAATATTTCGCGGATGTACCTAATTCAAAAAGTAAGACAGACATTGAATTGAAACATTTCTTACGAATACTTTAAAATGAAGAACTGTTTTGCGAATACCCCACATTGCGATAGGCCCTATGGAATTTAAGATGCTGTACAAAACAGAACGAAACTTTTATTTTATCATCATAAATCACCAGAAATCAAAATATTCACCTTCAATGTTTAACAGTTTGTTTACAAATAGCCCAACGATTATATATACATGCCACTTAAACTGACTCAAATAGATCGAGAGTCTACCATAATGTCTAGCGGATAGTGTGAGCTCCTTGCTAATCCGATCCACATATTTTAAATATTCCAAAATCTACAAGGTAAAAATAATTTAATGTAAGTATTTAAAATACTTAGTAAGCTCATACTAATTTAATAATCTACTTACCTTGCAAAAATATTATATAAGAACTTAATAATATGCAATTACGGTTTAATTATGTGCCAATACAGTTGGCCAACAAGGTAAGTGCATTTATATTCATTTATACATAATTTATCAAATACCAACATAATACAATGGCTTGTCTCCTATCAACTCCATCTCAAACCTTTCGTTATTCCGGACTTCAATTATAATAATTAATTCTTTCATTTCCCTTTATTTCTTAATTTTCAAAGTTTCACATTTCACATGCTTCACATTACTTGATGAACGTTGTAAAAGATTTCAAAACACAGGTACACTCCACATCCGAGGCTTATTCGAGCTAACATACATAGATGTGTCAAGTTACTCGTCCAAGCTAAACATTTATCGGCACAATAAAAGTCTGGCCAAGAGTATATACATGTAAGGTTACTTAGTTAAGGCTAAACTTTTAAAACAACATCATATTACCAATATAGCCTAAATTTGTGACATATGTATCTTCGAGTCTGCAACAAATGCTGGATCTCAGAATCATTAGAAAATAACATGTAATCATGTGTATGAATCTTTTACTAAGTTCATCGGAACACTGCCATTTTGTAATTCCATTCGCATTCTTTCATAGCATGTTTTAATATTCTCACCTTTATACATATATATTTAGCAACTGCATTTACTTAGCACATTTTTATTTATACAATTTACGAAAAAAAAACGAAAGAAGGTTAAATAACGCTACAATTATATGAACTTACCTGGCAAAATGGTAACTCGTCACAATAGTCTACTACTTTTCGTTTCCCGCGATCTTCTCTTGGCAGACCCAACTCTTGATCATGCAAAGCTGAAAGCTGAAGAAATTCTTAAAGCTTTTTCTTTCTTCCAACCACAGTGAGATTTTAGTGGAGAAGATGAGAATGAAGATCATTCTCTTTCTTTCCACTTAAATACCCATTAACACAATTCTCAAGATATTACATAATTAACATTTTAATAAGTGCTCTTCTAAACTTACATTTGTTTCTTTACGTGCATGTTTCTTTTGGTGCTTCAGTAATGGGGACAAAGAGAAGTCGTGGCTGGATAGATAGGGTGAGAAAGGCTTAAGTACAAAGACCTCGTGTTCAATTATGCTCTTCCATATGACGCTGTGGTTTCTAATCATTTAGTAGAAGATATATCTATATGGATCAAGAACTCGCTTCGATCGTTTTTAGATCGATATTATGGATTGTATTTTGACTATTCTACTTATGCTTATAATACTGATGACATATTCATTTGGGGTCATATGTCGAATGAGGTTATTCAACTAGGCTTGGTTATAATTGATTACTTTTTAATTTGCTGGGGGTATGGGCCACATAGGGATTATTGAAAGGAAATTTGGAAATTGAATACACTAAGATCAAGTTATTCGCTTGTGGAATGGGCCATGAGATTCTTCCAACAACTTGAAGTGCCCCTTTTGCTCTGTTTAATGACCCTCGGTGTAAGAGACATGGTGATCCGAGAAAGCATATTGTACATGGAATCTGTGATTGTCCTTTATTCAAAGAGGTGTTGATTTTGATTGGTACTGACAATAACTTATTGAGTGCTTGTTTTTAGGAAGTTGATTTATTGGCTACATTTTCCTATGAGGAAGCTCAACAAGGAGGCTTTCACAAGCCTTTTAGTGGTCTTATGAAAGATCAAGAAGCAAGGAACTTGGAGATCATTCAAGAAAAGACTATGTACTACATGATTCTTTGATTCGTGCTCATACTCTCCAAAGGAACTTCAAGATGCATAACCTCTTATGCACACCTTTGTTGCCTAGGGGACTAAGTATTTAAAGGTGGGAGGTGTTAAAGTAAACAAAACCTGAAATCTTTAAGAAGAGAATACAAAGACTTTTCTCATTCAATAAAGACTTACCTGATACAAGCACAATACCAGTATTTAAACACATTTACAAGGACTAACTAACTAACAGTCAGTAACTAACAATAACTGTTGTAACTGCAGCTCAACTGACTTGACTTGATACTCTATCAGGAGGCCCTGAGTGGTGAGCACTACAAGATCAATGTTGATGTGTCATGGTTGGATAGGAAATGAATTGCAACCTTTGGAGCAATGGTTCGTGAGTTAGAAGGAATGATACGCATAGGGTGTGCTAGACAGCTTGATGGTGCATTTAATGTTCTTTCAACTGAGGGACTTGCTATTGTCAAAATCCTTAAGATGATTAGGGATTTGGATTTCTACGACATTATTGTTGAGTCAGAATTTTAAGTGATTAACAAACTTAATAGTAGTAGTTTGGACTTGTCTATTTATGGTCAAACCATTGAGGAGGCTCGTACTTTGTGTGAGTGGTTTGATTTTTGTTTCTTTTTATTGTGCTCGTAGTTTGATCAATAGTGCTACCCATCTTGTATACCATTGGGCCCTTCATGAGAATGTGGACATTTCTTTTGGTTTGGATTATCTGAGTATCATCCATTGGCTTGTGTTAGATGATATTTTATCTTGATTTATGATATTTCGTCCTAAAGGAACTTTACTTTAAAGGAAAGGTTGATTATATTCTCTTTAGTTTTCGAATTAGTCAATTTTAGTTTTTGTACTTTTTAAAATTTGAAATTTCAGTCTTGATCAAGCTGTAGCATGTAAATCCGTTTGGTTAAACTAATTTTGCCATTAGTCTTGTACTATACCTAAAATTTTAGATTTAGTCGATGTTCTCCAATTATATCATTATTAATCCCTATAATTTTAGAATTTCGCAATCTTAATCTTGACACAAACGATAATTTTTAAATCCATAATTGACTTTTTTTAATAATATGTGAAAATAACTAATTGACATAATATTGTATATGCGATAATATATTATCACATTAAATTTTTTAATTTAATAAATTTAATAATTACTACTTCGTCATGATTTAAATTTAAAAATTTATAAAATTATAAGTACTCAACTATATCAAATTAAATTACAAAACTGTCAAAAATTACACATATTACAAAAACAAATGACAAACTTTAACCTTTAAAAACTAATTAAAATAAAATTCAATTATTTTTCTTTTTAATAGTATGTTTGAATCTCCGTAAGTTTATGGTCATGTCCCATGTCTGAATAATATTTTGTTTAGAAAATTTTAATTATTATGATATTATATCTCGATTTGAATTCATATTAAATGGATATTTAATTTTAACTAGAATCTTTTAATTAAATAATTTCAAACTGAATTTTATGGATTAAGATTATTTGATACGGGTGCTCTTCGACTCTGATTTTTTGTTTTTAATTAAATAAATTTGAATTTATTTGGTTGCCTTTAATCATCAAATCTAGATCTCCACAGTGGAGGTCCAAGTGTGAGACAACATTTATTGGTCAAACCTATTGTTTTGTCGATTATGACGAGTGACGACAACTAGTAATTTCGATTCCTTGGCAACGTTGCTGGTTACTTTGACAAGAATAAGACAGGTGCCACCATTTTAGCAGATTCCCATTACCCTAATTTTTTTTCCCTAACCATTCTATCCTTACTTCGTTTGGGCTAAACATAAAAGTACTCCAATCTATCTAATTACAAATATACTTTTAAAAAAATTCACTGGCATCATTTTAATTAAAATAGTTAAGAATGTTAACAATTTAGACTGAATAATGTTATTGTAAAAGTAAATTATCACATTAAAACATAAATATTAATTAATGAGGGTTTGGAAAAAATGGAAATAAACTTATTTGCTAAATATTTATATCAAGTTCGAATTTTATTGATGAAATTATTGAAAAGATTTTACTTGAATATCACCTTTGACCCAGACAGTAAAAAAATAAAAAATTACTTAGAGAGTTTAACACCCGTAAATCATGGTGGGCAATGTAACATCTGAGGAGTTACCAATCCCAACTTCTATAAATTGTGCCTCAAATCATCCCCCAAAATGCACCCAGTACCATTTAACTTCTTTGCTTTCTTTGTATTAGCAGCTTTTGTAGGGGGAAAAAAGATGAATAGAGTTTCCTTTGTTGCCTTGTGTGTGGTGGCACTGGCGGTGGTGCTATTTTCAGGTGAAACTCGCACGGCAGAGGCAGCGACATGTAATGTCATGAAGCTTCTCCCCTGCATGTCGGCGCTCACGTCGCCCGCGGCTCCATCAACCACTTGTTGCAGCAGGCTGAAGGAACAGCAGCCATGCCTCTGTGGGTACATTAAGAACCCAGCTCTTAAACAGTATGTCGACAATCCTAACGCTAGAAGGGTTGCTTCGACTTGTACCGTCCCATATCCTCAGTGTTAAATGTTGCTTAATGGTGTATCTACAATCTACTGGCAGCAAATCAGTGCTTGTTTTTGCTGTCAAGAAGGGTTCTGAATAAAAGGATAAAAATAAGATAATATTTTACTTTTTTATGTTGGAAGAAATTATAAAAATGAGTATGGCTTACAGTTTCTCCATCGTGAAAATATGGCTAATCTGTTCATTATTTTCCCTCTTTGATTTGATAAGCAACACTCGAACAATTATTTCCATTATTTTTCATTATTAAGGTCTTGTTTAGAATCACTCCTACTGAGTTTGAGCATCATCCTCGATCGATATACTTGAATGCGCAAAAGCCGATGTTCAGCCAAAACATGTTGGGTACCTGCAGAATAAAATAACCAAAATTAAACTATAAAATGAAATAATAATAGTGAAAGAAACGAGAAACTAAAATGGACAGACAATAAGAAAGAAATGATGAACCTTCATCCAGGTCATCATGAAGCAACTCCTCCATATCCCCCTACTCTCATCACTGTCTTCTTCCTCGTGCTCAAGAAGTATCATCACCATTTATTTCCAACTGAAGATTAAGAAATGGATTCATGGCCTTAGGGTCATGGTTTAATTAACTTAATCTAATGAAAAATTAGTGAGTTAATTATTATATATATGCATGTGAAGTGGGAAAGAGAGAAAACATATGTCTTCATCATCTTCTTCTCCATAAACCGAATTTAAAGAGAAGAAACAGGCCAAGCTTCACTCTTTATATTCAGCCATCAAATTAACAAGGTAAACATGTATTTTTCTTCTTAAATTTCATAGATTTCTCTAGTAGGAAACTAGTTCTAGTTAACCCATTGTTCAAATGTTGATATTATATGAACTAATTTAAGTTACCATTGTACGGTATATTGTGAAATTAAATTGAAACTATGAAATTTTAGTTGTTAAATTTGGTGCATGTGAGAACTGAAATAGATGATGTAGGAATAAGTTTGATTTAATTGTTGAAATATTAAAGATTAAATTGAATGGAATAATTTTTTTTTTTTGGAAGTTTTTTTATGCTATAGACTGATAGTTAAGGTTCTTGTAGTATTTTTACGAAGTTGAATTTAGATTCGATCAGGAAAACCTAAAGATATGAGCATGTTGGATCTTAAGGTTAATAAGTTTGATTCATGTTTGCATTGTTAGTTGTGACTTTTTCAATTGTGCACTAATGAATTTCCATAATCGATATCAAACGTAGCTAAAGACGATATTGAGACATCCAAAGATAAAAGAAAAGAAAAGGCCATCCGCGAATCCATAAAATCCATCCCTCCCCTTTCATCCAAAGATTCCTCCTCTCTCCGTCTAACCTTCTTACTTGCCTGACCGAGTGCTCCTCCCGGTCATTCACTCATTTTTTTCAGACCATAAATTTATTTTTAGTTTATGAGTTCAAATTTTAGTAAGATGATCTTGTTGATTCAAACATTGGTACATGGTTATCAAATGTAAAATTTTCATAAATAATTTCACATTAATGTGTGATCTAAATGACCCCATATTATCATATTCCTTTTATTTTGAAAAAAAAAATTATCCAAAATAAAAGCACAATAGTTAAAATTGATAAATAAAAAGTGAAGGGTTATAGTTACTTATATGAGAGCAAAATTTATGATTATATTTTTTTCCTTGTATTGAATCAATTAATAAATAAATTAAGAACAAAGGTAAATTACCTAGTTGGTCATTCAATTTTTAAAGCATTTTTATTTTGGTCACTTTTAATTTTTTTTACAATTTTGTCACTCAACTTTTAGGGCGTTTTCATTTTAGCCACCTAAACGTCAAGTCTTTAACGACGACTAATTGTACAGGCCTAATCATCTCCGCATCATGTCTACACTTTCATTTTGATCACCCAACTTCTAGGTTTTTTTCATTCTGGTCACCGAATTTTTTCAAGTTTTGGTTCGGATAAAAAAAAATAAGGATTAAAGTGAAAAACGGTAAACACTAAAATAATGCAATAAAAATTTGTCAAATTATACTTGTTTATCCTCTTGCCAAAAATTTTAAATTTATTTTAAATATTTCAATATTATATTAATAAATCAGCTGACACCATCAAGAGATAAAAAAATTCAACAATTGATTTAATTGCTTTTGATGTTTTGAAATTTAAATTCTCAATATTGACAAAAAAAAATTTAAAATTTTTTTGTAAGAGGATTAACAAGTACAATTTGACAAAAATTTTAATATATTATTTTAGTTTTTTTTTTCTTTTTCACTTTAATCTTTATTTTCTTACCCAAACGAAGACCTAAAAAAAGTGAACGGGCTGAACACGGATGGCGGCAAAGGAATACGCATTAAACGGCATAGACCATGACGATTGCGGAAGTTTCTTGAAGAGAAGGTTCGATACTGCGTGCGAGACTTTGTGAGATTTTTTATATAAATAATTGATTGATAAAAAGGAAAAAAAATCGGTTTTTTTTTAGTTGGACTTGACGTTCATAAACGCCTATAAATATGGAGTTGAGTTGAGAACATCAATTCAGAGCACCTCCTCCGTTTCTTTAACCTACCTTACTTTAATTCATTCACAAACCCTTACCCTAAATCTATTCTATTCTCTTAGATTTAGATTTCTCCTACCCCAATACAAAAAATTAATGGAAGGAAACAGGTCAAACGGCAATGGGTCATCATGGGCAGACCAATGGGACTACTCCGATCCAGCGGCTGCCACCAGTACTGCGAACGAGAACAAAAGCAGCAGCGGTGGGGCCACCGCCAAGTACAAGCAGAAGGTCGGGGATGGGCTTGAGAAGACCAAATCTGTGGCTTCAACTGGGATGAAGAAGGTCAAACAAGGAACCTCTTCTGGGATTCAATGGATCAAGGACAAGTATCATAAAACTACCCACAAGCATTAGGATTATTAGACTTTGTTTATATTCCTTTTGGCTTTCCTTTAACTGGTTTTAATTTCATTCATTCATCTCTATCCATAATGATTTATTCCTTTGTTTTGATGTAAAACTGCAAATTATATCATAATAATAGATCAATATTGCTTTCCTTTGTTTTGATGTAAAACTGAGGTCAGCGGCAATCTCGGGCAGCCAAAGAGCTCAGTCTGCGAGTATTGTATGTATAACCGAAGGCGGCTAAAGCTAACCCGGTTCACCGTCTCTTTTATTACAAGGTGTTCTAAATTCTATTTCTTCAAACTGAATTAGATTTTCATGTTCCCTGTAACTTAAAATTTGTTCTTATCATCGACAAACAGGCAGGATGTATCGGTTATCTAGATTGCACTCTGCAACTGCAGTGATTATAACTCTGTTAACGACTTAAAACTGTTTTGATATATGAATCTGCCAGTTTTGAAACCTGAAAGGCTGAGTTTTTGGTGTCTCTCGGTACAAGTTTATTAATTATCGATTCATACGATAAATAAAGAGGTGAAAGAAGTGATACATATGGAAAACCATGCATCAGACAAGTTTCTGATAGCTTGTGAAAGTCTCAGAGACGGTTCAGATGTTAGAAAGGGCAGCTTAGAAGAATTTATGGGTAAATTGGTCTGTTTCTTTGCAGATGTGTTGAAAGTATGTACCTTCTCATTCTCATTGACCAAGGTGTTTCCTTTCTTCATCTAAGCATAGCAAAGCCAGAAAAAAAAAAAAGAAAAACCCTTTAATCTCAATGATAAATTATTGCAAAAATGTTAATGTCAGCTGGAGCTGGTCAAGATTTGGACTTGAGATGAAAGTGAAAGCAAGAAAGCCTGCAAGAAGAGAGGTGAGATATGGGGGGGCCTTGGAATTGGCACTCATCCATATCCAATAAATAAATTAAAATGATAATATAAAACAATAATCACAACATAAAAGTATCATACAAATTTATTAAATTAAACCATATTTCAAATTGATTAAGGGTCTTTTTGGATGGGCGTTTACCTCTAGTGCTATGCATTTAATTTTTTTTGTTTCACGTTATAGTATCATTTCAATATTTATTCTCACCATCACCATTGTTTTTATACTAATCACAGGTAAACTCACTGCGCATCCAAAAGAGCTCAAATAAAATTACAATTTCAAATACAACAATTCATTGAAGTTGATGGGGAAATAATGAATGAAAGTAAAAAAGGAATGAAAAAAAAGTCATAAGGGAACAACTTTTTGGCTCTTTGATTTTTTTTTTTTAAAATTTCATGTTCATTTTATTGTTTATATTTGAGATTCGTGACTGTCCGATCCGAATCTAGACTCTCCTCTTAAAAATACAATGTATCTTACTATTGCATTCAATTATTTTTTTTCTTTTTTGAAATGTCCATCGCACTCAATTACTTATTAGTTTTTAGGTTTTTGACCGTGATTATAAAGAAGAATAAGTAAAAGTAATGAAGATAACCCTTAATAAACCATGCTTTTTATTGATTGTTTTATTTGTCGGCAAGTATTGATTTTTTTTTTTAATCATGAGCAATAGGGTTTTTTATTGGTTCTCTTCTTCATTAATATTTTACTGCAGATGTGATTTTTGTTATAAATAAGTATTGTCACAAGATTCTTTTCTTTTTTGAGAATAGGAAAAAGTCATTTGAAAATAAATTTCTTAACTTAACTGCAAACCCCCATTAGAATTTTCACTAATTTATTTTCCACGTGTCATGATTATTGTCGAAACCTATTTTTTTAAAACGTGTTTCGAAAATTACTCTAAAATTGGAAAATAGGAGTCGCCACCAATCTTTTTATACGGTGTGATTGGATCACCACAAAACATTAAAAATCCGTTTTGAAAAATATTTTGGTCTTCGCAATCCAGAAAACAAGTTCGGGAGTCGGTTACGCATGAGGAAGGGTTAGCACCCTCATACGCCCAAAATTGGTACAACGTTGATTATCTTAGGGTCTTGTTTGTAAAATTTTGAACGTTAGAATAAAGTTTAAAATACGATCCTTACATGCATGAGTTATGTTTAAAAGAAACCGATTTTTGTTTGGAAGTCCCACTATTTCAAGGTGATCGAGAAAGAAAGTTACGTCCAGTGAGTTAGGACATAACATTTCGAGATCCAGAAATAACGAGCTTTCCTTTGTTGTAAACTTTTTTAAACTTTGGAGAAGGATGTTCGATTATCTCGATTTGAAGAAAAGTCGCACCTAGTAAGTTAAGACACAAATTTTCAGAAACATAGCCTCGATTTAAGGGTATTCGATTATTTCGATTTGAAGAAGAATCGCGCCTAGTAAGTTAAGGCGTAAATTTTCAAAACTCGAAATAAAAGAATGTTGCTTTGATTTTAAAGGTTTTATGAAGATAATTTTGAAAACAAATATATGAGTTTAATATGAATGAGCAATTAATAATGGATATTAGATAATACGAAGCAAAATAATTAGGCAGATGAATGATATACAAAAATAAAAAATATGAAATACGAAGACATAATAATTAAAATTTAAATACAAATATTGAAGATGAAGAAAAATAAAACAATCGAGGTTGAAAACGAGATTTTTGGATGCTCGAGGGCAAAATAGTAATTTTGGACACTTGAGGGGCAAAATAGTAATTTGGGCAAATTCGGGGTCAAAAACGGGATTTTTAGACATTCGGGGGAAAATGGTAATTTTTGAAAGAATCTGAGTCAAAATGGTATTTTGGAAGTTCGAGGGTAAAAATGTAATTTTTAGAAAAATCCAGGTCAAAAATTGTATTTTGGAAAGTTCGGGGCTAAAAAAGTAATTTTTGGAAAATTAGGGTCAAAAATGAAATTTTGGAAAGTTCGGAATAAAAATGTAATTTATGGACAATTTAGGGACCTTTAAGGCAATAGAAACAAAAACAAGTGACACGTGGCAACCTCTCAGGCATCTTGAAGTCAAAGGACTAATTTGAAAATCATGAAAAATTTCTAGGCCAATTTTGTAATTAAACAGAACTTGATTTAGGGATGAAATTGAAACAAATTAAAAATAAAAGGGACCATTTGCACATTTAAACCAAAATCATGACACATGGCAGCCTCTCAGGTCTTCAAAAAAATGAAGGATCAAATTGAAAAAGAATGAAAATTATTGGGCAAATTTACAATTAATTAAAAAAAAGGACCTCATTGAAAATTGAAAATAAAGCGGAAGGACCAATCACATAAATAACCCCTTTCTCAAAAAACACGCGGATCCTCTGTAGCGGGTAGGATCGAGTCAGGCTGGAGCTTGGGTCCTAGCTTGAAACGACACCGTTTTGGGGCTTTAAGCCAACACCAAAACTCTACCGTTTAGATCCTATATATAAACCAAATTCAAGCCTTTTTATCATTTCCTTCTTTGCTTTTAAAAAAAAACTTCAGAAATTCTCTCAAAACGGGGCTCTCCCCTCTCCATGGTCGACCGTCTGAAACCAATGTCCGGCGGCCGTCTGTCGCGCGTAGCCGCCACGCGCCGTCACCGTCCGCTGTACTCCGCCGTCTCCAATGGTTTTAGGTAAGAAAATCATCCTTTTTCATTCTATTTTCTTTTTTTTTTAAACAGATCTAGCTCTAGATCGAACCCGATCTAGCCTAGATCTAAAAGAATTTCTTTTTAAAAAAATTATTTAAAAAAAAAACCAAATCTGTTCTCTTTTTCTTTCTTTTAACAAAGGCTTCGACTCATTGATCCTTTTGTTTTCCTAAATTTATTTCATTGTTCAAGTCCTTGTTTCAAATCTATTTTGCACCTTCGGTTCATTATCAAATCTGTTTCTTTTTTATAACATAAATTTGATTTTCATTTTTCATGTTTAATTCATCTTTGTGTTCTTTGCAGATCCATACGCGTCGGAGCATGGGCGACGTTCGGGGTTTGCGACAGCGATAGTTTGGAGGACTCCGATGGCGACTCCGGTTGTGGTGCGACCAAGGGAATGTTTTATGCCTTTTCGTTTTTTCTTTTTTATTATTAAAAATTAATATTTATTATTAATAATTATTATTATTACAGCTATTAATGTTATCAATATTATTAGTATTATTTTTATTATTATTATTATTATTATTATTATTATTATTAATGTTATCAAAACCATTTAATACGTATATTCATTACATTTTTGAAACCACTAAAAATACTAATAACAAATAGTAACAGAAGTATTTAATATAGAGATTAATGTATATCTGGGAGCTGATGTGATTATGAATTTGCAATCATAAATGATAATAACATATATCGAAAAGTAACTGAATATCTTAGTGTTCAAGTGTTATGAATCTGGCTTATGTTTGCTTCTGTATTTTGATGCTATTCGGATGCCTCTGCTGGAATTAATTGCTTCTTATCTTTTTTCTCAAATGTTTTGAAAGTTTATTCTCTTATACCAGTTTGCAATGTTCAAACAAATCAAAGTCAGTACCCTTACAATGATTTTCAATTTTGGCTTTATAGCCAATATTTACAATGACTTTATTTTGTTTCTTCTAATTAAATGCTTGTCTTCTCTCCTTTTTTTGCAGGTCAACTGTGGAGGCTGTAGCAGTGGCGGTGGTAGAAGCAAGTTGAAGCTGGAGGTGGTGCAATTTGGTGCTGACGTGGCGTGCCCTGAGTGGTTGAAATGAGAGCAACTGCAGTGCAAATTGGTAGCAGATTTAGGCTTTTGTTTAGGAAGGTCATTTCGGGTTGTAAAAGTTTGGGTCATTTAGGTTTGGGCCTTTAGTTGGACTTTTAAGTGTGTGTAATTAGACATTCAATTGGGCCAATTGGGCTTGTATTTTGGACTTTTAAATTTTAATTTAAAGTAAATTTAAATTTTAAAATAAATTTAAACCCAAAGTAAGTTTAAATTTAAAATAAATTTAAACTTAAAATAACTTAAAATTTAAAAACAATCCACAATTGGATTCACGTTGGTTTCAAGATTGGGTCCGGACAAATTGGGCTCCAACAGTTGCCCCTCTTTGCTCGTTGCTGTGTAACATGAATGGAGCAAAGACCAAAAGAATGCCCAATTTGTCGGGTCTCATCTCTTCGACGCTCTTTCTTCAACTGGCCCACCCTTCGCTTTATTGACCGTTCGATTTCACTGCATCTGCTTTCCTATCTTTGGCATTATGATTCCATGTTGCCTAGAAGCAATTTCAAAAAGACAAAACTTGCTACTGTAATTTCAGAAGATTGGAATTTGTCACCGTAGCCTTTGAGTCTGGTTTCATTGACTTGGCCTTCTTCTCAGTATCAGAAGTATGACCACCTTGTTGTTTTGGATAACTGCAATTTGCCCCAGACTCAGGGTAGGAGATTGGTTGATGATGATCTGCCCTAGGCTCGGGGTAAAAGATCAGTGATGTAACTTCACTCCATTCCACTGCAACTTCATGGAGATTGAGATACACTACTGTAGTTTTAATCTAGCTTCACTGCAACTTCAGGAAGGTAAGATTCGATGTCGAAGCTTCATCTTGCTCTTATTACGACTTTAGAGAGATAAAGACTTGCTATTGTAGTTTAGATCTGATCCACTATGACTTCGAGGTAGAAGTTTCACCGTCGTGGGTTCGATCTTTTATGTTTCTAAGGTACAAGGTTACCATTGCGACTTAAATCTTTCCCTTTGTGCCTTCGTGGTACTGGATTTACCGTTGCGGCTTAAATCTTTCCCTTCATCTCTTTGAGGTGCTAGGTTCGTCATTGCGACTTAAGCCTTTCCCTTTTGTATCTTTGCGGTACTAGATCCGCCGTTGCGGCTTAGATCTTTCCCTTCATGTCTCTGAGGTACTAGGTTCGTCATTGTGACTTAGACCTTTCCCTTGTGTCTTCGTGGTACTGGATTCGCCGTTTCAGCTTAAATATTTCCCTTCATGTCTCTCAGGTATAAAGTTCGCCGTTGTGACTTAAACCCTTCCCTTTGTGTCTTTGTGGTACTGGATTCGCCGTTGCGGCTTAAATCTTTCCCTTCATGCTTCTGAGGTACACGGTTTGCCGCTGCGATTTAAACATTTCCCTTTATATCTTCTTGGTATTGGATTCGTCATTGCGGCTTAAATCTTTCCCTTCATGTTTCGTGGTACTAAGACCTATAGAATATGCTCAAATGGGCCTCTAGGTAGGCCAGATTGTTTAGGATGTCATGCTCAAAATGAGTCAAAATGCTCCTAATTAGATGGATGTGCATGATTATTGTTAATTTTTCAAAGATTAGTTTCTTCGGCCTTAGGATTATCTCCTTACGTCTTCTCAAATCTATGACTTGGCAGATTCTCAAAACGTTCTTTTCAGGTTTGATTCTTTTAACCGGTGGTTTTGTTTAGGGTCCTCATATCATTTAGGAAATTTCTAAAATAATACTCGCGGATCCTTGCTTTTTCATGCGGTTTTGGTCTATTATCCATTATCTTGGTATGAAAATACTTGGGCAGTGTGGGAAGGAATGAGATTGTATTAGAGTTAGATCTTGAAGAACTTGTTGGCTAAATACAAATTGCCGAATATTTACAAGGAACAAAATAATTACAAGGAACAGTATTAGATGCCTAGATATCAAATATGAGTTTCTCTGATCTGAGGATCATCTTTCTGTTTGATATGTATCTGGAGATCCTAGAATACTTCGTCGATGCCCCAAGATGTAAAATTTCTCTATCTTGTCACATTTGACGGAACAATTGTCGCCCTCGTTTTCCATTTGAGCTACTCGTTTCGGGTTTTCAACTCAAAGCCCATTTGGTTTCAGGATGCCCTTTCATGCGTTTTCATCCTAACCTCTCCGTTTTTTTTTAGGTAAAATATTTCTTCATCGAGTCTGAATTTACTAGGTTGTATAGCTCTTTGCCATCCATTTCTGTCAAAATTAGAGCTTGTAACATCCGCGTTCTTGAATCGGATTTGGAATAGTAATAGAGTAGAATTGAGAATTAGACTATATAGCTAAAATAAGAAAATAGTTAGAAAATTAAGGATTAATTAGTAAGTGTGAGAAAGGAAGAATGACTAAATAGTAATTTTTCCAAATTGAATTATGAGTAATTATGGGAATTAGATTGATTAAGGAGGGTCAAAAGAGTAATTTGGTGGAAGATATTTTTGGAGGCAATGTTTTGGGCCAAAGTGTAAAGGTGGAAGGTCCAAGGACTAAAAGTGCAATTTTGCCATTATTAAAGAAAGATATTTTTATAAAGAGAAATTGATAGAAAAGTCTAGAGAAATGAAGAAAAGAAATGATGAAAAGGCTATAAAAGCCATCAGCCATGGTGCTTCACGTTGGCCACCATTTTTCCACCATTTCAACTTTTTCTTTTCTTACAAATTAGTCCTTTTTCACCAAATACAAACCAATTAAGCTAGTTTCTTCCAAATTTCTTCAAGATTAGTGAATAAAATTGATAGAGAAGTGTAGTAGCTATCCAATTGTTAAAAGAAATGCATTCATACTTGTCTTGGAGGAGAAAGAAGATGGGAATTAGTGTTGAATACAAGTGATTAAGGTAAGAAAGCTAAACTCCTCTTTAAATACATGTTAGTTTTGGTTTAGAAACATAGATTATGATATGTTGAATGATTTTAATGTGAATATATGTGTTTTGTATGGAATTGAAGAGAAAGAAAAGAAGGAGAATGATTCAATTGAAGAGAAAGGAAAAGAGAAGATCAAAGAGGGAAAGGAAGTTTTCTACTAGAGTTGTAAGTACTACAAGATTTTAAATTGAAAATTTATTCTCTTTAAATTATATGATTAATTGTGATAAAAATGAGTAAGATGATATGTTTAGTTATAAATATGGTGATTAGGTGTGATTAAATGAAATTTAGTGCAAAGGAAATATGAGAAGGGAAAAATTCACTTCAAAACAGTTTGGACAGTAACATGAGACTAACTTCGAAAATTCACCAAAAATTGTATATAATGAGTTAATGGTCGAATTATATATGTAATTAAATCTTATTGAGTTTAGTTTCATATGGAAGAAACAGTGAAAGAAAAGGAACTGCATATTTCGAGATATACTAGTTTTAGTGTAATAAGGTCAGAGTAGATTCGAGTTCCCCTGTTCTGACTTTGAAAAATTATAGAAAAATGTAGAAATATTATTAGAGACTAAAATTTATATGGCTGAATATTTAATGAGTCTATTTTCAACAGAAATAGACAAAAACATTATTTGATCTTTTTAATAAAAGATAGATAATTTTTAGTGAAGAAAGGTCGAAACTGTCAGGCAGCAGCGAAGGGGTAAATTGAAAGAATTTACTGTACAAATTGGCTAAATTAAAAATTATGGAAATTTTATGGTAAAAAGATGATTGAGTCTAGTTTCAGAAAAATAAAACGGATTATAATTTCAAATTCTGAGGTAAGTTGGAATATGAGGATGAATGTGTGTTATGGTGAAATTATGGTAAGTTAAATGTTACATGCAAGAAAGGTTAGAAATTTTATACACATGAGTAATTAAATGTTTGATAAAATTAAGCAATAAATAAATAATCATCTATTATGCTTGTAGTGCTTACTAAGCCTTCACCGGCTTAACGCGTTTATTTTAACGCATAGGTACAAAAGCTACGGAAAGCTAGAGTCGAGCAAGGGACCTCTCATCACATCACATCACTTTTGAAGCTCAAGTTTAGGTAATTTACTTTGAAGAAAAATGACATGTACAAATAGTATACTTAGGTGTCCCTAATGAACAAGTTACTAATATTGTTTTGAAAATTTACATGAATTGAAAAAAAAAATTTATTATACTCGTTTTTAATTCTCTGACATTTTATGTAATACTCTTATGCCGGGTTTATACGTGTGAACCGGGTGTAGGGGTGTTACAGAGCTCCTCCAGAGAAGGCCTTTTTCACCACATACGGCCCTTCCCAATTAGGCATCCATTTTCCTCGAGAGTCTTTGTGTATTGGGAGTATTTTTTTCAAGACTAAATCTCCCTCGTGGAATTCTTTAGGGCGGACCTTTTTGTTTTAAGCACGCATCATCCACTTTTGGTACATCTGACCATGACGGATGGCTCTTAACCTCTTTTCTTCGATCAAGTTCAACTGATCATATCTGGCTTGGATACATTCTACTTCGTCTAAATTTATCTCTTACAAGACTCAGAGAGAAGGAATCTCTACCTCGATGGGTAAAACGGCTTCCATCCCGTATACAAGTGAGAATGGCGTTGCCCCAGTAAATGTTCTGACTAAAGTCCTATAAGCAAGGAGGGCGAATGGTAATTTTTCATGCCAGTTTTTATAGGTTTTTGTCATTTCCACAATGATCTTTTTGATGTTTTTATTTGCGCTTCCACTGCTCCGTTCATATTTGGGCGATATAGAGATGAATTATGATGTTTGATCTTTAATTTCTCACAAACCTCCGATATCGTGCTGTTATTCAAGTTCAATGCATTGTCCGATATGATCTTTTCTGGCAAATCATATCGGCATATGATTTCCTTTTTTAAGAACTTGCTAATTGCAGACTTTGTAACGTTGGAATAAGAGGCAACTTCTACCCACTTGATAAAGTAGTCAATAACTAAAAAGATGAATCTATGCCCATTAGAAGCCTTTGGTGAAATCGGCCCGATAAAATCCATGCCCTACATAGAAAAAGGTCATGGAGAAGTTATGACATGCAGATGTAATAGAGGTACGTGAATTTTATCTCCACAGATTTGGCATTTGTGACATTTCTTGGCATAATTGATACAATCATTCTCCAGAGTTGACCACTGGTATCTGAATCTCATGATCTGCCTAGCCATTTTGAAACCATTAGCGTGCGTTCCGCAAATCCCTTCATGGACTTCTTCTAGGATTTTTTTAGCCTCAATTGCATCAACACATCTTAGCAACACCTGATCCTTTCTCCTCTTATACAAAATTTCCCCATCAACCTTTGTTCTTTTTTTAATATGTTTTTTTAACAAATTTAATGAAAATATTGTTAAAAAGGTTAATGGGGATGATGTGAAATTTCATATGTGAAATATTTTTAATGAGATGTAATTTATTACTTAGGTAACCTAATAAGATAATTACATGTGGAAAATAATAAAAATAAATAAATAATACATTAAATTAAAAATAATAGCTCTTAATTTAAAGAAAATAAACGTGATTTCAGGATCACAACTCAGACGAGTTGAGTCGATTAATTTATTTATTTAAATATTTACGACTTCGTTAGCATCGTATTAAAATTTGATTATGAAATTTTAATGTTTAGATAGTTAATTGAGTAGAAATGATTAAATTATAATAAGTGTAAAAGTAGAGATGGTTAATTAGAAGGACCAAATGAGAAAATTGACCAAAAGAATGTTAGTGGGTGGATTAGCATGATTTATATTAAGTATAAATAGGTTTAATTAAAACTAAAAAGGGGAAATTAAAATTTAATGATAAAAGTCTTAAAATTTACAAAATTGTCATTGGTATATATATTAAATTAAAGAAATTTAAGAGAAAATTTTCATCATTTCACTTCATCTTCTTCCTTTCTTACGGCTAAAAGAGAGAAGAGCTAGGTTTTTTACATGCTATAAAACTTGTTAGTGTTGAAAATGCTTGTTCTTGAAAGTTTTGCATAGATTTGTATGCTTGATGAATAGATTCATTGATTTTGTAAAGTGATTTTGAATGAAATTAGAGTTTAGGGAATAAAATGCAAAGGTGGAGAAATTGTGTGCATTTGGTTGAAATAAATGGTTTGTAAGGATTTGTACTTGAGCTATGAGTGTTCGGTTGGATTGCACCTAGAAGAAAATAAGTACTTTTGCATGCTTTATGTTGAAATGACTAGATTGAATAAAAGGAAAAATATTAGGATTAAAATGTAATTTCCCAAAAAAGATCAAATTGTGTTAAATGATCTAATTGTGTGTTTAATGTGAAACTTTGGATGATTTATTGATTTAGATTACGAGCGTGCCATGGATCGCGAAAAAGAGAAATTAGCATAGTAGTCCTTGAAGCCTATCTGTAACTGCAATTTAATCCGGTAAGTTTGTTGTGACATCCCTAAAATTGATATATAATAAAAGAAGTAATAAGTTGAATAATGTATAACTGATTTTTTTGGTAAGATGAGGAAATGATATAAAAGAGAGGATTGAGGAGTGTAAAAAATTTAATTATAATAATTAAGAAGTAGGTTTTAGTATATTGATTTAAAAGTAAGGACTAAATCATAAATATGTGGAAATTTTTTGTCTCAAGTGTAAATATTCAAAATTTAAGGGATCAAAGTGTAAAAATGAGAAAGTTAAAGGACCAAAAGTGAATATATACCAATTTACTATTATATGAAATTGGCATGCAGGAACCAAATTGAATAATTGAAGAATCATGAGAGACTAAATCGTACTTTTTCCAAATTAAGTGATGACTCAAGGATAGAATTTTGAAATACCAATAAGGGTAAAATGATCAATTAGTAAGAGGGAGAACTCTAGAATGTAATGATGATGTTGATGATATTTTAGAGATATTTTTCATTAATTAGTTAGTTAAATATTATTTTATTAATATTTTACTTAGATATTTATTATTATTTTATTTAGAAAATTGTAGTATAAAAATAAATGAAGGATGAAAGAAATTTATCATCCTTCCAACGTGAGTAAAAGGGTGAGAAAAAAAGTTTTCTTTTTTTTTTTTTTTTGCAATTTGGTCCTTTGCATTGAAAACCTATGTTTTTAACAAACTTTTTTTAAAATTTCCTTAGATATTAGAGAGAGAAGATGAAGTAGAGATTCTAGAGAATATGTTCATCAATTTAGAAGTAAGAAAATAGTAGATGAAAGTGGAGAAAATAAGAAGAAAAAGAAAGGAAAGTGGTGAAGAAGAGAAATGCATGAAAATGAAGAAGAAAAGAAGAAACTCTTGACAAAGGAGGTAAGTTTCATACTAAACCTACTTGTATTTCAATAGATTGAGTTAAAATGTTTTGAGTGAGATGTATGATACATGTATTTAATCTAATACTAGAAATAGAAAGTATTTGATGAAGAATAAAGGCTAAAAAACACTAAATTGGTAAGAGAAAATGTGATTTGAATGGTGAAAAGTACTAAGATTAAGAAATGAATATGTAATCTACACAAAAACATAAGTGATTAAATTGCATAGTAATCTAAAGTATGACAATTATGTGTGATTGAATGAAACATAGTGCAAAGAAACATGGAAAAGGAAACATTTTCATTAAAACAGTTTGGATAGTAGCAGTGAATTAAATTTGAAAATTCACCAAAAATTATAGAAATTTAGTTAGAGGTTGAATTAAATATGTAATTAAATTTTATTGAGTCTAGTTTCATATGGAAGAAACGGTGAAAGAAACGGAATTGTATATTTTGAGATATATTAGTTTTTGTGAAACAAGGTAGGACTAGATTCCGGTTTCCCTATTCTGACTTTGGAAAATCATAAAAAAATTGTATAAAAATGATTAGAGGATGAAATTTATATTTTTAAATTCTTAAAATGAGTCTATTTTCTAGAGAAACAAAAGAAAACATCATCCGAACCCTGTACTAATAGATAATTAATTTTTAGTAAAGAAATGTCGAAACTATCAAGCAGTAGAGAAGGGGAAATTTTGAAGAATTTTCTGTATGGATTTGCTAAAGTAGAAATTCTGAAATTTTTATGGTAAAAAGATATTTGAGTCTAGTTTCAAAAACATCAAGCGGATCATAATTTCAAATTTTTTAGCTCAATATATAAATAGTTTAGTGAATATGACTCAAGTGGATAACTTTGAAATTAACACATAGTAAATAGTGGAATTATAAATAATGTATTGTTACATATAAGCATGCTATATACTAAAAGCTAAAAATTTTAATAAATATATATATACATAAAGGATGTGGAATGGAGAGGAGCAGGAGGAGGAAAAATATATATAGTAGATGAATTTGAAATGTTTCGAAATAGTTATAAGTAATGGAATGATTAATACATGTGAGTATATTTAAACGAATTGATAATAATAAGTGAATAATTGTTAATTGATGTGATATTGAAATCATTATTAAAATTTTATGAAGAATTAAATTAATTGGTAAATTTAGAAATAAATATGAAATATACATAAAGTGGGTAAACTACTTTTGAAAAAAATCCTCCAATGGTCTTATTTGTAAAACTTAAATATTTGTGTTAATTTTATAAATTTCGTTATCTTTGATTGAATATCATGTTTCTATCAGGACTTGAGATTAGAAATAGATGTTAGTGGTTGTTATGTAAAATGAAGTGGTTATTATGACATCTGAATACGATTTAGGTAATGAAATAAAAATAAATAAATAAAAAGTGTGGAACTTGTAGGAAAAAGGAGACGACGTCATGATAACAAATTCGTCATGTCATGACATGAAACCCTCAACGTCGCGACGATAGTCCAAAATTTTTATAGACTTTGCAAATTGGTCTTTGATCAATTGTGGATGTTTTAATGAGTTCCTTTGACTCATAATTAGTGTTGTCGTAAATTCAATATTTACTAAAATGAGTAAATGATCTATATTAATTAAATAATATGATAAACTGATTTTAAAATTTTTAATAGCTGCTCCAGCAACGAATGTGACATCCCGGTGCCTTGACTCAGCGATTAGGTCGAGTATGGGGGTGTTACATTCGTAATGTTAAATTCTTACTTGTAAATGCTTATAACTACCTTCTTTGTGGATGTTGAAAAATGGGAAACGACAATTGAAGATGTGTAAGATGGAAACGATGGAAGGATAATTACCCGGCCTTGTGCCAAAGTTTCAAAATGGTCTGATGGTTGAGATCCTGCATTTGTTGCGGATTCTCTACAGCATCGTGAGTCACTATAAAGTGAATAGAATCCAAGATTGGATTACAAACCCTACAATGGCTGAGATTTATGCTAGTTTGCATATTCTCGTCAGCTTCGTGTGAGCAGCATCGTAGGGAACAGTTATACCGTATCAATGGTTTAGGTACCGCATGTGATGCGAGTCCTTGTCAGCTTAGTGTGAGCAGCATCGTATACTGGTAACAGAAATGACCTTTGGGTCAACAGAGATGAAATCGGATAAAGATCACTGAAGTACAATTCTGTTTGGCTCGATTGATTTATAGATTGTACCACACTTGTTATTCGGTAAATTTATGAACTTTATGAACTTGCTAAGTTATGAAAGCTTACCTATGAAATTGTTGTTGTTTTGTAGAATATTTTGTTGCTTGAGGATCAGATCGTCTCTAAGAAGTCACACTATCGCGATGATTGTTTGGTAGTTTTTCATCACTTGGTTATATAACATGTACTAGGATGAAGTTGTCTTGTACTACTCGTATGGGATTATTGAATTCCTTGTTGTGAATTTTAGTTAAATGTTGAACATATTTTGTTTGTTAGTTCAATGTGATATACATACTTTATGAGATGTATGCAATGTCTTCAAACTATGCACAATGTATTGGCATGTTGTACTCTGAAGTTATGAAATGATGAATGGTTGATAAACTTGAGTTTATGTATGATTCATTGAATTCTACATACTTGTTTCTGTAGAATTCATGCATGTATCAGTAAAAGTACAGGGTAGGAGAGAGGTTATTCACTGACTTGAGTTGTATCGGTAGTTGTATAATAGGTATCAGTAGTCTATGTACTTGTACCATTAGAAGATGCAAGGGAGGACTTCTTAGCTCTCTGGAGTTTTTAATATTGGTAGAAGTATGACTTGTATCGGTAGAAGTCTCCAAAATTAGTAGAAAAGACATTTGTGCCCTTTTGCGTTGTATTGATATTCATTTAATGATTTTTAGTCGCGTATGATGTAATATTTCTTTAAATATGATTGAAAGGCTTTAAAAATTTAAAGATAAATTGCAATAGATGATCGGAAGACTCCCGGAACCCTAACCGATGACAATAACGGGTTTTTAATGTTACATTTATCCTATTACAAAAAAATTTTAATTTCTATTTTTTAATATTAAAATTTTAAAACATCAAAATTAATTAAATAACTTGATGAAATCTTTTTTTGATAATATCAACCAATTTGTTATTGTAATATTGAAATTAATTAAATTAGTTAATTTAATTTCCTTCTAAATTCTATTTTATGTTTTCAGATTATTCTTAATGAAATCAACTCAAATAACCATATTTAATAATTATTTTATAAACTTAAATTTCTTTGAATTATATAATATTGGATCTTCTACTAAGCTAAACGCAAAGAAAATACTTGCAATTAATTTAATGCTTGTTCTTCATTTGGGTAAAGAAGTGATGAAAAAGTTTTTAAGTTTCGTTTGACATGGAAAATAAAATTAATTAATTGCAAGAATTTTTCTTTACTTTTAGTTTAAATACGAATTATTTGAGTTTATTTTAATTTGGAAACATAAATAAAAAATTAAAAATTTAGAGGAGATTAAATTACTTAATTTAATATTATAGTAACAAACCACCTAACACTATCAAGGGATTAGTTTTTTTTTTCAATAATTTATTTAATTGATTTTGATGTTTTGAAATTTAAAATTTCAATTTTAAATGAATAGAAATTTGGAGCTTTTAGCAATGGGGAAAACAAGTACAATTTGACCATTTTTTAGCATTATTTTAATTTCTACCTCTTTTTCACTTTAATCCTTAATGTTTTCTACCCCAATCAATACTTGAAAAAAGGATAGTTTTTTGGGTGACAAAAATGAAAGTGTGAACATGATGTGGTGTGTACAGTCAATCGCCATTAAAGATTTAACGATTGGGTGACTAAAATGAAAACACACTAAAAGTTAAGTGTTGAAATTACAAAGATTTCAATTTGGGTGACCAAAATGAAAATGTCTTAAAATTTGGTTAACAAACTAAGTAGTTTATTTTATATTATATTACAAAGTCTAACCCTCAAAATTGATGTGAACAACTTACTTAACTAACACGTGAAAAATTTACTTTTATGTTAATTTATTATATTTTTCGAACAATTTTAAATAAATAAAATTAAAATATGCTTCAATTTCAAATTCTTGATTTTATAGAATATTTTTTTAAGATTTATTTGAACTTTATCTAAACATATCTCATATAATATCATAAAATTAAAATTGATAGAGTAGGCATAGAAATCAATTAAACTCTTCTGTGAAAAACTCATTCAATTTAGCTACCTTCTGTTTGACTACGAATCTTGTGTTTCTCTCAATAAATAGAAATTATGAACTAGGTCAAAACATATATTATTGAATGCAGATATTTTGTCAAAATTTAGTGAGATCTTTTAAAACAAAATTTATTTTTCGAAGAGAATTTCAATCAGATTTCGAGTCTATTGAGAGAATTTGATTTTCCCTACTGAAACACATATAAGTTTTCATTGTGTTATCAGTTTGTGAATTTAGAACTCACTTTCTAAGGAAATCGAGGATTTGAGAATAGAAGAGAATATTGTATTGATAAAAAGATAAGAAACGATAAGCTTACTTAACCCCAAAAGACAAGTACTAATTTAGTAAAAAATTTATTATTATAAATAACACAAAAGCTTAATTTTAAGAAAAACAAATTAATTTTCCATTGTACAACAAAATCAATTTTTAAATTAATTTTTCCAACACTATACATTTTGATTCGTTAGGATGGGTAAAGAGTGTTACAGAACCCCTCAAGCTATTATCAATGTAACAATGCCTCATTAACCTATCCAACCCCCATATATCGTTTTTATCGGTGACAATGGTAATGGCTACATCAACGAGATGGGGTACATAGTCTTCATTCAAAATTTCGATGAAGAAATCAAACTCCACCTATTGTTATCCTCTTCAAGGAAATGGTTTATGTCCATTGCTTCCGTGGATGTCTGTACCTTTTTCTGTCTCAATGTTGTCGTTCTTGCTCTTGCTTTGCTTGATTCTGCAAGATTGCCCTCATCCTCTAAAACTAGTCTCCAATTCGATGAATCTCAGGACATTGTTAGGTGGTTGATTTCTCACACTTCTATAAGCCTTTGTTTGTAAGTAGCTGCATCTAGGAATGAAAGCATCTGATACGAGATGAGATTACGTCTGCCTGTTCTAATTGGGGCTTATGGATTTGGGGTATAAATGAATTCAAAAGACCCCTATTCCTCGATTACTTGGGGGTAGACCGAGATTGAGTTGGTGAACGGGTTGTCTTGATGTGTTGTTTCTTGATTTTCCACATAATTGGCTTAGGCATCTCTTTCTAGATCTTGTGGATGTAATCAGGCTCTTGGGCTTTTTCAACCCTTTCATCCTGTTTGTTTGGGGGTTCTCTCTCCCAATCAGATTGACTATCGCATCATGGGAATGAAACGAAGGGCCAAACTCAAAAGACAAGCATCATTTTCTATTTTCTTGAGCTTTTGGTAAAAAATTGAAATAGATTCTCACTGCATTTTTTATTTCTTTTAAAAAAAACCCAATTCGAAAATAGCACATTATTGACTCTAGAGTTGACAAACAAGCTCGAGCTTGAAAGCTCACTCCTATTAATTCAAGGACAATTCAAGCCCACAATAGTTTCGAGCTCGAGAAAATTCTCAAAATTGAGAAAACTTAAGTTTGACAAACCCATGATCAAGAAAATCCGAGCTCGACAGAACCCGAACCTGTAAGAATTCAAGTTCGAACTGATTTTACCTAAGCTCAAAATAAATCTGATCTAAAGCCTGAAAAAGCTCGAATCATATATATGCTGTAGCTTGATATCACAAAGAATTGATAACTCCTTGGCCTTCTTTAACAAATTACTCCTCTTTTCGAAAACTCTCTTACGAGCCTTCACATTCTCTATCAGCTTCATTTCCGTCCTACGTTTGCCCACCTGTTCTGATATGATAAACTGAATTTCACACACACACAGATATATAAATAAAGCTTTATAATTTACTGACAATGTAACAGAGAGAGACTAACAAGCAGTAAGGTCGGAAACAGAAAACAAAAAATTAGCTTACTTTGCTTTTCTGTCGGAAACTTGACTGCAGGAGAGCTCTCAGGAGGGTGGGACAGAGGGCTTGTGAGAGGTTTGTCTTGCGGCGGGTTGTCTGAAGAGAGATGAGAGTAGTTTGGCAATTTATAAAGGAAATTTGTTTTCAATTTGCAAATTTATTAGCATCTATATCTACATTTATACTAATACAGTTTTCCTGTGTTTTTATACATATTTTTGGTCAAAACCGACCTTCATGTCATAGCTTAAAGATATTGATTCAATTACGTAGATAAAAAATAATGTTAATTCAAAATTATTACGTCTCTTTTTAAGAATTTTTAAAACTAAATCTTTACTTCGTTTTTAATTTTAATTTATATTTTCTTTTTCATTGTTCCTTGATATTTGTTTTGTCTATTTTTTTTTTCAAAAGCATATGTGATTTTATTTTTAGTTTTTAGTTTATAGTCTGTTTTGGTATATTTATGACATTTACCAAGATGCCGTCAGATTTGTTAGTAACCATTCTCAAAGAGTTTTATCCTAGATCATAGTGATAGTGATAGATTCAAGATAATGAGAAGGATTAATCATTTAAGACTTGGCCTTTTATGCATCATTAATGTGGTGGGTCTCTTAGGACTCTTGGCAATTGTTTTTTAATTGATTTGTGTTCATCGTCAAGTTAATTTGATGATGGCGGAAATAGAGTGCAAATTCAAACGATTTGATCAAGTTGATGCATCCCTGATTTCTTTTTGAATTATTTCAGTTTTGCAGTTACAGTTAGTTTGTATTTTCTTCTTTTTTGAGATTATTCTCCAGACATGATATTTATACATTAATTTGTAATGATTTATTTATCTTTTGTATTATATGTCATGTTTTTTCATTCTTTTAGTTCATGGTTCCCATTAATAAATAGTATTTTATTTAAAAAAGATATTTAAATCTATATTGTTAGCTAATTGAGTTTTAGCTCAATTGGCTTTATTACTGTTGAAACAATTAAAAGAATATAGGTTCAAGTGCACTTAAGTATGCTTTTCTTTCAATTTAAGGGTTGGGAGGGGTTATAGATAAGATTAGACATTATGTAAAAAAACAATTATATACTATGTATATAAACAATCAACACCATTCGAGGCTAAACAATCGTCACCACCAACATTCAGCACATCTTCAAAGCTAGCACCAAAAGGAAACAGTTGAAGAGGTAGGACCTTCAATTCGAGATGATGAGAAGGATAAGTCATCTGAGACTTCGCATTTTATGCATCATTGATGCGGTGAGTCTCTTAGGGCTTTTGGCAATTGTTTCTTGGTTGATTTGTGTTCATCGTTAGGTTGATTTGATGATGGCGGAGTTAGAATGCAAATTTCAGTGATTTGATCAAGTGGATGCATTTTTGTTTTCTTTCTGAATTATTCTAGTGTTGTAGTTACTGTTAGTTTGTCTTCTTCTTTTTTTAAGATTATTCTACAGACATGACATTTGTGCATTAGTTTGTAGTGATTTATTTATCGTTTGTATTATGTGTCATATCTTTGCATTCTTTTAGTTCATGATTCTTGTTAATAATAGTATTTTATTTTAAGAAACAATATTTTTTTTAAATCTATACTGGTAGCTAATTGAGTTTTAGCTTATTTGCGTTATTATTATTGAAACAATTAAAAAATTATCTTTATTTTATAAAATAAATTATATTATTTTAAATGTGATTTCATCATCTTATATCTTTCAAATAAAAAATAGAAAAAAATATATACAGACTTAAACCCAAGTATTTACAACTTTCAGCATTTGAATTTTACCCTTCAATCAAATCATTTGTTATTTATATTATTTTTATAGATATATTTATTAATAATTCTATCTTTCACCCAAATTGAGTTTATAATAATTACACAGATAGTCACATAACAGCAATCGAAAACCTAAGAACATTTTAGAACCTAAAAAAATAGAAAAGGGGGCTCTACTAAATTTGGGTTTGGAACCAATTTTGAATTCTCAGTCAAACTTAGAATTGGGCTTTGACTGAACTGATCTTTGGACCTTGAATATGACTTGGAATTGGACTTTGGACATTAAATTCAAGCGGGTTTTAATCATTGGGCCACACCAATATTTCCTGTTCTTTAAAAACATAACTAAGCCTATCATTAGCAATGTTAATAATATTAATAAATTAAGCCCTCCGCGTTAGCGGCCACACCAATTGCATTCTCATTATTTTCTCGTGCTTGCTGATGTCATCTTAACTGCCTATCAGGGGCTCTGGTGAAAAACTAAATTATAAGAGTTCAATTGAGTGTAATTCAGGATTCAAAAAGCATAATTAGGTGTTGATTTCGATTAGGGACTTAATTACTTTTGTGATTTTACTATTTGTTTTGTATTTTATTTAATTTTTAAATATTATTTTAACAAATGATGATATATCATAGACATGTGGTGGAAAACAATTGACTTGAAGCTTCTAGTAGTTTCTTTATGCAAAAAGGACTGGATTAAACATTGCATTAAGCCTAAAACAAAAAAAATTATAAAGTCTTAAATTATCAGCATAATGATTTATTTAGTCTTTTAATTTTATAGAAAAAGTCATTTTAGCCCTTCATTTAATTTTTCTCTTTTTTAATCATTGAACTTGCATTGTTTATCAAATTACTCCAAAGTAGACGGAAAAATTAATGTTTGTTAATTTTACTGACTTGACATCCATACGGTAGTCCATGTATATACCACGTTAACAATTAATTAATTTTTTAAAATCTAAAAATATTTTTATAATTTTATAAATTTTAATAATTAATTGCTTACGCATTCATGTGGTAATCCAAATGTATTCCAGGTTAGCAAAGTTAATAGACGTTAATTTTTTTTTATTCATTTTAGTGTGATTTAACAAACATAGCATCTTTTAAGGTTTAAAAAAATTAAACAAAAAATTATTATAATTATTTTTTTAGTAGACTGGTGTGACTACATAATAGTATCTGTTCATACTTTCTTAATCTTTTGACAACGCACATATAGACGCTCGAACCCGAAACTCTTAAGATAAACATCATCTTTTTTTTTACTGGAATCACTCGTTGAATTCATTATAATTATTTTTTTTTAAGGTTGAAGTATAGAAATAAATTATCATACCTAAATTATCAATGCCAAGCGTTGCATTTCTATTCATCCGTCATAAATGAATTAAATTAATAAGTTGGTTACTTGTTACTAAGTGTCCTTCTACATAAATGAGGCTATTAATGTGAAAGACCATCTGGAAACTACCACAGCCTCTGATATGAGATTTTTTTTTATCATTAATTGTGTATGTATGGTTCTTATAATTTCAGGTTATTTTAAATTTTTTAAATAACTAATTTATATATGGTGAGATTTAAAAGCATTATTTATATTGATAAAATTTAAATTTTATTATCGTCGATTGAATTTTAGTTTAATTGACAAAAATATTATTATCAATATAGAAATATGTGAGTTTGAATGCACTAAAGTGTATTATGGATTCCTATTTATGCGTTGAGGATGGGCTGTCTAGTTATAAGTATTGTGTAAAGAAAAACATATATAATTAGAACTTATAATGACATTGTTCAAAAAAAATTACCACTCAACTAATATTTTATCTTGTAATGTTTGTACATTTTAATTTTATTATGCAGACTTTATTACCTCTTTCAATTATATATCAATACTATTTTTTTTGGTGAATATCAATACTATTATTTAAAACATTAAATATATTGGTATTACAAGTTAACTCGACATTTAGGTAATGGTGAAACATCCCTCATCTCACTAAACACCGGCACTTAAGCTAGTGTATGGTCTTATGCATTCCAATCGTTCCTCACAAAGTGTCAAGTTTCTTGTGTTAATCTTTTCTTCCCATTGTGCAATTCATTATTTCTTCCCCATCTTGCTTAAGATAATGGGCACAATATGTACCATCCTTTCATTTCCTTACTTCATCCTTGCAGATTTTACCAACCCACTCTCCAAATCCTTGTACATTTTATTATTTATTTTTATTTTATATTTATTAATTTTAAATATACTTAATGATTCGAATATAGGTTACCAAACAATAAGGCTGACCATGTCCACTCTTATAAACATGATTAAAGGCAGCATCAAATTTTAGGTAGTGGTGAAACATCCTTCATCTCACTAAACACCGGCACTTAAGCTAGTGTATGGTCTTATGCATTCCAATCATTCCTCACAAAGTGTCAAGTTTCTTGTGTTGATCTTTTCTTCCCATTGTGCAATTCATTACTATCATTCTAAATTTATAACATTTTTACGAATCTTATCTCAATAAATTATAAAAATAGAGCAGAAAAGCCATCGTAACCACATACGTTGTGGGAGTCCATTTGTGCATAAGCCTCCATAACCTGTTTTTCCGTGGGCTTATCATTCAATTCACCTCTCACGCATGGGTTTATGGCCTCCAAAATGCTGGTATCCATACTCTCCCTGCAGAGTGATGCAAATTAACTTCATTAATACCATGATCGTAACTATCAATGTCACCATGCGCATTCCTAATATCCTTCACCACTTCCTTTTTCGGCCACCATTGTCTTAAAAATTAATAAAACAATACTTATTATCTAAATTGTTAATTTATTTTAATTTATAACTTGCAAATTGTAATTATTATTTTTTATTGTCATAGAATATGCAATTTCAGCTTATATTATATAATCTTGAAAGCAAATTGTAAATACAATAAAAATTTAGGGTGCATTTGGAAAGTTATTTAGTAATTTGATTGGGTTCAATTACTTGCAATCACACATGTGTATGTCTCTTTGGGTAACCCTTATAATTTGTGGATATTATTAAATCAATATAATTGGAGCATCTCAATTTAACATTCTAACTTTTAGAGGATAGTGAAAATTTAAGTAATTGTGCGGTGAATTATAAACAATTACACTTAAATCCAATCATCTTATGGATTTCCAAACACACACGTACATGATTGAAGTCTAAAACTTTACTTTTAGAGGATAGTGAAAATTTAAGCGTTTACTTGCCCTCAAGCAAAATTCTTAAGATGGCTAAGTATTTGGACTTGTTATTGTTAACATCCTTAGTGGTTATTGTTCAGTTGGATTGTCATCATTAAGGAACATTAGTTAAAAAAAAGTAATTTTATTCCTTGTAGTTTACGAAGTAGTTAATTTTAGTTATTGTACTCTTCAAAGTTTGTAATTTCAATCCTGATCAAATTGTAGCAATTAAATTTATTTAGTTAAAACTTTCCACTAGTCTTGAAATATGCCTAAAGTTTTAGATTTAGTCAATTTCTCCAATTAAACTATTATTAATCTCTATAATTTTGGGATTTTGAAATTTTAATCTTGATGTAGACGACAAATTTTAAATCCATAACTAATTTTTTAATGAGTAATATGTGAAAATAGTTAGTTGACATGACATTATATATGTGACAAATTTTAGTTTTGGGGTTTCGAGGTCTAACATTTACCTAGTAGGGAGGAGGAGTTTTTGAAAGACTAGACCGAGTGCTCGGTAATGCAGCCTGGCTACAAACCTTTCCAAAGTGCATGGTATCTCATTTAGTTCGAATCAAATGCAAGCATAAACCTATACTCATTAACTTATGCCCTGAATTAAACATGGCACGAGGACGTCCCTTTCAGTTTTTGGTGAGTTGGTCATAAGATCAGAATTTTTAGGCACTATGAATAGTCTATGGCAATACAATGGAAATATGACTGCTATTTTAGGGAATCTCACAACAGGCTTAAGACTGGAACAAAAACGTTTATGGACACATTGGGACTCGTAAGAAGTAACTTCTTTAATCTTTAAGTAGAATCCAACAAGACATGGAAAGGGCAAATTCGAAAATACTATTACAAAGAGAGATGGACGTAAAGGAGGAGCTTGAAGAAGTGCTCAATCACGAAGAACTACTTTGAAAACAAAAGTCAAGATGTGACTGGCTCCTACTAGGAGATAGGAACACAAAGTTCTTTCATAATCGGATAATGCATAGAAGAAAGGTCAACCGTATTAGCACAGTACGCAATGGAAACAGTGATTGGCTATATGATCCAAACGTTTGACATGACTCCTTTAAAAGCTCCAAGAAGTGATGGCTACAACGTCTTCTTCTTCCAGAGCTAATGGAACAGTATTGGGAGCACAATCTGTGAGTGGGTCCAAGAGATCTTCAGAGGTAAGCCCATAGACATAGAGCTGAACAATACTTTGATAGTGCTTATTCCCAAAGTTAGTCACCCTAAAGAGATATCCTAATTTCGTTCCATCAGCCTCTGTTCGGTATTATATAAGCTAGTCAGGAAAGTTATAGCGAACAGATTCAAAGTGGTGTTTCCCAAACTTATTGCACAATAGCAAGTCAAGTTTATTGCTGGGAGAAACATATTTGATAATATCATCATAGCTTAGGAGGTCATCCACCCCATGCGAGGGAAAAGCAAAAAGTAGATGGTTATTAAGATCAATTTGGAGAAAGTGTATGATAGAGTTCTATGGGACTTTATTGATCGCTCCATCCAGGCAGCAGGTATTTCAGAGTTTTTATGTAAAGTAATCATGTCTGCCATTTCAACATCCACTATGCAGATCCTATGGAATGGTTGATTTATTTGGGGGTCTAGTAAAGGGAAGAGGAAGGTAGCATTGGTTTATTGGGGTTCTATTTGCCAACCCCGTACATATGGAGATTTGGGCATTCAGCGGTTGGAAGACCAAAATGCATATTTCTTACTAAAATTAGGTTTTAACCTTGTTCCTAAAAGGATGCTATATGGGTTCGCATACTATGATCTAAGTATAGAATGGAAGGCATAATACCCGAGAGTATAATGCGAGGGAACTTCTCATCTGTATGGAGAGGAACCGTGAAAGTTTAGCCATTACTAAAAGAAAACTTATGTTGGGCTATTGGGTTTGGAATTTTGGTCCTTTGTTGGGAAGATCCGTAAGTCCAAAAAATAAGCCCACTCAAAGCACATATGACCTTTATAAGAACCACAAACACGGGTGGTCTAGTTAAAGACTTCGTAACAAATGAAGGATCGTGGGACTTGGAGGCGTTCAGGGCACGACTACCGAAGGAGGTGGTTCAGAAGATTCTCAACATTCCTTCCTCACATCCTCTAGTTGGCCCGAACAAAGTCTTTTGGGTGCACACATCAAATTGGACTTTTTCAGTCAAGAGCGCATACCAAATATTGAAAAGAAATACATGGAATGAGCAAGACATTAGGTGGAAGACCATGTGGAAATATAAGGGCCCACAACGAGTCTGCTTCTTTCTATGGTTAGTAATTAATAAATGACTACTTACAAACCACAAACGAGTTCAAAGAGGTATGGGCCACCATGAAGCTTGCCTAGCTTGTCAACATGAGACAAAAGATATTTTACATGTTATTAGGGACTGTTCGGTGGCTAAAGAAGTTTGGAGGAATATAGTGCCAAGAAACGAACAGGCCTAGCTCTTCTCTATTAGTCTCTTAGATTGGGTCAAGGTTAATCTAGAAAATCCTAGGTGGTTATCAAGGTTAGAGGCTCTGTGGCAGACACTCTTTGGTTTGCTAACGTGGCGTTTATGGAAAAAAAAAGAATTTCCTTGTGTTCCAAGGCTTATCCTGGAGTTTTTTGGAAATTATTAAAGTGTTCGTTAGCTGGGCAAAATAGTACATTACGATAAGAAATATATAAAAGTCAGGCAAGAGATGTCTTATTGAATCGAAAATCAGCGTAAAAATATACAAATCCCATAAATTACTTCTAACTTCCCTAATTACTCGTAACACCCCCCTCAAGGTGGAGCATGGGGATTCAAAATGCCCAACTTGCCAAGTAAAAAATCAAAGTGTTTCTTGCCTAAAGCCTTAGTGAAAATATCTGTGAGTTGAACCGTAGTAGGAATCTAAGAAGGCGTAATCAAACCTTCTGTTATTACGTCACGAACTAAGTGGCAATCCACTTCAATATACTTTGTTCTCTCATGATATACCAGATTTCTGGCAATATTCAAAGCTGATTAGCTATCACAAAATAAGGGAATAGCCTTGAGATGATGAACACCCAAGCTAAGCAATAAGCCCTTAAGCCATTTTAACTCACAAGTAACGGTTGCCATATATCGATATTCTGCTTCTGCTGATGAAAGCGAAACAGTTTGTTGCTTTTTAGTCTTTCACGATATAGGAGAATGACCAAGGAAAACAACCCAATCTATCAATGATCGACATGTGAGAGGACATGCAGCCCAATCAGAGTCACACCACCTTGTTAGCGTCAAATCACTATCTGAACGCAATAAGATACCTTGACCCGGAGTACCTTTCAAATATCGCACAACGCGTAAAATAACTTTCCAATGCTCTATGCGAGGTTGCTGCATAAATTGAGACAAAGTGTGTACAGAGAATGCCAAATCTGGCCTAGTAACAACCAAATATACTAGACATCCAATTAGACGACAATAAGACTCCAGATCTATGAGGAGAGCCCAAGAAGCATGAGCAAGTTTGTGGTTTTGTTCAATGGTAAAGTCAGCTATTTTTACCCCTAAAAGACCAGCTCTGTGATAATATCGAGAGTATACTTGCATCGACACAAAAATAGGTCAAAGAAACTTCTTGCAACCTCTAAGCCGAGAAAATATTTAAGGTCCCCAAGATCTTTCATATGAAAACAATTACTCAAATAGGCTTTGAAATCCTTTATTGCAGCAGAATCGTTACCAGAGATAATTAAATCATCAACATATACTAAGACATTAATCTAAACACCACCCTTAGCATAAGTAAACAAAGAATAATCTGAATTGCAGGAAACCATACCCTTTCAAAGATGTAACAAACTTGGCAAACCAACAACGTGGTACTTGTTTTAAGCCATAGAGAGATTTTCTTAAACGAAAAATCATATTCGGATTTAAGGACTCAAACCTCGAAGGCAATTTCATATACACCTCCTCATCTAGATCACCGTGAAGGAAAGCATTATGAACGTCCATTTGATGAAGTTCTCAATTTTTTGAAGTAGCTATACCTAGAAAAACACGAACCGTCACCATTTTAGCAACCGAAGCAAATGTCTCATTGTAGTCTAAACCTTCGATCTGATGATTTCCAAAGACTTCCAATCGAGCTTTTAATCTCTCTATACTTCCATCAGCATGAAACTTAATGCGATACACCCATTGACTACCCAAAGCACGCTTTTCAGGGGGGAGGTACTCCATTGTCCAAGTACCATTGTCTTTTAATACCTTAATTTCATTCTGCATAACTCTTCTCCAACCTTCATCTTTCATGGCCTCTTTGAAGGACTGAGGTTCATGACCTGTAGTAATGGTTGCAAGAAACTTGCGATATTTGACAATTAAATTGTCACAACTTATATTGTGTGTTATTGGAAAATAAGTACCCGAGGTAAGCTATGGAGAGGAAGCAATAATAGATAGACTCTCTTTGACAATGATATTAGTAACAAAATTGCAAAGAAGAACTGAAGGAGTCTTTTGTCGCAAACCACGACCTAAAACCTCATCCGGAGCATTAACGGCCAAAGTAGGATTTGAAGTTGTCTCAGAAGTGATAACAAAAGGTTGGTCAGCTGAAGTAGTCTACTCAACTTGAGATAAAGCAGTTGTAGTAGGTGAAGAAGAACTCGATGATGCAAAAATCTATGGGATTATGAGGTTGCACTTCATCATCCAAAAAGTCACAAAATCAAGATCAAGATCAACATTTGTGTCAAATGTGTCGCTGGGTTTAGCATGTGTACCCTCCAAATCAATAAAGGAAAAATTATTCTCAAAAAATTTCACAACTCGTGAAGCAAAGAACTCTCGTGTGTCAAGGTCGAGCAACCTCCATCCCTTTTTGCCAAATGGATAACCCACAAAAATACATCTACGACTTCTACTTTCGAACTTGTCCCCTTTAGTCTTTTGATTGTGAGCAAAACACAAGGAACCAAAGACTCTAATAGCATCATAAGAAGGAGAGTAGCCAAACAATTTTTCAAAAGGAGTAATATTGCCAAGAACACTAGAAGGGTTTCTATTGATCAAATGAGCTGCTACTAAAACACACTCTCCCAAAAAAAATAGGTAAATGAGCGTGAAAATGTAAAGCTCTTGCAACATTTAGAATGTGTTTGTGTTTTCGCTCAACTCTCTCGTTTTGTTGAGGGGTACCTACACAAGAAGTTTGAAACAGTTGAACTTTGTTCCATTGTCATTCCTAACTATTTTAATCTTTTGTGAAAATTGTTGTTTAACCATGGCAAAAAAAGACATAAACATTTGAAAAACTTCTGTTTTATCAACTAACAAATAGGCCCACACTGCACGAGAGAAATTATCTACGATAGTCAAAAAATATTGAGCCTCACAAGAGGACTTATATCTATAACAATCCCATAAATCAATATGCACCAATTCATAAATACGACTAGCTTAATTGTCGCTTAAAGGAAACCTATCTCTAGAGTGCTTGGCCCGAAAACAAACTTCACAAGGAGTTATTCAAACTACCCCTACAATTACGAACAGGAGGAAGTAACTTCACTATTTTCTCTAAAGAATGCCCCATTCTACTGTTCCAAAAAGCAAGAGAAGATGTCTCTCCGTCAATGGGGATTGCTTGAATAGAACTGATTTCTTCCTTGAAGTAGTAAAGTTCATCTTGCTTACTTCCCATTCTAATCAGCTTCCTCGTTTGGTCTTGTATAACGCACATATAAGAGTTAAATTGAACAATTCTGTTAGCATCGTCACAAAACTGTGAAACCGAAAATAAGTTACAGTTTAATTTTGGAACATAAAGGACAATTTGTAAAGTGATGGCAGAAGACAATTTTATAGATCCTTCCTTAGTCGCAGTAATCTTTTGACCATTAGAAAGACCCACAGGACATTCAACAATGTCTTTTATATCAAATAAAAAAGAAATATTGTCTGTCACATGATTGAATGCACTAGTGTCGATAATCCAAAGTCTTTCATTGAACATACCATTCAGACTATCATTAGAAATAGTCAAATTACCAAACACGCTTGCGAGAGCTTTCTACTGATCAGCTGTAAATGCTGAAGGAGGTGCTGAAATGGTGTTATTGTTGCTCAGTCCTGCAACACTATCAAAAGTAGTAGCAGCTGCTGCATTGGCACGCACTGTACCCTCTCTCAGTTACGACCAATCGATTACAAGGATGAAGCAGAAAGTCGGCCACGCCCTGCTCCACCAGATTGTTTCATTCATTCCTCCCACCACTCCGGATAGCCTATTTTTTCGAAGCAGTTACTGACCTCATGGCCGATCTTCTTGCAGTGAGTACATAAGAGGTGAGATTTATCAACATTTTCAATTTGCCCACGACCCCTTCCACTCGGCCGCACAGCAAAACCAACAACTGCAGGCTTTTCAACTTTCACTTCGGAAGCCGTCCGCACCCGTTCATCTTGAATGGCCAATTGGTACGCACAATTAAGTGAGGGTAAATGATCCTGAGCAAGTATGCTCCCACGAAGTCGTCCGTAGCACTCAGCATTTAATCCCATTAAAAATTGATGCAGCATGTCATTTTCACGTCTACTCTCGTGAGTTTTACCGGCAGTACAATTAGAGCAACAGGAACATGTAATTATTGGTTCATGATGATGCAATTCTTCCCACAAAGTGGTTAGTTTTCCATAATAGGAAGCAACACTCATTGATTTTGGTTGTTCACAACGAGCAATTTCTAATTTTAGTTGTTGAATTCTCGACCCATTTACAAGAGCATATCTTTCTTTCAAAGTATCCCACAAACGTTTCTCATCTTTATATTTCAAAAGAGTATGCTTTACCTCGATAGTAATGGTGTTCATAATCCATGAAACAAGCATGGCATGAATGGCAGTCCAATCTGCATCTGTACATGGAGGAATGGGTGTTGTGATCGTGCCATCGAGAAATACAAATTTCCTTCGTGCTTGAAGAGCAATTTCTATTTCAGCCGCCTAATCATCGTAATTGTCATCGTTGAGACGTGTCGGAGTAAGAAAATCTCTAGGTCTGTCTTGAGGATCGAGAAAAAAAGGTGAGGATATATCTATTTTAGGTGGTGGTTGTGGCGGCGTGTCTTTGTCTCCAGCCATTGATCAAAGTTTTGAATCGTCAAAGCTCTGATGCCATGTAAAAGTCAGGCAAGAGATGTCTTATTGAATAGAAAATCAGCGTATAAATATACAACCTATTAACTTATGCTATCTTCTGCAATAAGGAAACAATATATACAAATCCCATAAATTACTCCTAACTTCTCTAATTACTCCTAACTTCCCTAATTACTTGTAACACAATAGGACTTCCATTAAGGGGAGTAGTTTAGATGGAGAGGATTTGCTAGAAAGTCTTAGGAATGGTAGGGAGATATGTTGTTAGTTCTTGTTAGAATTCATTATAGGTTTTACTTTTTTACACACAAAAAATTCATAAAGTGTAGGAACTAAACTTTACCAAATTAAAGTACAAGACTACAATCACAACTTATATATATTGCATGAAAAAAAAAAAACAAAATTTAACCTAAAAACTATTTAAACTAAAATTAAGTCATTTTTTATTCTTAATATTACGTTTGAATCACTGTGAGTTTATGGTCATGTAAATTCCATGTTTGAATAAATTTTGGTTTAAATTTGTTTTTAACATACTATTATGGATTGGGACGTAGGCAACATGATTCAAATCTGTATTAAATGAATATATGATAAAAAAATTTAATTAAAATCTTTTAAATTAAATAATTTGAAATTGGGATTAATATTATTTAATTAAAATTTCAATATGGGTGTAATTGAATAATGAAAATTACAGCTTGACAAAAAAACAAATGAAGATGGACATGTGTGAAGGGGCCTTCCTCCCATTTACTTAGAGAGCATAGATAGTGGGATCTACCTCCTTCAATTCCACGAAGTCCCACTTTTTCAAAGTTGAAACCCCGAGAGAAGTTTGACTGATGATGTTTTAACATCCGTAAATGATGGTGCAAACTGTAACGTCTGAGGAGTTACCGATCCCAACTTCTATAAATTGTGCCTCAAATCATCCCCAAAACTGCACCCAATACCATTTAACTTCTTTGCTTTCTTTGTATTATAGCAGCTTGTGTAGGGGAAAAGAAAAGATGAAGAGGGTTTCCTTTGCGGCCTTGTGTGTGGTGGCACTGGCGGTGGTGCTGTTTTCGGGTGAAAGCCGCACGGCGGAGGCAGTGACATGTAATCCCACGGAGCTTTCCCCCTGCTCGACGGCGCTTGTATCGTCCGCGCCTCCAACAAGCGCTTGTTGCACCAAGCTGAAGGCGCAGCAGCCATGCCTCTGTGGATACATTAAGAACCCATCACTTAAACAGTATGTCAGCAGTCCTAACGCTAAAAAGGTTGCTTCGACTTGTGGAGTCCCATATCCTAAGTGTTAAATGTTGCTTAATGGTGTATCTACTATCTACTGGCAGCAAATCAGTGCTTGTTTTTGCTGTCAAGTACTCTTCTGAATAAAAGAATAATGATAAAATGAAGGTAATATTTTACTTTTTATGTTGGAAGAAATTATAAGAAGAGTATGGCTTACAGTTTCTCCATCCTGAAAACATGGCTAATCTGTTCATTATTTTCCCTCTTCGATTTGATAAGCAACACTTGAACAACTAAATTTGTCGATCGTGAATTCATGGACTCTTTTTTCTTTTAAAACAATTCATAGAAGCTTAAAAAACCCAACACTAGTTTGGTTTAATTTGGATTAAGTTATGTTATTCGTCCAAACAAAATAAGCTAATTAAAATATTCACCTGCTCTATTTCCATTGAAATTACCATTTCTTCCTCCACCCAATTGATGAGTCAATGTCAAGTCTTGGGGAGAAAAGTCCGTGGAGTGCCGAGTTTGGCTTTCACATTATCACGAGTACACATTAATTGAATTTGGAAAGAAAGTAGACAATCCTGGAATTGTTGGGGGCTGATGCCTTTTTCTTCCTAATACTACTCTTAATTCCTTTTTCTTTTAATTATTTAAAAATTAATGCGTATCTTATGCTGACATGCATAAATCAATTTTTAATCGGTAAAAATAAATAATACTTTTTAACAAAAGGGTCATATTGCTTTTTGATAAGGAATAATATATTATTTTTAATAAAAAAGAGAGAGAGTAAAATACAATTCTCATATTAAGGGCCTTTTATCGTGGCATATTTTCTGAACAGTATAAGACTTGAGGCAGGGATATTTAACACATGTTTCGGTGATTTGGTGTATTTTGAAATGTGACGTATATAGCATGTATCCATCTTAGCGCAAATCATGTTTCTGGGATGTGTTTCCGTTGTGCGCAAATCCACCGGCTAAGTCTTTCATTCCACCCATGCCTAACTTTAACTTTAGAAGGTGTCACATTTGCTCCCTATTTGTTATGATTAGGAGTGTATATTCAACCGAGTCGAGTAAAAATATTTCGAGTTAATCAAGTTTATGAATCTTATTTTAATAACTAAACTCAATTTGAATTTTTTCAAATCAAATAAAATAGAGTCAAAAAATTTAGAGTTAAGTCGAGTCGAGTTAACGAATACTATTATTTATATTAAATGTTGCATTTACATGGACCGATTCTTTAACTTGTAGACGAAGTGAAAGATTATTTAACTACATAAACAATATAATGATTTTACCTTTTAACTTAATCGATAAACATTTATCAAAATGACGTAGTTTTGCCTTTTAATGGTTTTAACTTTTAACTTTAGAAAATATAAACATTTATCAAAACGATGTAGTTTTACTTTTTCTTATTCAGATTCTCGGATAACTCGAATCGTGTAATTCATATTCGAGTTAAATCGAAAAACTTTATTTTTTATTCTAGTTAATCTAAATAACTCGATTAACTCAAATAACTCAAATTATTTAATTCAAAATTTAAAATTTTTATTGAATTTTTTGAACTAAATCGAATTTTACTCACCCTTTATTATGATTTACCTAGAACCCAAAAAGTACAAAAAAAAAATAGCTTTTCTCTTTTATCATTTTAGTTAAGTTTTTAACACTAAGGGTTATAACCTTTCAAATTTTAGGCAAAGATGGAGGGTGAAAGTGGTTAAAAGAATTGAGGGTCAAAGTGACTAAACAATAAAATATCAAAACTAAATTTATTATTATGTTAAAATAAAAAAATAAAGAACATAAAAATTACAATAATCAATTACATGTAGTATAATTTGAATAAACTAATTATTACAATGAGCTAATAGACTAGTAATAAAAATAGATTCACAAACTTACAAATTTTTACGATGTTTATCTTATCATTAAGGTCTTGTTATCATTGCTTCTCAAATAGATTTTTTAAGCTAAATTAATGTTTCATATTGACTTTAAAACAAATAAAAAAAAACTGTTCATTTTAATTTTATCATGTTTAAAATAAATATTTTAACTTTTCACAATTTTTTTGATAGTAATATTAAACACTTGAAATTTTAAAATCTCTTTTAAGTAATGATAAATTAGATTTGAGTCAAAGCCTTGTTAACAGACCTTATAATTGTTTAAATGTTACATACAATATCATTTTATTTTTATATATACAAATGACAATATGCAATCCAATGGTTATTTTTTGTTTACTTTTTTTTGTCAAATATTCATGCACTTAAAAGTAAAATAGATTTCCAAAAATAAGTTACATCTATACGTTAAGGGTTGAGACATTCGTTCAAATCTAAAGACTCACTTAATATTCAGAAGGGTTTGGAAAAAAAAATATTAGGCCTAAATTCGTTTAAATAATTCATTTGTTTATAATCTTATTAACCAACACGGACTCAGAACGGATACACAGATCCAAAACCTCAGGTTGTTCATTAACAGTGACGCTATAACGATACATAATACCACCCTAAATTGCCCGACAATAATGGTTTTCTCAACGCAATCAATTTGTCAACCCAGGTTGTTCTGCAACGATGACTCAATACATAATATCTACAACTCCGGATTGCTCGAAAACGATGGTTTTACACAGTATTCTGACCCTATGGCATGCCAACTATATCCGACTTAGTCCAAATAGCTAATAGGGTATTCCATTTTTTATTCATTATATATAATTCAATTTACAATTCAATAATCACAAACCAATCAACATATCACAATTCCATAACTTATATAACATATTCGACACAATTCCATACCAATTATCAAATATCAAGTATACCCTAGCTCGGTCCAGTCGCCGGACACAAGTCTCAGGAGGTTACCACGCAAACTCACAAGCATTTACATACTTTAAACATACGTGGTGGAACATGTTGCAGATCAATAGGTGACGGATTGTTTCCACGGATCATTTCGAACATGTGCAAATTTTCAGATGATTAAACTACGAAATATTTCGCGGATGTACCTAATTCAAAAAGTAAGACAGACATTGAATTGAAACATTTCTTACGAATACTTTAAAATGAAGAACTATTTTGCGAATACCCCACATTGCGATAGGCCCTATGGAATTTAAGATGCTGTACAAAACAGAACGAAACTTTTATTTTATCATCATAAATCACCAGAAATCAAAATATTCACCTTCAATGTTTAACAGTTTGTTTACAAATAGCCCAACGATTATATATACATGCCACTTAAACTGACTCAAATAGATCGAGAGTCTACCATAATGTCTAGCGGATAGTGTGAGCTCCTTGCTAATCCGATCCACATATTTTAAATATTCCAAAATCTACAAGGTAAAAATAATTTAATGTAAGTATTTAAAATACTTAGTAAGCTCATACTAATTTAATAATCTACTTACCTTGCAAAAATATTATATAAGAACTTAATAATATGCAATTACGGTTTAATTATGTGCCAATACAGTTGGCCAACAAGGTAAGTGCATTTATATTCATTTATACATAATTTATCAAATACCAACATAATACAATGGCTTGTCTCCTATCAACTCCATCTCAAACCTTTCGTTATTCCGGACTTCAATTATAATAATTAATTCTTTCATTTCCCTTTATTTCTTAATTTTCAAAGTTTCACATTTCACATGCTTCACATTACTTGATGAACGTTGTAAAAGATTTCAAAACACAGGTACACTCCACATCCGAGGCTTATTCGAGCTAACATACATAGATGTGTCAAGTTACTCGTCCAAGCTAAACATTTATCGGCACAATAAAAGTCTGGCCAAGAGTATATACATGTAAGGTTACTTAGTTAAGGCTAAACTTTTAAAACAACATCATATTACCAATCTAGCCTAAATTTGTGACATATGTATCTTCGAGTCTGCAACAAATGCTGGATCTCAGAATCATTAGAAAATAACATGTAATCATGTGTATGAATCTTTTACTAAGTTCATCGGAACACTGCCATTTTGTAATTCCATTCGCATTCTTTCATAGCATGTTTCAATATTCTCACCTTTATACATATATATTTAGCAACTGCATTTACTTAGCACATTTTTATTTATACAATTTACGAAAAAAAAACGAAAGAAGGTTAAATAACGCTACAATTATATGAACTTACCTGGCAAAATGGTAACTCGTCACAATAGTCTACTACTTTTCGTTTCCCGCGATCTTCTCTTGGCAGACCCAACTCTTGATCATGCAAAGCTGAAAGCTGAAGAAATTCTTAAAGCTTTTTCTTTCTTCCAACCACAGTGAGATTTTAGTGGAGAAGATGAGAATGAAGATCATTCTCTTTCTTTCCACTTAAATACCCATTAACACAATTCTCAAGATATTACATAATTAACATTTTAATAAGTGCTCTTCTAAACTTACATTTGTTTCTTTACGTGCATGTTTCTTTTGGTGCTTCAGTAATGGGGACAAAGAGAAGTCGTGGCTGGATAGATAGGGTGAGAAAGGCTTAAGTACAAAGACCTCGTGTTCAATTATGCTCTTCCATATGACGCTGTGGTTTCTAATCATTTAGTAGAAGATATATCTATATGGATCAAGAACTCGCTTCGATCGTTTTTAGATCGATATTATGGATTGTATTTTGACTATTCTACTTATGCTTATAATACTGATGACATATTCATTTGGGGTCATATGTCGAATGAGGTTATTCAACTAGGCTTGGTTATAATTGATTACTTTTTAATTTGCTGGGGGTATGGGCCACATAGGGATTATTGAAAGGAAATTTGGAAATTGAATACACTAAGATCAAGTTATTCGCTTGTGGAATGGGCCATGAGATTCTTCCAACAACTTGAAGTGCCCCTTTTGCTCTGTTTAATGACCCTCGGTGTAAGAGACATGGTGATCCGAGAAAGCATATTGTACATGGAATCTGTGATTGTCCTTTATTCAAAGAGGTGTTGATTTTGATTGGTACTGACAATAACTTATTGAGTGCTTGTTTTTAGGAAGTTGATTTATTGGCTACATTTTCCTATGAGGAAGCTCAACAAGGAGGCTTTCACAAGCCTTTTAGTGGTCTTATGAAAGATCAAGAAGCAAGGAACTTGGAGATCATTCAAGAAAAGACTATGTACTACATGATTCTTTGATTCGTGCTCATACTCTCCAAAGGAACTTCAAGATGCATAACCTCTTATGCACACCTTTGTTGCCTAGGGGACTAAGTATTTAAAGGTGGGAGGTGTTAAAGTAAACAAAACCTGAAATCTTTAAGAAGAGAATACAAAGACTTTTCTCATTCAATAAAGACTTACCTGATACAAGCACAATACCAGTATTTAAACACATTTACAAGGACTAACTAACTAACAGTCAGTAACTAACAATAACTGTTGTAACTGCAGCTCAACTGACTTGACTTGATACTCTATCAGGAGGCCCTGAGTGGTGAGCACTACAAGATCAATGTTGATGTGTCATGGTTGGATAGGAAATGAATTGCAACCTTTGGAGCAATGGTTCGTGAGTTAGAAGGAATGATACGCATAGGGTGTGCTAGACAGCTTGATGGTGCATTTAATGTTCTTTCAACTGAGGGACTTGCTATTGTCAAAATCCTTAAGATGATTAGGGATTTGGATTTCTACGACATTATTGTTGAGTCAGAATTTTAAGTGATTAACAAACTTAATAGTAGTAGTTTGGACTTGTCTATTTATGGTCAAACCATTGAGGAGGCTCGTACTTTGTGTGAGTGGTTTGATTTTTGTTTCTTTTTATTGTGCTCGTAGTTTGATCAATAGTGCTACCCATCTTGTATACCATTGGGCCCTTCATGAGAATGTGGACATTTCTTTTGGTTTGGATTATCTGAGTATCATCCATTGGCTTGTGTTAGATGATATTTTATCTTGATTTATGATATTTCGTCCTAAAGGAACTTTACTTTAAAGGAAAGGTTGATTATATTCTCTTTAGTTTTCGAATTAGTCAATTTTAGTTTTTGTACTTTTTAAAATTTGAAATTTCAGTCTTGATCAAGCTGTAGCATGTAAATCCGTTTGGTTAAACTAATTTTGCCATTAGTCTTGTACTATACCTAAAATTTTAGATTTAGTCGATGTTCTCCAATTATATCATTATTAATCCCTATAATTTTAGAATTTCGCAATCTTAATCTTGACACAAACGATAATTTTTAAATCCATAATTGACTTTTTTTAATAATATGTGAAAATAACTAATTGACATAATATTGTATATGCGATAATATATTATCACATTAAATTTTTTAATTTAATAAATTTAATAATTACTACTTCGTCATGATTTAAATTTAAAAATTTATAAAATTATAAGTACTCAACTATATCAAATTAAATTACAAAACTGTCAAAAATTACACATATTACAAAAACAAATGACAAACTTTAACCTTTAAAAACTAATTAAAATAAAATTCAATTATTTTTCTTTTTAATAGTATGTTTGAATCTCCGTAAGTTTATGGTCATGTCCCATGTCTGAATAATATTTTGTTTAGAAAATTTTAATTATTATGATATTATATCTCGATTTGAATTCATATTAAATGGATATTTAATTTTAACTAGAATCTTTTAATTAAATAATTTCAAACTGAATTTTATGGATTAAGATTATTTGATACGGGTGCTCTTCGACTCTGATTTTTTGTTTTTAATTAAATAAATTTGAATTTATTTGGTTGCCTTTAATCATCAAATCTAGATCTCCACAGTGGAGGTCCAAGTGTGAGACAACATTTATTGGTCAAACCTATTGTTTTGTCGATTATGACGAGTGACGACAACTAGTAATTTCGATTCCTTGGCAACGTTGCTGGTTACTTTGACAAGAATAAGACAGGTGCCACCATTTTAGCAGATTCCCATTACCCTAATTTTTTTTCCCTAACCATTCTATCCTTACTTCGTTTGGGCTAAACATAAAAGTACTCCAATCTATCTAATTACAAATATACTTTTAAAAAAATTCACTGGCATCATTTTAATTAAAATAGTTAAGAATGTTAACAATTTAGACTGAATAATGTTATTGTAAAAGTAAATTATCACATTAAAACATAAATATTAATTAATGAGGGTTTGGAAAAAATGGAAATAAACTTATTTGCTAAATATTTATATCAAGTTCGAATTTTATTGATGAAATTATTGAAAAGATTTTACTTGAATATCACCTTTGACCCAGACAGTAAAAAAATAAAAAATTACTTAGAGAGTTTAACACCCGTAAATCATGGTGGGCAATGTAACATCTGAGGAGTTACCAATCCCAACTTCTATAAATTGTGCCTCAAATCATCCCCCAAAATGCACCCAGTACCATTTAACTTCTTTGCTTTCTTTGTATTAGCAGCTTTTGTAGGGGGAAAAAAGATGAATAGAGTTTCCTTTGTTGCCTTGTGTGTGGTGGCACTGGCGGTGGTGCTATTTTCAGGTGAAACTCGCACGGCAGAGGCAGCGACATGTAATGTCATGAAGCTTCTCCCCTGCATGTCGGCGCTCACGTCGCCCGCGGCTCCATCAACCACTTGTTGCAGCAGGCTGAAGGAACAGCAGCCATGCCTCTGTGGGTACATTAAGAACCCAGCTCTTAAACAGTATGTCGACAATCCTAACGCTAGAAGGGTTGCTTCGACTTGTACCGTCCCATATCCTCAGTGTTAAATGTTGCTTAATGGTGTATCTACAATCTACTGGCAGCAAATCAGTGCTTGTTTTTGCTGTCAAGAAGGGTTCTGAATAAAAGGATAAAAATAAGATAATATTTTACTTTTTTATGTTGGAAGAAATTATAAAAATGAGTATGGCTTACAGTTTCTCCATCGTGAAAATATGGCTAATCTGTTCATTATTTTCCCTCTTTGATTTGATAAGCAACACTCGAACAATTATTTCCATTATTTTTCATTATTAAGGTCTTGTTTAGAATCACTCCTACTGAGTTTGAGCATCATCCTCGATCGATATACTTGAATGCGCAAAAGCCGATGTTCAGCCAAAACATGTTGGGTACCTGCAGAATAAAATAACCAAAATTAAACTATAAAATGAAATAATAATAGTGAAAGAAACGAGAAACTAAAATGGACAGACAATAAGAAAGAAATGATGAACCTTCATCCAGGTCATCATGAAGCAACTCCTCCATATCCCCCTACTCTCATCACTGTCTTCTTCCTCGTGCTCAAGAAGTATCATCACCATTTATTTCCAACTGAAGATTAAGAAATGGATTCATGGCCTTAGGGTCATGGTTTAATTAACTTAATCTAATGAAAAATTAGTGAGTTAATTATTATATATATGCATGTGAAGTGGGAAAGAGAGAAAACATATGTCTTCATCATCTTCTTCTCCATAAACCGAATTTAAAGAGAAGAAACAGGCCAAGCTTCACTCTTTATATTCAGCCATCAAATTAACAAGGTAAACATGTATTTTTCTTCTTAAATTTCATAGATTTCTCTAGTAGGAAACTAGTTCTAGTTAACCCATTGTTCAAATGTTGATATTATATGAACTAATTTAAGTTACCATTGTACGGTATATTGTGAAATTAAATTGAAACTATGAAATTTTAGTTGTTAAATTTGGTGCATGTGAGAACTGAAATAGATGATGTAGGAATAAGTTTGATTTAATTGTTGAAATATTAAAGATTAAATTGAATGGAATAATTTTTTTTTTTTGGAAGTTTTTTTATGCTATAGACTGATAGTTAAGGTTCTTGTAGTATTTTTACGAAGTTGAATTTAGATTCGATCAGGAAAACCTAAAGATATGAGCATGTTGGATCTTAAGGTTAATAAGTTTGATTCATGTTTGCATTGTTAGTTGTGACTTTTTCAATTGTGCACTAATGAATTTCCATAATCGATATCAAACGTAGCTAAAGACGATATTGAGACATCCAAAGATAAAAGAAAAGAAAAGGCCATCCGCGAATCCATAAAATCCATCCCTCCCCTTTCATCCAAAGATTCCTCCTCTCTCCGTCTAACCTTCTTACTTGCCTGACCGAGTGCTCCTCCCGGTCATTCACTCATTTTTTTCAGACCATAAATTTATTTTTAGTTTATGAGTTCAAATTTTAGTAAGATGATCTTGTTGATTCAAACATTGGTACATGGTTATCAAATGTAAAATTTTCATAAATAATTTCACATTAATGTGTGATCTAAATGACCCCATATTATCATATTCCTTTTATTTTGAAAAAAAAAATTATCCAAAATAAAAGCACAATAGTTAAAATTGATAAATAAAAAGTGAAGGGTTATAGTTACTTATATGAGAGCAAAATTTATGATTATATTTTTTTCCTTGTATTGAATCAATTAATAAATAAATTAAGAACAAAGGTAAATTACCTAGTTGGTCATTCAATTTTTAAAGCATTTTTATTTTGGTCACTTTTAATTTTTTTTACAATTTTGTCACTCAACTTTTAGGGCGTTTTCATTTTAGCCACCTAAACGTCAAGTCTTTAACGACGACTAATTGTACAGGCCTAATCATCTCCGCATCATGTCTACACTTTCATTTTGATCACCCAACTTCTAGGTTTTTTTCATTCTGGTCACCGAATTTTTTCAAGTTTTGGTTCGGATAAAAAAAAATAAGGATTAAAGTGAAAAACGGTAAACACTAAAATAATGCAATAAAAATTTGTCAAATTATACTTGTTTATCCTCTTGCCAAAAATTTTAAATTTATTTTAAATATTTCAATATTATATTAATAAATCAGCTGACACCATCAAGAGATAAAAAAATTCAACAATTGATTTAATTGCTTTTGATGTTTTGAAATTTAAATTCTCAATATTGACAAAAAAAAATTTAAAATTTTTTTGTAAGAGGATTAACAAGTACAATTTGACAAAAATTTTAATATATTATTTTAGTTTTTTTTTTCTTTTTCACTTTAATCTTTATTTTCTTACCCAAACGAAGACCTAAAAAAAGTGAACGGGCTGAACACGGATGGCGGCAAAGGAATACGCATTAAACGGCATAGACCATGACGATTGCGGAAGTTTCTTGAAGAGAAGGTTCGATACTGCGTGCGAGACTTTGTGAGATTTTTTATATAAATAATTGATTGATAAAAAGGAAAAAAAATCGGTTTTTTTTTAGTTGGACTTGACGTTCATAAACGCCTATAAATATGGAGTTGAGTTGAGAACATCAATTCAGAGCACCTCCTCCGTTTCTTTAACCTACCTTACTTTAATTCATTCACAAACCCTTACCCTAAATCTATTCTATTCTCTTAGATTTAGATTTCTCCTACCCCAATACAAAAAATTAATGGAAGGAAACAGGTCAAACGGCAATGGGTCATCATGGGCAGACCAATGGGACTACTCCGATCCAGCGGCTGCCACCAGTACTGCGAACGAGAACAAAAGCAGCAGCGGTGGGGCCACCGCCAAGTACAAGCAGAAGGTCGGGGATGGGCTTGAGAAGACCAAATCTGTGGCTTCAACTGGGATGAAGAAGGTCAAACAAGGAACCTCTTCTGGGATTCAATGGATCAAGGACAAGTATCATAAAACTACCCACAAGCATTAGGATTATTAGACTTTGTTTATATTCCTTTTGGCTTTCCTTTAACTGGTTTTAATTTCATTCATTCATCTCTATCCATAATGATTTATTCCTTTGTTTTGATGTAAAACTGCAAATTATATCATAATAATAGATCAATATTGCTTTCCTTTGTTTTGATGTAAAACTGAGGTCAGCGGCAATCTCGGGCAGCCAAAGAGCTCAGTCTGCGAGTATTGTATGTATAACCGAAGGCGGCTAAAGCTAACCCGGTTCACCGTCTCTTTTATTACAAGGTGTTCTAAATTCTATTTCTTCAAACTGAATTAGATTTTCATGTTCCCTGTAACTTAAAATTTGTTCTTATCATCGACAAACAGGCAGGATGTATCGGTTATCTAGATTGCACTCTGCAACTGCAGTGATTATAACTCTGTTAACGACTTAAAACTGTTTTGATATATGAATCTGCCAGTTTTGAAACCTGAAAGGCTGAGTTTTTGGTGTCTCTCGGTACAAGTTTATTAATTATCGATTCATACGATAAATAAAGAGGTGAAAGAAGTGATACATATGGAAAACCATGCATCAGACAAGTTTCTGATAGCTTGTGAAAGTCTCAGAGACGGTTCAGATGTTAGAAAGGGCAGCTTAGAAGAATTTATGGGTAAATTGGTCTGTTTCTTTGCAGATGTGTTGAAAGTATGTACCTTCTCATTCTCATTGACCAAGGTGTTTCCTTTCTTCATCTAAGCATAGCAAAGCCAGAAAAAAAAAAAGAAAAACCCTTTAATCTCAATGATAAATTATTGCAAAAATGTTAATGTCAGCTGGAGCTGGTCAAGATTTGGACTTGAGATGAAAGTGAAAGCAAGAAAGCCTGCAAGAAGAGAGGTGAGATATGGGGGGCCTTGGAATTGGCACTCATCCATATCCAATAAATAAATTAAAATGATAATATAAAACAATAATCACAACATAAAAGTATCATACAAATTTATTAAATTAAACCATATTTCAAATTGATTAAGGGTCTTTTTGGATGGGCGTTTACCTCTAGTGCTATGCATTTAATTTTTTTTGTTTCACGTTATAGTATCATTTCAATATTTATTCTCACCATCACCATTGTTTTTATACTAATCACAGGTAAACTCACTGCGCATCCAAAAGAGCTCAAATAAAATTACAATTTCAAATACAACAATTCATTGAAGTTGATGGGGAAATAATGAATGAAAGTAAAAAAGGAATGAAAAAAAAGTCATAAGGGAACAACTTTTTGGCTCTTTGATTTTTTTTTTTAAAATTTCATGTTCATTTTATTGTTTATATTTGAGATTCGTGACTGTCCGATCCGAATCTAGACTCTCCTCTTAAAAATACAATGTATCTTACTATTGCATTCAATTATTTTTTTTCTTTTTTGAAATGTCCATCGCACTCAATTACTTATTAGTTTTTAGGTTTTTGACCGTGATTATAAAGAAGAATAAGTAAAAGTAATGAAGATAACCCTTAATAAACCATGCTTTTTATTGATTGTTTTATTTGTCGGCAAGTATTGATTTTTTTTTTTAATCATGAGCAATAGGGTTTTTTATTGGTTCTCTTCTTCATTAATATTTTACTGCAGATGTGATTTTTGTTATAAATAAGTATTGTCACAAGATTCTTTTCTTTTTTGAGAATAGGAAAAAGTCATTTGAAAATAAATTTCTTAACTTAACTGCAAACCCCCATTAGAATTTTCACTAATTTATTTTCCACGTGTCATGATTATTGTCGAAACCTATTTTTTTAAAACGTGTTTCGAAAATTACTCTAAAATTGGAAAATAGGAGTCGCCACCAATCTTTTTATACGGTGTGATTGGATCACCACAAAACATTAAAAATCCGTTTTGAAAAATATTTTGGTCTTCGCAATCCAGAAAACAAGTTCGGGAGTCGGTTACGCATGAGGAAGGGTTAGCACCCTCATACGCCCAAAATTGGTACAACGTTGATTATCTTAGGGTCTTGTTTGTAAAATTTTGAACGTTAGAATAAAGTTTAAAATACGATCCTTACATGCATGAGTTATGTTTAAAAGAAACCGATTTTTGTTTGGAAGTCCCACTATTTCAAGGTGATCGAGAAAGAAAGTTACGTCCAGTGAGTTAGGACATAACATTTCGAGATCCAGAAATAACGAGCTTTCCTTTGTTGTAAACTTTTTTAAACTTTGGAGAAGGATGTTCGATTATCTCGATTTGAAGAAAAGTCGCACCTAGTAAGTTAAGACACAAATTTTCAGAAACATAGCCTCGATTTAAGGGTATTCGATTATTTCGATTTGAAGAAGAATCGCGCCTAGTAAGTTAAGGCGTAAATTTTCAAAACTCGAAATAAAAGAATGTTGCTTTGATTTTAAAGGTTTTATGAAGATAATTTTGAAAACAAATATATGAGTTTAATATGAATGAGCAATTAATAATGGATATTAGATAATACGAAGCAAAATAATTATGCAGATGAATGATATACAAAAATAAAAAATATGAAATACGAAGACATAATAATTAAAATTTAAATACAAATATTGAAGATGAAGAAAAATAAAACAATCGAGGTTGAAAACGAGATTTTTGGATGCTCGAGGGCAAAATAGTAATTTTGGACACTTGAGGGGCAAAATAGTAATTTGGACAAATTCGGGGTCAAAAACGGGATTTTTAGACATTCGGGGGAAAATGGTAATTTTTGAAAGAATCTGGGTCAAAATGGTATTTTGGAAGTTCGAGGGTAAAAATGTAATTTTTAGAAAAATCCAGGTCAAAAATTGTATTTTGGAAAGTTCGGGGCTAAAAAAGTAATTTTTGGAAAATTAGGGTCAAAAATGAAATTTTGGAAAGTTCGAAATAAAAATGTAATTTATGGACAATTTAGGGACCTTTAAGGCAATAGAAACAAAAACAAGTGACACGTGGCAACCTCTCAGGCATCTTGAAGTCAAAGGACTAATTTGAAAATCATGAAAAATTTCTAGGCCAATTTTGTAATTAAACAGAACTTGATTTAGGGATGAAATTGAAACAAATTAAAAATAAAAGGGACCATTTGCACATTTAAACCAAAATCATGACACATGGCAGCCTCTCAGGTCTTCAAAAAAATGAAGGATCAAATTGAAAAAGAATGAAAATTATTGGGTAAATTTACAATTAATTAAAAAAAAAGGACCTCATTGAAAATTGAAAATAAAGCGGAAGGACCAATCACATAAATAACCCCTTTCTCAAAAAACACGCGGATCCTCTGGAGCGGGTAGGATCGAGTCAGGCTGGAGCTTGGGTCCTAGCTTGAAACGACACCGTTTTGGGGCTTTAAGCCAACACCAAAACTCTACCGTTTAGATCCTATATATAAACCAAATTCAAGCCTTTTTATCATTTCCTTCTTTGCTTTTAAAAAAAAAACTTCAGAAATTCTCTCAAAATGGGGCTCTCCCCTCTCCATGGTCGACCGTCTGAAACCAATGTCCGGCGGCCGTCTGTCGCGCGTAGCCGCCACGCGCCGTCACCGTCCGCTGTACTCCGCCGTCTCCAATGGTTTTAGGTAAGAAAATCATCCTTTTTCATTCTATTTTCTTTTTTTTTTAAACAGATCTAGCTCTAGATCGAACCCGATCTAGCCTAGATCTAAAAGAATTTCTTTTTAAAAAAATTATTTAAAAAAAAAACCAAATCTGTTCTCTTTTTCTTTCTTTTAACAAAGGCTTCGACTCATTGATCCTTTTGTTTTCCTAAATTTATTTCATTGTTCAAGTCCTTGTTTCAAATCTATTTTGCACCTTCGGTTCATTATCAAATCTGTTTCTTTTTTATAACATAAATTTGATTTTCATTTTTCATGTTTAATTCATCTTTGTGTTCTTTGCAGATCCATACGCGTCGGAGCATGGGCGACGTTCGGGGTTTGCGACAGCGATAGTTTGGAGGACTCCGATGGCGACTCCGGTTGTGGTGCGACCAAGGGAATGTTTTATGCCTTTTCGTTTTTTCTTTTTTATTATTAAAAATTAATATTTATTATTAATAATTATTATTATTACAGCTATTAATGTTATCAATATTATTAGTATTATTTTTATTATTATTATTATTATTATTATTATTATTATTATTAATGTTATCAAAACCATTTAATACGTATATTCATTACATTTTTGAAACCACTAAAAATACTAATAACAAATAGTAACAGAAGTATTTAATATAGAGATTAATGTATATCTGGGAGCTGATGTGATTATGAATTTGCAATCATAAATGATAATAACATATATCGAAAAGTAAATGAATATCTTAGTGTTCAAGTGTTGTGAATCTGGCTTATGTTTGCTTCTGTATTTTGATGCTATTCGGATGCCTCTGCTGGAATTAATTGCTTCTTATCTTTTTTCTCAAATGTTTTGAAAGTTTATTCTCTTATACCAGTTTGCAATGTTCAAACAAATCAAAGTCAGTACCCTTACAATGATTTTCAATTTTGGCTTTATAGCCAATATTTACAATGACTTTATTTTGTTTCTTCTAATTAAATGCTTGTCTTCTCTCCTTTTTTTGCAGGTCAACTGTGGAGGCTGTAGCAGTGGCGGTGGTAGAAGCAAGTTGAAGCTGGAGGTGGTGCAATTTGGTGCTGACGTGGCGTGCCCTGAGTGGTTGAAATGAGAGCAACTGCAGTGCAAATTGGTAGCAGATTTAGGCTTTTGTTTAGGAAGGTCATTTCGGGTTGTAAAAGTTTGGGTCATTTAGGTTTGGGCCTTTAGTTGGACTTTTAAGTGTGTGTAATTAGACATTCAATTGGGCCAATTGGGCTTGTATTTTGGACTTTTAAATTTTAATTTAAAGTAAATTTAAATTTTAAAATAAATTTAAACCCAAAGTAAGTTTAAATTTAAAATAAATTTAAACTTAAAATAACTTAAAATTTAAAAACAATCCACAATTGGATTCACGTTGGTTTCAAGATTGGGTCCGGACAAATTGGGCTCCAACAGTTGCCCCTCTTTGCTCGTTGCTGTGTAACATGAATGGAGCAAAGACCAAAAGAATGCCCAATTTGTCGGGTCTCATCTCTTCGACGCTCTTTCTTCAACTGGCCCACCCTTCGCTTTATTGACCGTTCGATTTCACTGCATCTGCTTTCCTATCTTTGGCATTATGATTCCATGTTGCCTAGAAGCAATTTCAAAAAGACAAAACTTGCTACTGTAATTTCAGAAGATTGGAATTTGTCACCGTAGCCTTTGAGTCTGGTTTCATTGACTTGGCCTTCTTCTCAGTATCAGGAGTATGACCACCTTGTTGTTTTGGATAACTGCAATTTGCCCCAGACTCAGGGTAGGAGATTGGTTGATGATGATCTGCCCTAGGCTCGGGGTAAAAGATCAGTGATGTAACTTCACTCCATTCCACTGCAACTTCATGGAGATTGAGATACACTACTGTAGTTTTAATCTAGCTTCACTGCAACTTCAGGAAGGTAAGATTCGATGTCGAAGCTTCATCTTGCTCTTATTACGACTTTAGAGAGATAAAGACTTGCTATTGTAGTTTAGATCTGATCCACTATGACTTCGAGGTAGAAGTTTCACCGTCGTGGGTTCGATCTTTTATGTTTCTAAGGTACAAGGTTACCATTGCGACTTAAATCTTTCCCTTTGTGCCTTCGTGGTACTGGATTTACCGTTGCGGCTTAAATCTTTCCCTTCATCTCTTTGAGGTGCTAGGTTCGTCATTGCGACTTAAGCCTTTCCCTTTTGTATCTTTGCGGTACTAGATCCGCCGTTGCGGCTTAGATCTTTCCCTTCATGTCTCTGAGGTACTAGGTTCGTCATTGTGACTTAGACCTTTCCCTTGTGTCTTCGTGGTACTGGATTCGCCGTTTCAGCTTAAATATTTCCCTTCATGTCTCTCAGGTATAAAGTTCGCCGTTGTGACTTAAACCCTTCCCTTTGTGTCTTTGTGGTACTGGATTCGCCGTTGCGGCTTAAATCTTTCCCTTCATGCTTCTGAGGTACACGGTTTGCCGCTGCGATTTAAACATTTCCCTTTATATCTTCTTGGTATTGGATTCGTCATTGCGGCTTAAATCTTTCCCTTCATGTTTCGTGGTACTAAGACCTATAGAATATGCTCAAATGGGCCTCTAGGTAGGCCAGATTGTTTAGGATGTCATGCTCAAAATGAGTCAAAATGCTCCTAATTAGATGGATGTGCATGATTATTGTTAATTTTTCAAAGATTAGTTTCTTCGGCCTTAGGATTATCTCCTTACGTCTTCTCAAATCTATGACTTGGCAGATTCTCAAAACGTTCTTTTCAGGTTTGATTCTTTTAACCGGTGGTTTTGTTTAGGGTCCTCATATCATTTAGGAAATTTCTAAAATAATACTCGCGGATCCTTGCTTTTTCATGCGGTTTTGGTCTATTATCCATTATCTTGGTATGAAAATACTTGGGCAGTGTGGGAAGGAATGAGATTGTATTAGAGTTAGATCTTGAAGAACTTGTTGGCTAAATACAAATTGCCGAATATTTACAAGGAACAAAATAATTACAAGGAACAGTATTAGATGCCTAGATATCAAATATGAGTTTCTCTGATCTGAGGATCATCTTTCTGTTTGATATGTATCTGGAGATCCTAGAATACTTCGTCGATGCCCCAAGATGTAAAATTTCTCTATCTTGTCACATTTGACGGAACAATTGTCGCCCTCGTTTTCCATTTGAGCTACTCGTTTCGGGTTTTCAACTCAAAGCCCATTTGGTTTCAGGATGCCCTTTCATGCGTTTTCATCCTAACCTCTCCGTTTTTTTTTAGGTAAAATATTTCTTCATCGAGTCTGAATTTACTAGGTTGTATAGCTCTTTGCCATCCATTTCTGTCAAAATTAGAGCTTGTAACATCCGCGTTCTTGAATCGGATTTGGAATAGTAATAGAGTAGAATTGAGAATTAGACTATATAGCTAAAATAAGAAAATAGTTAGAAAATTAAGGATTAATTAGTAAGTGTGAGAAAGGAAGAATGACTAAATAGTAATTTTTCCAAATTGAATTATGAGTAATTATGGGAATTAGATTGATTAAGGAGGGTCAAAAGAGTAATTTGGTGGAAGATATTTTTGGAGGCAATGTTTTGGGCCAAAGTGTAAAGGTGGAAGGTCCAAGGACTAAAAGTGCAATTTTGCCATTATTAAAGAAAGATATTTTTATAAAGAGAAATTGATAGAAAAGTCTAGAGAAATGAAGAAAAGAAATGATGAAAAGGCTATAAAAGGCATCAGCCATGGTGCTTCACGTTGGCCACCATTTTTCCACCATTTCAACTTTTTCTTTTCTTACAAATTAGTCCTTTTTCACCAAATACAAACCAATTAAGCTAGTTTCTTCCAAATTTCTTCAAGATTAGTGAATAAAATTGATAGAGAAGTGTAGTAGCTATCCAATTGTTAAAAGAAATGCATTCATACTTGTCTTGGAGGAGAAAGAAGATGGGAATTAGTGTTGAATACAAGTGATTAAGGTAAGAAAGCTAAACTCCTCTTTAAATACATGTTAGTTTTGGTTTAGAAACATAGATTATGATATGTTGAATGATTTTAATGTGAATATATGTGTTTTGTATGGAATTGAAGAGAAAGAAAAGAAGGAGAATGATTCAATTGAAGAGAAAGGAAAAGAGAAGATCAAAGAGGGAAAGAAAGTTTTCTACTAGAGTTGTAAGTACTACAAGATTTTAAATTGAAAATTTATTCTCTTTAAATTATATGATTAATTGTGATAAAAATGAGTAAGATGATATGTTTAGTTATAAATATGGTGATTAGGTGTGATTAAATGAAATTTAGTGCAAAGGAAATATGAGAAGGGAAAAATTCACTTCAAAACAGTTTGGACAGTAACATGAGACTAACTTCGAAAATTCACCAAAAATTGTATATAATGAGTTAATGGTCGAATTATATATGTAATTAAATCTTATTGAGTTTAGTTTCATATGGAAGAAACAGTGAAAGAAAAGGAACTGCATATTTCGAGATATACTAGTTTTAGTGTAATAAGGTCAGAGTAGATTCGAGTTCCCCTGTTCTGACTTTGAAAAATTATAGAAAAATGTAGAAATATTATTAGAGACTAAAATTTATATGGCTGAATATTTAATGAGTCTATTTTCAACAGAAATAGACAAAAACATTATTTGATCTTTTTAATAAAAGATAGATAATTTTTAGTGAAGAAAGGTCGAAACTGTCAGGCAGCAGCGAAGGGGTAAATTGAAAGAATTTACTGTACAAATTGGCTAAATTAAAAATTATGGAAATTTTATGGTAAAAAGATGATTGAGTCTAGTTTCAGAAAAATAAAACGGATTATAATTTCAAATTCTGAGGTAAGTTGGAATATGAGGATGAATGTGTGTTATGGTGAAATTATGGTAAGTTAAATGTTACATGCAAGAAAGGTTAGAAATTTTATACACATGAGTAATTAAATGTTTGATAAAATTAAGCAATAAATAAATAATCATCTATTATGCTTGTAGTGCTTACTAAGCCTTCACCGGCTTAACGCGTTTATTTTAACGCATAGGTACAAAAGCTACGGAAAGCTAGAGTCGAGCAAGGGACCTCTCATCACATCACATCACTTTTGAAGCTCAAGTTTAGGTAATTTACTTTGAAGAAAAATGACATGTACAAATAGTATACTTAGGTGTCCCTAATGAACAAGTTACTAATATTGTTTTGAAAATTTACATGAATTGAAAAAAAAAATTTATTATACTCGTTTTTAATTCTCTGACATTTTATGTAATACTCTTATGCCGGGTTTATACGTGTGAACCGGGTGTAGGGGTGTTACAGAGCTCCTCCAGAGAAGGCCTTTTTCACCACATACGGCCCTTCCCAATTAGGCATCCATTTTCCTCGAGAGTCTTTGTGTATTGGGAGTAATTTTTTCAAGACTAAATCTCCCTCGTGGAATTCTTTAGGGCGGACCTTTTTGTTTTAAGCACGCATCATCCACTTTTGGTACATCTGACCATGACGGATGGCTCTTAACCTCTTTTCTTCGATCAAGTTCAACTGATCATATCTGGCTTGGATACATTCTACTTCGTCTAAATTTATCTCTTACAAGACTCAGAGAGAAGGAATCTCTACCTCGATGGGTAAAACGGCTTCCATCCCGTATACAAGTGAGAATGGCGTTGCCCCAGTAAATGTTCTGACTAAAGTCCTATAAGCAAGGAGGGCGAATGGTAATTTTTCATGCCAGTTTTTATAGGTTTTTGTCATTTCCACAATGATCTTTTTGATGTTTTTATTTGCGCTTCCACTGCTCCGTTCATATTTGGGCGATATAGAGATGAATTATGATGTTTGATCTTTAATTTCTCACAAACCTCCGATATCGTGCTGTTATTCAAGTTCAATGCATTGTCCGATATGATCTTTTCTGGCAAATCATATCGGCATATGATTTCCTTTTTTAAGAACTTGCTAATTGCAGACTTTGTAACGTTGGAATAAGAGGCAACTTCTACCCACTTGATAAAGTAGTCAATAACTAAAAAGATGAATCTATGCCCATTAGAAGCCTTTGGTGAAATCGGCCCGATAAAATCCATGCCCTACATAGAAAAAGGTCATGGAGAAGTTATGACATGCAGATGTAATAGAGGTACGTGAATTTTATCTCCACAGATTTGGCATTTGTGACATTTCTTGGCATAATTGATACAATCATTCTCCAGAGTTGACCACTGGTATCTGAATCTCATGATCTGCCTAGCCATTTTGAAACCATTAGCGTGCGTTCCGCAAATCCCTTCATGGACTTCTTCTAGGATTTTTTTAGCCTCAATTGCATCAACACATCTTAGCAACACCTAATCCTTTCTCCTCTTATACAAAATTTCCCCATCAACCTTTGTTCTTTTTTTAATATGTTTTTTTAACAATTTTAATGAAAATATTGTTAAAAAGGTTAATGGGGATGATGTGAAATTTCATATGTGAAATATTTTTAATGAGATGTAATTTATTACTTAGGTAACCTAATAAGATAATTACATGTGGAAAATAATAAAAATAAATAAATAATACATTAAATTAAAAATAATAGCTCTTAATTTAAAGAAAATAAACGTGATTTCAGGATCACAACTCAGACGAGTTGAGTCGATTAATTTATTTATTTAAATATTTACGACTTCGTTAGCATCGTATTAAAATTTGATTATGAAATTTTAATGTTTAGATAGTTAATTGAGTAGAAATGATTAAATTATAATAAGTGTAAAAGTAGAGATGGTTAATTAGAAGGACCAAATGAGAAAATTGACCAAAAGAATGTTAGTGGGTGGATTAGCATGATTTATATTAAGTATAAATAGGTTTAATTAAAACTAAAAAGGGGAAATTAAAATTTAATGATAAAAGTCTTAAAATTTACAAAATTGTCATTGGTATATATATTAAATTAAAGAAATTTAAGAGAAAATTTTCATCATTTCACTTCATCTTCTTCCTTTCTTACGGCTAAAAGAGAGAAGAGCTAGGTTTTTTACATGCTATAAAACTTGTTAGTGTTGAAAATGCTTGTTCTTGAAAGTTTTGCATAGATTTGTATGCTTGATGAATAGATTCATTGATTTTGTAAAGTGATTTTGAATGAAATTAGAGTTTAGGGAATAAAATGCAAAGGTGGAGAAATTGTGTGCATTTGGTTGAAATAAATGGTTTGTAAGGATTTGTACTTGAGCTATGAGTGTTCGGTTGGATTGCACCTAGAAGAAAATAAGTACTTTTGCATGCTTTATGTTGAAATGACTAGATTGAATAAAAGGAAAAATATTAGGATTAAAATGTAATTTCCCAAAAAAGATCAAATTGTGTTAAATGATCTAATTGTGTGTTTAATGTGAAACTTTGGATGATTTATTGATTTAGATTACGAGCGTGCCATGGATCGCGAAAAAGAGAAATTAGCATAGTAGTCCTTGAAGCCTATCTGTAACTGCAATTTAATCCGGTAAGTTTGTTGTGACATCCCTAAAATTGATATATAATAAAAGAAGTAATAAGTTGAATAATGTATAACTGATTTTTTTGGTAAGATGAGGAAATGATATAAAAGAGAGGATTGAGGAGTGTAAAAAATTTAATTATAATAATTAAGAAGTAGGTTTTAGTATATTGATTTAAAAGTAAGGACTAAATCATAAATATGTGGAAATTTTTTGTCTCAAGTGTAAATATTCAAAATTTAAGGGATCAAAGTGTAAAAATGAGAAAGTTAAAGGACCAAAAGTGAATATATACCAATTTACTATTATATGAAATTGGCATGCAGGAACCAAATTGAATAATTGAAGAATCATGAGAGACTAAATCGTACTTTTTCCAAATTAAGTGATGACTCAAGGATAGAATTTTGAAATACCAATAAGGGTAAAATGATCAATTAGTAAGAGGGAGAACTCTAGAATGTAATGATGATGTTGATGATATTTTAGAGATATTTTTCATTAATTAGTTAGTTAAATATTATTTTATTAATATTTTACTTAGATATTTATTATTATTTTATTTAGAAAATTGTAGTATAAAAATAAATGAAGGATGAAAGAAATTTATCATCCTTCCAACGTGAGTAAAAGGGTGAGAAAAAAAGTTTTCTTTTTTTTTTTTTTGCAATTTGGTCCTTTGCATTGAAAACCTATGTTTTTAACAAACTTTTTTTAAAATTTCCTTAGATATTAGAGAGAGAAGATGAAGTAGAGATTCTAGAGAATATGTTCATCAATTTAGAAGTAAGAAAATAGTAGATGAAAGTGGAGAAAATAAGAAGAAAAAGAAAGGAAAGTGGTGAAGAAGAGAAATGCATGAAAATGAAGAAGAAAAGAAGAAACTCTTGACAAAGGAGGTAAGTTTCATACTAAACCTACTTGTATTTCAATAGATTGAGTTAAAATGTTTTGAGTGAGATGTATGATACATGTATTTAATCTAATACTAGAAATAGAAAGTATTTGATGAAGAATAAAGGCTAAAAAACACTAAATTGGTAAGAGAAAATGTGATTTGAATGGTGAAAAGTACTAAGATTAAGAAATGAATATGTAATCTACACAAAAACATAAGTGATTAAATTGCATAGTAATCTAAAGTATGACAATTATGTGTGATTGAATGAAACATAGTGCAAAGAAACATGGAAAAGGAAACATTTTCATTAAAACAGTTTGGATAGTAGCAGTGAATTAAATTTGAAAATTCACCAAAAATTATAGAAATTTAGTTAGAGGTTGAATTAAATATGTAATTAAATTTTATTGAGTCTAGTTTCATATGGAAGAAACGGTGAAAGAAACGGAATTGTATATTTTGAGATATATTAGTTTTTGTGAAACAAGGTAGGACTAGATTCCGGTTTCCCTATTCTGACTTTGGAAAATCATAAAAAAATTGTATAAAAATGATTAGAGGATGAAATTTATATTTTTAAATTCTTAAAATGAGTCTATTTTCTAGAGAAACAAAAGAAAACATCATCCGAACCCTGTACTAATAGATAATTAATTTTTAGTAAAGAAATGTCGAAACTATCAAGCAGTAGAGAAGGGGAAATTTTGAAGAATTTTCTGTATGGATTTGCTAAAGTAGAAATTCTGAAATTTTTATGGTAAAAAGATATTTGAGTCTAGTTTCAAAAACATCAAGCAGATCATAATTTCAAATTTTTTAGCTCAATATATAAATAATTTAGTGAATATGACTCAAGTGGATAACTTTGAAATTAACACATAGTAAATAGTGGAATTATAAATAATGTATTGTTACATATAAGCATGCTATATACTAAAAGCTAAAAATTTTAATAAATATATATATACATAAAGGATGTGGAATGGAGAGGAGCAGGAGGAGGAAAAATATATATAGTAGATGAATTTGAAATGTTTCGAAATAGTTATAAGTAATTGAATGATTAATACATGTGAGTATATTTAAACGAATTGATAATAATAAGTGAATAATTGTTAATTGATGTGATATTGAAATCATTATTAAAATTTTATGAAGAATTAAATTAATTGGTAAATTTAGAAATAAATATGAAATATACATAAAGTGGGTAAACTACTTTTGAAAAAAATCCTCCAATGGTCTTATTTGTAAAACTTAAATATTTGTGTTAATTTTATAAATTTCGTTATCTTTGATTGAATATCATGTTTCTATCAGGACTTGATATTAGAAATAGATGTTAGTGGTTGTTATGTAAAATGAAGTGGTTATTATGACATCTGAATACGATTTAGGTAATGAAATAAAAATAAATAAATAAAAAGTGTGGAACTTGTAGGAAAAAGGAGACGACGTCATGACAACAAATTCGTCATGTCATGACATGAAACCCTCAACGTCGCGACGATAGTCCAAAATTTTTATAGACTTTGCAAATTGGTCTTTGATCAATTGTGGATGTTTTAATGAGTTCCTTTGACTCATAATTAGTGTTGTCGTAAATTCAATATTTACTAAAATGAGTAAATGATCTATATTAATTAAATAATATGATAAACTGATTTTAAAATTTTTAATAGCTGCTCCAGCAACGAATGTGACATCCCGGTGCCTTGACTCAGCGATTAGGTCGAGTATGGGGGTGTTACATTCGTAATGTTAAATTCTTACTTGTAAATGCTTATAACTACCTTCTTTGTGGATGTTGAAAAATGGGAAACGACAATTGAAGATGTGTAAGATGGAAACGATGGAAGGATAATTACCCGGCCTTGTGCCAAAGTTTCAAAATGGTCTGATGGTTGAGATCCTGCATTTGTTGCGGATTCTCTACAGCATCGTGAGTCACTATAAAGTGAATAGAATCCAAGATTGGATTACAAACCCTACAATGGCTGAGATTTATGCTAGTTTGCATATTCTCGTCAGCTTCGTGTGAGCAGCATCGTAGGGAACAGTTATACCGTATCAATGGTTTAGGTACCGCATGTGATGCGAGTCCTTGTCAGCTTAGTGTGAGCAGCATCGTATACTGGTAACAGAAATGACCTTTGGGTCAACAGAGATGAAATCGGATAAAGATCACTGAAGTACAATTCTGTTTGGCTCGATTGATTTATAGATTGTACCACACTTGTTATTCGGTAAATTTATGAACTTTATGAACTTGCTAAGTTATGAAAGCTTACCTATGAAATTGTTGTTGTTTTGTAGAATATTTTGTTGCTTGAGGATCAGATCGTCTCTAAGAAGTCACACTATCGCGATGATTGTTTGGTAGTTTTTCATCACTTGGTTATATAACATGTACTAGGATGAAGTTGTCTTGTACTACTCGTATGGGATTATTGAATTCCTTGTTGTGAATTTTAGTTAAATGTTGAACATATTTTGTTTGTTAGTTCAATGTGATATACATACTTTATGAGATGTATGCAATGTCTTCAAACTATGCACAATGTATTGGCATGTTGTACTCTGAAGTTATGAAATGATGAATGGTTGATAAACTTGAGTTTATGTATGATTCATTGAATTCTACATACTTGTTTCTGTAGAATTCATGCATGTATCAGTAAAAGTACAGGGTAGGAGAGAGGTTATTCACTGACTTGAGTTGTATCGGTAGTTGTATAATAGGTATCAGTAGTCTATGTACTTGTACCATTAGAAGATGCAAGGGAGGACTTCTTAGCTCTCTGGAGTTTTTAATATTGGTAGAAGTATGACTTGTATCGGTAGAAGTCTCCAAAATTAGTAGAAAAGACATTTGTGCCCTTTTGCGTTGTATTGATATTCATTTAATGATTTTTAGTCGCGTATGATGTAATATTTCTTTAAATATGATTGAAAGGCTTTAAAAATTTAAAGATAAATTGCAATAGATGATCGGAAGACTCCCGGAACCCTAACCGATGACAATAACGGGTTTTTAATGTTACATTTATCCTATTACAAAAAAATTTTAATTTCTATTTTTTAATATTAAAATTTTAAAACATCAAAATTAATTAAATAACTTGATGAAATCTTTTTTTGATAATATCAACCAATTTGTTATTGTAATATTGAAATTAATTAAATTAGTTAATTTAATTTCCTTCTAAATTCTATTTTATGTTTTCAGATTATTCTTAATGAAATCAACTCAAATAACCATATTTAATAATTATTTTATAAACTTAAATTTCTTTGAATTATATAATATTGGATCTTCTACTAAGCTAAACGCAAAGAAAATACTTGCAATTAATTTAATGCTTGTTCTTCATTTGGGTAAAGAAGTGATGAAAAAGTTTTTAAGTTTCGTTTGACATGGAAAATAAAATTAATTAATTGCAAGAATTTTTCTTTACTTTTAGTTTAAATACGAATTATTTGAGTTTATTTTAATTTGGAAACATAAATAAAAAATTAAAAATTTAGAGGAGATTAAATTACTTAATTTAATATTATAGTAACAAACCACCTAACACTATCAAGGGATTAGTTTTTTTTTTTCAATAATTTATTTAATTGATTTTGATGTTTTGAAATTTAAAATTTCAATTTTAAATGAATAGAAATTTGGAGCTTTTAGCAATGGGGAAAACAAGTACAATTTGACCATTTTTTAGCATTATTTTAATTTCTACCTCTTTTTCACTTTAATCCTTAATGTTTTCTACCCCAATCAATACTTGAAAAAAGGATAGTTTTTTGGGTGACAAAAATGAAAGTGTGAACATGATGTGGTGTGTACAGTCAATCGCCATTAAAGATTTAACGATTGGGTGACTAAAATGAAAACACACTAAAAGTTAAGTGTTGAAATTACAAAGATTTCAATTTGGGTGACCAAAATGAAAATGTCTTAAAATTTGGTTAACAAACTAAGTAGTTTATTTTATATTATATTACAAAGTTTAACCCTCAAAATTGATGTGAACAACTTACTTAACTAACACGTGAAAAATTTACTTTTATGTTAATTTATTATATTTTTCGAACAATTTTAAATAAATAAAATTAAAATATGCTTCAATTTCAAATTCTTGATTTTATAGAATATTTTTTTAAGATTTATTTGAACTTTATCTAAACATATCTCATATAATATCATAAAATTAAAATTGATAGAGTAGGCATAGAAATCAATTAAACTCTTCTGTGAAAAACTCATTCAATTTAGCTACCTTCTGTTTGACTACGAATCTTGTGTTTCTCTCAATAAATAGAAATTATGAACTAGGTCAAAACATATATTATTGAATGCAGATATTTTGTCAAAATTTAGTGAGATCTTTTAAAACAAAATTTATTTTTCGAAGAGAATTTCAATCAGATTTCGAGTCTATTGAGAGAATTTGATTTTCCCTACTGAAACACATATAAGTTTTCATTGTGTTATCAGTTTGTGAATTTAGAACTCACTTTCTAAGGAAATCGAGGATTTGAGAATAGAAGAGAATATTGTATTGATAAAAAGATAAGAAACGATAAGCTTACTTAACCCCAAAAGACAAGTACTAATTTAGTAAAAAATTTATTATTATAAATAACACAAAAGCTTAATTTTAAGAAAAACAAATTAATTTTACATTGTACAACAAAATCAATTTTTAAATTAATTTTTCCAACACTATACATTTTGATTCGTTAGGATGGGTAAAGAGTGTTACAGAACCCCTCAAGCTATTATCAATGTAACAATGCCTCATTAACCTATCCAACCCCCATATATCGTTTTTATCGGTGACAATGGTAATGGCTACATCAACGAGATGGGGTACATAGTCTTCATTCAAAATTTCGATGAAGAAATCAAACTCCACCTATTGTTATCCTCTTCAAGGAAATGGTTTATGTCCATTGCTTCCGTGGATGTCTGTACCTTTTTCTGTCTCAATGTTGTCGTTCTTGCTCTTGCTTTGCTTGATTCTGCAAGATTGCCCTCATCCTCTAAAACTAGTCTCCAATTCGATGAATCTCAGGACATTGTTAGGTGGTTGATTTCTCACACTTCTATAAGCCTTTGTTTGTAAGTAGCTGCATCTAGGAATGAAAGCATCTGATACGAGATGAGATTACGTCTGCCTGTTCTAATTGGGGCTTATGGATTTGGGGTATAAATGAATTCAAAAGACCCCTATTCCTCGATTACTTGGGGGTAGACCGAGATTGAGTTGGTGAACGGGTTGTCTTGATGTGTTGTTTCTTGATTTTCCACATAATTGGCTTAGGCATCTCTTTCTAGATCTTGTGGATGTAATCAGGCTCTTGGGCTTTTTCAACCCTTTCATCCTGTTTGTTTGGGGGTTCTCTCTCCCAATCAGATTGACTATCGCATCATGGGAATGAAACGAAGGGCCAAACTCAAAAGACAAGCATCATTTTCTATTTTCTTGAGCTTTTGGTAAAAAATTGAAATAGATTCTCACTGCATTTTTTATTTCTTTTAAAAAAAACCCAATTCGAAAATAGCACATTATTGACTCTAGAGTTGACAAACAAGCTCGAGCTTGAAAGCTCACTCCTATTAATTCAAGGACAATTCAAGCCCACAATAGTTTCGAGCTCGAGAAAATTCTCAAAATTGAGAAAACTTAAGTTTGACAAACCCATGATCAAGAAAATCCGAGCTCGACAGAACCCGAACCTGTAAGAATTCAAGTTCGAACTGATTTTACCTAAGCTCAAAATAAATCTGATCTAAAGCCTGAAAAAGCTCGAATCATATATATGCTGTAGCTTGATATCACAAAGAATTGATAACTCCTTGGCCTTCTTTAACAAATTACTCCTCTTTTCGAAAACTCTCTTACGAGCCTTCACATTCTCTATCAGCTTCATTTCCGTCCTACGTTTGCCCACCTGTTCTGATATGATAAACTGAATTTCACACACACACAGATATATAAATAAAGCTTTATAATTTACTGACAATGTAACAGAGAGAGACTAACAAGCAGTAAGGTCGGAAACAGAAAACAAAAAATTAGCTTACTTTGCTTTTCTGTCGGAAACTTGACTGCAGGAGAGCTCTCAGGAGGGTGGGACAGAGGGCTTGTGAGAGGTTTGTCTTGCGGCGGGTTGTCTGAAGAGAGATGAGAGTAGTTTGGCAATTTATAAAGGAAATTTGTTTTCAATTTGCAAATTTATTAGCATCTATATCTACATTTATACTAATACAGTTTTCCTGTGTTTTTATACATATTTTTGGTCAAAACCGACCTTCATGTCATAGCTTAAAGATATTGATTCAATTACGTAGATAAAAAATAATGTTAATTCAAAATTATTACGTCTCTTTTTAAGAATTTTTAAAACTAAATCTTTACTTCGTTTTTAATTTTAATTTATATTTTCTTTTTCATTGTTCCTTGATATTTGTTTTGTCTATTTTTTTTTTCAAAAGCATATGTGATTTTATTTTTAGTTTTTAGTTTATAGTCTGTTTTGGTATATTTATGACATTTACCAAGATGCCGTCAGATTTGTTAGTAACCATTCTCAAAGAGTTTTATCCTAGATCATAGTGATAGTGATAGATTCAAGATAATGAGAAGGATTAATCATTTAAGACTTGGCCTTTTATGCATCATTAATGTGGTGGGTCTCTTAGGACTCTTGGCAATTGTTTTTTAATTGATTTGTGTTCATCGTCAAGTTAATTTGATGATGGCGGAAATAGAGTGCAAATTCAAACGATTTGATCAAGTTGATGCATCCCTGATTTCTTTTTAAATTATTTCAGTTTTGCAGTTACAGTTAGTTTGTATTTTCTTCTTTTTTGAGATTATTCTCCAGACATGATATTTATACATTAATTTGTAATGATTTATTTATCTTTTGTATTATATGTCATGTTTTTTCATTCTTTTAGTTCATGGTTCCCATTAATAAATAGTATTTTATTTAAAAAAGATATTTAAATCTATATTGTTAGCTAATTGAGTTTTAGCTCAATTGGCTTTATTACTGTTGAAACAATTAAAAGAATATAGGTTCAAGTGCACTTAAGTATGCTTTTCTTTCAATTTAAGGGTTGGGAGGGGTTATAGATAAGATTAGACATTATGTAAAAAAACAATTATATACTATGTATATAAACAATCAACACCATTCGAGGCTAAACAATCGTCACCACCAACATTCAGCACATCTTCAAAGCTAGCACCAAAAGGAAACAGTTGAAGAGGTAGGACCTTCAATTCGAGATGATGAGAAGGATAAGTCATCTGAGACTTCGCATTTTATGCATCATTGATGCGGTGAGTCTCTTAGGGCTTTTGGCAATTGTTTCTTGGTTGATTTGTGTTCATCGTTAGGTTGATTTGATGATGGCGGAGTTAGAATGCAAATTTCAGTGATTTGATCAAGTGGATGCATTTTTGTTTTCTTTCTGAATTATTCTAGTGTTGTAGTTACTGTTAGTTTGTCTTCTTCTTTTTTTAAGATTATTCTACAGACATGACATTTGTGCATTAGTTTGTAGTGATTTATTTATCGTTTGTATTATGTGTCATATCTTTGCATTCTTTTAGTTCATGATTCTTGTTAATAATAGTATTTTATTTTAAGAAACAATATTTTTTTTAAATCTATACTGGTAGCTAATTGAGTTTTAGCTTATTTGCGTTATTATTATTGAAACAATTAAAAAATTATCTTTATTTTATAAAATAAATTATATTATTTTAAATGTGATTTCATCATCTTATATCTTTCAAATAAAAAATAGAAAAAAATATATACAGACTTAAACCCAAGTATTTACAACTTTCAGCATTTGAATTTTACCCTTCAATCAAATCATTTGTTATTTATATTATTTTTATAGATATATTTATTAATAATTCTATCTTTCACCCAAATTGAGTTTATAATAATTACACAGATAGTCACATAACAGCAATCGAAAACCTAAGAACATTTTAGAACCTAAAAAAATAGAAAAGGGGGCTCTACTAAATTTGGGTTTGGAACCAATTTTGAATTCTCAGTCAAACTTAGAATTGGGCTTTGACTGAACTGATCTTTGGACCTTGAATATGACTTGGAATTGGACTTTGGACATTAAATTCAAGCGGGTTTTAATCATTGGGCCACACCAATATTTCCTGTTCTTTAAAAACATAACTAAGCCTATCATTAGCAATGTTAATAATATTAATAAATTAAGCCCTCCGCGTTAGCGGCCACACCAATTGCATTCTCATTATTTTCTCGTGCTTGCTGATGTCATCTTAACTGCCTATCAGGGGCTCTGGTGAAAAACTAAATTATAAGAGTTCAATTGAGTGTAATTCAGGATTCAAAAAGCATAATTAGGTGTTGATTTCGATTAGGGACTTAATTACTTTTGTGATTTTACTATTTGTTTTGTATTTTATTTAATTTTTAAATATTATTTTAACAAATGATGATATATCATAGACATGTGGTGGAAAACAATTGACTTGAAGCTTCTAGTAGTTTCTTTATGCAAAAAGGACTGGATTAAACATTGCATTAAGCCTAAAACAAAAAAAAATTATAAAGTCTTAAATTATCAGCATAATGATTTATTTAGTCTTTTAATTTTATAAAAAAAGTCATTTTAGCCCTTCATTTAATTTTTCTCTTTTTTAATCATTGAACTTGCATTGTTTATCAAATTACTCCAAAGTAGACGGAAAAATTAATGTTTGTTAATTTTACTGACTTGACATCCATATGGTAGTCCATGTATATACCACGTTAACAATTAATTAATTTTTTAAAATCTAAAAATATTTTTATAATTTTATAAATTTTAATAATTAATTGCTTACGCATTCATGTGGTAATCCAAATGTATTCCAGGTTAGCAAAGTTAATAGACGTTAATTTTTTTTTTATTCATTTTAGTGTGATTTAACAAACATAGCATCTTTTAAGGTTTAAAAAAATTAAACAAAAAATTATTATAATTATTTTTTTTAGTAGACTGATGTGACTACATAATAGTATCTGTTCATACTTTTTTAATCCTTTGACAACGCACATATAGACGCTCGAACCCGAAACTCTTAGGATAAACATCATCTTTTTTTTTACTGGAATCACTCGTTGAATTCATTATAATTTTTTTTTTTTAAGGTTGAAGTATAGAAAAAAATTATCATACCTAAATTATCAATGCCAAGCGTTGCATTTCTATTCATCCGTCATAAATGAATTAAATTAATAAGTTGGTTACTTGTTACTAAGTGTCCTTCTACATAAATGAGGCTATTAATGTGAAAGACCATCTGGAAACTACCAAAGCCTCTGATTTGAGATTTTTTTTATCATTAATTGTGTATGTATGGTTCTTATCATTTCAGGTTATTTTAATTTTTTTTAAATAATTTATTTATATATGATGAGATTTAAAAGCATTATTTATATTGATAAAATTTAAATTTTATTATTGTCGATTAAATTTTAGTTTAATAGATAAAAATATTATTATCAATATAGAAATATGTGAGTTTAAATACACTAAAGTGTATTATGGATTTCTATTTATGCGTTGAAGATGGGCTGTCTAGTTATAAGTATTGTGTAAAGAAAAACATATATAATTAGAACCTATAATGACATTGTTCAAAAAAAATTACCACTCAACTAATATTTTATCTTGTAATGTTTGTACATTTTAATTTTATTATGCAGACTTTATTACCTCTTTCAATTATATATCAATACTATTTTTTTTGGTGAATATCAATACTATTATTTAAAACCTTAAATATATTGGTATTACAAGTTAACTCGACATTTAGGTAATGGTGAAACATCCCTCATCTCACTAAACACCGGCACTTAAGCTCGTGTATGGTCTTATGCATTCCAATCGTTCCTCACAAAGTGTCAAGTTTCTTGTGTTAATCTTTTCTTCCCATTGTGCAATTCATTATTTCTTCCCCATCTTGCTTAAGATAATGGGCACAATATGTACCATCCTTTCATTTCCTTACTTCATCCTTGCAGATTTTACCAACCCACTCTCCAAATCCTTGTACATGTTTAGAGTAAAATAGTCATACCATCACGATAACCGACCTTAGGAATAATAACTATCAAAGTTTGAATAACCAAAGACATACTCACATTATCACGATAAATAGAGTAGTTGGCTAAGACCGAATAGAGGTATAGGTACCTCTGAAGAAATACAAGTACCTTGTGGGTGAAGTATAGGTACATCTAGAGAAGTACTGATACAACTTCCTCAGTAAACCAAAATTTGCTCTAACTCGGTGATACATGCACAGATGTAGTGAAATTTATTAAAGTAAGTTCAATCAAACATTAAATGATCAGGAGCATAAAATTCACAATTAACATTGAATAATCATTCAAAAATGCATTAAAAACGAGGTTAAAACGTGTTACTTTTAACACTTAGCAAATATTGCCACACTTAAGCGTTTACTTGCCCTCAAGCAAAATTCTTAAGATGGCTAAGTATTTAGACTTGTTATTGTTAACATCCTTAGTGGTTATTGTTCAGTCGGATTGTCATCATTAAGGAACATTAGTTAAAAAAAAGCCAATTTTATTGCTTTTAGTTTACGAATTAGTTAATTTTAGTTATTGTACTCTTCAAAGTTTGTAATTTCAGTCCTGATTAAATTGTAGCAATTAATTTTATTTAGTTAAAATTTTCCACTAGTCTTGAAATATGCCTAAAGTTTTAGATTTAGTCAATGTTCTCCAATTAAACTATTATTAATCTCTATAATTTTGGGATTTTGAAATTTTAATCTTGATGCAGACGACAAATTTTAAATCCATAACTAATTTTTTAATGAGTAATATGTGAAAATAGTTAGTTGACATGACATTATATATGTGACAAATTTTAGTTTTGGGGTTCCGAGGTCCGACATTTACCTAGCAGGGAGGAGGAGTTTTTGAAATACTAGATCGATGCTCGATAATGCAGCCTGGCTACAAACCTTTCCAAAGTGCATTGTATCTCATTTAGTTCGAATCAAATCCAATCATAAACCTATACTCATTAACTTATGCCTTGAATTAAACATGGCACGAGGACGTCCCTTTTAGTTTTTGACGAGTTAGGCACAACATCAGAATTTTTCAGGCACTATGAATAGTCTATGGCAATACAATGGAAATATGACTGCTACATTAGGGAATCTCACAATAGGCTTAAGACTGGAACAAAAACGTTTATGGACATATTGGGACTCGTAAGAAGTAACTCCTTCAATCTTTAAGTAGAATCCAACAAGACCTGGAAAGGGCAAATTCAAAAATACTATTACAAAGAGAGATGGACGTTAAGAAGGAGCTTGAAGAAGTGCTTAATCACGAAGAACTACTTTGGAAACAAAAGTCAAGATGTGACTGGCTCTTACTAGGAGATAGGAACACAAAGTTCTTTCATAGTCGGATAATGCATAGAAGAAAGGTCAACCGTATTAGTGCAGTACGCAATGGAAACAATGATTGGCTGTATGATCCAGACGTTTGAAACGACTCCTTTAAAAGCTCCAAGAAGTGATGACTACAACGTCTTCTTCTTCCAGAGCTAATGGAACAGTATTGGGAGCACAATCTGTGAGTGGGTCCAAGAGATCTTCAGAGGTAAGCCCATAGACTTAGAGCTGAACAATACTTTTATAATGCTTATTCCCAAAGTTCATCACCCTAAAGAGATATCCCAAATTCGTTCCATCAGCCTCTTTTCTGTATTATATAAGCTAGTCATGAAAGTTATAGCGAACAGATTCAAAGTGGTGTTCCCCAAACTTATTGCACAATAGCAAGTCAAGTTTATTACTGGGAGAAACATATCTGATAATATCATCACAGCTTAGGAGGTCATCCACTCCATTCGAGGGAAAAGCAAAAAGTATATGGTTATTAAGATCGATTTGGAGAAAGTGTATGATAGAGTTTTGTGAGACTTTATTGATCGCTCCATCCAGACAGCAAGTATTTCAGAGTTTTTATGTAAAGTAATCATGTCCGCCATTTCAACATCCACTACACAGATCCTATAGAATGGTTGATTTATTTGGGGGTCTAGTGGAGGGAAAAGGAATGTAGCATTGGTTTATTGGGGTTCTATTTGCGAACCCCGTACATATGCAGATTTGGGCATTCGGCGGTTGGAAGACCAAAATGCATTTTTCTTATTAAAATTAGGTTTTAACCTTGTTCCTAAAAGGATGCTTTATGGGTCCGCATACTACGATCTAAGTATAAAATGGAGGGCAGAATACCCGAGAGTATAATGCGAGGGAATTTTGAAAAACCGCCCACTTATCATTAATGTCATAATTTATTACTACCGTCCATTATTAATATTATTCTGATTAATTAATATTACTATTAATACTTATCACTGCAATTAGTATGTATTGAAAACGCGTATATTAACAATAAATCATAGTAATAATATGCATGAACGGGTATTAATGGATATATGTGAAATAATAAAAGCAGTTTAAAACTAAAGAGCCAATCACTGACGAATGAATACCTGTTAGTGGATACGTGCTTTACTTGGTATGAAACGTTTGGTATTCTGCCCTTTTATGTTGCGAGTGTTGATATCCTTCTTTAATAAGTTACTGTTTCTATTTGTATTGACCATTCAGAGAAATCGTAACCCTTTACAACTCAAATGAATTCGGCTTTTATAGCCTATATAATCATCATTCTTTTTTGTTTTACAGTATTTAATGCATGTCCACTCTTTCTTTTTGCAGGTTCGGCCATGGCAGTGGCAGTTGGGGCAGCCGGTGGCAGTACAAGTTGGAGCCGAAGATGGTGACCAGCTGCTGACGATGTGGCGGCCTCTGGTTGGCTGAAGGGGAGGTAATAGCAGTGACACTTAGTGAATTCGGGCCAAATAGGCTTTAGGAATTTTGGGCCTTTGGTTTATTAGGATTGGGTCCTTTTAGGTTTAGGGTTATTTTGGGTTTGGGGCTGATTTTGGGCCATTTTGTAATCGGGCCACAAACGGGTCTCAGAAATGTAATTTGGACTTTATTTTAGACTTTCTTTTTTTAACTCTTGTATTTTAGCTTTATTTAGCAATTTTAAATTTGAAAATAAATTTAAACTTAAATTAAATTTAAATTAAAAATAAATTTAAATTTAAAATAAATTTAAAATTTTAAACAAATTTAAAAAAATGAATTTAAAGGGAGTTCGAGCTCGGTCCAAATTTGGGCTTCAACAGTTGCCCCTCTTTGCTCGTTGTTGTGTAACGGGAACAGAGCAAAGATCCAAAAGAAAGCCCAATTTTGTCAAGTTCTGTTTCTTAACTGCTCTTTCTTCAACTGGCCCACCCTTTGCTTTACGTCTGTCGCTTAATTCCACTGCATCAGCTTCTCTTTTACGACTCCATCTCATCCTTAAGTGATCTCCAAAAAGACAAAATTTGCTACTATGATTTTTCCTAGAGAAAGTGTATGATAGAGTTTTGTGAGACTTTATTGATCGCTCCATCCAGACAGCAAGTATTTCAGAGTTTTTATGTAAAGTAATCATGTCCGCCATTTCAACGTCCACTACATAGATCCTATAGAATGGTTGATTTATTTGGGGGTCTAGTGGAGGGAAAAGGAATGTAGCATTGGTTTATTGGGGTTCTATTTGCGAACCCCGTACATATACAGATTTGGGCATTCGGCGGTTGGAAGACCAAAATGCATTTTTCTTATTAAAATTAGGTTTTAACCTTGTTCCTAAAAGGATGCTTTATGGGTCCGCATACTACGATCTAAGTATAAAATGGAGGGCAGAATACCCGAGAGTATAATGCGAGGGAATTTTGAAAAACCGCCCACTTGTCATTAATGTCATAATTTATTACTGCTGTCCATTATTAATATTATTCTGATTAATTAATATTACTATTAATACTTATCACTGCAATTAGTATGTATTGAAAACGCGTATATTAACAATAAATCATAGTAATAATATGCATGAACAGGTATTAATGGATATATGTGAAATAATAAAAGCAGTTTAAAACTAAAGAGCCAATCACTGACGAATGAATACCTGTTAGTGGATACGTGCTTTACTTGGTATGAAACGTTTGGTATTCTGCCCTTTTATGTTGCGAGTGTTGATATCCTTCTTTAATAAGTTACTGTTTCTATTTGTATTGACCATTCAGAGAAATCGTAACCCTTTACAACTCAAATGAATTCGGGTTTTATAGCCTATATAATCATCATTCTTTTTTGTTTTACAGTATTTAATGCATGTCCACTCTTTCTTTTTGCAGGTTCGGCCATGGCAGTGGCGATTGGGGCAGCCGGTGGCAGTGCAAGTTGGAGCCGAAGATGGTGACCAGCTGTTGACGATGTGGCGGCCTCTGGTTGGCTGAAGGGGAGGTAATAGCAGTGACACTTAGTGAATTCGGGCCAAATAGGCTTTAGGCATTTTGGGCCTTTGGTTTGTTAGGATTGGGCCCTTTTAGGTTTAGGGTTATTTTGGGTTTGGGGCTGATTTTGGGCCATTTTGTAATCGGGCCACAAACGAGTCTCAGAAATGTAATTTGGACTTTATTTTAGACTTTCTTTTTTTAACTCTTGTATTTTAGCTTTATTTAGCAATTTTAAATTTGAAAATAAATTTAAACTTAAATTAAATTTAAATTAAAAATAAATTTAAATTTAAAATAAATTTAAAATTTTAAACAAATTTAAAAAAATGAATTTAAAGGGAGTTCGAGCTCGGTCCAAATTTGGGCTTCAACAGCTGCCCCTCTTTGCTCGTTGTTGTGTAACGGGAATAGAACAAAGATCCAAAAGAAAGCCTAATTTTCTCAAGTTCTGTTTCTTAACTGCTCTTTCTTCAACTGGCCCACCCTTTGCTTTACGTCTGTCGCTTAATTCCACTGCATCAGCTTCTCTTTTACGACTCCATCTCGTCCTTAAGTGATCTCCAAAAAGACAAAATATGCTACTATGATTTTTCCTATTCCTTGGGATTCGTCGCCATAGTCTTTGAGTCTGGTTTCCTTGACTCGGCCTTCTTCTCGGTATCTCATCAGGAGAATGACCGCGTCGCTTGTTTCAAATCCGCTTCTCTGTATCTCATCAGGAAGACGAATTTGGTTCATTTCTCAGTATCTCATCAGAAAGCTAACCATTTATTGCTTCCACCTGCTTCTCAGTGTCTCATCAGGAAGTTGGGTTTTAAAGATTTCGCTCGCTTTGAGCCTCGTTTAGGTCTTCTTCTCGGTGTCTCATCAAAAAGATGACCGCATCGTTTGTTTCAACTCTTTCACTGTATATCATCAGGAAGACGAATTTGGTTCACTTCTCAGTATCTCATCAGGAAGCTAACCATTTATTGTTTCCACCTGCTTCTTAGTGTCTCATCAGGAAGATGACTGCGTCGTTTGTGGGTATCGCAATCTGCCCTGTGATTGAGGTAAAGTTTTGGATTCCCGTATCTCTTCAACCTTTTCCTCGGTGGGCTCAATGATTCATCCTGTCATGTGGCGAGGATGTGACCTGCGAAATATGCTTTTATGGGCCTTTATGTAAGCCTAAATGCGAAAGTCATAATTAGAATGAATTAAATGCTCCTAACTTGCATGAATATGCATGATGAATGTCAGATTTGTTTATTAGGTCGGCATGGTTCGTTGCCTGTCCAAATTCTACTTTTGATGTGCTGCTCTGTCCTTTTCGGGTTGTTCTGGAATTGCTTGTTTTTTAGCTTGTCTTCCAATTGATGGTCTTGTTTCAGGCTTCTTGTAATTTTTGAAAACTCCAGGATAATGCTCGTAACCTTTTGTATGATTTTTTAGTTCATTACCCGTTATCCAGATGAAAAATGCTTGGACAAAGTTGTACTTTAGAAATTTACAGGAAACAAAATTAAGAAAAGGATCAAAGGAAACAATCATTAGTTTGAGAGTTGTCGAGTATACAAGGAAGAATAATTGGTTGCCCCAGATATCGCAAAATGAGCTACTCTGCGCCACTTTGTTTGAGAATCACTCCTAATCTCTGATGTGTGCCTAGAAGATCTAGAGTGCCTTGTTGATATTTCAAGTTGGAACCTTCCTTTTTCTCGTAAACTCGTTCTTTGGACTTAAGTCGCCCTTTACGAGTTTTCAACTCAAAGCTCCATTGGTTTCAAGACGCCCTTTGTGAGTTTTCATCCTACACCTTTTTTTTTTAGAACGGCCTTTGCGGGTTTTTATCTCAATTCTCATTTTGTTTGTAGGCGAAGTATTTTTTTATCGAGTTTGAATTGACGGGGTTGTACAGCTCCTTTCCGTCCATCTCTGTTAAGATGAGAGCTCCTCTTGAGAAAGCCTTTTTTACCACGTAAGGCCCTTCTCAATTGGGCATCCATTTCCCACGGAAATATTTGTGTATGGGAAGTATCTTTTTCAAAACTAGATCTCCCTCATAGAATTCCCTGGGACGAACTTTTTTGTCATAAGCTCGCATCGTCCTTTTTTGGTACATCTGGCCGTGGCGAATGGCTTTTAATCTCTTTTCCTCGATTAAATTCAACTGGTCATATCGAGCCTGAACCCATTCAGCCTCGTCAAGTTGAAGCTCCATTAAGACACGAAGGGAAGGTATTTCAACCTCAATAGGCAAGACTGCTTTCATACTGTATGCCAACGAGAATGGTGTTGCCCCAGTAGAAGTTCTGATTGAAGTTCTATAGGCAAAGAGGGCAAATGGTAATTTTTCGTACCAGTCCTTGTAAGTCTCAGTCATTTTGTCCACAATTTTCTTGATATTCTTATTAGCTGCCTCCACAACCCCATTCATTTTTGGGCGATAGGGAGAAGAATTATGATGCTTAATCTTGAACTGTTCACAAACTTCTGCTATCGTACTGTTGTTCAAATTGAGGGCATTGTCGGATATGATCCTTTCAAGCATCCCATATCGGTAAATGAATTCTTTTTTCAAGAACCTGCTAATCGCAGACTTGGTAACATTCGCATATGAGGTTGCCTCTACCCATTTAGTGAAGTAGTCAATCACCACAAAGATGAATCGATGGTCATTGGAAGCCTTTAGAGAAATTGGCCCGATGACATCATGCCCCACACAGAAAAAGGCTAGGGAGAAGTCATGACATGCAGATGTGATGGAGGCACATGGATCTTGTCTCCATAGATCTGGCATTTATGGCACTTCTTGGCATAATTGATGTAATCTCCCTCCATACTAGACCAGTAATACCCAAATCTCATTATTTACCGGGCCATCGTGAAACCGTTGGCGTGTGTCCCACAAATGCCTTCGTGAACCTCTTTTAAAATCTTTTTTGCTTCAATTATATCGACACACCTCAGCAACACTTGATCTTTTCTCCTTTTGTACAAGATTTCCCCATCCAGGACATATTCATTGGCTAGTCTTCGTAGTGTCATTTTTTCATTTTCTGAGGCTTGTTCGGGATACTTTTGATCTCTCACAAACTGAAGAACATTCTGGTACCACGGGTGATCATCTTTTTCCTCTCCATCCTCCGTCTCAATATCGTAACAATGAGCAGGAGCTTCATAGATACTCATCTGAATGGGCTTTACATTTTTCGTCCTACTCACTTTAATCATTGAGGCTAGAATGGCAAGAGCATCTGCCATCTGATTCTCTTCCCATGGGAGGTAATGGAATGTGACGTCATCGAATTCGATGATCAACTCGAGAACTAATTTGCGATAATCCATTAACTTGAAATCTCTGGTTTCCCATTCTCCTTTTAGTTGATAGATTACCAGTGCAGAGTCTCCATAAATCTCCAAGATTTTGATTCTTCGTTCTATGGCTGCACGGATTCCCAATATACATGCTTCGTATTCAGCCATATTATTCGTGCAATCAAAATCAAGCTTGCTGATGAAAGGGTAATGATCTCCCTCTGGTGATACCAAGACTGCTCCGACCTCATTGCCTGTGGCGTTTGAAGCTTCATCGAAATTCATCCTTCAAGGTCGTTCTTTCGTGTCTTCCTCTTCAGTAGTCGCAACATACATTAAATCCTCATTCGGGAAATCGAAGTCTATAGGCTCATAGTCTTCTAAAGCCCTACTTGCTAGGAAATCTACTATCGCACTTCCTTTTATTGCTTTCTGATTGACACAGACAATGTCGAATTCAGAGAGAAAGATTTTCCATCGAGCTAATCTCTCATTCAATGCTGCTGACTCCATCAAATACTTTAGAGGATCCAATTTTGAAATCAACCAAGTAGTCTGATATAGCACGTATTGTATTAATCTATGTGTAGTCTAGACGAGTGCACAACATAATTTCTCAATAGGCGAATATCGTGTCTCGCAATCAGTGAATTTCTTGCTGAGATAATATATCGGTCTTTCTTTCTTTCCAGATTCATCATGTTGGCCTAGTACACATCCCATGGAATTTTCAAAGACCGTTAAGTACATGATCAATGGTTTATTAGGAATCGAAGGTACCAAGATGGGAGCCTTGGATAAATAGTTTTTGACCTTATTAAAGGTTTCCTGACATTTATCATCTCATATGCTCGGGTTGCGCTTTCTAAGCAGGCGGAAGATAGGATCGTTTTTCTCAGTCAACTGTGAGATGAACCGAGCAATGTAATTTAGTCTTCCTAAGAACCCTCGAACTTCTTTTTGAGTGTTGGGTGGTGGTAATTCCTGTATAGCTTTGACTTTATCCGAGTCAATTTCAATTCCTTTTTTGCTGACCACAAAACCTAACAATTTTCCTAAAGTGGCCCCGTAAGTGCATTTGGCTGGATTCAACTTCAGTTGATATTTTCTTAGCCTTCCAAATAACTTTCTCAGGATTCTTACATGTTCCTCCTCCGTCTGAGATTTCGCAATCATGTCATCAACGTAAACCTTAATCTCTTTGTGCATCATGTCATGGAATAGGGTCACCATAGCCCTATGATAAGTTGCCCCTGCATTCTTGAGTCCGAAGGGCATCACCTTGTAACAAAATGTTCCCCATAGCGTGATAAAAGTGGTTTTGGTCATATCCTCAGTGTCCATCCTTATCTGGTTATACCCAGAGAAGCCATCCATGAAGGAAAACAAGGAATGTCCTGCCGTATTGTCAACTAGAGTGTCGATGTGGGGTAAAGGAAAATTATCCTTTGGGCTAGCTTTATTTAAATCTAGATAGTCCACACATATACGCACCTTTCCATCTTTTTTGGGAACGGGGACTATATTAGCTGCCCATTCAGAGTATTTAACCACCTGGAGGAAACCGGCGTCAAATTGTTTCCTGACTTTTTCTTTTATGTTTAACAACACATCCGGTCTCATCCTCCGAAGTTTTTGCTGCACAAGTCTGTTTTCTTCCTTTATAGGGAGTTTATGCACCACAATGTCGGTACTTAAGCCGGGCATATCTTGGTAAGACCATGCAAAAATATCTTGGAATTTTTGAAGCAGCTCGATCAGATTCCTTCTAGTTTCTGCGGAGATACTTATCCCGATTTTCACCTCTTTCTCTTCGTCTTCGTGCCCCAAATTAATAACTTCCACAGTGTCAGAATGAGGCAGGATTTGTGTTTTTTCCCGTTCCATCATTCTTAACAGATCCGAAGGTAAATCACAATCTTGCTTATCTTTAAAGTCCTGAAGTTCTTCCAAACACATATCTTGCTCGAAGTGAGGTTCCAAGTTAGCGTCAGGATTGCTCATATTATTGATATCTGAGGATTCTGAGGAAATCTTAAAAATTACAGTGAGTTCCTCCACGGTCCAATTATTCAAGGGGCTTCTTGGAGCACACGGGCCAATCCTTGACGAATCCTCTTCCTTTCCTTCCTCGGATATAGCATTAACGCCTAGGTCTTTTACGATGACTTCCTTGGTTCCAATTGTCACTTGCTTCTTTTCCTACTGATTGATCACTTCTCCTGAGATGAAAGTCTCATGTATGTGCGGGAAAATCATGGGTTCTCACGAGATGTCCTTTCCAGCTAGTCTGGCCCTCCTTCTTTCTTGCCTCTTCTCCAACTCCTTTCTCTTTTGTTTTGCGTTTGGTTTGTACCCCAGGCCATAGCGATCCCGTTTTTCTATTAGCATTAGCACATTAACTCTTTCTTGGAGATATTTTCCTAGTCATTTCCCTGGTCTTGCTCCTTTTCCGATTGTCAATTTCAAAACCATCCTGGTGGTTGACGATATTGTAGGCGTAGGTTTTTTCTTCCCTTCTGAAATGAAGGCTGCGTTGACAAACTCTAGTGAGTGGAACGAGCATTCCACAACCTCCTCGTCTATTCCCACGTATGGCGAATCGCTTGTTATGGATGCGATTATTTCCTCCTCAGCATTAATCGTGATCAGCAACCCTTCATTTATTAGCTTCACTTTCTGGTGCAAAGAGGAAGGTACTGCCCCAGCTGAATAGATCCAGGTCTTCCCAGCAAACAGTTATAAGTGGGCCTGATGTCTATTACTAGAAAATCTACTTCATACGTATTTGGCCCAATATGAAGGGGTATTTCAATCTTCCCCATTACCTTCCTTTTTGTCCCATCAAATGTTCTTACTATGTTATTGCACCCTTTCATGTGAGAGCTATCGATTGGCAATCTTTGCAGTGTAGCTAGTGGTAGCACATTCAGGACTGAACCATTGTCTATGAGTACTCCAGGCAGCGTATAACCTTTACAACAGGTAGTGATGTGTAGAGCTTTGGTGGACCCTATTCCTCCTGTTGGTATTTCATCATCGCTGAAGAAAATGAAGTTAGCAGCATTCACATTATTGACCAATCGATAGTTTGCTGAAGGAGATGTCACTTGCTACGTAGGTTTCGTTTAGCACCTTTATTAGTGCGCTTCGATGAGCTTCCGAGCTTAAGAGCAATGACAAGATTGATATACGAGCAGGTTGTTTGTGTAGTTGCTCTACTACACTATATTCACTATGTCTTAAAAACTTTAAAAATTCCTTCGCCTCTTCTTCAGTTACAAGCTCGATGAGGGGTGTTTTCGGCTTGTTAGTCATTTCCTTTTCAAGCTCACGTATTCTAGCTTTCCCTTTGTTAACCTCTTTATCTTTATTCACAAGGTCATAATCCTTACCGCTCCGGGTAATAAGGTTAACGTCCTTCTTGGGTTCCTCTTCCTTTGGCATGGTCACGTTGCAATTATAACTCCATGGGACCCTCTTATTGTCTTTGTAAGGAAACGTCGCGGGTTTTTGTATGATAATGCGGGGAGTTGCTTGTTCTCTTTTCACGCCACGAATAATCACCTTGGGACGATTGCTTCCGTAAGTCTTAGCCATCCCGTCTTCAGAGGCGCAAACATCATTAGCTTGCACTCTCTCTTCGAAGAATTTCATCTCTCGATTATCCATCATCATTTGGACTGCGGCTTTGAACTCGATGCAACTTTGAATTTTATGCCCTTTGACAGCGTGAAACTCACAATGGTCCTCATCCCCGATTATCACACTCTCTTTATCGCTCAAGATTATCCCTTCTTTAACCAACTCCTGCCATACCTACCGAAGTGGAGACTGGATTTCTTCAATATTTCTCTTAATTTTCCGGGCCTTTTCTTCTAACAAGGCATTCACCCCTTGCTCTGGGTGATTAGGCATAGGATTTCCAGCTATATTGGGTTTTGTCGGCTCTTCTAACTTCACAATCTCGTGCTCTATGAGTCCTTCAACTCGTCTTTTAAAGGTGAGGCAGTTTTCAATTGAATGTCCTTCTGCTCCTGCATGGTATTCACAATGAGCTTTTGCATCATACCAAGCCGGGAATGGAGGTTTGTACGGTCTTACATGTTGAGGAGCTACCTCATGCGCATCGTATAATATTTTGTAGAGTTCCCCATATGACATTGGAATGGGGTATATTGAATTTTTTCCCTATTCAGCCTAGTGTCTGTCTCCTGCCGCGAGGCATTTTGATAATTGCCTATTGGAGTCTTTGGCTGGCTTGTCACGAAGGGTCTGGTGTAACCATGTCTGTACATGCTTGCATTATTGACCTCGTTATCCCTTTTTCTATGGGCAGGCATTTTAGGGCTTTCTATGGTCTCAATCTTATCGGTTTTAATCGTATTTTCAATAATTTCCTCCGACATGACCATATCGGAGAAACTCTTGGTAGCGTTTCCTAGCAGATGATTTAGGTAAGGAGCCTTGAGTGTATTGACAAACAACATTGTTGTCTCTTTTTCTGTTAACGGTGGCTGTACTTGTGTTGCCACCTCACGTCACCTCTGCACATATGTTCTAAAGCTCTTATTTGACTTCTTTTCCATGTTCTGCAGTGTAAGCCGATCAGGGGCTATTTCTATTACATGGCCGTATTGTTTTAAAAAAGCTTGTGCCAAATCTTTCCACGAATAGATTTTTGATCGGCTCAATTGATTGTACCATCTGATCGCCGACCCGGCCAAGCTGTCTTGAAAACAATGAATTAATAGTTGGTCATTGTGTACATGCCCTGCCATCCTCCTGCAGAACATGGTTAGGTGAGCTTCAGGGTAGCTCGTCCCGCTATATTTTTCAAATTCTGGAGCTTTGAATTTGGGCGAGAGTACTAGTTTCGAAACCAAACTTAGTTCTTTGGCATCTATCCCATAGGCGATTTTAACCCCCTGCATTGCGTCAATTTTCTCTTCCAAACGCCTGTATCTTTCTTCTATTTGTTTGGGAAGATCTTCTCTTATCATTTCGTCGAAATCTGGAACACCTAAATTTACAGTATTATCCTCTGGATTTGACCCTGATCCAGTTGGATAATTAGCCGGTCGTGACGTGCCTGTGACTGGTTGCTGTGTCTTTACAGTAATGGTGGGCTCCCGCGCCGACATTTCTTACGACATTAGGTTATGGAGGGTAGTAAAGCTTGGGGGGACCATCGGTTCCTCTTCTTCCTCAATGGCTGGGCTCTTCCTTTTGTCAGCCATGCTTTGTTTTACTTGCGCTAATTCGTTCATCAGGCTCTTCTGTACTTCCATGAATTGATTCTTCATTTCTCTGCACATCATGCTCATTTGCTCTTGGATGCGTTCTTGCATCTGGTCTTGTAACTCCTTTTGAATTTGTTCAAGTCTTTGTTCCATGGCTTTAGTTTTCTTTCAAGTATTATAGCGGTGTGAGTTTTCAATGATTACTGATGTAGCTGTTAGTGAACTTTAATGAGTTAGGATTGTTATACAGAAGTATGCAATATTTTGACGTAAATATGATGCATGTATGCAAGAGAAAGGTATTGACTTATAATTCACTTTTCATTTAGAAAACTTCATTTGGATAACAAGTTCCTTAACATAAAGTAAATTACATAAACGGTTTCGCCTTGATGCTCAGGACTTCGACTTTCTTAAGGAGTTTTGACAGCTTTTGTCCTCGTTTAGTCTTCGTCTCGTACTGTATGCTTAACTCTTCTGCTTCAACTGCCAGGGTCTGTACGTGGTCAGCTACTCCGTGGATTTGATTTAAAGCTTCACCCATGATGTAATCCCTTTCTCTGACTTCTTTTTGAGTTTACTGAAGATGCCAATCATTTGTTTCCAACATCCTTTCCAGAATCTCAGTTCGTATTTCACTATTCTGCAAAGAGGCCTCTAATTCTTCCACCCTCTCATTTAGTCTCTCGATCTCAGCTCCTCTTGCCTTTAACTCCATTACTGAATTTCGGCTACGATGCCTATACAAGGATTCCTCCAATTTTCCTACTCGAGCTTTTAATTCAGCTACTTCGGCTTGGCTTTCCAGAAGGCTGCTCTTCATAGCATTTTCCTGGACTTGGGCGTCTTGGAATTTGTTTTTCCAGTGACTTGTTTTATTTTTCTCTTCGTGGATTTCCTGCTGCCATTGCTCTGATATCTTACCCAAACCGACGGTTCTTATTGATAAACGAAGTTTTTTATAGTCCTTCTTTAGGCTGCTCAGATCTTCTTCAACCTTATTCTTCCCTTTCATTAATTTTTTCGCCTCAAGCTTCTGAACATCAACGTCTAGTCCTAAAGCACCTTCTCTTCTTCCAGTTTTTCTATCACTTTCCCCATCTCAGCATTTTTCTTTTCAAAATCCTGTTTGATTATCTCTAATTCAGTCGGAACTACTTGCAAGTGTTATTCAATTGGGCGGACAATTTCCGGGTTCGGCATGGGAATGTTATCGTTGATCCTTCTATTTCTCCACCAATCATATTCTACAGTAATCATGGGATTGGTGCCGAATGCTTTCATTTTTCGAACCTTGTTCCATGCATTTGAGATTTCCCGAATCCTTTTCTTATTGTTTTCTCCCCGGTACATGAATTCACATTGAGCTATTCCCTATGTCGCTGGTATGAACTATCTTGATCTGTATTGTCTTGAAACTAGTAAAGGTGCATATCCAGTTGCTCCCCATATCCCGACCAATGGGACCTAGTCGAGATATCATATCGATACAATATTTCATTAGGAATAAACCATGGTGCTCGCTACTCTACGTCTTCGTCTTTGAGGCTTTGAAGTATGGCCATCCATTTTTCTTCTGAGAAGCTTTTTTGTCTCTGTGTGGCCACGAAATCTTTCAAAGGGGAGTAATCTTTAGACAAGTACTGATAGGAGACTTTTTCTGTTTTCCAAAAGTGACTATGAAACCATACCATCAGTAACAATGCGCAGGCGATAAATCGACCCTCGCCCTCTTTTCTACATGCATTTAAGGATTTGAAAGTTTCAGCTAGAATAGCCGGGGCAGGTGTCACTCTTTTACTTAATCTATCAAACAAATCTATCACCGCGTCTTCTATATGCCCCAAGGCCTTTGGAAAAATGACCAACCCGTAGAAACTTAGGGTTAAAATATCGATCTTTTTCTTCGCATCTGGATGAGTCAATATCAAATCCCGCAGGCTTTTCCACGTGATGCATTTGTTATCACCTTTGACCTTAACTCGAGCTGCAACTCACTGTTCGCTCATGCCTGTGATTTTTATTAATCTTTTAACCATGGCTGAAAGATTCGGAGCTCTAGAGTAGGCCTTATCTACTGACATCTTCGGACAACGGAGCAGAGTGGTGTATTCTTCTATCATCGGTGTCATGTCTATATTCTCGAAGGTGAAGCAATTGTAGGCCGAATTACAATACTGTGTTAAGGCTCTAAAGAGGGATTTATTCACCTTAACTTCACACAAGTACGGTAAATCTCCGTATTCTTAGTAAAAGGTTTGCTTCATGTTATTGTCCCAACTGTCCTAGATCTCCTTCAATTCGAGCATATTGTTTTGAGCCGTGTTGATCCTGGTGTAATCCCAAAGCTCGGACTCATATCCTTCCACTAAGTTATCTCCTTTTTGGCGTTGAGTCTCCTCCGACCACATGCGCATGACCATATTATCCTCTACTTTATTAAAGTACTTGTTTTCCATGATTAATTCTCTTATCGGTAACTGAACTTTTGAGTCTGTACCTTCTCTATTTATGATGATGAAATGCGATGCGAAAAGAGACAAAAATAACTCAGTTAGCGAAATGCAACAATATCAAAATACAAATAAAGCATAGAACCTAAGAGTCTAATTTGGAAGGTTGCTAAATGGTTTAACACAACTCTTTTTAAAGCAAGTTTCTATGTCTTACTACATGTGGTTTTAGGCTCTAAAGTAGAGGTACCTATACCAGAAAATTCCTCAATCCTCACCCATTAAGAATCATACGGATGAGTTCGGTTTACGGGGACGCATTTTCCACATGTTTGCATGGAAGTGAAAACTTCACGAAAACAAGGGTACTTTGTAATCCCGAAAGCAATCCACTATCCTGCACGGAGGTGAAGACCTCACGAATGAGTAGTTTCAGGCTTTCACTTATTAGGGTAATATCAATAAGTAGATGTATGCAAATATACACTAGCAATATCACATAATATAGTGTCACAAAAAGGTGTTGAGGATCGCATATCAAACAAAACTGAAGCTTTTAAAAGTTTCCAAAGAATACCCGAAAATAATCAATTTTGGCTTGACTCTCGTTTATTTTAAATTCCCCAGCGGAGTCGCCAGCTGTCGAAACCATCTCACTTTGAAAACGACGTGTTTCGAAAATTATTTTAGAGTTGGAAAATGGGAGTCGCCACCAATCCTTTATTCGATGTGATTGGATCACCACAAAACGCTGGAAATTTGTTTTGAAAAATATTTTGGTCTTCGCAATCCATAAAATGAGTTCGGGAGTCGGTTACGCATGAGGAAGGGTTAGCACCCTCATACGCCCAAAATTGGTACCATATTGATTATTTTCGGGTCTTAATTTGTAAAATTTAAAAGCTCGAGTATAGTTTAAGATACAATCCTTGAATGCATGAGTTTAGTTTAAAAGAAATTGGGTTTGTTTGGAAATCCCGCTATTTCAAAGTGATCAAGGAAGAAAGTTACGTCCAATGAGTTAGGACACAACATTTCAGGGTCCAAAAACGACGAGCTTTCCTTTGTAAAACCTTTTTTAAATTTTCGAGAAGGGGATATTCGATTATCTCAATTTGAAGAAAGGTTGCACCTAGTGAGTTAAGGCGCAATATTTCAGAATCGAAGATAAGGAAACATTGTCTTGGTTAAGGGTATTCGATTATTTTGATTTGAGGAAAAATTGCACCTAGTAAGTTAAGGCGGAAAGTTTCGAAACTCAAAATAAAAGAATACTGCCTCGTTTTTAAAGTTTTTATGAAGAACAATTTTGAAAACAAACATACGAGTTTAATAGGAATAAGTAGTTAACAGTGAATATTAAACGTAACGTGAAATAAATAGGAAGATAAATTATCCACGAAAAAATAAAGATACAAAATACGAGCGCAAAAAAAGTTAATGAGAGAGAAGAATGATGTAATCGGAGTTCATAACGAGACTTTTCTGATGCACGGGGGCAAAATGGTAGTTTTGGAGGGTTCGGAGTCAAAAATGGGATTTTTGGAAGTCCGGGGGTAAAATGGTAATTTTTGGAAGGTTCGGGGTCAAAATTGGGATTTTTGGAAGTTCGAGGGTAAAATGGAAATTTTTAGAAGGTTCGGGGTTAAAAATAGGATTTTTGGAAGTTTGGGGGTAAAATGGTAATTTTTAGCTCGGGCCAAAAATGGGATTTTTGGAAGTTCGAGGGTAAAATGGTAATTTTAGAAGGTTTGGGGTCAAAAATGGGATTTTTGGAAGTTCGGGGGTAAAATGGTAATTTTTGAAAGGTTCGAGGTCAAAAATGGGATTTTTGGAAGTTTGGGGGTAAAATGGTAATTTTTGAAAGGTTCGAGGTCAAAAATAGAATTTTTGGAAGTTCGGGGGTAAAATGGTAATTTTTAGAAAGTTTAGGGACCTTCGGGGTAATAAAACCAAATATGGGTGACACGTGGCAGCCTCTCAGGCATCTTGAAGCCAGAGGACTATTTTGAAAACCATGAAAAAATTTTGGGGTAATTTTGAAATTAAAGTGAACCTGATTTAAGGATCAAATTAAAACGAATTAGAAATAAAGGGGACCATTTGCACAAATAAGCCAAAATTAGGACACGTGGCGGCTCCTGGTGCTTTTAAAAGATCGAGGGGCTAAACTGGAAAAACGTGAAAATCATTGGGCTAATTTAGATTTAATTAAAAGAATGAGAAGGACCTGATTTAAAATTTTGAAAAAAAAAGCGGATGGATCAAAGGCATAAATAACCCTTCCTTCAAAAACACGCGGATCCTAGGTCAGGTCGAATCGAATTTCGGGTTGGGTTCGAGTAATAGCTCAGAACGATGCCGTTTTAGTAATGAAATTCAGCCTTCAGAACGGCACCGTTCTGAGGGCCTATAAATAGCCTATTTTAGAGAAAAAAAGCATTTCTTACTCCCTTTTAAAAAAAAAACAAAAACTCTCTCTGAAAAAGCTCTCGTCCTTTCCCGTCCGGCCATACCTCGACCAATCAGGCTGGTCGTCGTCCAGCGCGCGTAGGGCCCGACTCCGACACATGGCCATCGCGCGTCGCCGCCTGGGTTTCTCCGGTAGGCCGTCGAGACTCCGTCGCACGCGCTTCACCAACCGTCGCGCGTGGTCAACGCGCCATTGTCCTTCATCTATCGATTGACGTCCGATGTTCCCCCCGCCCGTCACGCGCTATCACTGGAGGCCGTTCGGTCGTTGTCCGACACGAATCGGAGGTAAAAACGTCCCTTTGTTCTACTTTTCCCTTTTTTCTTAAAAAAAAAACATAGATTTCTTTTGTTTTAAAGCGAAACTTAAATCCGTTTTTTTGTTTTTAACCTGCGTTAGTGTTTTCTTTGCAGATCCGTGCATGACAAGGCGCGAGTAACGTCCGGGGTCGGAGTTCCGGCAACGGCGACCAACGACGACAAGCCGACCGAGGATAAGTCTTCTGACTTTTCATTTTTTATTTATTATTCATTAATATTATTAATATTATTATTATTTAAAAAAATTATTATTAATAAAAATTTTGAAAAACCGCCCACTTGTCTTTAATGTCATCATTTATTACTGCCGTCCATTATTAATATTATTTTGATTAATTAATATTACTATTAATACTTATCACTGCAATTAGTATGTATTGAAAACGCGTATAATAACAATAAATCATAGTAATAATATGCATGAACGGGTATTAATGGATATATGCGAAATAATAAAAGCAGTTTAAAACTAAAGAGCCAATCACTGACGAATGAATACTTGTTAGTGGATATGTGCTTTACTTGGTATGAAACGTTTGGTATTCTGCCCTTTTATGTTGCGAGTGTTGATATCCTTCTTTAATAAGTTACTATTTCTGTTTGTATTGACCATTCAGAGAAATCGTAACCCTTTACAATTCAAATGAATTCGGGTTTTATAGCCTATATAATCATCATTCTTTTTTGTTTTACAGTATTTAATGCATGTCCACTCTTTCTTTTTACAGGTTCGGCCATGGCAATGGCGGTTAGGGCAGCCGGTGGCAGTGCAAGTTGGAGCCGAAGATGGTGACCAGCTGCTGACGACGTGGCGGCCTCTAGTTGGCTGAAGGGGAGGCAATAGCAGTGACACTTAGTGAATTCAGGCCAAATAGGCTTTAGGCATTTTGGGCCTTTGGTTTGTTAGGATCGGGCCCTTTTAAGTTTAGGGTTATTTTGGGTTTGGGGTTGATTTTGGGCCATTTTGTAATCGAGCCACATTCGGGTCCCAAAAATGTAATTTGGATTTTATTTTAGACTTTTTTTTTAACTCTTGTATTTTAGCTTTATTTAGCAATTTTAAATTTGAAAATATTTAAATTAAAAATAAATTTAAATTTAAAATAAATTAAAATTTTAAATAAATTTAAAAAAAATGAATTTAAAGGGAGTTCGAGCCCGGTCCAAATTTGGGCTTCAACAACATTATTGAAAGGAACAATCACGCATTTTGAACATGAACCGTAAAACGGATATAAAAAAATAACAAAAAAAATTTAACAAGTCAATACTTGAAAGAAACTTTCAAATAGTTCACTAATAATTTTATAATTTTTAAAAGTTAGTGGTTAAAATATAATAATTTAAACTTTTTATAACTTTTTAAAATTAAAATTTATTTTTCACATGTTATTGTTTTAATTTGATTTAGAATGTTCAATAAATAATTATCAGACTCTCATGTTTTTGGATTTGGGAATGTTATTATTGGTAGCAGTTGAAAATGAACACTGTTGCAGAGGAGCGAACGACGACGGCGTTTCTGGTAGCAGTGTTTAATAGCATATTTTCTAGAAAGTACCTGAATTTTCGGTTAGAACAGTTCAACGGATATGTAAGAGTAGTTGAAAAATAACATTAACATTGGAGTCAGAAATTTATTTTTGAGGTATTCGAGTTAAATTATATATTTTTACGATAATAAAAATTTAATTTTTTTATTTTAATAATTTATATTTTTATATTTTTTATAAGATTGAGTCATATTTGTATTATTTTTAAAAGATTAAAATATAATTTTATTATTATTATTTTAAATATTTATAAAATATAAAAAATTTCATTTTAAAAAATAATAATCTTGTCAACCCCGTTGGCTCCGCTGCTGGATGTATAAAATATCAAAAGGCGAAGGCATACGCAATGACGATTGCGGAAGCTTCTTAAACAGACGTTTGGATACATCATGCGTAGCCGTGTAACGTAAGAGATCACGGTCAATTTAATCCACCCAGTTCTTTGGATAATTCCAAAACCCCAACATAACTACGCGCTTCTTCTCTTTTATTTTTCTTAATTAATTGAAGTTTATGCGTTTGACTACACTACCCTTCCTGCTTTTAAAAAAAAAAAAAGGAAATATCCTTTATCCTTTTTAAAACTTCAAATAATATATCAATATTTAGCATTAAATTTATTGTTATACTAATTAAAAATATTTATAATTATAAAAATATTAAAATCACAATTAATTATCTTTAATTGTTAATTCTGTAAGTGGAATTGAGTTTTTATCACGTATTCTCAAGTTGGATTTAAAAACAAAGTTAAAAATTTATCACATGTTTTATTTATTTTATTTTTAATTTTTATCGCATGACAAAATTTCAATCCCTTGTGAAGTTAAAATTTTGCACAATTTGTGTACTAAATAATTATCGTTTAAAAAATAAAAATAAATAAAACATGGCATATAAAATAAGAACTTTATGTATATTAAAAATGCCCCTATTTTAATTTACCAAACCTAGTATACTAAGAAAAAAGGAGGTTATTTTTGGAATTTCGATTATAGATAAAATAATAGTACAAATTGATTAATTGCAGCTCGGTCCCGTTCCTGGATACAGCCCAGTTTTCTTTGTTGGATTAACGCCTATAAAATAGGGACTTGAGTTCTCATCAAATTCAAACCACGCCTTCTTCCTTATTCCCTAACATTGATCACCAAAATAATTCCCAATCCTTGCCCTGAATTCAATCTATCTATTATTCTTAGAATTCTCAGCTGAAAACCGAAACCCCCCCCCCCTTCCTTTTCAATCCGTCATTTCCGAATGGAAGGAAACAACTCGTACGGCAATGAATCATCATGGGCAGACCAATGGGACTACAGCGATCCAGCGGCTTCCAACGGTGCTGCAAACAAGAAGAAAAGCAGCAGCGGTGGGGCAAGCGCCAAGTACAAGCAGAAGGTCGGGGATGGGCTTGAGAAGACCAAAGCTGTGGCTTCAACTGGGATGAAGAAGGTGAAACAAGGAACCTCTTCGGGGCTTCAATGGATCAAAGACAAGTATCATAAAACTACCCAAAAGCACTAGGATGATTAGACTTTGTTTATGTTCTTTAACTGCTTTTTATTTTATTCATTTATATATCCATAATGATTTATTCTTTTGTTTTGATGTAATATTGCAAATTAAATCATAGTAATTGACCTCTAACTGCTTTGCCTTGTTTTGATGTAATAAATGGATGTGAAGGGCAAAGGCAATGGTTTTTGAATGTGAGATGTGTAAATGAAATCATGTATGGCTGATGAGGGTTAAGGCACAACCTAATTCTCTGTTATTATTTTCATGTTTAATTCACTACTTAAATTATACGACTTATTTTTTAATTTCGTATGTTAGCCTGATGGTCAAGAATATTCATTACTCTAAATGTAGCTCGAGTTTAAATCACATCACTCACGTTGTTGTTAAGATTTTACCCTTCCGTTATAATTCAAAAAAAAAAATTTATACAACTTTTTTACATTTTAATTCTTAATATTTTTTTTAAACTATAACCTAAACTAGTAATTTCTCCCATATTAGGTTAACTGTTAGTCAAACTAAGTTAATTTTAAAATACATTTTTTACCTTATGCTTTTGGCACACATTTTACATCTAAATGTTATATGGTTAAAATTTATTTTGAATTCTTTTCTTTTTCTTTTATTTTACTTTATTTTTCTCTCTGTAGTTTTTTTCTTTCTTTTTTTTTTTTTTATAACATCTAGCAATATAAAAAATGCTTGAAATCTATCTTTTTGAGATCGAGGTATTGACGATTAATTTTGTTTTCAAATTTTATCGTCTGTTTGCTTGACTTGACAGGATCTAAAAATTTCCTTCATCGATCAAAATCAACATTTTCAGAGTTAGATTGGTCGGTTGAATAGGTTGGATTGGAAACCCGATCGAGATATCAGTTCGGAGGTACCGATTGAACTAATTGACCCAATATAATCCAGTTGAACCGAGCTAAAAAATTGGTTTAATCGATTTTCTCTATTTTTAAAATATTTTAATTTTTATTAATTTTTAATAATTTATTTGATCAAATTGGACAAACTGTTTAAATTAGGAATTGATGGCCTGATCAGTTCAACTATTAATCTAGTTGTGAAAAACTTGATCAAAATCATGAAACTCAAAATGCTTACACTTGTAAAAGAAACCTAGTATGAGAGGAAAAGAAAGAAAGAAAAAAAGTATTAATATGTGTGTAAAAAATAGTTTAGGTTCCACTTATGATTAAAAAAGAGTTTAAATACTAATTTATGGGTTAAGTGATTAGATATATTTTAGCCCTCAACTAACTAATATTAATTGATATTTAAAGTTTTTTTTTTTTGCTCATTTCTTACTTGAATTTTGAAATAGTTAATTAAGTTTGTACCTTTATTTAGGTACTTGGTTGACATGTTTAACTTTTATATCGACTATCAAAGAAAGAGTTAATTGCATTAGACATCTTCAAACTACGATTTTCATTTTAAATTGGTCCCTAAATTTTAAAACATTTTAATTTATATCTTCAAACTATCAATATTATATCAACAAATCATTTTGTTATTAAAATTGTCAAATGACACGTCAATTCTTATACAATAAATTAAAATGAAAAAAATAGAACATTGTCGCATAACTTTTAAAAGTAAACACCAAAAATATAGTAAAACTGAAAAAAGAAGGAAGAGTGAACGATAAAAATTCTATAAAAGCTTCAAAAACCTCAAAACTAGTATTTTTAAAACATCCATTTTTACAATATTCATTTTTCCTTAACATATTCATTTTAAATTTTGTCACATAAGATCTGACTTGTCATTTAACAGTTAAATTAATGATTTTAGTAACATGAGGACCTAATTGGCATAACGTTGATAATTTGGAGATGCAATTAGAATGATTTGAAATTTAGGGACTAATTTAGAATAAATTCATAGTTTTGAGATGTTTGGTACAATTAACTCACCAATAAAAATAGTGATATATGTCTTAAACAATTTTAAATAATATTTTTAATATAATTGTTTGTTTTTCAAAAAATTATTATTTGAGTTTTTTATATCATGTACGTAATAAATCTCGAGAGATGAATGTTTAGATTTAGATGAATTTAGACGAATGTAGATTTACATAAATGGACGTCCTATTATCCAAGTACATGTTTTTTTAATAATTTTAAATATTTTTTAATTTTTAAAAAAAACTAATGACATATAAAAAGCATGATATATATTTTTAAAAGAATTCAAATATAAAAAAATTAAAAAAAAAACTAAAAAAAAATTCTCAAATTCCTAAAATTAATAGTATAAAACTTTATATTATTATGCATCATGTTATGGTTGAAATATCGCTGTAGTGTAAATTGAAAGTTTGTTAGATAAAAATTTGTTAAAAATAAAATTTAAGCTAATTTTTCTTTGATTACACTTAAATCATGAAAAATAAAAAAATTTGATACAAAATAAAATAATTAAAGACTTAAATAATACAATTCAAAGAGAAAATTATCACAAATAAATTGAAAATTATGCACTTATCATTCTTATTTAAAAAATCAAACAAGACCTCACCGAAAATTTTCACCAAATTGAGTTTTTATCAACTAAATAAACAATCAATTAAGTTCTCTAATAAAATTGATTGTGTTGACCGTTATATTTTGTTGACATGACAAATTGTGACATAAAATTATGACGCGTGACATATCACATGTAGATAATATTAACGTATGTCATTTTTACACGTAGTAAATATTTTAAATAATAGAATCTTAAAAATTAATAAAAAGTTAAAAGGAACTAAAAATGCAATCAAGAATGAAATTGAATAAATGATCAACTAAGTTCATTTGATCTAGACAAACATTTGTCCAGGTTAATTTTGAATGTAATTTTTGAATAATATTATATGTTTTTTATAATTTCAAAAAATATTAATTTCAAAATAAATTCTCATCTTTTTTGAATTATTTAAAAGAACAAATTTAGAATAAATTTGGATAAATAAATGTTCAGATACTAATGAATTTCATTAATTTATCCAGTTTTATTTTATATTTCTAAACTTATAATATTAATTTCAATTTTCATTTTTTTAAACTTATAAATTTTAAAATATAAAAATAATATAATATTATTTATTAAAAGATCACATCCAAAACGAATTTGGAGAAATAAATATGTAGATCGATTTGTCTATGTTGATTCTAGACTTTCATTTTTAGTAAATTTAAAAAATATTTTTTTAAGAACTCAACGAGTAGCTCCAGTGGTTAAGAGGATATTTTTCATCTTAGGAGACTCGAGTTTGAGCACCTGTGTATGCAAGGTGTGTGCACGTTGTCAAAAGGTTAAGAAAAATATGAACAGATACTATCATTATCAACTTTAATAGAAGGATGTAATTGATTTTTTTTTTCATTGATAAGGTTTTGAAAATTTTGTAGAAAATTTAATTATTTGTTGTTTTTATAAATAAGGGTTTTCCTCCCCTAAAACCAATTTAATTAAAGACGAAGAGTGGATAAGTGAATGGCGAGGAGTCTTCTTGGAAAATTAAAGTGTGTTTGGCAGAAGGTGGATATGTAAATGAATGAATAGGCTCCTAAATTTCAAGGAATGCCTAATCCATCTTCTTCAATAAATGATTTAGGCTGAATTTTTCTTTTTTCAAACAGTTATTATTATTATTATTATAAGCTTAATTCATGATGTGGTTCTTAAAGCATATTCATTTTCATATTTGGGTATTTAAATTTTTATTGTTTCAAATTGTTACTTAAAGTAACTCACATTCTGATTTAATATTTAAAATATGTTTCTGTTATATTTTTTAGTTCATTTTTGTCATATATAAAAAATGTATTTTATAATCAATCATAAAACGTCACATGTTTTTATTATTTATATATATTTTTTCTAGATTATATATATATTTATGAAATTTTTTATATATTTATTTTATTTATTTTATTTTTAATGTATATATACATTTAATAAAAAAATATTTATTTTTACATAAAGACGCGATGTGACATTTTGTCATTGGCTATAAGATTTTTTTTAATGTTTGTAAAAACAATAGACTACAAAAATATAATAGAGACATACTTTAGGTACCAATTTGGACCAAAAAAATTAGGTATCAAAGTGGATAACTTTAAATTAATAAAAAAATTCACATACAACAAGTAATTCGAGTTTTGAGTTTAAGTGGAGTTGAATTTTACAATTCGAATAACTTAAAAAATTTGAATAATAGATTGATGTAAAAACTCTTTTGATCCCTGTCAATTTTGAAAATGAGTAAATTAATCTCTCTTAACAAAACTCACAAAAAAAATTAAAATAAATTTTCAAAAATTAAAAATAATTTTTAAAATTCAAAATATTTATAAAAATTTCAAAATTTATTTTAAAAAATTGTAAAGAATATATAAAGAATTTTTAATTTTTTTTTTAAATAATAATTTTAAAAAAGGTGAGATAAAGTAAGGTCTGGTAAGGTCAATAACTTTTATTACAGATTGTTGACATGGCATTGTTTTGTTGAAAGTTTTTCCCTTTTAAGTGGGCAGGTTATGCTTTGTTGACAATGACGAGGGAATCAGAGTGAACATATTTCGCCACTTCCTTAACAGTTTTGAATTCTTACACGCATCTCAACAATAATACATTTCATTTATTGACGTATAAAATAATTGGGAAATGTAATTTTTTCCTCTGAATTTGGCAAGGTTTACATAGGTTTCTATTTATTTTTTTTTTTTCTATTTTTATGTTTAAATTTGAAAATCGTTATTCATTTAAGTTTTTTTGTTATTGATCATGGAAAAAAGATAATGTAATTTTTGATTATTGAACTTAGTAAGTAAGTCCACATTAATCCTGAACTTGACAACTAAATTTATTTTGATACCTGTATTTTTAATCAATTTTGAAATTAACAATTAAGTCTATTTTGATCTTTGAATTACAAAATCTAAAAATTTGATGATGTGATACTCTAATTTTGAAAAATATTTTTGTCATATTCAATTTTTAAGAAATCAAACCAATGGTTGAGTAAGTTAGATCACCAGTTCTCAATTCAACTAGTTTGAACGGTTCACCCGTCAGACCAATAATAATTAAATAAATATTTAAAAATTCATAAAAATCTAAAAAAGTCAAGTAAAACTCGTTTTATCTTCTTTTTACTTTTTAATGAAAGTGAAAATAAAAGAATGAAAGCTATTGATATATGGAGTAATTTTTGTGTAAACATGGTTAAATATGTCATTTTACATATGTTATTCCTAATCAACTAATGAAAAAAATTACCCATTTAAATTTTTTTTAGAGGTTTTAGCTCAACAAACTCTTATAAAATTTCATTCACCAAATATTACAATTATAGAGAGTTAGATTACCCAATCCTTCATTCGTGCCTAAATCAACTAAAAAAAAGCTCAAAACTCTATTTATCAAAATCCCGATACGTTATTGATTTATTTTACAAAAACCAAAAATTAATTTTTTTATTTTAATTATCAAATTTTGATTTTATAATGGGAAAGTTAAAATTAGGAACGAATAGTGAGTGAGAATAAAAGGAAAAAAAAGGTAAAATATAAGAGAAAAGCGATCCAAAATAGAAATTGAATGGGCTTAGGATAAATTAGAAATGAGAGCCCAAAATTTGTTTCAGGGGCTCTCTAAACTCAGCCTCTGTAACTGCGGCCGGGTAAGGCTATGCTAACCTAATTATTCCAGCAAACCTTCCTAAGGCTTCTCTGCTTCGCATATATTTGTGTATATATATCCAAAAGAATCTTTATGTATATATTTATGTCACCACAGATGGAAGCAGTGAAGGTTGAAGGTTTTGGCCCTGATTCAGAAGTGGAGGATTTAGGGCGATCCGTTGATGAAATTTCCACCACTGTCAGTCAGGTAAACTCCCCGCCCCAGATTTCCTAAGGTTGAAGGTTTTGGCCCTGATTCAGAAGTGAAGGTTGAAGGTTTTGGCCACGATTTTACAACAGGTAAGCATAATTTATTTTTAAATTTTCTTCAGAGGTATCAATCATATTGTCTTGTTTCACCTTCTATTTTGAAAGCCTATCTATTCCTCCTAGTTTCTTTCTTATAGATTTCAATTTTGTTCATCTGATTGTTTTCTGATTAAAGATTATTAATTCGTTACCTAGACTAGGCAAATAAAACAAAGTTCTTATTAGAATATTCTGAAAGAATGTTAGTAAGACATTAGCTTGGTTTTTTAATCACGGATCATTTTACATAAATAATACCTTAGTTTTTATTAGAAAATTTTCTATGAATGCTAGCAAGACATTCTCTTGGTGTTTTAATCAGGGACCTTTTACATAAATAGTAGGTGCTGCTTTTGTTTTATCTGATATATAAACTTATATTACAGATGGTTGACATGGCAAATGGTTTCTTGGAAGTTTTTCCCTTTAAGTGAATTTACGGGGAACGGGCTGGTGAGCAAAATAAGTAGGAATTGTATAAGGTGTTAAAAAGTAGAAACAAATTCAGTCAGATGTGTTGTTTAATTGGTACTGCACTTAATAACCAGTCCTTCTACCTGTAAGATGGCATTTACTGGAGGCCATGATTGGGAGAGGTGTGGTGAGACTACAGTCAATGCATTTATTGATGTAAAAGGATCATTCTGGTTTTTCCTATCAGTACTGATAGAGGAATCTCATTTCATTTGATTTTAACGTTATGAGTTTGATAAACTTCTTTTAACTTTAATCATCACACTTTAGTAAGTGTTATAATTGTTGCTTGTTTGTGGTTTCTTTCTTTTTAATTCACTTAAATGAACCTGATAACATATGCCCTTTGCACAGTCTTTACCTCTGGAATTTAAGGTCATTGAACTTATTCTTCTCCAACATATGCACATAATCAATGATTGTTTGCATACCAATTAAATACATGAACTGTTCATATAAATTAGATCTTCTCTATTTGTATGCGGGTGTTCTTGATTACTGGGAGGTATTTAATGAGATTATATGTTGCATATAATTGTATGTATATATTTTGGGAATGTTGCTTTGGTGGTACCGTTAAGGGGGATATTTGATTTATTATATCCAATGTCATTTTTACATTCTAATTCTTCAGTTGGAAAACTTAAAATACATATTAATTTCTTGAGTTTTAAAACTTACAATACATATTGATTTCTTGAGCTTCAAAGCTTACAAAGTGAGTTGTGTTTCTACTTCATTATATCTGATACTAATTGGTTTTGATATGAAGGGCAACGTGATATGCTTTACAATCAGACATTCAACCTCGATCAAGTTGCTTTTGCTTCTGAGGGTCTTAAAGATGCTAAACAAACAGTATATGGTAATCTTCAATTTCATTGTTATAGATTCCATTCTGTATATCTGAATGTGGACTTGCTGTAAGTGATAAACTAATATATATATTTTCTTATATGATCTTTCATTGATAATTGCTCCTGTGTATATTTTTCAAGGAGCATAGGCAGTAGTTTGTTCGTGATATTAAATGTTTATTCCATGCTATGGTGGATTATTATTTACGGTAAAACATTTGTGTTTCTTGGTGAGCTTGGTGAGCAGAGGAAAATCAATTTAGTAGTTGTTGTAGATTGTGACTCATTGAAACTGTTTATCATAGATGGATGGAAGACTGAAGTGGGGAAATATTGATGTAATTTTAATTCTTTTTCTGCAAACGGTGTGCTGACAGAAATTGTTTTGGTTTAGACTATAGAATTATGTGAAGAAACCCAATTTAGCAATTCATGTAACCCTAGCAATCAATGCAAACGGAATCACAGATGGAAGCGGTGAAGGTTGAAGGTTTTGGTCATGATTCAGAAGTGAAGGATTTAGGGCAATGCGTTGATGAAATTTCCACCACTGTCAATCGGGTAAACTCCCCGCCCCAGATTTCCTCCCCCTTTTTTAATTTCTAATTTACACCCCAGGGCTTCTATACAGCTACAGATATTCAATTATTCTTCTTTCTTTAGAAAATTGGAAAACTGGGAGCTAGTACCTAAATACAACTCTTAATGCATGTCAAATTTCGTTGTAATTGCCTGCTCAAGCAAAGAGTTATCGATGTCGAGCAGTTCTACTTGACCACAGATTATATGGAGTTGACTATTATGTGGTGAATCTTATTGATTGTTCCAATATTTTCTGATTTGCTTTCTCATGTATAAGAAGACGTATTTTCTGTTTTTATTGGTCTTTATATTTGACTCTTTTCTGTGCTTTAGAAATTTGTTGTGCTAATTTTTTTTCTTAAGCACATGCTTGCTCATATAGACCACTAACTCATCCATACTTCTTAAATTTTGATTGTTTAATTTATTTATACCTTAATATGTATGCTTTAACTGATGCATCGTAAGGTTGTGCATTTTAGATTGTTCAGAAGCCTATGGACTTTGGTACAATAAAAAGCAAGACGGAAGCTAAGGATGGTACTGGGTACAAGAATGTACGCGAAATTTATTCTGATGTTAGATTGGATTTTAAGAATGCCATGAAATACAATAATTAAAGTATAAATATTTCAAATTTAGTATTATATTTCTGTAATTATAGATATTAGAGGGCTGTATAAGGAAGGAATTGAGATCGATTTCGAAATCAAAGTTCAAAGTTGAAAGTTATAGCAATTTCGATTTTAGGGATTAAATTGAATAAAATAAAAAAAATTAAAGAACATTTGAAAAATTGAATTTGAACTGTCACACGCATAAAAATTGAATTTGAAATTTATAATTGAAATGAATTAATATTATAGATCGAGAATCGAACTAACCAAAGATAATGGAGGAAAGAGAAAAAATGCATATTAATCTTTGACATTTTGTTATTGTAGTTTTTGTCAGATAAGTTCATATGGAACTTATTATTTTGTTTATTGCTATTATTTGCATATTATATATATGTACAAGTTCTTGCTTGAATATTGAGTTGGAATGAAATATAATTACTTTTGTCATTAGATGGACTAAATTGTAAAGTTTAAAATATAGGAAAATTTTAGTAAGTACAAGTTATCGAACGAGTGTGAAATATATAGATGTATAAATATGATTAAATCTCATTTTTTACTTCTTATTGTACTTTTCTGTTATATTTTCCCGGGGAAAAAAATTAAAAGCTGAATTTTCTAGGAAAAATATGCACGATAATGGAGCAAATTTTGAATCTGATATTGAAAAAGCTATATTGAAAATGGTGTTCTTCACATATTAATGGACAAAGTATATCGAAAAGCTCTATTAAAAAATTCCTGTACTTAATTTATTGATGATTGAAGAGTCAAACAGCGGATCTAACAGGGGAAAAAACAGGTTACGTTTGGTGTTCAGCTGATTTCCTGACGCCTACATCATACATTCTCTTTCCCCGCTTTCTGCAATCCTATCTGCTCACCCTGAATTCCTATCAATGTCTGCAACACTTGTTCCATGGAAGGTCTCATATCCCTCTCTTGTTGTAGACACCGTGAAGCCAGTTCTGCAACTTCCGTCACCATTTTTTTCGTCGCAGAATCGTTCTTGAATCGAAGAGATGGGTCAACCAATTCATGCAATGCATGGTTCCTGATTCTGCTCATACCCATGTTAGCCAAATTAATATCATCTTGGTGCCTACTGGTGTCCACTGCCTGTTTTGCAGATATAAGCTCAAACAAGACCACTCCGTAACTATAAACATCACTCTTCTCACTCAGCTGGTAGCACTGGAAATACTCGGGGTCGACGTAACCGGGTGTGCCTTGTGGAGCAGTTGAGACATGAGAAACATTATTAGGAAACAAACGTGAAAGACCGAAATCAGCTACTTTTACTTTGAAACTATTGTCTAGGAGAATGTTATCCGTCTTAACATCACGATGTATGATATCTGATGCATGGAGGTGAGCCAGTGCATTGGCTGTCTCTATTGCAATGCTCAGCCTAATAGGCCAAGTAAGGAAACCGGTGACTGATAGCTTCCCGTATAAATGATCAGCCACGGTTCCATTAGGAATGTACTCGTAAACAAGGAGAAGTTCTCTGCTACGTTTCGACGTACATCCATAGAGTGTGACAAGGTTTGGGTGGCGTATTCGATGGAAGATCTCGATTTCATTCATGTACTGATCAACACGCTTGAAATTGGTCTCGTACAGGCACTTAACCGCAACTTCACGCCCATCATTGAGCATACCTAATGATGAAGCAAATACAAGGAAATGAAAAGTGAAGGAGGAGTTATGTTTGAGAAGTTAATGTCTTTACCATAATAAACAGTGCCAAAGCCTCCTTCTCCAAGTTGTTTAGCAGGACTGAAATTAGCAGTGGCTGCCTCAAGTTCTTGATAACTGAAGACGTGAGTTCCAAAGTAAGTGTTCCCTTTTTCTATGTCATAATTTGAGGTGGGATACGAAGGGATGGATTGAGAAGGATGAGTAGTAGAAGTAGTGGAGGGTCGTGTACTTGAGGGAGGTGTTGGGAGGTACTTGTTCTTAACCCCGGCTGCTGGTTGTCTTCGTTTGAAGCGTAAAAACCCGAATCCAATAAGTATTCCAGCTATAACTGCACCAGCTATCCCAAGGCCTAAAGAAGAATATAAAGCAAAGTGAAAGTTCAACTTCTTTTTCTACAATAGAGTAAACTATCAAAATAGTCACTTGTTTGCTTTATGTTACATTTTAGTCACTTATATTATCATTTTGTTACAAAATGGTCTCTGCCATTAGGATCTGTTACCTCTCAAATGACATTTTGATGTGGCAGAGAAAATGTGTTTTTAATGCCAATATGGATGTCTAATTGAGATGAGAAAAGATAAAATTTTTTATGAAAATAGAATACAAAATTTTGAGATGTCCAGCGTGAATGGTTTGAGTTTTAGAACGAACTTTGTATTCTATTTTCATAAAAAAAAAATTTAACTTTTTTAATCACAGCTAGACATTTATGTTGACATTTTAAACTCATTTTAATTATCACATCAAACCGTCATTTGGGAAGTAACATATCTTAATGATAGAGTGATGATTTCATAACAAAACGATAATATTTCTAAAACATAACATTTCAAAGGATAACGTGACTATTTTGATGATTTATTCTTTATGGAAACAACACTTTGTGATAATGGTAACCAAATAATACCTACTCTAAGGCCCACATGCTCCTTTTTGCCTGCCACAGAAAAACATCCTAAATTAGTAATACCATATGGAAAATTAATCCCACTGTTTGCCCTATGCTAAATAAGGTTCATCGGAAGAGTGCTTAACCTTTGGACTTCAGGTACAGTGATGGAGCTCTTTCTTATCAGCTTTAGGAGCAAAAAAAAAAAAAAAAAAGAAAAAAAAAAACAGATGGCAGTTTGTTTAGATTTTAATTAACAAAGTATTATCAATTTATATATATATATATATATATTAAAATTTGGTTAAGTATACCATTTGATTATGAATTTTTAATCAATTAGTTTAATCAATATCTATATATTCATATATATTATATTTAAAATTTTGATTGAATTAGTGTCACTTATTTTTAATTTAATTATAAAGTTATTGCTAATTGAATTTTAATTCGATTGACGTGAAAATTGTTTTAATATAAGAGGACGTGAGTTCAAATACGCATTATCTTTTTATTTATAGATATAGGAGATATTACAAAAATATTATTTTAAGGATAATTTTATTTTTTTTATATAAAATCTACAAAACATAGTGTAAAACACGATAAAACAATGAACATGTGACTCTAGCCGTCAAACAATGGCGTAAAAAACCCAACACAAAATTCCATTTCCACATCACCTAGTTTTTATATTTTATTAATTTAAAATGTATGAGTTGGTGTGATCAAATACCTAAATTATCATAAAACTCTTTTACTTGGAAAGGAACTGATATATTATTTGATACATGAGTCTAATTAAATTTAAGTACTAAATAATATAATAATTTTTTAAAAATTATCAAAATTATTATGAGAGTATTTTTTTTTTTTTATGTTTTTATATAAAATCTATAAAAAAAAATTTAAACCAAGAAACTTGAACATAAAAAACATTAAAATTCTTAAAACTTCAAATTTATGAGTTGAATAAAAACCCCTTTTTTATACCTATATTGTTGATAAATATATTTTTTCACCCATGCGGTCATGTGTTAATACCATATTATTTAAGTAATTATGTTATTTTTTCACTCACGTCTGTTTAGTATTGCTTATTTAAGTAATTATATTATTCTTAAACAAGATGTTTTAGTCAAAAGTAAATACAGAAAATTTTTATTTTTGTTAAAGCGAAAATTCAAAATAATACACTAACTCTTTAAAGAGAGAACATAATCTGCCTCATTTAAACATCTAACAGATTGTGAGGGCTGTTTAAAACCATTGAATTTCTGTGAAATTTGTCGCCTTACGCTTGACCATATGATTAACTATCGTATTATAAATTAAAAAAATTATTCAAAAAATATTTTTAAAAAGTATTGTTAAACAAAGTTTTTATTCTTGTTATTCTAGTTCACCAAAGCATAGTAAAACTATAAATTGAGAAACTGTGAACCCAACAAGTGGTTCCAGTAGAAAAGAAGATGTTGTTTATCTTAGGGATCTCGGGTTCGAGCGTGTGCAAGGTGTGTGTTGTAAAATAATTAAGAAAATATAAACAAATATTACTATAATGTAATCACATCAATATATTAAAAAGACAAATAAATTAAGAAATTGTTTCATCCAAAAAATTAAAAACAAATAAAACGGGAAATTAGAAATAAATAAATAAGTGAAAATCACGGCGGAAACAATAACCCATAGATATCTATTTTAGAAATTAATATTAATAATTAAGTAAATTTTAAGTCAGTTTATATTTTTGCTAGTGAGCGATTAGATAACTTGAATCCACTTTAGCGTGTTTGTTTTATGATTTGAGAATCATTTTAGAATGCACAAACGTCAAATATGATATGCTGATTGAGAACTTTATTTTAAAAAATTACATAATTAATGCAATAATTTCTTTGTTATTCAATAAAAGGAAAAAGTTAAAATTATTTTTAATATGCTAATTAATAATTCTTAACTAATATATTTATTTTTTAAATGATGAATGCGAAAGAGCGTAGTGGGACATGATTTGATTTGGTTTGAAGTAAAAGAGATTTTCATTTCAAAAGATTGATCGATTGATAATAATTATGATTAATCTAGAAAAGGAATTTAATTAATGGGTGTTTAATTCGAGTTTTAATTTTGTATAATTTTATACATTAAATATTGATGTAATTAAATTTTTATAAATTAGGGATATAATATTATTTTGTATTGATATATTATATGTACAATAATTATATTTATTTAATATAAAAATAGAATAATTTTAATCTTTATCCCTTCAATTAACAGCAAGCTTTGAATTTTTTTTTATTTTTTTATTTTGGGTCAAGGGAAAACTTCTAAAGTAGTGGCAGGCGGAGGACTTTTACACTGGGCTTTGAATGGGGATGGAGCTAGAATGTTGATTGCTGATGGATGGAACTTGCGGGACTGAAAATAATTCAATAGCCGTGTCAAATGCATTGAAAAATTATTGGGAGTTTTGTCGATGATAGTAAAACCTTTATTTTATTTTGCGTTTGGGAAAAGTAATTTCTCTTTGAAAGTTTGGTAACCACTGCAAAAATTGGACGACTTTCAGTATCCTATACGACAATATCTACTTATGGAGCAACATCAAATTTAAAATAAACCTGAAACCATGGGAGATGTACGTACCTGGCGGCGTTAGACGACAATCGCGGGGATAAGATCCATCTGAACAGTAACATATAAATTCGGCTGTGATGAGATCCTGCCCACACTGCCCACCTGAGTCTTCGCATGACGTACACATGGAATCGTTTGCTGACCAACGCAGCTCAAAACCAAGGCTAAGCGCTTCTTTTAAACTATCTGAATTTCCAATCTCCTCCAAAGATGGAACCTCCGAACTCATTACTGGAATAGTCACACTGTAATTGCAAGATCCCAAGGTGTCAAAGGACGTTTCACTCATATTTCTCGTCAAATAATAATAACCTATGATATTTGTTTCGTTTATTCTGCACTCAATTTGACTAAAAATCCCCTGAGTCGATGTCGAGTTATTCTGTGCATCTGTCAGACGCTGACAACCGTAAAACAGCCATATATCCAGGGTACTCTCCCTTTTGTATGAAAAGGGGGTTGAATTGAAACTGGAGTTGAGGAGATACGTGGGACATAGACTTCCGGTGTAATCCATTCTAGCTACTTGGAGGAGTTGTGAAGATGTACTTATATGAAGGACTCGATATGTGACTGACGTGATTGTGATCTCTGGGTTATCGTCATTGCAGTTCAGCCTGAAACCAGGGTAGCCACAACTTTCTGGTCGATCCAATCCCCAGAAAGGATAACCAATGTCCTGAATGTCTCCACAATGGATTCGTGCGCTGCAGCTTGAAACATTCCCATCATTGGCTGACATTGATTTTGGGGCAAGACTCAGGATCATGGTTAAGATCGAGATGAACCAAGGGGGAGGCATCATTTCCGGAAAGAGAGAGAGGCTGGAGAATTGGAAGATGAATTGGTTTTAGGCATCATATATAAACAAATTGATGGTCATTGAGTTTCACAAATTTTAAAAGGGAAGCTTCTATTGGATTATTCTCCGGTCAAAGGAGGTAACCTAGGAATACTATATTACATATGTACGTAAATTAGTCTTATAATTTATTGGTGAATTGTATTGTATTTTCCATGAGTTGCTAGGGGTAAAATTTGTAATATTGTATTTTATAGCTATCAAGACTCACAAGGTATAAACTGAGTTTTAGTTTCTTAAAAAGTCAATGAGACACCAATACTAATTGATTTGATAATTGAATAAATCAAATATTGTTATAATATAAACGTAAACATTGGCAATAAAATGATCACAAAGTAATAAGGAAAGAAAAAAATAAAACACATAGATTTTATGTGAAAACCCTTTCAAGAAAAAACCACGAGCAGAAGAGGAAAAATTCATAGTTTCGACTACATTTAGGTTGAAAAACTCTATTCTAATCAATGATCAAATAGAAGAAATGTAATTATATACGGATTTTACTTGTGTGACATGGTCCGCAGCCTTCTGCTCCCCTCCATAGATTCCTTTATTTTGCCATTGAATTTTATTTTTTTAATAAGTGATGGAATTCGGGCCACACAACTCTAACAAATATCAAAATCAAATTAACTCGACTATATAAAGAATTCTTACTAAGTAAAGTGAACAATTTTTTGTTGATAGTTGGGTTATATTATTTATTTTTATGGGAGTTAAAATACAATTTCATCTTTCTATTTAGCTCGTAGTTTTATAGTTTTTAAAAAGACTAAATTGGAATTTATTATTTTTAAAATCAAATTATAATTTTATCATGTATTAACTTGAAGTTTATAAAATTCAGATGGTCTAAACATAATTTTACCGATCCTGCCTTCCCCTCCCTTCGCCCCAAAATTCTTAATATGCTCTGAATGATCATTAGGTCTTCATATAAATAATATAAAACTCTACTTCTAATAAACATTAGAGTCCTAATGTATATTGAACTTTTTATCATGATGTATATCAAATTCTTATTTTAATGGACATCTACTTCTATTATAACATAATATTTATAACACTCCCCTTTAGGTTTACATTGATAGATAATGTGTCCCGTTAAAATCTTGCTAAGATAAAAACCCCATGGAGAAAATTTTTAAGTGAAGGAAAAAGAGTAAACATATTTATGATACGCATAACATGTTGCTTCATTAAAAACCTTACTAAAAAAATCCGATGGGATAAAATCTTGGTTAAGGGGAAAAGAGCACAATTGGTATCTCATATTTTACATATTCAATCTTAAATACTAGCTTTTCAAAAGATAACTTGAACGGTATTTGATAAACGTTTATATCATTATTCTTCTAGAAATCATGAATGATGAAGAATTTTGAGAAAATATATTTTGACCTCTTCAAGAGTTCCAACAATAATCGTAGTAAACTTTGATCATACTCCATCTATAATAATACATATAGGTATTTTAAATCATTTTATAATCTTCCTTCAACTACTAGTCATTGAGTCGAATTTACCACATATGTCCAAATCAATTTAATAAATACTTACACAAATATATTGAACGAATTCCCAAACCTTTAAGGATTTTAATACAAACTTCCACTATATAATGAATCATAAAAATGTTGTAACAACAATCATTAGACACATATCAAATTTTCATGAACTACTAGACTAATAAAATATTTAAAGGTTATTACATCCACCACAAAAAAATATTGTATTTTTCATAATTAGTGCTAAGACTTAGCGAAAAACTTCTTTTTCTTATTTTCTTTATGCAAAACTATGCATTTGTACTCTTAATGGCTTTATACATTTAGATGTTTAGACTACTAACTACGAATTTAATTATACTTGAATTGTGCCTTTCCATTTTGATCAATCAATTCTATGTCTACATTTCTCAATAGATTTATTTAAGATCCTCATTATTTCAACAATAATATTGCATGCAAAACCGTTATCGACAATTTTTTATTTGAATCCATATTTTTTTGTATTGGCATAACTTATTGAAATATATTTATTTTCACTATTTCAATATTCAATTTCAGATACTTTAATCTCTTCTAGATTTTTAATAATTAATTATACCTTTGGTCTCTTCTAGAGCACTCGCCTCCATTATATGATTATCTTGATTTATTATTTTCTTTTACAAGAATTTTTATCTTTAGAATGAATCAATCTACCATGATTCAGGTATGCATTATGCATTATTTTCGTTTATTCTAACAAGTTGTTGGAAAAATTTAGTTTAATAAACGGTTCTTTGTGATAGCAAAAAATTTAAAAAATTTAAAAACTGAGCTAATTTATGATATTTATAGTAATAAACTTTTCCCAAAAAATACTTGCGCTTTGTGCAAGATGAATTCTTGACGATCTTGATTTTTAATCGAACGATTTTCTCCGCTATACTCGCACCATGAATCGTGCAGGCTTGAACAATCATGAATCGAACACAACCAGAAAAAGTTTCTTACTTTCAAAGAGGTTGAATGTTGGGAATGTTTAAGGTTGCTGAAAAACTTAAAAAAAAATCTCTTTTTTTATTGTCTTGGAAGGTATTTATTGAATAAGAGATCTCGTGTTCAATGAGATCACATCATCGATAAATATGGGACATCATTGACTGGTCACCAAGTGGTGCTATAAAATGCCGGACCACCTGAGTGATCTTCAAGTGTGGAATAGCTAAGTGTTATGAGAGGAAGGATCCATGAGCTTCTCTTGAAGGCCAGCTAGATAGGAGGAGATAACAAATTGCCATTCGAACTCACAAGTAAAAAAAAAAAAACTAGATAAATCATTTATTTTTTGTTAAAAATAATTACATAGAACTCAGAACTGCTCACGGGCAACGTCGCCTTAGATGTTATTTCTGAAATGGATACATGTATCTAAAGTACATTAATGGCCAGAAATTTAGGCATTGGACCCTTTTTCTCTAACAAAAGAAAAACTAAAATTAATGTAGACAAATAAAGTCCACTCGGTGGACAAATTCACATGAAATGAAGCGAATAAGACAAAACAAATGGACCCCTCAGACATAACAGACCCAGGTTTCCTGTGTGTCTTTCACCAAGGATTGATAAAACGTCTATTTTTATTGACAACATGAGCACATGACACCCCCCCCCCCCACACACACACACACCCACGCCAGAAGATTCATGGCGATTAGCAAGCATTGTCATTTACGATGCCATTTAGTTTTCTTTCCAAAACTTCAGAGCAAATCTGCCCCATCATATGGTAGAATGACATAAGATCAGACAACTGTTCAACCGACATTTTCCCCATTACATTTCTTGTTAATCTTTCCCTTTCTTCGTTTAACTTGAGCTTTTCAATGTAATGGCTCCCGTTTCTCACTGTTGCCCCCATCTGCTTCAGCCTGTTCTCTTGTTGCACGCTCAAAGCTGTGTTTGACTGCAAGAAACAACCAAGTACTGAATCTATGAACACATGCATTTTATATTTCATACTCAAAATCACCCAATTAGTATATATACCTCCAGAAATTCTGCTCCAGCTTCAAGTTCAGTTTGTTTAGTAGGATTCATCTCAATTCCTGCAGTGTATAAATTCTTTGCGAGTGAGAAGCTTCGGACTATGGCTTTCCTTTTGTTTTCCATTTCTTTGTTGAGCTTCAATGGCTTTGGCAATGCTGTTGAGCTATTCAGTTTCTTCTGATAAGCACGAACCGCCTTCACAAATTCCTGCACAAATCGTCACCCAGAATCAGAAAAAACCTGTTTTTCATCAAATTTCAAAATCAAAATAATATCGGGATGAATTGTAAGCAAACCTGATAAGCAGATGGGCATCCTGGATAGTCAAATTCTTCAGAATCAGGCCGCCTCATTCTCTCTGGATGGAATTGGAGTCCCATTATGAATTTACCCTCTTCAGGATTATAGGCATCTGGGTCATAGAACCCTTCAATCAAGCCATCTGGTGCGAAAGCCATGGGCACAAATCGTTGTGCCAATTTCTTTACACCCTGATGATGATAACTGTTGACCAAAATATCCATCTTCCCTACTTCCAAAGAATCCTTAAACCAGAAATGCAAAGGGGTATTCTCCACCACCTTCACCAAATGCCTATGCCCATCATAATTATCATAATCCATGTGTACTACCCTTTGCTCTTCTGGCAATTTCCTTGTCAATTCTTTGCCAATATCTTGATAAAGGGTACCGCCGCAAGCAACATTCAGAACCTGGGAACCCCTGCAAATCCCCATATAAGGAATGTTCCTTTCAAGGCAAAGCTTTGCTAGCCTTAACTCTATTGAATCTTTCTCTTTATCCACGGCTGTATCACTCGCATGCATTCTCCTGATTTCTTCAATTTCTTCAGGTGAAAGCCCTGACGTTTCGGGTTCGTACAAAGATGGATCGATGTCTTCGCCTTCGCAAAGAAGAACACCGTGGATTGGCTCGAAACTATCCAACAACATATGAACCCCATTGACTCGAGGCACAATCACCGGAACTGCACCATAGGTGACTATAAGATCAAGATGGTATTCACCTGCAAATTCCAACACCCAAAATTAATAAGTCCATCAGAAGGGAAAAAAAAAAAGCACAAGATCCCAAAACAAAACAAAAAAAATAAAAATAAAAACCTACCAACAAAATCTACAAACTTATTCTTGCGAACGCTACGTCTCGAGACGATAAGAACACGAGGCAGAATGACAGAGAGATCATTGTTGAAAGCCATAAATAAAGAGTGAAAATATGGGTGGATCGGGTAAATTGGATGAAGTTTGAATTGTGTTAGCTCTTGTTTGGGTTCCAAAAGGCATTTATAGGAGAGGATTTAAGATGGTTAAATGCAATGGTAAGCGTTATTATGGAAAAAACCCAAAAGAGATTAAAATAAGAGAGGTGAGCAGAGTCCTGGCGCCGCGTGCTTCCCTATTTTCCTATGCTTCAGCCTCATTTGACACGACTCTCTTTTTTACTTTGAAATTCTAAAATTGCATCATGGGATTAAAACATTGCATTTTATCAATTTTTATCATTCAAATCTACTTATGCTGTTATTGACGGAGTTAATGCAATAATAATTTTTCAATATCACTAACTATAAAAAAAATTAAAGAAATGAATTAAGAAGCTTTACAAAAAAAGCAAAAAAAAGTCCGATTCTGCCAACGATTGACTTGGTGGCCGGATTGAATAGCTCCGGTTTCAATCTCGGAATAGGAAGAGCTACCAAAAAGGTTCGCACTCGTGCGAATCTGTATCTAGACTTTGATGATCATATTGTCGATAGCAATGGACAGAGAATTGCATCAGAAGTGCCAAAGGCTTCTTATAAATCGACTCTTTTGGGTAATGATATTAACTCGATGCAAGAGGATGGTTTAGAGGACCATTTCTCTTTATTGGATGGAGATGTTATTACGGAGGTTGTGGACGGGATCCCTTCAATTCGGTTCTCAGATAGGGTCCAGGATTTTATCCGGAGACGGATGGCAAAAACTGTGGTGGTTAAATTAATCGGTGGTCGAATTGGGTTTAAGGCTTTATTGAATAAGATCACCCTTCTATGGAACCCTCAGGGGCGTTTTCATCTTATGGATTTGGAGAATGATTTTTATTTGGTGAGGTTTCAAGAAGATAGAGATCTTACTAAAGTTCTGACTGCTGGTCCGTGGGTTGTCTTTGGCAGATACCTATTTGTTCGTCCATGGACAACAGAGTTTTCAACGGCGCAAAGCGGATTAGAGTCGCAAGTTGTGTGGATTAAGCATCTTGGCCTCCTGAAGGTTACTACTCTAATTGTCTCTTGAGGGCGATTGGACAAATGATTGGTACAGTTGTCAAGCTTGATGCTCATACGGACAAAGGGCAAAGAGGACGATTCGCATGACTGGTAGTTACCATTGATCTTAGGCGACCTTTGGTTTCGAAAATATGGATTAAATGATAAACTCCAGAGGATTGAATATGAAGGACTTCCTTCTATTTGTTTCTCTTGTGGGAGAGTAAGACATATTGCCGAAAATTGTGATGATTTTTCAGCATCTGATTCGATGGGGGGAAAGGGACGCCTCTCATAAAGTTCAGGGATCTTCGGGTTTGGATAAGAAGGTGTCGGAGGAAAGCTTTAGAGAGTGGATGGTGGTAGAGAGACAAAAAGGGCACTTGAGAAACTCAAGAGAAGGATGAACCGCCGGAGGTCTTGCCGGTACTGAAGGCTCACGTTTCTTGGCCTTGAATGGGGAGGATGATTTTGTTAACAACGAGAATCAAGGGAAAGATATGGTGGATCTTCGGGATTCTGTTTTGTAGGTAGATTTGGGAGGTGGCGAAAAGTTAGAGATTTCTCGTGGCACTAAACAAGATAAGGATAAACAGATTAATGGGGGTGGTATTAAGAAGAAAGGGATTCGGGTGATTGGGTCCAACAATAAAATTAGATCAACTCTCAAAGTGTTAAAGCCCAATGTGGGTAGATTGAGTTTGGAGTAAAATGTTCCTTTGGGTTCAAAAGGAGGTGTTTCGAATGGGTCAAACATTGGAGGCTTAGATAAAGGCAAAGGGGTGACTTTTGAACCAATTAAAATCTCTGATAAATTAACAAAGGGTTCACATGCAGCTATTCGAATTTTGGACAATATTAAAAGTGGGAAAAAGGTTGATAAGGAAAATTTGACTTTTCAATTTTCTGCAGCTAGTGGTTCGACTGTGCATAATCAAGCTGGTTTGGCATGGGATGTTAATAAAATTGGCAAACCACCGGATATGGTGGTCGAATTAGGGGTCGCCATAGAAAATTTAATAGAGAGAAAGAGATAGAGAGAGGGAGAGAGAGCGAGAGCGGAGAGAGTGAGAGAGAGAGATATAGAGAGAGGATCGCTAGGAGAGTGAGAGCGAAGAGAGAGAGAGATAGAGAGAGCGTGGTAGAGAGTGAGGGGGTAAGAGTTAGAGAGAGAGAGATAGATAGAGATAGAGAGAGAGAGGAGGGGAAGGGCGAGAGAGCGCGAGACCGAGAGAGAGAGAAAGAGAGATATCGTCAGAGTTTTCAGATGTGTTATGTTTGTGTGAAACACGGGTTAGTGGTAGCCGTGCGGATGCCATTATTGCAAAACTGGGTTATTTTAATTCTTTTCGGGTTGAAGCGAATGGTTTTGCCGGAGGAATTTGGCTATGTTGGTCAGAGAATGTGTGTATTGATATTCTTCAAATTAATTCACAAGTAGTTCATACTTTCATTCGGGATGTGTAGTTTTCTAAAGGCTTTTATGCTTCGTTTGTATATACTAGTCCTCAAAGTACGACACGAAAAGAACTTTGGTCTCTACTGTCTTTTGTGTCAAATTCTTTGGATGGCCCATGGATCATCACCGGTGATTTTAATTGTGTTATTGATAGATCGAAGCGTGATGGAGGAGCGAGCATTGCGCACGTTGGCTGTCAACGGTTCTGGGATTTTATTTTTCATAATGCGTTGAAGGATCTTGGTGCTACTGGAGCTAAGTATACTTGGTATAGAGCAGGCCTATCGCAAAGACTTGACAGGGCCCTTTGTAATATTGCTTGGGAGGCCTTTGCTCCTGAATGCTTAGTCAAAAATCTTCATCGGCTAAAATCGGATCATCGTCCGTTACTTATTTCTTTGAAGCCAACCCCTTGTAGAGGTAAGAGGCCTTTTCGTTGTCTTGCAGGATGGATGTTGCATAAAGATTTTAATTCCTTGGTAAAAGGTAGTTGGAAACATGAGCGACCTGTCATGGAGAACTTGAAGAGCTTTAAAGAAATTGTCACCATATGGAATAAACAAGTATATGGTAATATATTTGAGAAGAAAAAAAAGCTTATAGCTGAACTGCGAAGGGTGCAAAAGGTGTTGGATTTTCGTAAGTCTCAAGCTCTTCAACGTAGAGAGGCTACTTTGATATACGAAGTCGAGGAGATTTTGGCACACAAGGAGATGTTATGGTTTCAAAAATCTCGAGCGGATTGGCTTCAGCATGGTGATAAGAACACAGCTTATTTCCATAGTCGTACGATTAATAGACGGAGAAGAAATAAATTTAAAGAGTTGTTGACTGATAATGAGTGGTGCTTTGATGACTCTATTTTACAACACCATGTGTGTGATTTTTTCAAAAATTTGTATACCATGGAAGTTGGAGCGCATGGTACATTATGTACACGACAAAAGTTTACTGAACTACCTTTTTCAGAGATCTCCCATCTTGGTTGCATGGTTATGGATGAGGAGGTGCGAAAATCGGTCTTTGGAATGGCTCTTTTTAAAGCTCCAGGGATAGATGAGTTTCAAGCCCGATTTTTTCAGTCTCAGTGGGAGCATGTAGGTCCTTCGGTTTGCACTTTTGTGCGTAAAACTTTGGGTGGTACACCTTTGGATCCCTTGTTGAATAGAACATTATTAGTTTTGCTTTCGAAGATTCAGAGCCCGGAGAGAGTTACCCAACTGAGGCCGATTAGCCTTTGTTTGGTTTTGTACAAAAATTTTGACAAAAACAATTGTGAATAGATTACACTCTTGCATGACCAAGTTGATAAGTCCAAACCAGTCGAGCTTTGTTTCAGGTCGAGAAATTACAGATAACATTATCGTGTCTCAGGAAGTGATTCACTCATTTAAATCCTTTCGTGGTAATAAAAGGGGTATGATTATGAAGATTGACCTTGAAAAAGCTTATGACAGAATTGGTTGGAATTTTCTTTGAAATACCTTAATGCTTTCGGGGTTACCTATTGAACTGATTCGTGTCATTATGAATTGTGTTTCGTCTGCCTCTTTTCAAGTTTTGTGGAATGGTAATATGACGGACAGATTTCAACCATCACGAGGAGTACATCAAGATGATCCTTTGTCACCATACTTATTTGTTCTCTGCATAGAACGTTTGAGTCATTTGATTGGTGATGCTGTGGAGAATGGGACATGGAAACCTTTGGTTTTGTCTAGGAGGGGATCACTTATTTCTCATCTGTTTTTTGCAGATGATCTTATGTTATTCAGTGATGATAGCATGGAACAAGAGGATGTTATAGATAGAATATTGTAGACCTTTTGCTATTTCTCCGGCCAAAAGGTGAATGTTTTTAAGTCTCAAATTTTTTTCTCGACGAGTACTCCCAATGACATTGTTGATGGAATTTGTAATAGATTGGGTTTTAATAAGGTGGATAACCTTGGCACCTACTTGGAAATGCCTTTATTTCATGATAGAGTGGGGGTTGGTACTTTTGATTTCTTAGTTGATAAGGTTCGACAGAGACTGTCTGGTTGGGAAGCTAGGAGACTTTCGATGACGAGGCGAATCACTTTGGTTCGTTCTGTACTACTCTCCATTCCCAACTATTTTATGAATACGGTTAGAGTGCCTGTTACTATTTGCATGAATATTGAAAAACTTGCTTATACTTTTATATGGGGTTCTGTAGAGGGACAGAGAAAGTTAGCTCTTGTTTCATGGGATAATTGTTGTAGTCCGATTGAAAATGGAGGTTTGGGTCTGAGGAATGTGCGTAATCAAAACAAAATATTCTTGTTGAAATTAGGTTTTCGTTTCCATACCAATACAGAGACTTTTTGGGTTCAGGTTCTCCGAAAAAAATATAATGTTCAGAAATCCTTGCCTATGTCTATTTCTCGTAGTAATGGCTCTTTTATTTGGCGCTCTCAATCTCGAGTTTGGTCTAATGTTGTCTCAAATAATTTTTGGGCAATTGGTGATGGTAAACTTGTGAATTTTTGGACTGATTATGGCTTCATCAACTTGGCAAATTGAGTGATTTTTGCCTTACATCGCATGATATGGATCTTACTAGTCAGGTGTGTGATATGGTTACTACAGATGGGTTGTGGGATTGGGAAAGGCTCCAGAATTTGTTACCTAAACATGTGTTGTTTCATATTTCGGCAATACTACCTCCATGTGAAGAAGCCGAACCTGATAGCTTAACTTGGAAATGGACTAATTCAGGTGGTTTTTCATCATTCTTGATATATAAAAATTTGTTCTTTTTTAGCAACGTAGAATCGTCAGATTGGAAATTACTTTGGACTATTAAAGCACCTCAGTGGACTCGGGTGTTTTCTTGGCTGCTATGGCATGGACGGCTTCTAATGAACAGTGAGAGGCTAAGTCGTCATTTATCTGCAGATGGCTTTTGTCCTAGGTGTGGAGTACATATTGAATCAGCAATTCATGCCTTGCGAGAGTGTGGTTTTTCGAGGAATATCTGGTATGCAGTAATTCCAAAACAAGCACATCAGGTGTTCTTTTCATTACCTTTCTCTGCATGGATGCTGTGGAACTTACAAGATAAAGGCAATTTATCTAAAGATGATGTTGCTTGGCAAACTCTATTTGTCATGATATGTTGGCTTATTTGGAAGTCAAGCAATGAGTTTGTTTTCTCAAACAAACATAGGAGTTCTAAGTTGATCATTGACACAGGGTATGCATGGGCGCGCAATTTTCATACATTGTTATCGAAAGGTGCTATGGTGCCTCATAATTGTAATCTTTTGACATGGAGCAGCCCGAGGCAAGGGTGGGTAAAGCTTAATTCTGATGGGGCAGTGCTTAAGGATGGGGCATCCATTGGGGGGTAATTAGAGATTCTAAAGCAGATTGGCAATGGGGCTATAATTTACGTTTCGGTATTGATTCTGTCTTTAAAGTGGAAGTGCGTGCTTTATTGGAAGGATTGAATCTTGCATGGGATAAGGGCTATAGGAAGATTGAAGCGGAGTGTGACAGTGTGTTATTAATCGACTTACTCTCTTCAGGTGGTGGCGCACAAAGTAATCTTGTTGAAGTACGTTTGTTGTATCAGTTATTTCATCATTAATGGGAGGGTTCGTCTCTATCATATTCCAAGATCTTTGAACAGAGTTACTAACCATATGAAGAAAATTTTTATGCTAACGGATGGGTTATTTCGAGTTTTTCACACACCCCCGTTTTCAATTATTAGATTATTAGATGATGATTGCATTCAGGCGTTATACTAATATATGTTTAATTTTGTAATCGCTTTTAACTGTCTCTTTTTACAAAAAAAAAATTAAAGAAAAACTATGATATTCATACTGAAAATTTTTTCATTACAAAAAAAAAAAAAACTATTGAATGCACGTATCATCATGGTAAAAAGATATTCTTGAAGACGGCTGAAATGAAAATGAAGTTACTCAATTTTACAAAATATCTTTGACCAATTTATTTAAAAAATGTTTCGATCAAATACTTTTTAATACACTGAGGTCTCTGTTTAGCAGCCCAATGTTTAAGTTCTAATTTCATCAATATAATTCTCTCTAATACCCCAAAAAAAAAAAATTCACATCCAATACATTTCAAAAGAATTTAATTTATTTTCATTTATCTAATCCCAAATGTAAGGAAATGACGAAGGCAGTCGTGGATTTAAATAAATAAATCAATCCATCCATTTTTCTATGTCTAGTATGAAATCTTATCGCTTGGAAAAAAAAATTGGTAGGTATTAGACGAATTTGGGAGCTTCATTCAATTAAAAGCATACCCAAATTGTGCTTTTCCTCTTCTATTTTATTTTCTGGAAAGGAAACTCAAAGGGAAAATAAATATACCTATTTTAGCTACTCCAAGTGAGATTCAATTAGCCCTAAAAAATGCATTGGATGGAAAAATATGTAAAAGTATTTGAGTAAAAGAATTAAACTCTTTTTTATGTGAAAAAGAAATTTAAACCATTCAATATATATTAATATAAATAATATTTTAAATCGATAAAATTTTAAATAATAATATATTAAATTAGATCGAAATTAAACCACTAAAACTTATTTTAAGCTTGTAGCGTAAGCAGGTTTAAAGTATGCGTAAACTTAGATTATATAATATTATCTTAGTGCAAAAAAAAAAAGTCAAACTTATTTATAATTTATAGGATAAATATGTATAAATTTAGCATTATGACTTGTGTGATTAACGAATATCTGTGTTTGGAAAGAAACTTGTTGTCATTTGGTAGTCCTTAATTGACTAAACAGATTGGAATAATATATTTTAGATTACGTGGTTTGGTTTTTAATCAGAAAAAAAAAAAAGAAAATGCATTTGTAAAACGTAAAAATTAATTGAAAACGTGACTTTGGATTCATGATTCACGATGACTTAGCAACACAAATTTGATAAAAATTTGTAATGTTATACAATTATAATAAAATATATAATTATTTGATTTGATATTCGATTTGAAATATTTTTAATTTCGATAAATTTAAGTATTCTATTTGAGAGGTTTTGATTTTATTTTTTGAATCAAAATATTTTTTTCTATTTTAATTTTCGTTGATACTGTGTATTAATGTAATGATCTAATATAAAATTTATATTATAGATAATAATTAAAATTTACAAAATATACCTTCGTAAGAAGCAAATCAAATATTTTTTTAAAAAATAAATTCTTATAAAAATTTGAATTTGTATAATTCATTTTTCTTTTTTTTTGGTCATTTTAGTATATTAAATTGTTGATTGTGTGAAAGCCGACACGAAAGGGCTAAAAAATAGTGGATTGGATTAGGATTAGCATGTGACGTGGAGAAGGGTGCGGCTAATCTGGTTGCTGCCTGCACTTATCCTGTTTTCCAGGGTTTTCTAGGAAGCTCAAGCACCCTAACTATTAATAAAGAAAATATTAAATATCAATTTGGCCCCTTAACTTTTTCACACCCAACATTGTGGTACTTAAAAGAATTTTTCTTCTCAATTTGGTACTCTATATTGCTGTCAAACAAACCACCCATGCGGTTACAGTCACTAATGACCAATGAAAGAGTGACACATTTCGCATAATTAAAAAAAATTGAGATGAGAATATCGTGTGTTGACTTAATGATCAGGATGTTCATCTCCTTAAATGTAATATAGGTTTGAGTCGCACTAATCGCATTACTGTAAGAACTTTATATTCTTGTAATTAAAAAAAATTGAAATGACACTGTTATTCCACATGGCATGCCATTAGAAACATCAAAAAGAAAAAGAAAAAAAAGACCCACCATCATCCAAGTTCTCGTTTTGAAAATTACATGACGACACGTTCCGCTCTCTCATTTATTATTAGTGCCGACATAAATTTATTGTAAAAAAGTAGAGGTTTAAATTAAGAAGAAAATTGTTTAGATGTGACATTGTTAGTTTAGGACCAAATCACAATTAAACCCAAAAACAAAATATATAATTAGGATATAGTTAGAGCAACCAAAAAATAGAGTAGCGCGCCATCAAATGAGAGGGTGACTTACCAATTAATTTATTAAAGGGTAAGGATTATTGGATTATTATTGTTTTAATGAATAGCAATTATGGCTAAAGATTACTTTAGTTCATATAGAAGCAGGGCAGATAATGACACCCTTATATACACCTCCAATTTTACAACTTTAAACTCTCCCAAAGAGAAGCTCCCTCGGTTATAAACTCTCTTACTAAAGTTTTAATCATGATACCAATGCAAATAATTTATTCGAATATTCTTTTTAGCTACTATTTTTTTTATATATCCAAATATTAATTTCAGTAACAAAATCACTAACTCTCCATACCTTCCACCATTACCCACATCGTTTCATTTTCTTCACACTTAGTATTTTTCTCATTCCATAACTTCCTAATATTTCCTAGAATTGTGATCCGAAAATCTATTTAAAAAATGAGAGAGTTTAGGTAAAAATATAGGTCCAAAAAATGGGTTTGATCAAAAAAATAAAGCCCGCTTAAAAAACAGGCAAAGCCTCGGATAAGACTTTTTAGCTCGAGCCCGACCCTAATTAGCGAAAGGATGAAAAATCTACTATTTTCTTGTTTTGTTGTTATTTTCTCACTGTTTTGCTACCATTTCACTATTATATTAATACTATTTTGTTGTTATTATTTGGATATTGTATAACTCTTGTTTTATTGTTAATTTTATTGTTATTTCAGAGATATTTGCTTGTTAAGTTACACCTATCTTAATGTTATTTAAGTATAAATATTATTTTCAATTTGTTGGGAAACATTTATTTTAATGTTTTTAGTATTTTTGATGTATTATATTTTTAAATTTTTTTATATAAAAAATTTAATTCTAGCGGGTAGGGTCGAGCTCGAATTTTAGCATTTTTATTTGAGCCAGTCTAGGACAAAAATTTAGGCTCATTTTTCGAGTCGAGCCTGAGCCTTACAAACGGACCTATAATTTTGATAAGACCCAACTCAAGGACAAATCTAATATTCTATGGTTGTTTCTTTTTTTACTCGGTAGGGATTTTTTTATAAGATTTTTAAATTATTCATAACTCTTAGAATTTTTAATTCCACACCTGACTTACAATTTTTATTGTTGTAATAATAATGATATTAATTGCTGTCGAAACCATCCTTTTTTTGCAAAACGACGTGTTTCGAAAATTTATCTTAAATGTTGGAAAATGGGAGTCGCCACCAATATTTTATTTGGTGTGATTGATTCACCACAAAACGTTTAAAATTCGTTTTGAAAAATATTTTGGTATTCGAAATCCAGAAAAACAAGTTCGGGAGTCGGTTACGCATGAGGAAGGGTTAGCACCCTCATACGCCCAAAATTGGTACCATATTGATTATTTTCGGGTCCTAATTTATAAAATTTAAAAGCTCGAATAAAGTTTAAAATACGATCCTTGAATGCATGAGTTAAGTTTTAAAGAAATCGGGTTTATTTGGAAATCCCGCTATTTCAAAGTGATCAAGGAAGAAAGTTACGTCCAGTGAGTTAGGACACGACATTTCAAGATTCAGAAATAATGAGCTTTCCTTTGTAAAATATTTTTTAAATTTTTGGGAAAATGAAATTCAATTATCTCGATTTGAAGAAAGGTTGCACCTAGTAAGTTAAGGCGCAATATTTCAGAATCGAAGATAAGGAAACATTGCCTCGATTACAGGTATTCGATTATTTCAATTTGAAGAAAAATTGCACCTAGTAAGTTAAGGCACAAATTTTCGAAACTCGAAATAAAAGAATATTGCCTCGATTTTAAAGTTTTTATGAAAACAATTTTGAAAACAAACATACGAATTTAATATGAATAGGCAGTTAATAATGAATATTAAATAACACGAAGTAAGGTAATTAAGAAGATAAATGGTAAAAATAAAAAATGCAAATATTGATTATGAAGAAAAAATGATGCAAATTGGAGTTGAAAATGAGACTTTTCGGATACCCGGGGGGGCAAAATGGTGATTTTGGGAAAATTCGAGGTTAAAAATGGATTTTTTAGACATTCAGAGGTAAAAGGGTAATTTTGAGAGTTTTGAGGTCGAAAATGAAGTTTTTGGACATCCGGGGGAAAAATGTAATTTTTGAAAGTTTGGGGTCAAAAATGGAAATTTTGGAAGTTTTAGGGTTAAAAATGGAATTTTTGGAAGTTTTGGGGTAAAAATGGAAATTTGGAAGTTTTAGGGTTAAAAATGGAATTTTTGGAAGTTTCGAGGGTAAAAATGAAATTTTTGGAAGTTTTGGGGTCAAAAATGGAATTTTTTGAAGTTCGAGGGTAAAAATGGAATTTTTTGACAATTTAGGGACCTTCAGGGCAATAAAACCAAAAATAGGTGACACGTGACAGCCCCTCAGGCATCCTGAAGTCAAAGGACTAGTTTGAAAACCATGAAAAATTTTTGGGTCAATTTTGTAATTAAACAGAACTTGATTTAAGGATTAAATTAAAACAAATCAGAAATAAGAGGGACCATCTGCATAAATAAACCAAAATAATGAAATGTGGCAGCCCCTGATGCTTTCAAAAGGTCAAAGGATTAAATTGAAAAGCATTAAAAATTATTGGGCCAATTTAAAATCAATTAAAAGTACAGAAAGGACTTGATTTAAAATTTGAGAAAAAGTGGAAGGATCGAATGCATAAATATAGCTTTCAACGAAAACACGCGGATCCTAGGGATGGTTCGGGTCAGGTCGGACGGGTCGTAGGTAGAGGCTTAAAATAGTGCCGTTTTGGCACCAGACAGGGGTGCTCAAGACGGCACTGTTTCGTATATGTTATAAATCTCAATTTTCAAAGAAAAAAAATCATTTCTCCCCTTTCTTTCAAAAAAAAAAAACAGACTCCCTTCAAAAAAAGCTCTCTCCTTTCCCATGACCGACCAAACCCCGGCCGGTCACCTTGTCGCCGTCCCCCGCGCATTGCCACCACACGCCATCGTCCACAGCCGCGCGTCGTCACCGCGACTGCCAATTGTCCGTCGATGCGCGTCGTCCGTCACGGCCAGATCTCCGATCGTCGTCCGCCACCACGTACGGTGGCTAAAAGGTACAAAAAGGTTTCTTTTTTTATTTTCCCTCTTTCAAAACTTAGATCCAAGCATAAATCCAACGGATTTAGCCTAGATTTTCTAGAAACAAAACAAAAATCACATATTTTGAAACATTCGAATAGATCGGGACAACACTCGAAGTATTTCTTCACGACTCCGGGCGACGTCGGCACCAGTGAACGCAGATATGCCCTTTCGACTTTTCAATTTTCCTTTTTATTAATAATATTATTAATTATTATTAATTATTAATTATTATTAATTATTATACTTAAGATCATTGAGTACTACAAAATAAATGTTAGCAAACAATAATAAAGATTTAATAAATGATATACATCAACATACACCGAATATGGACGGTTACTTTTTGATACATACGGGATAATAAATAAGCAATAAGTGTATATGCCTTTAAAATTAATACCTTGCTAACACTGAATCTGAGATTGCTTGGTATTCTGCTTGTAGTTTGATATCAACTGCTTTGTGTTTTCTGATTTGCAAAAGCTAATTGTTCTATATTGGTTTCTTGGAAAAATTTTGTAACCCCTTACAAATTTTGAAACTGGTTTTTTATAACCAGTTTTACAATAATCATCTTTTGTTTTTCTCTAATAAATGTCCATCTTGTCTTCTCTCTTTTGCAGGTTCAGTTATGGCAGCTTGTAGTAGTGGGGGGGGGGGGGTGCAAGTTGCTGGTGATAGCAACTTGGGTCTAGTCAATGCTGACGTGGCGCACCCTGGTTGGCTGAGATGGACGGCAACAGATGCAAGTGGGGTGGCAACAGACCCACTTGTGCTGACTTTGGGTCATTTAGGTGCTTTAGGACATTTAGGCCATTTGTAATTGGGCTTATGCAATTTGGTATGGGTTAAATGTGATGGGTCAAAGGAATTTGGGATTGTATTTGTGATTGGGCCCCAATTTGGGCTTTTGTATTTGGACATTGTTTGGGCCTGTAATCTTTGGACTTTCAATATTTATAATAAGTTTTAAATTTAAATATAAATCTAAATTTATATTAAATTTAAATTTTAATTCAAATTTAAATTTAAAATAAATTTATATTCAAAATAAATTTAACCTTAAAATAAATTTTAGAATGAGTTTTAGTTTGGGCCCAATCAAAATTGGGCTTCAACAGTTGCCCCTCTTTGCTCGTTGCTGTGTAACAGGAACAGAGCATAGACCAAAAGAAAGCCCAATTTGTCGAGTTCCATTTCTTCGTTGCCCTTTCTTCATTTGGTCCACCCTTCATTTTATTGACCGTTGATTTTGCCGCATCTACCTCTGCATCTTCTTTATTATGACTCCATCTTGCCCTAAGGTAATCTTCAAAAAAAGACAATATTTGCTACTGTAATTTCACTCCATTCCCTTCAAGGAGATTGAAATTCGTCACTGTAGTCTTTAAGTCTGGTTTCCTTGACTTGACCTTCTTCTCAGTATCTCACCAGGAAGACGACCCTATCACTTGTTTTGATCCACTTCTCTGTGTTTCATCAAGAAGATGGTTTTGGTTCACTTCCCCATATTTCATCAGGAAGCTAACCGTTTTATTACTTCGACTTGCTTCTCAGTATCTCATCAGGAAGTTGGGGTTCGAAGATTTGCTCACATCGAGCGTGGGTTTGATTTGGTCTTCTTCTCAGTATCTCATTAGGAAGCTAACATTTTATCGCTTCAACCTGCTTCTTAGTGTCTCATCAGGAAACTAGGGTTCGATGATTTGCTCATATCGAGCATGGGTTTGATTTAGTCTTCTTCTCAGTATCTCATCAGGAAGCTAACCTTTATTGCTTCGACCTGCTTCTCAATGTCTCATCAGGAAGCTGGGGTTCAAAGATTTGCTCACATCGAGCGTGGGTTTGATTTGGTCTTCTTCTCAATATCTCATCAGGAAGATGACCGCGTTGTTTGTTTCAATTTGCTTTTCTGTATCTCATTAGGAAGACGAATTTGGTCCACTTCTCAGTATCTTATCAGGTAGCTAACCTTTTATTGTTTTGACCTGCTTCACAGTGTCTCATCAAGAAGTTGGGGTTCGAAGATTTGCTTACATCGAGCATGGGTTTGATTTGGTCTTCTTCTCAGTATCTCATCAGGAAGATGACCGCATCATTTGTTTCAATTCGCTTCTCTGTATCTCATCAGGAAGACGAATTTGGTCCACTTCTCAGTATCTCATCAGGAAGCTAACCTTTTATTGCTTCGACCTGCTTCTCAGTGTCTCATCAAGAAGCTGGGTTTCGAAGATTTGCTCACATCGAGCGTGGGTTTGATTTGGTCTTCTTCTCAGTATCTCATCAGGAAGATGACCACGTCGTTTGTGGATAATCACAATCTGCCCCGTGATCGGGGTAAGGTTTTGGAGTCCTGCACCTTTCAACTTTTCCTTGGTGATCTTAATGATTCATCTCGCGATGTGGCGGGGATGTGACCTGTGAAATATGCTTCTATGGGCCTTTATGTAGGCCTAAATTAGAAGGTCATGATTAGAATGAATTAAATGCTCCTAACTTGTATGAATGTGTATGATGAATGTCGGATTTATTTAATATTATTCAGGTTGGCATGATCTGTCGCCCGTCCAAATTCTGTCTTTGATGTGTTGCTCCATCTTTTTCTAGGCTATTCTGGAATTGATTGTTTTTAAGTTTGTCTTCCCATTGGTGATCTTGTTTCGGACTTCTATAACTTCTGAAAATTCCAGAATAATGCTCATAACATTTTGTATGATTTATTAGTTCATTACCCGTTATTTAGATGCGAAATGCTTAAACAAAATTGTGCAGAAACAAAGTTGTATTTTGAAAATTCTATTAAAAAGAGGATCAAAGGAAACAACATTAGTCGAAAATTTCCAAGTATACAATAAAGGATAATTAGTTGCCCCGGATATCGCAAAATGAGTTACTCTGCGCCGACTTGCTTGAGAATCATTCCTAGCTCAGATGTGTGTCTAGAAGATCTAGAGTGCTTTGTTGATGTTTCAAGTTGTAACTTTCCTCCATCTCGCCGACCCGTTCTTGGATCTGAGCTGCCCTTTGCAGGTTTTCAACTCAAAATTTCCTTGGTTCCAGGATGCCCTTTGCAGGTTTTCATCCTGAACCCCCTTTTTTTTTCGAGAATGTCCTTTGCTGGTTTTCATCTCAATTCCCCTTTAGGCGAAGTATTTTTTTACCGAGTCTGAATTGACGGGGTTGTACAGATCCTTGCCATCCATTTCTGTTAAGATAAGAGCTCCTCCTGAGAAAGCTTTCTTTACAACATAAGGTCCTTCCCAATTGGGCATCCATTTTCCACGAAAATCTTTATGTATGGGAAGTGTTGAAGCCTAATTTGTCTGGGCCTAATAAACTTAAATTTATTTTAAAATTAAGTTTATTCTAAATTTAAAATTTATTTTAAATGTCCAAGTACAAAGTCCATTTACAAATCTTAGACCCAATTTGGCCCAATTAAATACATGACCCAAATGCCAAACTAAACCTAAATGGCCCAAATAGGCCCAAACCAAATCCCTAATCTGGTAGCCTAACTGATGACACCCAACTTGCACCAGCCACCTTCCATCCCAGTCAACCAGGGCTTGCCACGTCAGCAACCAAGTTGCTCACCAGTAGCTAGCACCGGTCACCCCAACTTGGACTGCACCAACCGCCAGTGCATTTTGAGACCTGCAAAAAGGAGAAAGGAGACATACATTTAGTGATGTAAAACAAAAAAGAATGATGATAACACTGGCTATAAAGCCAGATTCCATTTTTTTTGTAAAGGGTTACAATTTTTTGCCGAAAAGATCAATACAAAAAAACCTTTATCAAAATCAATATAAATAGAAGCAGTGAACCATTAAGGAAAGATATCAACACTCGAAGCAATAGGGAATACAGAGCCAAATAAACATCAACTAATAGCACAATAGAGCAGAATATCAAACAATTCATATCAAACAAGGTATACATCTACTAGTAAGCATTCATTCGTCAGTGTTAACCCTTTAGATTTAAACTGTTTATGACATTTTGCATATATTTATTAATACCCATTCATGCATATATATTATTACTGTAATTTATTATTTCTAAACACGTTTTCAATGCATATTAATTACAGCAATAAGTAACATTAATAGTAATAATAGTTAATAACAATAATAACTATTTAATAAATAATAATAATATTAATAATAAATAATAGTAATAAATAGCATTAATAAATATTAATAATAAAATAAAAAAAAGGGAAATCGAAAAGATGGTTAGGGCTTCGTCCCTTCGATTACGTCGCCACAGCTACCCAAAGCACCACCGTCGCCACCGGCCCAATCGTTATTCCTTCGGCCATCTCTACGGTTGGAAAGAATGATTCAAAGATGTTTTCGACCTACAAAACAAAAAATACAACGGATTTTAAGGAAAATCTTGGAAGAACAAATATGAAAATAAAAAAAAAGAGAATAAAGGATCGAGACTCACACTTTTAACAGATCAAATCTTTTTTTTTTGGATTTAGACCCAGATCTGGGTTTCAAAGTGAAAAATGAAGAAAAAGAAAATTTCTACCTAAAAAAGCCGTGCACGGAGGCGCGTGGAAGGCGAGAACGATGGCACGTGTACCGACAGATGACGGACGTCGAAGCGTGGTGGTCACGTGCACCGACCGACGAGGCGCGTGCAAAGGGGGCCACGATGGCCGGACGGTCTGGAGCGGGCAGCCAAGGGGATGGTTTGAGAGGTTTTTTAAAAGGGTTTTGTTTTTTTTAAAAAGGGTGAAAAAAGTGATTTTTTTTTCATAAATGACCAATATATAGCTGTTCGAAACGGCGTCGTTTTGGCGTGGCTTCAGAATGCTCAAAACGGCATCGTTTTGAACAACCCGATCCATGGCCCGACCCGCTCCACCAGGATCCGCGTGTTTTTGAGAAAGGGGTTATTTTCGCATTTTGTCTTTCAGCTTTTTTTCAAATTTACAATCAAGTCCCTTTTATACTTTTAATTAATTTTAAATTGGCCCAATTATTTTCATGGTTCTTCAATTTAGTCCCTTGACCTCTTGAAAGCATCAGGAGCTGCCACGTGTCATTGTTCTGGTTCATTTATGCAAACAGTCCCTCTTAATTTCGATTTGTTTTAATTTATTCCTCAAATCAAGTTTTGTTTAATTACAAAATTGACCCAGACATTTTTAATGGTTTTCAAACTAGTCCTCTAACTTTAGGATACCTGAGCGGTTGCCATGTGTCCCCTTTTTTTGGTTTTATTGCCTTAGAGGTCCTTAAATTATCCAAAATTCTGTTTTTACCCCTAAACTTCCAAAAATCCCATTTTTAACCCCAAAACTTCTAAAAATTTCATTTTTATCCCCGAATTTCCAAAAATCCCATTTTTGACCTCAAAACTTCTAAAAATTCCATTTTTAACCCAAAACTTCCAAAAATCCCATGTTTGACCCTGAAACTTCCAAAAATTCCATTTTTACCCCAAAACTTCCAAAAATCTCATTTTTGACCTCGAAACTTCCAAAAATTCCATTTTTACTCCTAAACTTCAAAAAATTCCATTTTTGACTTTGAAACTTTCAAAAATTCCATTTTTACACTCGAACTTCCAAAAATTCCATTTCTGACCCCAAAACTCCCAAAAATTCCATTTTTACCCTCGAACTTTCACAAAAATCCCAATTTTACCCTCGAACCTCCAAAAATGCCATTTTTGCCCCCGAATGTCCAAAAACTCCATTTTTGACCTCGAAACTCTTAAAATTACTCTTTTAACACTAAATTTTCCTAAAATTACCATTTTGCCCCCGAGCATCCGAAAAGTTTCATTTTCAAACCCGATCGCGTCATTTTTCTTCATCATCAATATTTGTGTTTATTTTAACCATTATGCACTCATTTTTTTCATTTTCGATTTTTTGCATATCATTTATCTTCTTATTTATCTTATTTCGCGTTATTTAATATCTATTATTAACTGGTTATTCGTATTAAATTCGCATGCTTGTTTTCAAAATTGATTTTCATAAAAACTTTAAAATCGAGGCAATGTTTCCTTATCTTCGATTCTGAAATATTGCGCCTTAACTTACTAGGCGCAACTTTTCTTCAAATCGAGATAATCGAATATTCTTTTTACAAAAATTTAAAAAAGGGTTTTACAAAGGAAAGCTCGTTATTTCTTGATCCTGAATTGTCGTGTCCTAACTCACTGGACGTAACTTTCTTCCTCGATCACTTTGATATAGCGAGATTTCCAAACAAACCTGATTTCTTTTAAACTCAACTCATGCATTCACAGATTGTATTTTAAACTTTATTTAAGGATCACACTCCTTTTTATCGCTTTTTGGCTGACGTAAACTATGTCGAATTCCAAGAGTAGGATTTACGATCGAGGCAATCTCCCATTCAATGCAGCTGACTTCATCAGGTACTTCAGAGGATCTAATTTCGAGATCAACCAAGTGGTATGGTATAACATGTATTGTCTTAATCTGCGTGTAGTCCAGGCTAATGCATATCATAGTTTTTCAATTGGAGAATATCGCGTCTCGCAATCAGTGAATTTCTTGTTGAGATAATATATCGCCCTTTCCTTCTTTTCGGATTCATCTTGTTAACCTAGTACGCATCCCATGGAATTTTCAAAGACTATCAAGTACAGGATCAATGGCTTATTAGGAATTAGAGGTACCAAGATAGGAGCTTTGGATAAATAATCTTTGACCTTGTTAAAGGTTTTCTGGCATTCATCATCCCATACACTCGGTTTGTGCTTTCTAAGCAAGCGGAAGATAGGATCGCATTTCTCAGTCAACTGTGAAATGAACTGAGCAATGTAATTTAGTCTTCCTAAGAACCTTCGAACTTCTTTTTGCGTGCTAGGTGGTGGTAGCTCCTGTATGGCTTTGACTTTATCCGGGTCAATTTCAATTTCTCTTTTGCTGACTACAAAGCCTAACAATTTTCCTGATGTGGCCCCGAAAGTGCACTTTGCTGGGTTTAGCTTTAATTGATATTTCCTTAGCCTTCTAAATAACTGTCTCGGGATTCTTACATGTTCTTCCTCCGTTTGCGATTTCGCAATCATGTCATCGACGTAAACTTCAATCTCTTTATGCATCATGTCATGGAACAGGGTCACCATGGCCCTTTGATAAGTTGCCCCTGCATTTTTGAGCCCGAAGGGCATCACCTTGTAGCAAAATGTTTCCCATAGCGTGACAAATATGGTTTTGATCATATACTCAGGGTCCATCCTTATCTGATTATACCAAGAGAAACCATTCATAAAGGAAAACAGAGAATGTCCTACCGTGTTATCGACTAAAGTGTCAATGTGGGGTAAGGGGAAATTATCCTTTGGGCTAGCTTTATTTAAATCTCGATAGTCCATACACATGCGCGCCTTTCCGTCTTTTTTAAGAACGGAGACTATATTAGCTACCCATTCAGAGTATTTAACTTCCTAGAGAAAACCGACGTCAAATTGTTTCTTGACTTCTTCTTTTATTTTTAACAACACATCCGGTCTCATCCTTCGGAGTTTTTGCTGCATAGGTCTGTTTTCTTCCTTTATAGGGAGTTTGTGCACCACAATGTCAGTGCTCAAGCCGGACATATCTTGGTAAGACCATGCGAAGATATCTTGGAACTCTTAAAGTAACTCGATAAGATTCCTTCTAGTTTTTACGGATATGCTTGTCACAATTTTCACCTCTTTCTTTTCATCTTCGTGCCCCAGATTAATAACTTCCACTTTGTCCGAATGAGTCAAGATCTGTTTTTTTTCTTGTTCCATCATTCTTAACAGATCCGGAGGCAGATTACAGTCTTGATTATCTTCAAGGTCCTGAAGCTCTTCCAAACACGTATCTTGCTCGAAGTGAGGTTCTAAGTTAGCGTTAGGGTTACTCATATTATTGATATTCGAGGATTTGTCAGGGGATGAAAAGAAGGTCCAAAGAGCAAAATAAATTTACGAAAGAATGATTATGTGGTATATGTATGAATATGTATGTATTAAAGAATAATTAATCTTGTTTATTGGATACGTACGAATGGTTTATTAAGCTGAATTAAGAAATGAACGAATAATTATGGAGAAGAATATAATATGGAAAGTGCATTTCATTCAAAATAACTGAATAATGACCATGGACCCTTTTACAAAAAGATCCATATTGCTTTCGAGCCTAAAGTAATAGGTTGTTTTTTAGCATTACTCTAAGGAAATCTTAAAAATTACAGAGAGTTCCTTCACGGTCCAATTATTCAATGTGCTTCCAGGTGCACACGGACCAATTCTTGATGGATTTCTTCCTTTCCTTCATCTGATATAGCATTAATGCCTAGATCTTTCATGATGCCCCCTTTGGTTCCAATCATCACTCGCTCTTTTTCCTGCTCTGTTTTCTGGTTGATCACCCCTCTTAAGACGAAAGTCTCATAGATGTACAGGAAGACCATGGGTTCCCACAAAATGTCCTTTCCAGACAGTCTAGCCCTCTTTTTCTTACCTTTTTTAGCTCCTTCCTCTTTTGTTTCGCGTCCAGCTTGTACCCCAGGCCATAACGATCTCATTTTTCTAGCATCAGCACATTAACTCTTCCTTAGAGGTATTTTCCTAGTCCTTTCCCAGGTATAGCTGTCTTTCCGACTGTTAATTGCAAGCCCATCCTAGTGGTCGATAATATTGTAGGCATAAGTATCTTGCTCCCTTCCGAAATGAAAGTTGCATTGACAAACTCTAGTCAGCGGAACGAGCATTCCACAGCCTCCTCTTCTATTCCTACGTAGGGTGAATTGCTCGTTATGGACGTGATTATTTCCTCCTCAACATTAATCGTGCTTAGTATCCCTTCATTTAGTAGCTTTACTTTCTGGTGCAAAGAAGAAGGTACTGCTCCAACTGAGTGGATCCATGGTCTTCCTAGCAGACAGTTATAAATGGGCCTAATATCCATAGCTAGAAAATTCACTTCATATGTATTCGGCCCAATTTGAAGAGGTATTTCAATCTTTCCCATTACCTTCTTTCTGTCTCATCAAATGCTCTTACTATGTTATTACACCCCTTCATGTGAGAACTATCAATTGGTAATCTTTGCAGTGTAGCTAGCGGTAGCATATTCAGGGCTGAACCATTGTCTATAAGTACTCTAAGTAGCGTATACCCTTTACAACGGGTAGTGATGTGTAAAGCCTTGGTGAAACCTATTCCTCCCGTCGGTATTTCATCATCGTTGAAGAAAATGAAGTTATCAGCACTCACGTTATTGACCAATCGGTCTAGCTTACTGACGGAGATGTCATTTGCTACATATGTTTCGTTCAACACCTTCATTAGTGCGCTTCGATGGGCTTTCGAGCTTAAGAGCAATGACAAGATCGATATCCGAGCAAGCTGTTTGTGTAGTTGTTCCACTACACTATATTCACTATGCCTTAAAAACTTTAAAAGCTCCTTCGCCTCCTTTTCAGATACAAGCTCGTTTGTATGTGCTTCGGGCTTGCTAGTTATTTCTTCCTCAGGCTCACACATTCTTGCTTTCCCTTTGCTAACCTCTTTCTCTTTATTTACAAGGTTATAATTTTTACCGCTACGGGTAACAAGATTCACGTCCTTCCTAGGTTCTCCCTCTCTTAGTATGGTCACGTTACAATTGTAACTCCATGGGACCTTCTTACTATCCCTGTAAGGAAACGTTGCAGGTTTTTGTATGATGATACGAGGGGTTGTCTGTTCTCTTGCCGTGCCATTTGTTGGTTTACAAATAATCACCTTGGGGCGATTACTTTCATAAGCCTTAGCTGTTCCATCCCCGAAGGCACAAACATCATTAGCTTCCCCTCCTTCTTCAAAAAATTCCAACTTTCGGTTGTCCATCAACATCTGCACCACGGCTTTGAACTCGACGCAATTTTAAATTTCATGCCCCTTAATGGCATGGAACTCGTAATGGTTATCATCCTCGATTATCATACTCTTTTTATCCTTCACAATTATCCCTTCTTTGACCATCTCTTGCCATACCCATCGAAGTGGAGACTTAATTTCTTCAACATTTCTCTTAATTTTTTGAACTCCTTCTTCTAGTAAGGCATTCACCCCTTGCTCTGGGTGATTAGGCAGAGGATTCTCAACTATATTGGGCTTTGCTGGCTCTTCTAATTTTACGACTCCAAGCTCTATGAGTCATTCGACTCGTCTTTTAAAAGTAGGGCAGTTTTCAATCGAGTGTCCTTCTGCCCCTGCATGGTATTCACAGTAAGCATTCGCATCGTACCAAGCCGGTAATGGGGGTTTATATGGTCTTACACGCTGAGGAGCTACCTCATGCGCGTCATACAGTATATTGTAGAGTTTTTCGTATGATATCGGAAGGGGAGTTTATTGAACTCTTCCTCTATTTGGCCTGATGCCTGGTTCTTACCGCGGGGCATTTTGGTAATTGCCCATTGAAGCTTTGGGTTGACCTGTCACGAAGGGTTTGGTGTAGCTAGGTCTGTATATGCTTGTATTGTTGACCTCATTATCCTTTCTTCTAGGGGCAGGCCTTTTAGGATTTTCTCCGGTTTAAATCTTATCGGCCTTGATTACATTTTCAATAATCTCCCCCGATATGACCATATCAGAGAAACTGTTGGTGGCATTTCCTAACAGGTGATTCAGGTAAGGAGCTTTGAGGGTATTGACAAACAACATCATTGTCTCCTTTTCTGTTAGTGGTGGCTGTATTTGGGTTGCCACCTCGCGCCATCTCTGCGCATATTATCTAAAGCTCTCGTTTGACTTCTTCTCCATATTTTGTAATGTAAGCCGATCAGGAGCTATTTCTATCACATGACCATATTGCTTTAAGAAAGCTTGTGCCAAATCTTTTCATGAATGAATTTTTGATCGCCTCAATTGATTGTACCATCTGATTCGACCTGACCAATCTGTCTTGAAAGCAATGAATTAATAATTGGTCATTATGGACGTGCCCCGCCATCTTCCTGCAGAACATGGTTAGGTGGGCTTCAGGGTAGCTCGTCCCGCTATATTTTTCAAATTCTGGAACCTTGAATTTAGGAGGGAGAACTAGATCCGGAACCAGACTTAACTCTTTGGCATCTACCCCATAGGAAATTTCAATTCCTTGCATCGCATCGATTTTCTCCTCTAATCGCCTGTATTTTTCCTCTATTTGTCAAGGGAGATCCTCTCTTATCATCTCGTCGAAGTCTGGGATAACCAGATTCGCAGCATTTTCCTTTGGGTTTGACCTTGATCCAATTGGATAATTGGCTGGTCTTGACATGCCCGTGGCTTGTTACTGTGCCCTTATAATAATGGTGGGCTCCCGCGCCGGCATTTCATGTGAAGCCGGGTTATGGAGAGGTGTAAAGCCTGAGAGGACCATTAGGTCCTCTTTTTCCTCAATAGTAGGGTTCTTTCCTTTATCGGTCATGCTCTGTTTTACTTGCGCTAATTCATTCATTAGGATATTTTGTACCTCCATGAATTGATTTTTCATTTCTCTGCACATCATTGTCATTTGCTCTTGGATGCGCTCTTGCATCTGGTATTGTAATTCTTTTTGGATTTGTTCAAGTCTTTGCTCCATGGCCTTAGTTTTCTTTCGAGTATTATAGCGATGTGAGTTTTCAATGATTACTAGTGTAGCTGAATTGTAAATTTTTAATAAGTTAGGATTGTTATGTAGAAATATGCAAAAATGTGATGCGAATAAGATGCATGCATGTAAGAGAAAGACATTGACTTATAATTCATTTTCCATTTAGAAAACTTCATTTGGATAATAAGTTCCTTAACATAAAGCAAATTACATAAATGATTTTACTTTTATGCTCAGAGCCTTGACTTTCTTAAGGAGTCTTGATAGCTTTTGACCTCGTTCCGTCTTCGTCTCGTATTGTATTCTTAGCTCTTCTGCTTCAACTGTCAGTGTTTGCACATGATCAGCAACTTCGCATATTTGATTTAAGGCCTCACCCATAACATAATCACTCTCTCTGACTTCTTTTTAGGTTTGCTGAAAATGCCAATCATTTATCTCCAACGTCCTTTCCAAAATTTCAGTTCGTATTTCACTATTCTACAAAGAGGCTTCTAATTCTTCCACCCTCTTATTCAGTCTCTCGATCTCAGCTCAGCTTGCCTTCAACTCCATTACTGAATTTCAGCTACGATGCCTTTACAAGGATTCCTCCAATTCTCCTACTCGAGCTTTTAATTTGGTCACTTCGGCTTGGCTTTTCAGAAGGTTACTCTTCATAGCATTTTCCTGAACTTGGGCGTCTTGAAATTTGTTTTTCCAGTGACTTGTTTTATTTTTCTCTTCGTGGATTTCCTGCTGCCATTGCTTTGACGTCTTACCTAAATCGACGGTTCTCATTGACAATCGAAGCTTTTTATAGTCCTTTTTTAGGTTGCTAAGATCTTCTTCAACCTTATTCTTCCCTTTTCTCAATTTTTTCGCTTCTAACTGCTGAACATCAACGTCTAATCCTAAAAGCACCTTCTCTTCTTCTAGCTTTTCTATCATTTTTTCCATCTCAGCATTTTTCCTTTCAAAATCTTGTTTAATTATTTCTAATTCAGTCGGGACAACCTGCAAGTGTTCTTCAATTGGGCAGACAATCTCCGGGTTTGACACAGGAATATTGTCGTTGATCCTTCTGTTTCTCCACCAATCATATTCTGCAGTTATCATGGATTGGCGCCAAATGCTTTCATTTTTTGAACCTGGTTCCATGCATTTGAGATTTCCCAAATCATTTTCTTATTATTTTCTCCCCGGTATGCGAATTCACACTGAGCTAACCGCTGAGTCGCGGGTATGAACTGTCTTGATCTGTATTGTCTTGAAACCAGAAAAGGTGCATATCCGGTTGCTCCTCATATTCCTGCCAATGGGACCCAGTCGAGATCTCTGCACCGATACAATATTTCATCAGGAGCGAACCATGGTGCTCGCCACTCTATGTCTTCGTCTTTGAGGCTTTGGAGTATGGTCATCCACTTTTCTTTTGATAAGTTTTCTTATCTTTGGGTGGCCACGAACTCTTTCAAAGGGGAGTAATCTTTAGACAAGTACTGATAGGAGACTTTTTTTGTTTTCCAGAAGTGACTATGAAACCATACCATCAATAGGGATGCGCAAGTAATAAATCGACCTTCTTCCTCCTTTCTGCATGTATTTAAGGATTTGAAAGTTTTAGCCAGTATGGCCAGGACAGGTGTCACTCTTTTACTCAATCTATCAAACAAATCTATCATCGCGTCTTTTATATGCCCCAAAGCCTTTAGAAAATGACCAACCCGTAGATACTTAGGGCTAAGATGTCGATTTTTTTTTGCATCTGGATGGGCCAGTATCAAATCTCGTAACTTGTCCACATTATGCACTTGTTATCGCCTTTGACCTTAACTCGAGCTTCAACCTACTGTTCACTCATGTCGATGATGTTTATTAATCATTTAACAATGGTCGGGAGATTTGGAGCTCTAGAATAGGCCTTATCTACTGAAATCTTCGGAAAACGGAGCAGAGTGGTGTATTCTTCTATCATCGGTGTCATGTCTATATTCCCGAAGGTGAAGCAATTGTAGACTGGGTTCTAATACTGTGTTAAGGCTCTCAAAAGGGATTTGTCTACTTTAACTTTGCACAAGTATGACAAATCTTCGTATTCTTGATAAAAGGTTTGTTTCATGTTATTGTCCCAATTGTCCCACATCTCTTTCAACTCTAGCACATTGTTTTGAGCCGTGCTAAGCTGTCCCCCTTTTGGCGTTGAACCTCCTCCGACCACATGTGCACGACCATATTGTCCTCCACTTTATCAAAGTACTTGTTTTCCATGATTGATTCTCTTATCGATAACTGAACTTTTGAGTCTATACCTTTCCTTTATATGATAATGAAATGCAATGCAAAAAGAGACAAAATAAGCAAGTTAGCGAAACACAACAATATCAATATACAAGTATAGCATAGAACCTAAGAGTTTGCCTTGGAAGGTTGCTAAATGGTTTAGTATAACTCCTTTTAAAGCAAGTTCCTACGGCTTACTATATATGGTTTTAAGTTCTAAAGTAAGGATACCCAAACCAGCAGATTCCTCGATCCTCACCCATTACAGGTTCATACGGACGAGTTCCGTTTAGGGGGACGCATTTCTCACATGTTTGCACGGAAGTGAAAACTTAACGAAAAATCCCGAAAGCGATCCACTATCCTGCACGGAGGTGAAGACCTCACGAAGGAGTAGTTTTCGGCTTTCACTTAAAAAGGGTAATATCATATGTAGATGTATGCAAATTTACACTAGCAATATCACATAATATAATGTCACAAAAGATGTCGATGATCGCATATTAAACAAAACTGAAGCTTAAAAGTTTCCAAAGAAGACCCGAAAATAATCAATTTTGGCTTGCCTCTGTTTATTTAAAAGGTCCCAAGTGGAGTCGCCAGCTGTCGAAACCATCCTTTTTTGCAAAACAACATGTTTCGAAAATTTATCTTAAATGTTGGAAAATGGGAGTCACCATTAATCTTTTATTCGGTGTGATTGATTCACCATAAAATGTTTAAAATCCGTTTTGAAAAATATTTTGGTCTTTGAAATCCAGAAAAATAGGTTAGGGAGTCGGTTACGTATGAGGAATGCTAGCACCCTCATACGCCCAAAATTGGTACCATATTGATTATTTCGAGTCCTAATTTGTAAAATTTAAAAGCTCGAATAAAGTTTAAAATACGATCCTTGAATGCATGAGTTAAGTTTAAAAGAAATCGGGTTTGTTTGGAAATCCCGCTATTTCAAAGTGATCAAGGAAGAAAGTTACGTCCAGTGAGTTAGGACACGACATTTCAAGATTCAGAAATAACGAGCTTTCCTTTGTAAAACCTTTTTTAAATTTTTGGGAAAAGGATATTCGATTATCTCAATTTGAAGAAAGGTTGCACCTAGTAAGTTAAGGCGCAATATTTCAGAATCGAAGATAAGGAAACATTACCTCGATTAAGGGTATTCGATTATTTCGATTTGAAGAAAAATTGCACCTAGTAAGTTAAGGCACAAATTTTCGAAACTCGAAATAAAAGAATATTGCCTCGATTTTAAAGTTTTTATGAAAACAATTTTGAAAACAAACATGCGAATTTAATATGAATAGGCAGTTAATAATGGATATTAAATAACACGAAGTAAGATAATTAAGAAGATAAATGGTAAAAATAAAAAATGCAAAATACGAGTGCATAATAGTTAAATTCAAATGCAAATATTGATAATGAAGAAAAAATTATGCAAATCGAAGTTGAAAATGAGACTTTTCGGATACCCGGGGGGTAAAATGGTGATTTTGGGAAATTCATGGTTAAAAATGGAATTTTTAGACATTCGGGGGTAAAAGGGTAATTTTGAGAGTTTTGAGGTCAAAAATGAAGTTTTTCGACATCCGGGGGGGGAAATGTAATTTTTGGAACTTTGGGGTCAAAAATGGAATTTTTGGAAGTTTTTGGGTTAAAAATGGAATTTTTGGGGTCAAAAATGGAATTTTTGGAAGTTCGAGGGTAAAAATGAAATTTTCAAAAGTTTTAGGGTTAAAAATGGAATTTTTGGAAGTTCATGGATAAAAATGGAAGTTTTGGAAGTTTCGAGGTTAAAAATGGAATTTTTAGAAGTTTGAGGGTAAAAATGAAATTTTCGGATAGTTTAGGGACCTTTAGGGCAATAAAACCAAAAATAGGTGACACGTGGCAGTCGCTCAGGCATCCTGAAGTTAAAGGACTAGTTTGAAAACCATGTAAAATTTCTAGGTCAATTTTGTAATTAAACAGAACTTGATTGAAGGATTAAATTAAAACAAATCAGAAATGAGAGGGACCATCTGCATAAATAAACCAAAATAATGACACGTGGTAGCCCCTGATGCTTTCAAAAGGTCAAAGGATTAAATTGAAAAACATTGAAAATTATTGGGCCAATTTATAATCAATTAAAAGTACAGAAAGGACTTGATTGAAAATTTGAGAAAAAGTGGAAGGACCGAATGCATAAATATACCTTTCAACGAAAACACGCAGATCCTAGGGACGGTTCGAGTCGGGTCGGACGGGTCATGGGTAGAGGCTTAAAACGGTGCCATTTTGGCATCTGACAGGGGTGCTCAAAACGGCACCTTTTTGTGTATGCTATAAATCTCAATTTTCAAAGAAAAAAAAAATCATTTCTCCCCTTTCTTTCAAAAAAAAAAAAACAAACTCCCTTCAAAAAAAGCTCTCTCCTTTCCCATGGTCGGCCAGACCCCGACCGATCACCTCGTCGTCGTCCCCCGCGTGTCGCCACCACGCGCCATCGTCCGCAGCCGCGCGTCGTCACTGCGACTGCCAACTGTCCGTCGATGCGCGTCGTCTATCACGGCCACATCTCCGGTCATCATCCGCCACCACGTACGGTGGCCAAAAGGTACAAAAAGGTTTCTTTTTTTATTATCCCTCTTTCAAAACTTAGATCCAAGCATAAATCCAACAAATTTAGCCTAGATTTTCGAGAAACAAAACAAAAATAACATATTTTGAAACATTCAAACAGATCTGACTCGATTTTCCTTTTATTTTTATTTTTTATAAATCTTGTTTTGATTCTTAGTCATCTTTTTAAAAACTGGAATGGGTTTTTTTAATTCCTTTTTTTAGAAATTATTCGTCGGTTTATACCATTATTATTGAAGTTTATTTGTTTCCTTTTTACAGGTCAATCCCCGGCGAGGCACGGACAACACTCGGAGTATTTCTTCACGGCTCTGGGCGACGGCGGCACCAGTGAACGCAGATATGCCCTTTCGACTTTTCAATTTTCCTTTTTTATTAATACTTTATTATTGATATTATTATTAATTATTATTAATTATTATACTTACGATCATTGAATACTACAAAATAAATGTTAGCAAACAATAATAAAGATTTAATAAATGATATACATCAACATACACCGAATATGGACGGTTACTTTTGATAATAATAAATAAGCAATAAGTGTATATGCCTTTAAAATTAATACCGTGCTAACACTGAATATGAGATTGCTTGGTATTCTGCTCGCAGTTTGATATCAACTGCTTTGTGTTTTCTGATTTGCAAAAGCTAATTGTTCTATATTGATTTCTTGGAAAAATTTTGTAACCCCTTACAAATTTTGAAACTGGTTTTTTATAACCAGTTTTACAATAATCATCTTTTGTTTTTCTCTAATAAATGTCCATATTGTCTTCTCTCTTTTACAGGTTCGGCTATGGCAGCTTGTAGCAGTGGTGCAAGTTGCTGGTGATAGCAACTTGGGTTTGGTCAATGCTGACGTGGCGCACCTGGTTGGCTGAGATGGATGGTAGCAGATGCAAGTGGGGTGGCAACAGACCCACTTGTGTTGGCTTTGGGTCATTTAGGTGCTTTAGGACATTTGGGCCATTTGTAATTAGGCTTATGCAATTTGGTATGGGTTAAATGTGATGGGTTAAAGGAATTTGGGATTGTATTTGTGATTGAGCCCCAATTTGGGCTTTTGTATTTGGACATTATTTGGGCCTGTAATCTTTGGACTTTCAATATTTATAGTAAGTTTTAAATTTAAATATAAATCTAAATTTATATTAAATTTAAATTTTAAAATCAATTTAAATTTAAAATAAATTTATATTCAAAATAAATTTAACCTTAAAATAAATTTTAGTATGAGTTTTAGTTTGGGCCCAGTCAAAATTGGGCTTCAACAATTGCATGTTACTTTTTCTTTTGTAATGTGTAACACTCTAAACCCGGCCTAGACTGAATGACTAAGTTAAGAATGTTACAACATCATCATAGAGAAAAATCATGCCAAAGTAAAAGCAATACTAAAACAAAAATATAAATCCAATACCAAGTTAAAAAGTATAAACATATATTCCAATAGTTCTAGACTTTAAGTTTCAGCTGTAGCATACTATCAATCATAAATAAAAGTCATTAAGAGTCCTAAGGATGATCGAGTTTCTCATCCGTCAGCTGTCAAGTTTGAGAAGATCCTGAAATTCTAGTAGATAAGTTAGTGCAACATATAATGAAGTCTTACACTTTCAATATACAACATTATAGAAAATAACCATTACAGTTTAGATAAAGTATCCAGTAGCTTTAGTCAGACTGATAACAATTCTACAGTTCATTTATATAGTTTACAAAGATCGAGATCATTCTAGATTCATATTCAGTTACAGATACAGATAACATTATGCAACATCATCCCTGCATACCAGTAGCGTCCAACCTAACACACCAATATCCAACCCTACATACCATATAGTGTCGGTCTGACACATTGCAGTGTTCACAGTTTCATTACCAGTTCAATTATAATTTCAAGTGGTTTAACCACTGAATCAATTCAGTTCAATTCAGATACTTCCCTCATTTCATAATTCCAACCCTCATGCAAATGCAAAACAAATATCAAATTTTTACATTTCAGATACACACACACACACACACACACACACACACACACACACACACACACACACACACACACATATGCACATGTCAGATATAACAAATATTGATAGTACATAGATAATCAGTTACTGACAATTATAGTCGGATTCAAACATGCTTAATAACTTTAACAATTCAATTTAGGTCATTCAAGTACTACGATCAACTTACAATCGGTTTATACAGTGTCTACGGACAAAAACATGATCCACATAGCCTAGCACACAGCCATGTGCTGGTCCATGTGTGACACACGACTGTGTGTTTGGTTCGTGTGACCACTGCACCTGTAATTGCAAAATAGTCTATTCACACGGTCTGGCAAACGCTCGTGTGCCCAACCCGTGTGTAATAGCTCGGTTTTCAGTGATGTCGAAAACAGTGATTTCAGGATCACAACTCCAACAAGTCGAATCATAAATTATTTTATTTTAATATTTATGATGCCATTTTCATCGTATTAAATTTTGGTTGAGAAATTCTAGCGTTTAGATAGTTAATTAAATAGAAGGGATTAAATCGTAAAAAGGATGAAGGTTGAATATTATTATTCAAGTGCATTAAATAGCTTAAGGGAGCTAAGTTCAAGGGTTTATATGAAAATTAACCCAAGTAAAATAGGAGTGGATGGTTAGAGGCTAGTAATTGGTTTAATTTGAGAATTACAATAAGGGTAAAATGGTAAATAAGTATTTAAGGTAATTAAAATAAAAAAAAAGAAATGAGTCATTTTTCTTCATCTTCTTCAATCTAACTAAGAAAAACCCTAAAATAAGAGGAGGTACACGACCAAGCTAGGTCTTTCGATTTGGTGAGTGAAACCTCGCCCGTTTTTAGTAATTTTTATGTTTTTGAGTCCGTATTAACTTAATCTAGCTTATGCAAGTATTAATTTGTGAATCTTTCAAATGTTATGAAATTTGTCATTGTTGAAAATGCTTGTTGCTGAAGGCTTTTGATATATTTGAATGTTTGATGCTTGGGTTCAACCTTTTTGTAAAGTGATTTTTGAAGAAATTAAGGTTTAAGGACTAAAATGTGAAATTGGTGAAATTACATGTGTTGTTGTGAAAATAAATGTGTGAATGGGTTGGATGGACACTCAAGAAAATTCAACTATGGTTGATTGTGTGAGAGAATGTTTATTTTGTATATTTTGTGTTGAAAGGACTAGATTGAATAAAGGGAAACTACTAGGGGTAAAATCGTAATTTGCTCGAAAAGACTAAATTGTGTTGAATGATAAAATTATGACTAAATATGAGAAATGAATGATTTGTGAATGTAGACTACGATCATGCTACAGATCGTGGAAAAAGGAAATTGGCAGATTAGTCCCTGAAGTTCTTCTCAAACTACAATCCAGTCCGGTAAGTTTGTTATGTTAAATTCTTATTAATAATTGCTTATAATTGTCTTTCTAATGAATGTTAGAAATGAGAAACAACGAATGGAAATGTGAAAGATAGGAACGACGAGTTGAGAATTTCCCGGCCTTATGCCAAAGATAGAAAATGGCCTGGTGCTTGAGATCCTGCATTTGTTGCGGATTCTCTTTAGCATCGTGAGTCACTATAAGGTGAATAGAATCCATGAATGGATTACAGGTCCTACGATGGTTGAGATTTATGCTTATTGCATTTTCTCGTCAACTTAGTGTGAGTAGCATCGTAGGGAACAAATATACCGTATCGATGGTTAAGAATAACATCGTATACTGGTAACAGGCATGACCCTTGGGTCAACAGGGAGAAAATGAGCATCATGGCCTTTGTGTCAATAGGGAATAAAACGAATAATGACTTTTGAAGTTCAGTTGTGCTGGCTTGATAGATTTATAGAGTTGCTTATCACATAAGACTTGGTAAATTGATGAACTAGCGAACTTATTAAGCTATGTAGCTTACCAGTGAACTTGTTGTTGTTTTGTAGATTTCGTTTTGTGACTTGAAGATCGGATCATCTTGAAGACATCACACTATCCTGGGAGCTCGATCGGTAGTATTTACACCACGCTCGATCGATAGTATTTACATCACTTGGTTATTTAGCATGTACTAGGATGATATTAATCTTTAATGTTGAAATCTTACTATTTTGATTATGTAAGTGCATGAAATAAAACTTACATGTTTAGGCTTAAGATGCTTGTAAGGATTTAAAAGTTATGTATGATGTGTGATAACTTAATGCATAACTTGTATTGGAAGTATTTGAATGTTAAACTTGTGTCTTGGCTTAATTCTTGAGATTCTGCATACTTGTTTCGGTAGAACCTTTGCATGTATCGGTAAAAGTACAAGGTAAGAGAGAGGTTGTCCTCTGTCTTAAGTTGTATCGGTAGTTGAATAATAAGTATCGGTAGTTTTAGCTTTGATGTAGTGGTAGTATGTATGCATATATCGGTAGAAGTTGCAGGGTGAGGATTTTTGCTCTCTAGAGTTTTTGGTATCGGTAGATGCATGACTTGTATCGGTAGAAACCATACTTGTATCGGTAGATCTAACACAAGTACCGATAGAAGTCTGCACAGTTTCTAAATTGTTCACTGACATGACTACTACCGATACTTGACCATCAGGTATCAGTAGAAGTCTCCTAAAATGTTGGAAATGTCATTTTTTTTCCCTTGATGAAATTGTGTTATGTTTAAATAATGATCTAAAATACGAGAGGTGAATTTGGTAATGTATAAAGATTAAAATATTTGGATATTTTTAAAAGATGAATAGTGTTACATGAATAGTAACTTGGAATCCTAACCGACGACGGTGTTCGAGATTTGGGTGTTACACCGTGTCTCCCCAAACAGTATGTACATACGATCTGGCACATGCCCGTGTGTCCCCTAAAGCTTATTTTAATGGCACACGACCCGGACACATGCCCGTGTGCCTTCGAACAGTGCCGATTTCTGGGTAAAATGTAGAAAAATTTGCAGGAAAAGAAAGTGAAGTCGATTCCTACCTGTTACTCAACAATAAAGTTGACTCCAAATGCAAATTCTAGCCTAAAGCAAGTTCCAACAACCAATTTCAATAACAATCGCAATGTAAATGATAAACACAATCAATGCTCATCGAACATTCGACTCAAACAAAATGAAACAAGAATTCACTCACTGAAGTATGACGACGTCCTATCTTATTCTAGATAGCGTGAGGAACGTTAGACGCCTCTCGATTCTCTCCTAACACACCGGAACACAATTAATGGTCAAGAGCAATTATTCACTACTTTGAACAATTTGAAAAACAAAACCATATGATTTAACCAACTTAATCCGTACCGAAGTAAGCAACAGTGCAACACACGACAAAAATTAACATAATCTGAAGCAACAAAAAGAAATTCAATTAAGAAAATGAAGAGTCAAAGGAGGGAAGCAAAACAAAAAGAAAGAAACAATAATGGAGTTATTTTTGGAAGTTTTCACGTTAACTAGAAACCAAAATTTAAAAGCCAAGGATCAATTTTACGATAAAGAGCAAAAAAAATTATTTCCTCAACACCCACACGAATGCTCGAACATCGAACCAAAATAACAAATAAACAATTACTTAACAATCAAACCATGAGACTCATCGTTGAAATATTAACGCACCGTAATTAATTTATGTCCAAATCTCAAATTTTAAGGTTCAAAAAAAGGAAACACAAAATGTTAAGACTACATCTCAAACCTCAAGTAAGCAAATAAAACACATAACCACAAAAGTAAAGACAAATTCGTTGACATAACTCATATAGAAAAATTTAAAATTTTGGAGCATGTATAATATAATGGTAGATATTTGTTATTTATAAAAAGTATAGTAGTTGTACACATATAAATAAATTTATTTAAATATTTAATTAACATTAATTTCAAGTTTAATTTTTAAATATTTATCAACATGTATATATATAATAATCTCGAATTATAAAAATATAAACAGTAATTATTGTTACTCATCTAAAATTCTTGTCTTTTTTTTTTCTCACGATGATTCGACTTCGTCTTTAGGTTATGAATTTGCAATGTCATATATATATATATATGCAAAGTTGAAGTTTTAGTTTCTTTTTTTTTTTTAATATACTGGTGTGATTACATGGCAATATATGTTCATACTTTCTTAACACTTTGACAACGCACACACATCTTGCACACACAGGCGCTCGAACCCGAGACCCTCAGGATGAACAATATCCTCTTTCCCTTTAATGGCTACGACTTGGTGGAGAAAGATGATGAGATTTCATCTTTCTTTCCACTTACTTTGCTATTTATATTATGATCAAGATTAGTTTAATTTTAATTAACCATAATTATAACATTAATTAAATTTATCTTTATTCTTTAATCTTAATTAGCCTATTTTGAATGGTCAAAATCATCATAGTCCATTAATTTTAAAAGAATAATCATTTTGTCTTTTAGATAATTGCTATTTAGGTTCTCAAGTCCTTTTTAAATTAAAATTTAATAGTGATTGAACTTTTACAATTCAATTTATGATCTTTAATTAATTAATTTCTTGATTAAATTATTCAACTAAACTTTATTTTAGTTTCATATTAATTTTATAAATATTCATATTTTATATTTGTAAACTCAATTTATGGAAATGAGGTTTCAAAATCGCATTTCCTGACACAACTAAAAACCGAATCGTTACATGTTCGAGTACTAGTAATGGCAATTTTTATGGACCTTCATCTACTCAAAATTAGAGACGGATTTAGAAGGGCTGGCAGAGGCCCGGACCCCTAAAATGGAAAATTTTGTCAATGATCCATAATGCAACAAATCATCTCAGTGTGGAAACATTGTAAACCTCAACTACCCATTTAGGTAACGAGGTAGCCTGGAGTATTGTGGCAAACCAGGGTTTGAGTTAACTTGTGATGCTGATAAATAACCCCATTATTACGATCAATTCACAAACCTACCAAGTTCTTGCATTCAATCTCTCCCTTCAATCTCTCATTGTTGCACCCATTAATATTTCCAACAATTTGGTGTGTCCACAGCAACCTGTCAACACCTCTTTAAATCTAAGCCCTTTTCACACAGCAGGGAACACCCAAAACATAACATCAATTCCATTGCAATTCAGTCTAATCATCAATTCCATAGCAGCATGAACATGACTGATATTGTAGGCTATTATGTGGTCCCATCTAGCTGTTACAAGCTCTAAGGTGAAGCAAAGGATACCTTATAACAACCCGAAAATTAGTGGTATTAGAAAATGTGATTTCGGGATCTCATTTTCGTAAATCAAATTTAAGGAGTTAATTTTTAGGTAAAATAAAATTTTGGATAAGTAATTTTACCAAATTGGTGATTAATTAAGGTTCAGTGACTATATTGTAAAGTTAAGTTGCTATAGATTTTAATTAAAAAATAAGTAAGGGGACTGAAGTTGAATTAACCCAAAAGGCCTTAAGTGGCAAGTAGCTTTGTTGAAAATTTGTACGTGATGGTTTAAATAAGAAGAGGTGGGCCTTAATTATTATTATTAAATTATTAATTAATATATGTATAATATAGAGATAGTGGAAGAAAAAGTTTCTTTTTTCATCTTTTTCATGCACCTGTCGAAACAAGAGAGAAAGAAAAATCTAGAAACTTCAACTTTTAGCTCAAAAATTGGGAGTGTAATTTAGTTTGTTTTTAGTAAATTTTATGTTTTTAAGATCGTGGGAGTTTAATATATCTGATTCATGTGTTAATTTGTAAAATTGTTAAAGTTTTGAAAAGTTGTTATTGATGATTTTTCTAAGTTTTGATGTTAAAATGTTAGATTTTAAGTTTGGGTATGAATAAAAAGTTGTTTGTAAAGTTTAATTGATAATTTTTTCACTTAAGGGTTAAATGAAACAAAGTGCATAACTGCTATGAAAGATGACTAGAAATATGTAATAGAGAGTTTATAAAGGATGAGATTGAAATCAAATTGTAAAACGAAGCTCAAAATTGAGAGATATAACTATTTCGGATTTAGAGATTAAATTGAATAAAATGAAGAAGTTTAGGGATTGATACATGCTTATAATAGGATGATATGAGATATTTGGAATTGATAAATTGAATTGAATTACTTTATAGATCAAGAATTGAATCAAATCGAGGCTAGTTGCGAAAAAGTAAAAAATTGTCAAGTAGTCCTTAAAAGCTTATTTGGTTGTTGTTTTGTCAGGTAAGTTCATAAGGAACTTACTAAGTTAATTCATGTAATGTTTGTATTTCTATAAATTGAATAATTATATTTGTTACATACTTATTTTGTTTTGCAAAGTTTGATATCGAGATAAAAAGAAAATGATTATTTGAGTTTCAAATGCTATGTTTGAGATTGATTATCAAATTAGAAGACTAATTTAAATAGATATAAAAATTTGTGTAACTTAGTGATTATATGTTTTGATGTTGAATTTAATTGGAATGCATTATGTTATATGAAATGAGAAAAACTGGTAGTATAACTTTATGGACAATAGTGGTAGTACAACTTTGAAAATTCACTAAAAAAAAAAATGGTACAAAATACAACTTGAGGTAAAAAAAATGGTAATAATCGATGCCTTTAAGTTGTTGCCCATAATAGGTTTGTTGTGCTTAAGGGTGGACATTATTGGAGATATATAGGGAAAGATAAGGTCTTGAAGATTCAGTGGGTGGAAGGTCATATCGACAGCGCCACAATCGATTCCTAATTCGAAGGTGAAACGATAAATGATGCGAAAATTGAGGAGTTCAGAATAAGAGTTATTGATATTAATATTTGTGGGCAAAGGTGATGCCAAACGTTCAACAAATCTAACAAAAGTTATGGAATAATGCCAGACATATAATAAAAAATTATTATTTATACAATAAAACTAGAAAAGGAGAATTTTGAATCTAATTTAAGTTGTGGGTTTTCAAAAAAATTATTTTATTTATAAAATTATTATTTTAATAAATAAATTTCATATTAGAAAAAAGGAAATCAGGTATTCTTTTATTTATAATTTTATATGTATTTTTATAAAAAAAATTGAACATTTAAAAAAAATATTTTTAAAGTTTTTTTAAATTTTAATTTTGAATTTTTAAGAATCAAAATTAAATTGATGGAATGTGTTATATTATTTATAGAATCAAAACTGAATTGATAGAATTTATAAATATTAATAAATTAAATTTATTATTATAACAATAAAAAGACTACATCAACATTTCGTTTATTTCGTTTTCCATTGGTTGATATTATGTATTGATTTTATTTTCCTCTAATATATTTGTTATTTTCTAAATAAATAAAATTTTACATTCAACTGATTCTTACTTGAAGGATAATTAGATCCAGTTTGATAGCTTACTAGCATTACAATTTTTTTATAGTAATATCTGTTTATTTTTTCTTAACTCTTTGATAAGATATACACACTTTATACACACATGTGTTCGAATTTAAATCTCCTAAAATTAAAAATATCCTCTTTACCATTAAAGCCACTAATTAAGTTCTGTGACCGACTATATAAATATTTTTTTGAAAGTGCAATCTGCTTTATCACTTCAACTAATACTTGTTTATAAAAATATATATAAAAATATATTATTTTTGAATTCTTTTTAAATTACATTACGTACAAAAACGAACTTTAATAAAAAAATTACTTTTTAAATTCAACCATTATAAAATTAAAAACCAGAGACAATCAGAAATGTTTTAAGTTTTTTTCCTTCGGAATCAATCACTCTCTTCCTCTGCAAAAACAGAGCACGAAAACAGAGAGACAATAAAAATTCCAAAAACAAAAACAATGGTATGGATCAGGGATTGTTTGCGGCAAACCTATCAGCCAAGTTCAGCTTTTTCATCACCTTTTCATGCAGTTAACCCAATTTCTCTCATTCTTTCTCTAAATTCAAGCCTCAGTAACCCAATTCCTTTGAGGCTTACAACAGAGTTATATAATGGAAAGAGGTCCCAGCTACAGAGCATATGCACAGTTGAGAGAAACAAGGCTGAGAATGAAAAGTGGGAAGCAACAAGAAAGGGAAGAAACTGAATTTAAACAAACCCCCAAAAAGAAACTAGTTAAATTTAGTTCAAGTTTGGGGATTTCTAGGCAAGGGTCCCCTGTTTTGGGTCAATCAGAGCTTGATTTCTCAGCTAGTTCGCGGAAAGAGAACCGGAAGCCGCGGGTCACCGGTGGGATATAGCTGACATCATCAGGAAAGAATTGGACAAAGGGAATGAGGTTTGGCTGTTGAACTCAAGGGGGACTATGTCTGCAAATTCAGGGGAGAAGAAAGGAAAGTTGACGATGGCAAGGAAGAGTTTCACAAGAGTATAAGTTTCATTATGCAACACAATTTTATTGATATTTAAAAACGGTCATTTTAATATAAAATATTCTCTAATTTGTATTGTAGAAACCCAATTTTATCTAGGCTTGAAAAATAAAAATCCAAATAAAATAAAATAATTAAAATCCATTTAAATAATACAAAAGTCTATTTACAATTAAAAAAACCCTAAACAAAGCCCAATTCCCAAACAAACCCTAAAACTCAAATCTATCTCAAACCCAAACACAAATATTAGAAACGCTAAAAGATGCTAAGGGTCTTCCAGCCACCACCGCCACATCAACACCGCCATGTGAGCCTCCACGTCAGCACCACATCATCGTCACGTCAGCCACGTGACCCTTCATCTGCTGACCATTGATTGCTCCTCTGCCCGAGACTACTCCTCTCCCTGAGACCACTCCTCTGCCCAAGATCCCTCCTTTTCTCGGAGTCCTTTCTGCTGCCCTTTGCACCAAACTGGTAAGGACACTCTTCCCCACCATCGGTGTTGACCCAAGGACCTAACCACTCCGGCGATGTCTGCAAAAAGGAAGGAAAGTGACAAAGCAAAAACAACAAAAAACAGAGGTAGAGGACAGTAACAATGTAATTCGGCTATGAAGGCCCGATCTAAAATTTGTAATGCACATCCTTTTTTTTGAAAACACACAAAAATACACTCGAAAAAAATACAAACAAAAGGATTCGAATAGCAATTAGGGAAGCATAGCAGAAAGTTCAACAACTGTGTTTCGAAGGTAGCATTTTTTATCACCTTTTTATATTTCGAACTGTATATGCATTTATGAAAATAGAAAATCAAAATAAAAAAAAACAACCAAAACGGGCCTTAAAGGAAGCTTTGATAATTTACATTTCATTTTACTTATTTTTGTTAAAAAATATAATAATAACAACAACAAAAGATTAAGACAGATTTTTGAAAAAAAAAAAGGAAAAATAAGAAATCAAACATTTTTAAGAAAAAAAACTTTTGAATCCAAATCTCGGATTCTCTCTCTTTTTTTTAAAAAATAAAAGATAAAATCTTTTTGTTCGAGTTTGGGGGTTTTCAAGCACAAATCTATTTTTAAAAAAGGGGAAATAGAAAAAAAAAAGGAAAAATTCCATACCTGGAACCCGTCCATGACGGTTATCGGCGCTGGAGAGCCATGGAGACATGGCAGGCGACGACGATGGTGGCTCCCTTGGTCGGACGAGGCTAGGGTTTTGAAAGTTTGAGAGAAGAGAGATTTTTGTCTGGATTTTTTTAAAAGAAAAGATTTAAAATGATTTTAAAACCAAAAATTTGTTTTTTATAAATGGCCCTATACGGTGCCATTTTGAAGCTCTTACCCTTAGCTCAAAACGACGCCGTTTCAAACTTTACCCGAATTTCAACCTGACCTTAAGGAAGATCCGCCTTTTTTTTATGGATGGTCTATTTATTTTAATAGTCCTTCCGCATTTTTAAACAGCTTCAATTTCATCCCTTTTCACGATTTTGACAAATTTAAAATTTATCCCTAAATTTTTGCTCCATTTTTTATTTGGTCCTTGAACCAGCAATCGATGAGGAACTAACACATGTCAATGTTTGGGGAATTTATGCCCAGAGTCCCTTTGCGTTTTTACTTCTTTAAAATCCGCCCTTCGGTCTTAAATTGTTTTTTTATATAGTCTAAATTAATCCTATTACTGCCATTTTAAATTTCTTTTGTAAAATAGTGTAAAAATCAGCATTTTTAACTATCTCCTTTTATATATATGTTACAAATCACCCTTCGTCTCTTTATTTTAAAATTGTTAATGTTTATAAAACAATTTTTTGTGAAATCCCCATAGTTTTGTTTGTTTAAAAAAAAGGGGGTAAGTTCATTCGATTTTTTAGTAAACAAATTTTTTCTTTCTTGAAACATAAAATCCCCAAGTCTCTTTTTATGGATTATTATTTAAATATTTTTAATTAGTTTGACTGATTGTTCAAGCTATATGGTTTTCGTTTATTTTTATTAAGTTATCATACTACATTATTCTTATGCACATCATTGTTTTACTTATTATTATTATTTATATAAAATATGTTTGCGCTATTTATCCTATGTTTTCAACTACTTTTACCTTCTTAATTTAGGATAGGGTGCACACCTATTCAAACATCTTTGCAAAATAGTTAGTTAAATCGTGTTTTAAAACAAAATATATCATTTATCCTTTTAAGATAAAAGTTCGTTTACTTCGGAAATTTTGAAGATAATGCTCTAACATATTAAGTGTTATTTTCTTTAAACCTAAGAATCGAACATCCTACTTTAAAATCAAAATCGCCAAAACATTTTTAGATATATAAAAAACATATGGATTTAAAAAAAAAATCAAAGCAATGCTCTTTTATTTTAGGAATACGAGAAATTGTGCTCTAAAGTGATGAGTACGGCTTCTTCCTTGAACCTAAAATAATCAAGCATTTTGTCAAAACCATTAGTTACTTGATATTCCATTATTTTGGGAAATTCAAAAATTGTGCCCTAACGTGTTCGGTGATTTTGCTTCGAACCTAAATAATTGAATATTTTATTTTAACATCTCATTCACGAATGGCATTTTGAATTTCTACACGAGTTTTTCGGTTTTTCAACAGTTAAGACACTAAATAATCGACTAGGTACCAATTTTGGGCGTGTGAGGACGCTAACCCTTCCTTACACGTAACTGACTCCCGAACCTATTTTTCTAGATTTTGAAGATCAAATGTTCTCTACAAAACAGATTCAAATGTTTTAGGTGGTCCAATCACACCCTAATTAGAATATTGGTGGCGACTCCCATTTTCTGATTTTAAAATAATTTTCGAAACTTTTCTATAAAAATGGTTTAGACAGCTTGACGACTCCACTGGGGACCAATAAGAGAGTCAAGCCGTGAGTTGATTGTTTTTGGTTTTTTATTGAAAATCAAAATTCGAGTTAAGTTTAATTTGTAATCCTTGCATTTTATCTTCATATGTTTGATTTGTTCGCTATCGGGGTGAGGGTTTCATACATTTGCATTGATCGATTACTTTACCCCTTAAGTGGAAGTGTGAAACTATGCCTTCGTGAGGTCTTCACCTCCGTGCAGGATAGTGGATCACTTTCAAGAATACATCCGTACTTATGTTTTCGTGAAATTTTCACTTCTGTGCAAACATACGGGAAATGTATCCCCCTGAACCGAACTCATCCATATGAGCCTATAATGGGTGAGGATAGAGGAATCGGCTGGTTTAGGTACCCATACTTTAGAACTCAAACCGCATGTAGTTGACTTTAAGAGACTACCAAACATCGCGACAAACCTTAGCGATCACCTAAATAGGAGAGATGTGTTATTATTTCTGCTCTTAATTGTAATTTCATGGTTAAATTTTACCCTTATGTTTAACATACTGACATGTTTTATTTTGTCTTTGTTTTATTTCGTGCATTGCATTCCCATTATAGAAAAGGTGTTGGTTCATACTCGATTACCAAATAGAGAGCTTTGACATGGAAAATGAGTTTCTTGATAGAGTGGAAGACAACATGGCCGTGCGTTTATGGTCCGAAGGGAGACAACGCGAGAACGAAAATAGTTTGACAGAAGGACATCTATCGAAATTTTGGGATCACACTCAAGTAAATGTGACCCAAAATAGTGTGCAAGAGCTAAAGGATATTTGGGGTCAATGGAATGATGAAATGAAGCAAGTGTTTTATAGAGAATATGAAGATTTACCCTATTTGCTTGAGGTAAAAACAGACAAGCGCTTCTTTCAAGCTCTCACCCAACATTGGAATCCCGCGTATAGTTACTTTTCCTTTGGGAGTTTCGACATGACACCTATCGTGGAGGAATACACCGCGCTAATCCGTTGCCCGAAGATTCAAGTTAACAAGGTTTACTCAAGAGCTGCGTGTGTCTCAACCCTTCTGAAGAGATTGATAAATATAATTGGGATGAGTGAACAGTAGATGTCATCTAGAATCAAGGTAAAAGGGGATAATAAATGCATCACTTGGAAGAGTCTAAGGGATCTGATATTAGCGCACCCGGATATGAAGAAACGTGTCAACCTTTTCGCTTTGAGCATTTATGGACTGGTTATCTTCCCGAAAGCGTTAGGACACGTAGAGGATGCGATTGTGGATCTTTTTGACCGTCTTAGTAGGAGCGTTACACCTATCCCAGTAATCCTCACTGAGACCTTCAGATCGCTAAGCGCTTGTCGGAGAGAAGGCGAGAGAAAATTCATAGGCTGTGCACCACTTTTGATGGTCTGGTTTCATAGTCATTTTTGAAAGAAGGAAAGTATTTCATATAAGGCATACTCAGTGGATTATTCGCCTTTGAAGGAATTTGTAACGACACAAAAAGAGTTGAATATATCTGAAGAAAAGTGGATGGCGGTTCTTTAAAATCTTCGAGAAGAGGACATAGAATGGAAGGCATCTTGGCTTATCATCGACGAGATTCTTTATCGTTGTGGTAGTTTTAACTGGGTTCCCTTACTAGGAGTGTGGAGAGCATATGATCTGCCCTTCTACTTGTGTTAAGGCAATACAAGTCAAGATAGTTCATACCGGTAACACAAGGTTTGGCCTAGTGGGAGTTCACCTACAAAGGGGATAACTATAAAAAGAGGGTCAGAGAGATAATAAATGCATGGAGGCAAGTGCATAAGATGAAGGTATTTGCTGCAAATCCGATGACGACATCGAAATATGATTACTGGAGGAGTAAAAGGGTCAATGATAATATTCCAGCATCGAACCCTGATGATACTAGATACTTAGAAGAGTGCTTACGAGTAATTTCATCAGAGTTGGACATCATAAAGCAGAATTTTGAAAGGAAGAGCTTGAAATTTGGGAAAAGGATAGAAGTCTTAGAAGAGGATAAGATGAAGTTAGGGTTGGATGTAGACATTCATAAGTTAGAGGCTGAAAAGCTGAGGAAAGGAAAGACTAAAGTCAAAGAAGACTTGGATGATTTGAAGAAACACTATAAGAAACTTCATCAATCCATGAAGAATGTAAGGCTGGGCAAAACATCCGAACAATGACAACAAGAGATTCAGGAACAAGAAGACCGGGCAGAGCAATGGAAAAGGAATTTTCAAGATGTTCAAGCTCGAGAAAATACCATAAAGGGAGAATTGTTAGAAAGCCAAGTTGAAAAGGCTGAATTAAAAGCCCAAATAATCGAGTTGGAGGCTAAAATCATTGAATTGGAGGAATCTCTACATAGAAACCGCAGCCAAAATTCTGTCATAGAACTCAAGACAAGTCAAGCTGAAAATAGAGAGTTGAGGAGAAGAGTGTAAGAACTTGAAGCTTCACTCCAGAATAATGAAATAAGGATCGAAATTCTTGAAAGAAACTTAGAAGCAATTGAATGGCATGCTCAACAAGCTCGGAGGTAAGTGGGAGAGAAAGATTACGTCATAGGTGAGGCACTTACACGGATGCGAGAAGTAACTGATCACGTGCAGATGCTAGCCATAGAAGCTGATGAATTAAGCATACAGTATGAGTCAAAGTCAACACGAGGACAAAAATTGGCCGAACTTCTTAGGAAAGTTAGGGCTTTAGGCACTAAGGCAAAGCCATTTATGTAACTTGTTCTATGTAAAGAAATTTGTCTTCTAGTATAGTTGATCTAATGGAATTGAATTCGAAATCAATGCCTTCTCTTACATTGCATACATGCATTCATTAGCATTACATTTTCACATTTTAACACAACAGCTCTAACTAAATAAAATTTGAAACAGCTAAACCCGAAAACATAGAGAACTCATATCCTTATGGTACTCGAAAGGCGTGGGCCAAAGAATAAAAAGGTTAAAACAATTACAAAGAGAAATACAAGAATAAATGCAAGCACAGCTGCAAGACCAGTTGGCGAGGGTTCAACAAGATTTGAAAGACAAAATCATTGAGTCTCAAGGGAACATAATCAATCGACTGACTCAACTATTGCAAGAAGCAGAGAAAGGAAAGAACCCTGTGGTAAGTCCAAGGGAGGAGAACGAAGACCCCCGATACCCTCCTGGCTTTACCACCACACATAACCTAGTTCCACCAAAAACCCACTCGCAAGGAGCTCCCATATTCATCAGAGCACAACAACATCCTATTGGTACCTCAGGCCAAGCCAATTATCCAATTGGATCAGGGTCTAATCCAGGGGAAAATGTCACAAACCCCATCAATCCTGATTTTGATGAAATCATGGAGACAGAGAGAACAAAACTAGAAGTTTCCAAACAAATAGAGGAGCGTTACAAGTGGTTGAAAGATAAGGTCAAGGCAATGGAAAGAGCTGGCACCTGCTGTGGGATGAATGCTAAAAAACTGAGTCTAGTCCTAGACTCAGTACTGCCCTCAAAATTTAAAGCTCCAGAGTTTGAAAAGTACAATGGAACAAGCTGCCCAGAAGCTCACATCACCATGTTCTGTCGAAAAATGACAAGATATGTCCACTATGATCAATTATTGATCAACTATTTCCAGGACAGTTTGGTAGGATCTGCGGTAAAATGGTACAACCAATTGAGTCGTGCGAGGATCAGTTTATGGAAGGACTTGGCCCAGACCTTCATGAAACAATATGGCCATGTTATTGACATAGCTCCTGATAGAATCACCTTACGAAACATGACGAAAAGGCCGAGTAAGAGTTTCAGGCAATACGCTCAACGATGGAGAGATATGGCTACTCAGGTGCAGCCACCATTAACGAAGAAAGAAACGACCATGCTTTTCGTCCATACGCTAAAAGCACCTTACCTTAACCACTTGTTGAGAAATGCTATGAGAAGTTTTTCGGATATGGTTATGTCTGGATAAATGATCGAGAGCGCGATCCAAAGTGGAAAGATCGACGCCGAGAAAAGTACTAAGAGATCCGCCCCCAGAAGGAAAGACGTTGAGATAAATAATGCTGGCCTGTACAGGCCAAACTATGCGAAATCAATCATGATGACACAATTTAAAACTCATGCAAACAATTACCAAAATCCTCCAAAATCGGAACCAAGCTCAAGAAAAAACACCGAAAGAATTCAGTTCACCCATATTTCGATGACATATAAAGACCTTTACCAGCAGCTATATGATCAACATGCGGTAGCCCCGTATTCACGGATCCAGTACCACCCCCGTTCCCAAAATGGTATGACGCAAACGCTCAGTGCGAGTACCATGTAAGAGTAGTCGGACACTCCATCAAAAACTGTTTTGCCTTCAAAAGGACAGTGGAAAGACTAATTAAAACAAAACATATAACATTTGATAAGCCGTCTAGACCTAAAATAGCTGGGAACCCTTTACCTGCTCATCCCGATCAAGAGATAAATGTGATCGAAGGAGTAAAAGGTAAAAGGGTTAATACCAATGTCGGAGAGCTCAAAACATCTTTGAGATGGGTGTGGTGTCAAATGATGGACAAAAGAGTAATCATGTAGAATAGTGGAGATACGACGATAACAACCGAGAATTATTGTGATTTTCATAACACTGAGGGACATGAGATTTAATATTGCACAGAATTCAAGGCTTTGGTACATGATCTGATGGACCGTAAAGAACTGGAGTTTTTCGAAGAAGAAGAATAGGAGGAGGACATTTGTGCCTCCGATAAAAATAGGACGTACAAGCCCTGTGTTATTATACAAAAACCTGTGCCATTCCCTTATGAGGATAGTAGGAGGGTCCCTTGGAATTACGGGTGTAACATAATAGCACCTAAAGAAGAGTGATCCAAAGAAGACACAAGCCTTGTTACCCGTAGTAGGAAATTCTACGATCTAAAAGTAGAAAAGAAAGAAGCAACTAAAGGAAAGGCCTTGACAGTTGAACCAGAAAAGAAAGAAACCAACAAGCTTGAGCCAGTAGCAGAAAATGAGGTGAGAGAATTCTTGAAATTCTTAAAACATAGCGAGTATAGTGTGGTCGAGCAGTTGCATAAACAATCAGCTCGCATATCAATCTTAGCCCTGTTGCTAAGTTCAGAAGCCCACCGTAATGCACTGATGAGGGTACTCAATGAAACGTATGTGGCTAATGACATATCCGTGTGCAAGTTGGATCACCTAATTAATAACGTCAGCAGTGACAACTTTATTTTCTTCAGTGACGACGAGATCCCATTTGGGGGAATGAGGTCGACAAAGGTTTTGCACATCACTACTCGCTGCAAGTGGTATACTTTGCCTGGAGTGCTTATTGATAATGGCTCAGCTTTAAATGTATTACCACTGACCACTTTGGAAAGATTACCAGTTGACAACTCCTACATGAAAACATGTTATGACATAGTTAGAGCTTTCGACGGAACGAAAAGAAAAGTGATTGGCAGAATTGAAATACCGTTGCAGATCGGCCTGAATACATATGAGATATATTTCTTGGTAATGGACATTAAGCACTCGTACAATTATTTATTGGGAAGACCCTGGATTCATTCAGCAGGAGCGGTACCATCCTCACTTCATCAAAAGCTTAAACTGGTATCGAAGGAAGATTGGTTACGATAAATGCAGAGGAGGATATTATCGCATCCGTGACAAGTGACGCCCCATATGTGAAGAGAAATGAAGAGGCTGTGGAATGCTCCTTTCGGTCATTAGAATTCGTTAATGCAATGTTCATTACGGAAGGAAGCTAAATCTCCGAACCAAAGTTGTCATGGACTACGAAGATGAGTCTACAATTAACAATTAGAAAGGGGGCATTACCAGGAAAAAGGCTTAGAAAATATCTGCAAAGGCAATCAATGCACCAGCACCACTAGGAAAATAGGATTGTTTTGGTTTAAGGTACAAGCCAGATATGAAGGAAAAGAAGAAAGAGATAGAAAGGAAGCGAGAAGTGAAAAAAGCACGACTGACCGGGGAAGAGGTCAAGTAGGAGTCGGTAATCTTTCCCCATATATAAAAAAATTTCGTTTTCGATGGAATGAGGATTGTAGAAGAGAAGAAGACTAAAAGAGTTGTGACAAACTTGGACGGTAATTCCATCTCTAAAGAAGGCGAAGGAAGGAGCTTATCACAAATTTGCCCATACGCACCAGAAAGCATTCTAGATAATTGGGCCGAAGAGGAGCTCCCTGTAGCCTTTAGGATCTTTTCAGAGTAATACTCAACGTACACCTATTGCTTTATGCCCGAGAGCAATAGATATTCTTTGTAGAGGACATTTGACTATTATCCATTATTTTAATGAAAATGCATTTTATCCCATTTAGCAAATATCTCTTTATATTCTTTCATTCTATTAAAACAATTTGTTTACACTTAACCTGCACAATTAATCATTCTTGAATTCTATATACATATACTCATACTCATATCATACAACCATTCTTAAATTTACTTTGTTTATTGGACCTTTCTCATTCTTTTAACATATCTTTGGATATCAATGATATGAGCAACGCTGTCACTAACTCTGAGCCTCATTTTGAGTAAGATATGTGTCTCGAAGAGCCTCCAGACTTTGAAGATGACCAAGTTAGTAACTTGTCTCCTAATTTGCTGCGAATGATGGAACAAGAGGAAAAACAGATCTTGCCCTATAAAAAGTTAGTCGAAATTGTGAGCATAGAGAATAAAGATGAAAAGAAAGAGGTGAAAATTGGAACCAATATTTTAGCAGAAACACGAAAAGATCTTATTGAGTTGTTTCGTGAATTCAAGGATGTCTTCGCACGGTCTTACCAAGATATGCCGGGGTTAAACATCGACATTGTTGTTCATAAGCTCCTAATAAAGGAGGAATGCAAGCCTGTCCAGCAGAAGCTTCGAAGGATGCAACCAGATGTATTGTTAAAAATAAAAGAAGAGGTTCAAAAATAGTTTGACGCAGATTTTCTCCAAGTGGTCAAATATTCAGAATGGGTGACTAACATAGTTCCTGTTCCTAAAAAGGATGAAAAAGTACGTATGTGTGTAGATTATAGAGACTTGAACAAAGCTAGTCCAAAAGATAATTTCTCACTACCTCACATTGACACCTTGGTAGATAACACATCAGGTCATTCATTATTCTCTTTCATGGACGGTTTCTCTAGGTATAATCAAATAAAAATGGAACCTAAAGAAATGGCAAAAACTACATTCGTTACAATGTGGGGGACATTCTGTTATAAGGTGATGCCAGACTTAAAAACGCAGGGGCAAAATATCAAAAAGCCATGGTGACATTATTTCACGATATGATGCATAAGGAGATCGAGGTCTACGTCGATGATATGATTGCAAAGTCACGAACATGGGAAGAACATGTAAGGGTTTTGAAGAAGTTGTTCTTGAGGTTAAGAAAGTTTCAGTTAAAGTTTAACCCAGCAAAAATGTACTTTTGGAGCTACTTCGGGCAAGTTGTTAGGCTTTGTAGTAAGCCAAAGAGGAATTGAGATCGATCCAGACAAGGTTAAGGCCATATAAGAATTACCACCACCCCGTACGCAAAAAGAAGTTCGAGGATTCATCGAAAGATTGAATTATATCGCTCGGTTTATCTCACAGTTAACTGAGAATTGTGATCCCATCTTTCATCGTCTTAGAAAATACAATCCAGGTGTGTGGAACGATAAGTGCCAAAGAACTTTTGACAAGGTTAAGCATTATTTATCCGATGCTCTAATCTTAATACCACCAAGTCCCAACAAGCCATTGATCTTGTACTTAACAGTTTTTGAAAATTCTATGGGGTGTGTACTGGGCCAACAAGACGAGACCGGAAAGAAAGAAAGAGTCATATACTACCTCAGTAAAAAGTTTATCGATTGTGAAGCAAGGTATTCATCGATCGAAAAGCTATGCTGCGCGTCAGTTTGGACTACTCGAAGATTACGACAATACATGCTGTACCATACAACTTGGTTAATCTCGAAATTAGATCCTCTTAAATACACAATGGAGTCGCCCGTATTGAATGAAAGAATGGTTAGGTGGCTACTCTAGTAAACTCGACTTTGATTGCACAAATAACATGGCAGAGTACGTGGCATGCATTATGGGTATTCAAGGAGCCATAGAACGAGGAATCAATGTCTTGGAGATATATGGAGATTCAGCATTGGTGATTTACCAACTCAAGAGAGAGTGGGAGATAAGAGATTCCAAGTTAATTGATTATCGAAAGATGGTCCTCGAGTTGATTAAGGAATTTGATAAGGTTACGTTCTAATACCTCCCACGTGAGGAAAACCAAATGGCTGATGCTCTGGCTACTCTAGCGTCAATGATAAAAGTAAACAAGCCAGAGGATATGAAACCCATTCAAATGAGCATTTACGAGACTCTAACCCATTACTACAAGATTGAAGAGGAAGAAAAAGATGACTGTCCCTGGTATCAAGACATCTTTCAATATGTGAAAAACTGTAAATACCCCAAAAAAGCTACTGAAAATGATAAAAGGACATTAAGAAGGCTCGCAAACGAGTACGTCCTAGATGAATAAATTTTGTATAAAAGAAGGAAGGATCAGGTGTTGTTAAGATGCGTTGATGCAATCGAGGCAAGAAAAATCCTAGAAGAAGTCTATGAAGGTATTTGCGGAACACACGCTAATGGATTCAAGATGGCTAGGCAAATTATGAGATTTGGGTACTTCTGGTCCACTATAGAGAGTGATTGCATTAACTATGTGAAGAAATGTCACAAATGCCAAATCTATGGGGATAAAATTCATGTACCTTCGTCACATCTACATGTCATGACTTTTCCATGGCCTTTTTCTATGTGGGGCATGAATGTTATTGGGCCAATTTCACCAAAGGCTTCCAACAGGCATAAATTCATCTTTGTAGTTATCGACTATTTCACCAAGTGGGTGGAAGCTGCCTCTTACACCAACGTTACAAAGTCTACAGTTAGCAAATTCCTAAAAAAGGAAATCATATGCAGATATGGGATGCCAAAAGGGATTATATCAGATAATGCATTGAACTTGAATAACAACACGATATCGGAGGTTTTGGAGCAATTTAAGATCAAACATCATAATTCATCTCCATATCACCTAAAAATGAATGGAGCAGTGGAGGCGGTGAATAAAAACATCAAGAAGATCGTGGCAAAAATGATAGAAACCTATAAAGATTTACATGAAAAATTACCACTTGCCCTTCATGCTTACAGAACTTCAGTCAGAACTTCTACTAGGGCAACACCGTTCTCACTGGTATATGAGATGAAAGCTGTTTTACCTATCAAGGTGGAGATTCCTTCTCTCCGAGTCTTGTCAGAGCTAAATTTGGATGAAGCAGAATGGATCTAGTCCAGATATGATCAGTTGAACTTGATCAAAGAAAAGAGATTAAGAGATATTCATCATGGTCAAATGTACCAAAAGCGAATGATGCGAGCTTACAACAAAAAGGTCCGCCCTAGAGAATTCCACGAGGGAGATCTAGTCTTGAAGAAGATACTCCCTATACACAAAGACTCTTGAGGAAAATGGATGTCTAATTGGGAAGGGCCATATGTGGTAAAGAAAGCTTTCTCTAGAGGAGCTCTCATTTTGACTGAAATGGATGGCAAAGAGCTATACAACCCAGTAAATTTAGACTCGGTGAAGAAATATTTCAACTAAAAAAAAAGAGAGGTCAATGTGAAAACCCACAAAAGGGCATCTTGAAACAGAAAGGGTTTTGAGTTGAAAACCTGAAAAGGGCAGCTCAAATGTGAAACAAAGGCGGTCAATTGTTCCCTCAAATATGACAAGATAGAGGAATTTTACATCTTGGGGCATCGACGAAGTACTCCAGGATTTCTAGATGCATATCAAGCAGAAAGATGATCCTCAGATCAGAGAAACTCATATTTGATATATGGGCATCTAATACTGTTCCTTGTAATTATTTTATTCCTTGTAAATATTTGGTAATTGTTCCTTGTCCAATCTTTTTTAAATTCTTCGAGCTTTGACTCTAATACAATCTCATTCTTTCGCTACACTACTCAAGTATATTCATACTAAAATAATGGATAATAGACTAATATCATAAGGTATGGAAAGATCTGCGAGTGTTATTTTAGAAATTTCTTAAATAATACAAGAACCCTAAATAGGATCACCAATTAAAAGAATCAAACCTGAAAAGAATGGTTCAAATTAAGAATATTTTGCCAGATCCTGTCGTAGATTTGAGAAGACATAAGGTGATAATCCCAAAGCAAAAGAAAGTAATTTTTGAAATTAACATCAATCATGCATATTCATTTAGTTAGGAGCATTTGACTCATCTTGATCATGACATCCTGCCTTTATAAAGGCCCATTAAAGCATATTTTACAGGTCTCATTACCATGAAGACATGAAGGGAAAGATTTAAGCCGTAACGGTGAACCTTGTACCACAGAAAATGAAAGGAAAGATTTAAGCCGCAACGGCGAATCCAGTACCACGAAGATGCAAAGTGAAAGATTTAAGCGACAACGGCAAACCTTGTACCTTAGAATCATGAAGGAAAGATTTAAGCCACAACGGTGAATCCAGTACCACAAGGATATAAAGAGAAACATTTAAGTTGCAATGGTGAACCTTGTACCTCAGAAGTATGAAGGGAAAAATTTAAGCCGCAATGGTGAATCCAGTACCACGAAGATATGGAGGGAAAGGTTACGACCACAACGGCGAACCCGGTACTTTAGAAACATGATGAGAAAGATCGAACCCACGACGGTGAAACTTCTACCTCGAAGTCATAATGGATTAGATCAAAACTATGATAGCAAGTCTTTATCTCTTTGAAGTTGCAGTAAGAGCAAGATGAAACTTTGAAATCAAATCCTATCTTCCTGAAGTTGCAGCGAAGTTGGATTAAAACTATAGTAGTGGATCTCAATCTCCATGAAGTTGCAGTGGAATGGAGTGAAGCTTCAACACCAAAATTCTTATCCCTGAAGTGTCAGTGGATTGAACAAAGACTACAATAGCGAATCTCAATCTCCCTGAAGTTGCGGTGAAATAGAATGAAACTATAGTAGCAAATTTTGTCAGTTTTAATATTACCTTGGGGCAAGATGAAATCACGCCATCAATTCCTATCTCCCCAAAATTACAAAGAAGCAGATGCAGTGCAATTGGAGTGATCGATGGTTTGGAAGAGTAGGACTGAGGTTCAACAAGATCAGTCAAAATTAATCCTCCTTATTAGTCTTTGTTTTATTCCCATTTCACGACAATAGGCAAAGAGGGGCAGTTGTAGAGGCCCAATTTTATTCGAGTTTGGAAAATAAAAACCAAATTAAAATAAAATAATCAAAATCCATTTAAATAATATAAAATTCTATTTACAAATAAAAAACCCCAAAAGAAGCCCAATTCTCAAACAAACCCTAAAACCCAAATCTATCTCAAGCCCAAACACAAATATCAAAAACCCTAAAAGATACTAAGGGTCTTCCAGCCGCCACCACCACGTCAGCCTCCACGTCAACCACGTGACCCTTCATCTACTGACCATTGATCGCTCCTCTGCCCGAGATTGCTCCTCTCCCCGAGACCGCTCCTCTGCCCAAGATCCCTCATTTCCCGGAGTCCCTTCTGCTGTCCTTTGCACCAAAATGGTAAGGACACTTTTCCCCACCACCGGTGTTGACCCAAAGACCTTACCACTCCGACGATGTCTACAAAAAGGAAGGAAAGAGACAAAGGAGAAACAGTAAAGAACAGAGGCAGAGGACAATAATAATGTAATTCGGTTATAAAGGCCCGATCTAAAATTTGTAATGCACATAATTTTTTTTTGAAAACACACAAAAATACACTCGAAAAAAATACAAACAAAAGGATTCGAATAGTAATAAGGGAAGCATAGCAGAAAGTTCAACAACTGTGTTTCGAAGGTAGCATTTTTATCACGTTTTTATATTTCGAACTGTATATGCATTTATGAAAATAGAAAATCAAAATAAAAAACAACCAAAACGGGCCTCGAAGGAAGCTTTGATAATTTACATTTCATTTTACTTATTTTTGTTAAAAAAATATAATAATAACAACAACAAAAGATTAAGACAGATTTTTGAAAAAAAGGAAAAATAAGAAATTAAACCTTTTTAAGAAAAAAACTTTTGAATCCAAATCTCAGATTCTCTCCCTTTTTTTTAAAAAAACTAAAAGATAAAATCTTTTTGTTCGAGTTTGGGGGTTTTCAAGCACAGATCTATTTTTAAAAAAGGGAAAAATTCCGTATCTGGACCCCGTCCATGACGGTTATCGATGCTGGAGAGCCATGGAGACACGGCAGGCGATGGCGATGGTGGCTCCCTTTGTCGGACGAGGCTAGGGTTTTGAAAGTTTGAGAGAAAAGAGATTTTTGTCTGGATTTTTTTAAAAGAAAAGATTTAAAATGATTTTAAAACCAAAAATTTGTTTTTTATAAATGGCCCTGTACGGTGCCATTTTGAAGCTCTTACCCTTAGCTCAAAACGGCGTCGTTTCAAACCTTACCCGAATTTCAACTCGACCTTGAGGAAGACCTGTGTTTTTTTTATGGATGGTCTATTTATTTTAATAGTCCTTCCGCAGTTTTAAACAGCTTCAATTTCATGCCTTTTCACGATTTTGACAAATTTGAAATTTATTCCTATATTTTTGCTCCGTTTTCGATTTGGTCCCTGAACCAGCAACCCATGAGGAATTGACACATGTCAATGTTTGGGGAATTTATGCCCAGAGTCCATTTGTGTTTTTACTTCTTTAAAATCCGCCCTTCGATCTTAAATTGTTTTTTATAGTCTAAATTAATCCTATTACTACCATTTTAAATTTCTTTTGTAAAATAGTGTAAAAATTAGTATTTTTAACTATCTCTTTTTATATATATGTTACAAATCACCCTTCGTCTCTTTATTTTAAAATTGTTAATGTTTATAAAACATTTTTTGTGAAATCCCCATAGTTTTGTTTGTTTAAAAAAAGGGGTAAGTTCATTCGATTTTTTGGTAAACAAAAATTTTCTTTCTTGAAGCATAAAATCCCCAAGTCTCTTTTTATGGATTATTATTTAAATTCTTTTAATTAGTTTGACTGATTGTTTAAGCTATATGGTTTTGGTTTATTTTTTTTAAGTTATCATACTACATTGTTCTTATGCACATCATTGTTCTATTTATTATTATTATTTATATAAAATATGTTTCGCGCTATTTATCCTATGTTTTCAACTACTTTTACCTTCTTAATTTAGGATAGGGTGCACACCTATTCAAACATCTTTGCAAAATAGTTAGTTAAATCGTGTTTTAAAACAAAATATATGAATTATCCTTTTAAAATAAAAGTTCGTTTACTTCGGGAATTTTGAAGATAATGCTCTAACGTGTTGAATGTTATTTTCTTTAAATCTAAGAATTGAACATCCTACTTTAAAATCAAAATCTCCAAAACATTTTTAGGTATATAAAAAACATATGGATTTTTAAAAAAAAAATCAAAGCAATGATATTTTATTTTAGGAATATGCTCTAACGTGATGAGTACGACTTCTTCCTTGAACCTAAAATAATCAAGCATTCTGTTAAAACCATTAGTTACTTGATTTTCCATTATTTTGGGGAATTCAAAAATTGTGTCATAACGTGTTGGGTGTGATTTTGCTTCAAACCTAAATAATTGAATATCTTATTTTAACATCTCATTCACGAATGGCATTTTGAATTTCTACACGAGTTTTTCGGTTTTTCAACAATTAAGACACTAAATAATCGATTAGGTATCAATTTTGGGTGTATGAGGGTGCTAATCCTTCCTTACACGTAACTGACTCCCGAACCTATTTTTTTGGATTTTGAAGACCAAATGTTCTCTACGAAATAAATTCAAATGTTTTAGGTGGTCCAATCACACCCTAATTAAAAGATTGGTGGCGACTCCCATTTTCTGACTTTAAAATAATTTTCGAAACTTGTCTATAAAAATGGTTTCAACATGTATATATCCTTTAATCTTTATTTTTGTAATGAGGGTATTATCATGTTTATTTTATGGTTTGTTAATATCTTTTTTGAGGTTCATGATTATATCTATTCATAGGTTAGGTTATTCGTCTAAGTCTTAAAGCTGTTTGAATTTGGGAGGGTTTAGATAAAAAATAGTAGACCCGACTATAGGCTTGCATAAAATTAGATTTGTTTAAAATATGGATTGAGCCTAAAATGAATTTGGGGTTAATGATACAAATATAGGCGAGCTTGAGCAAAATTTTAAACATATATTTCGGTTTGAGTCGAGCTTAAACTAACATAAAGTTTATAATATCATGCTTAAGCTCGACTTAAACTTGGCTTGGACCTATTCATAAATATCTCTCTACGTGTTTGTCTCTTTCAACAATATCATTTCTAGAATTCAACTTGAAAATTTTATCTTATACAATTTGCATTACCATTCCAACTAACATTTATTGTTGTGCATCTATTTTTAATCCCTCAACATAATCAAAACAATTTATCAATTACAATATCATACTTTTCAATTTTTAACATAGATATCTATACAACTATATATATAAAAGGAAGCCCTAGACACATGTCCAATGTTTTCTTTTGTTTTTTTACATGAGAAGATAATAGTGGCTAAATTTCAATTCAAATCCCTCTAAGTTTTTATGGTTAAATTTTAGTTTTGATCTTTTATTTCATTCAAACCTATAGCTCTAAGGCCGTTCTTGCATGACACATGTCCATTTTTTTTTTACATTAAAAGATAATGGCTAAAATTCAATTCTAATCTCTTTAATTTTTATGGTTAAATTTCAGTTTTGATCCCTATATTTCACTCAAATCAATCCCAACCTTCTGTAAGTCCAGCGGAATGGCCTTCGACGGTCTGGCCACCATGTGTAGCCTCTCGTGACTGTCTTTTGTGCCCACCGTCCCTACAACAACCCTTTCTTGACTTGGATTTTCGATTACAACAATGGAGTGATTTATCTCCATTTAGCACGTCACTCACCTTCTATTTTGAAACCCTCATTCGACTAGCTAAACCACTACCCGATCCATTTTCATGTCTCTTGCCCGCATCTCTTATTACCACCTTATTAGAAGAACCCACTTATTTGCCCAATCCCGACAGCCCAACTCCTCTTTTATTGATTAACCCACCAGCTTTAAAAAAATTCGTCCCATTCACCAACACTTTTTTTCCTTTTGATGACAAACTTCTTTGCCAGGCCCAACTGTTTTCAACCCATCTATCACCCCAAATCCATTACTATTTTCCCCTATATCGACAGCTCTGTTCAAATGCTCTGCACACACAGTTACTTGAATTCGGATTTTTTAGGAAGAATAAAATTTTCTTTTCTACTGAAGCCACTTGTTTTAGGTTTTATTTTTATATTAAACGAACTAAGTTTTTTTAGACTTTTTTAGACTATACTTTATATTTCATCTCTGCATTTCAAAACAAGAATTTATATTTTTAATCAATTTTTTATCATTTCACTTTATTGTATCCAATATGACAATTAATACATTAAATCTCCACATAACATCATAAAGTTCCATAATATTATCCAACCATGTAAAAATTGAATTTTAATTTTTTTCTCAACAAAAATAGAAAATTTACAATTTGGTCCTTATACTTTTTATTTTATTCAATTTAATTCTTTTTCTACCTTTCCCCATGCACGACCTTATTCATAAATCTCTGACCACAACTTATTATAACTCCTTCAAAATTCTCCTTAATGTTCTCATTTTCGATTTTCTTTTAAATTTCAGTAGAGTGAATCTTGAAATAGTGCCAAATATTGTACTAGAACATTTGGGGGCATTACAATGAGATTCTTTTGATCAAAATTAACTGAGATCATCAATGGCTCTCCGTTTTCAATTCTTTTGATCGTATTAATTTTTTTTATAAAAAAAAAAGCCGAAAAGCTTTTTTTAATTTTCCGAAAATCTTCAAAGAATTGATGATTTTTAGAAATAAATATGCATGCAATTTAAAAGAAAATTTTGTCAAAAAAATGGAGGAAAATACCTTACTTTACATGTAAAGTAAAAATAAAAATATTTTAAAAATAAGTACCCAATGAATTTGGTCAAAATATTGTTTGTATTGATTATTTTTCAACCGGTTAAAATAAAGAATTAATTTGCTGAGATGTTAAGCAAATAGAATGTTGAGTTGTCAAAATTATAGGCATCCCACTCTTTTGTGCTTGAAAACCTTACTTTACATGTAATAAAAACCTGTATGCATTCAAGTATATTAGGTTTGCATGGCTCATGCATATGGTAAATATGAACACAAATTTGAGAAGAAAAAACATCCAAGTCCACCTTAACCTAGACAATAAAATGAATTAATCTGGCGGCAGAATGGGTATTTAAGATCTAAATCGTATCATCTTTGGATATATTCCCTGGAAATAAGAAATAAATTACATGCAATGGATTGGGCAGTCGGTGCGTAAAAATTAACCTGACATGGTTGTAAAATAAATGGTCAAAATACTTTAGAATAGCTGCAATATTAACTAACTTAGTTAAAGATGTCATCGATGACGGAAAGTGATTAGAGGAATATCAAAGAATCATAATGTACTAATGATTAAAGGGCTTTAAATTTGTTGACAAATGGGTCAAAAAGGACGGGGAAAAGGGACAAGTGAATTGGATTTCTGCACAAAATCCTTTCGAATGAAAGCAAAAGGAACATATTCCGACGATGCTATTGTTTGAGGGTAGTCTGCCTCTTAGCCCCACCCAACATAAGCTAGAAAAGCAAAAAGTTTGATCCTCTCCCATTACATCTTGTTCTCAAATATAGATGCTCGTACGGTTGTGATTGGATTGGACTAAGTGATGTGAACACATGGACATGTTTTTCTTCTCACTTTTATTCGTTAGTTAACTTCTTTTTGCAACGGTTTAGAATAAGTGGTGGGAATCACAGAAAAATCATAAATGTCATTCAAACTTCAACTTTATCTGGTGATTTAGGGTAGGTTTTGTTATGGGTTTAGGAAATAGAACCTATTCCTTTTTTAGGTTTAACTTAAAAGAGTAATAAGGAGAGTTGAAAGGGTCCAAATGCAATGCTTTACGAAGTGAAAGGTAGGCAGAAGGAAACCATTTAAAAGATAAAAAGATGCTAAGCTTAGATATCCCATTCTAGAATGCCGGTGTTTTGTGCAGGGAGTTCCCAATATGATCTATTGACCTGGTTAGCTACCTTCCCAGTCAGCAAAAGAAGCAATTGGTTGAACTACGATTGCTGGAGAATGTGAATTCCTTAGGCAAATCCGCCACGAAGTTGACAGTCTATTGCCCAGTCACTTTCAAGGGGTAGAAAGAGAGAGAAAAGATATCAGTGCCCTCAACTTACTTGTCTAATTAACCACTTCTTTTTTCTCAAGCATTGAGGCCAGCGAGAAGAATCGGCTACCAATACCCTCGAAATATAAGTGTAGCACCCTAATTTCACCCGACCCAATAAATGAAACGCAAACTAAATAAAATAAATAAAAAAATAAATAAAAATTTTTATTTATTTATCAAAATTCATTTTACGTACCCAAATTAAAACCTCAAAAATATATATATACAAGCCCAATACCCAATTACCTAAACCTAAGCCCAATCCAAACTAACCCATAACCTTAACAAAAAAAAAACCCTAAATCTGCCTAAAACTACTTGCGCCGCTCCTCTCCACGTCAACACGTGTCACTTCAGCGCCACGTCAGTCAAATCACTCCTCGATTGTCGACCCCTTGTTTGTTAACCTTTAACCTCTCGACTCCCAAAGCCCCCTCGTCTGCCCCTTGCATCGAAATGGCAAGGGTGCTCATTTCAACACCATTGACCCTGACGAAGCCTCTGCCACCAGTATGAAATTGATACCTGCAAAAAAGAAGAACAGACAGAAGCAGAAGCAAGAACAGAACAAGCAAATACTATTATTTTGTAATTTATTTCGAGTATAAATAAGCCCAACCACTAGATATGTAATTTTTAAACAAGAAATACAAAAAGAAAAAAAATCAAAAAACAAAAGAGCAATTGAGATTTAAGGTAAATAAATGTTGCATTTTTTATTTCCATATATCCATATATTTCGAAATAGGCATTTAAATATAAAAAAATTCAAAAACTATAAAAGGAAGGAAGGGATTAAGGTTTACCCATCTCTCCGACATCGTTGCCACTACGAACGACCGAGGGCACCACTCCCGATGAAGGGTGATTCATTTTTTGAATACAGATCTTCCAACAATCGATGTTTGTGAGATTTTGAAAGGAAAAAAAAAATCAAAATAAGGTTTTCTGTCAAATCCCCCCCCAAAAAAAACAAAATTTTTTTTAAAAAAAAAAAAAAAATCAAAATAGATCTTGTTAGATCATTTCTAAATCTGAAAAAATAATAAAAAATAAAAAGAGTTTTTAAAAAAATGAGTTTCCGACTTCCCGACCACCGCACGTGACTGTTGCTGGCATTAGTGGCCGACAGACCGACGGTGGCTCTCCATTGGAGTTGATGGTCGGATTATGGGGGGGGTTTCAAAATTTTTTAGAGAACAAAAAGGGGTGTTTTGGCTGAAATGAAATAAAAAATGACATTTCATAAATTTTTTTTGGTTTTATATAACATTAGAAACGACGCCGTTTAGGTTTAATACAATAAACGTTAAAACGACGTTGTTTTAAGACAACCCGAGTCAGACCCGACCCAATAAGGGAGGATCCGCCCGCTTTTCATAAATGGTTTTTTTATTTTTTTAGTTCTTCTGCATTTTTCAATATTTTTAATCTTGTCCTTTTTGTATTTTCAATTTCACCCTAGAATTTACTCCCGTTTGCATTCAGGTCCACTGACCTTGGATGAATACGAGAGTGACATGTGTGCAAGCTTGGGATTATTACCCATTCGGTCCCTAGGTGTTTTAAATATAAAATTTGAGCCTCGATTTTTATCTTATTTACATATTTCGCTATAAAATTTTATTTTTCCCTTCAATTTGATCCTTAAACATTTTTTAAGTTTTTTATTTTCTTTTTTCTTTTTTTAAATCAAGACCTTTATTTTTACCTTGCTTGCTTTTTTTTCTTTTTTTAAATATTGTTACTCTTTTATCCCATTTTTTATTTTAAATTTTAACCCTCTTTTGTTAACTTTTATTTTTTTTATCTATATTAATAATTAAGTCGTATTTTTATGGTATATTTACTTAGTTAATGTTCACACATTTTATTTTAATCACTCGCTTTTATTTTTCTATTTGCTATGTCATCGCTAATTACACTCCATTTGTGTATCCATATATGATTTTTTTTATAAATAAGTATATATTCGTTTATGCTTTGTAAAAATAAATGGTATTTTAAAAATAAATCTAACTTATTTTTTTTAAAGGGAGGCAAATACTCTTTTATTTTAGGGAATTTGCAAAGTGGGGCCCTAACGTGTTGGGTGCGACTTTTCTTTCGAATCTAAATAATCGAATGTGTCATTTCAACTTAATAATCGCTATTTTACTCGTGAATTACATGAATTTACCCATTTTTTTGGAAAGCATTGTTAACAAAATAAAATGTACACTGTTTTTTAAAACACAAATTATTTTAAAAATAAAGCAATGTTCTTAGGAATTCGAAAAATAGTTTCCTATCGTGTTGAGTGCGATTTTTCAGCAAACCTAAATAATCAAACATCTTACTTCAAATTGAAAAATCATCATTTTCACTTGTAAATTACCCGAGTTTATTTATCTCTTTCACAAAACATTTTTAATAAAATATTGTTTTTTCAAAATTGAGGCAACGTCCTTCTACTTTAGGGAATTCGAGAAATTGTGTCTTAACGTGTTGGGTACAATTTTTTCTTTAAACCTAAGTAATTGAACATCTTGTTTAAATTCGACAGATATTCTATATTTTCGAAGATTCGATAATGTTGTGCCCTAATATGTTGAACATGTTTTCTTTCTCTCGATTAATTTGAAACAATAGGGCATTTCTTCACAAAATTCGAATTTAAAAAAAAAACATTAAATGGATCATGCATTTAGGGATCGCATTTTAACTTTTATCCGAATTTTCAATTTTCAACAACCAAAACCACAAGAATCGATTTGGTACCAATTTTGGGCGTTTGAGGGTGTTAATCCTTCCTTACATGTAATAAACTCTCGAACCTATTTTCTGGATTTTGAAGACCAAATTGTTTTTTTCTAAAATAGACTTAAATGTTTTAGGTGATCCAATCACACCGAATTAAAAGATTGGTGGTGACTCCCACTTTCGATTTTAAAAAAATTTTCGAGACTTTTTTTGACAAAAAACAAAAAAATGGTTTCGACAGCTTGGTGACTACACTAGGGACAAAATAAGAGAGTCAAGCCGCGAGTCGATTATTTTTTGTCTTTTTTATTGAAAATTGAGAATTTGATTTAAATTTAATTTGAGATCCTTGCATTTTGTGTTCATATGTTTAATTTTTAAATTTAATTTGTTCATTGACGAAGTGAAGGTTTCATACATTTACATTGATCGTTATTCTACCCCTTAAGTAGAAGTGTGAAACTACACCTTCGTGAGGTCATCACCTCTGTGTAGGATAGTGGATCGCTTTCGGGAATACATCCGTACATATGTTTTCGTGAAGTTTTCACTTCCGTGCAAACATATGGGAAATGTATCCTCCTTAATCGAACTTGTTCGTATGAGTCTATAATGGGTGATGATAAAGGAATCTGCCGATTCAGGTACCCTTACTTTAAAACCCAAACCGCACGTAGTCGACTTTAGGAGCCTACCAAGCATCGCGATAAACCTTTAGCAATCACCCAAATAGGAGAGCCATGTTATTATTTTTGCTTTTAATTGCAATTTTATTGTTAGATTTTATCTCTGTGTTTATCATACTGACTTACTTTGTTTTGTCTTTGTTTTTATTTTTCACATTGCATTTCCGTCATAGAAAATGTGTTGGTTCATACTCGATTACCAAATAGAGAGCTTTGTCATAGAAAACGGATTTCTTGGTAAAGTAGAAGACAACATGGCCGTGTGCTTATGGGCAGAGGAAAAACAACATGAGAAGGGAGATAGCTTAACAGAGGGGCATTTATCAGAATTTTGGGATCATACTCGAGTAAACGTGACCCAAAATAGTGTGCAAGAGTTGAGAGACATTTGAGGTTAGTGGGATGATGAGACAAAGCAAATGTTCTTTAAGGAATACGGAGATTTACCCTACTTACTTGAGGTGAAGATAGACAAGCACCTCTTTCAAGCTCTCACCCAATATTGGAATCCCGCATACAGTTGTTTCACCTTTGGAAGCTTCACCATGACACCTACAGTAGATGAATACACTATATTGATCTGTTGCTTGAGGATTCAAGTCGACAAGTCTTACTCGAGAGCTACATGTGTCCTGACCTTTTTGAAAAGGTTAATGAACATAATCGGGATGAGTGAACAGTGAGTTGCATCTCGGATCAAAGTAAAAGGAGATAACAAGTGTATCACTTGGAAGAGTTTAAGAGATCTGATACTGACACACCCGAACACGAAGAAACTCGTCGAAATTTTCGCTCTAAACATGTATGGGTTAGTTATTTTCCCAAAAGCACTGGGCACATAGAAGATTCAGTTGTTGATCTTTTTGATCGGTTTAGCAAGAGGGTCACGCTAGTCCCAACAATACTCACCGTGACCTTCAGATCGCTAAAGGCTTTTCGAAGAGAATGAGAGGGGAGGTTTATCGGTTGTGCACCACTTTTAATAGTTTGGTTTCACAGTCATTTTTGTAAGATAGAAAAGTTTTCGTACAAAGTATTCTCAGTAGATTATTCGCCTTTGAAAAAATTCATAGTCACACAAAGGGAGTAGAATATATCCGAAGAGAAGTGGATTGCTGTCTTTCAAAATCTTCGGGATGAAGACGTACAATGGAGGGCACCTTGGTTTATCCCAGATGAAATTCTCTACCATTGCAGTAGTTTCGATTAGGTTCCTTTACTCGGAGTATGGGGAGCTGTAGGCTACTCCCCTTTACTTGTGTTAAGGCAGTTCATCCCGTCAACACAAGGTTTGGCCCAGTGCAAGTTCGTATACAAAAGAGATAACTATAAGAATAGGGTCAGAGAAATAGTAAGTGCATGGAAGCAAGTGCAAAGGATGAAGGTGTTTACTGCAAACCCAATGATGACTCCAGAGTACGATTGGTGGAGAAACAAAAGAGTTAATGATAATACTTTAATACCAAATCCAGATGATATCCAACTAATAGAAGAGTACTTGCAAGTGGTTCTGTTAGAATTGGACATTATAAAACAAGACTTTGAAAAGAAGAGCTCGAAATTTGGGAAGAGAAAATAAGTTTTAGAAGAGGAAAAGATGAAGTTAGGATTGGATGTGGATATCCACAAGTTAGAGGCTGAAAAGTTAAGAAAAGGAAAGAATAAAGCCGAAGAAGACTTAGAAGATTTGAAGAAGCATTACAAAAAACTTCATCTATCTATGAGGAATGCTAGGATTGGCAAAACGTCAGAATAATGGTAACAAGAGATTCAAGAATAAAAAGATCGAGTAGAACAATGAAAAGGAACTTCCAAGATGGTTAAGTTCGAGAGAGTACTATAAAAGGGAAATTGCTGGAAATTCATGTAGAGAAGGCTAAACTGAAAGCCCAAATAGTCGAGCTAGAAGCTAGAATAGTTGAGTTAGAAGAGTCTTTACATAGACATCGTAGCCGAAACTCCGTTATAAAACTTAAGGCAAGTCGGGCTGAAAGTAAAGAGTTAAGGAAAAGAGTGGAAGAACTTGAAACCTCATTATAGAATAACGAGATACGAATCGAGATTCTTGAAAGGAATCTAGGAATAAGTGAATGACACTTTCAATAGGCTTAGAGGAAAGTTAAAGATAGAGATTATGTCATAGGCGAAACACTCTCCCAAATGCAAGAAGTGGCTGATCACATGCAAATGCTACCTATTGAAGCTAATATGCTGAGCATGTAATATGAATCAAAATCAAATCGAGGATAAAAACTAGCCGAACTTCTTAGGAAAATTTAAACTTTAGGCATTAGGGCAAAGTCGTTTATGTAATTCGCTTTATGTAAATAAATTTGTCTTCTAGTGAAGTTATTCTAATAGAATTGAATTCAGAATCAATGTCTTGTCTTACATTGCATACATGCATTCATTCACTTTACATTTTCATATTTTAACACAACAACTCTAATTAAATAAAATTTTAAACAGTTAAACCAGAAACCATAGAGAATTCACATCATTACGGTACTCGAAAAGAAATGGATCAAAAAATAGAACGTTTAGAACAAATCTAGAAGGAAATGCAAGAGCAAATGCAAGTGCAGCTGTAAGATCAATTGGTAAAGGTGCAGTAAGATATGATGGACCAAATTGTAGAGTCTCAAATGAGCTTTATAAGTGAACTAACTCAGCTGTTAAGAGAAGGGGCTGATAAAGGAAAAGGTCTTGCTGTAAGTCTTGAGGAGGAAAGTGAGGAGCCTAGATATCTCTAGGCTATACTTCTGTGCATATTCAAGCCCCGCAAGAAATGTACCCACGTGGGGTACCCGTAACAATAAGAGCACAACAACACCTCGACAGCATGTTAGAGCCAACAAATTTCCAAATGGAATCTGGTTCTATTTTCGAAGATAATGTAGCCAATTCTATCGTCAATGCCTTGAATGACGTAGAGGAGACGAAAAGAGCAAGACTTGAGATCCCTAGACAACTAGAGGACAAATACAAATGGTTCGAAGAAAAAGTAAAAATGATAGAAGGTGCTGATACCTTCTATGGGATTGATGTTAAGGAGTTAAGCCTTGTCTTAGACCAAGTACTCCCTCCGAAATTCAAAACACCTGATTTTGATAAATACAACGGGACCAGTTGCCCCGAGGCACATATTACTATGTTATGTAGGAAGATGACTGGGAATATCAATAATGACCAGTTATTAATACACTACTTCCAGGATAATCTAGCGAGATCTACTATAAAATGGTATAATCAATTGAGTCGTGCCAAAATAAACTCATGGAAAGATCTAGCACAAGCATTTATGAGACAAGACAATCATGTAAATGACATGGCACCTGATAGACTGACCCTGTAGTAGATGGAGAAAAAGTCAAATGAGAGCTTCCGACAATACGCCTAAAGATGGAGTGACATAACGACTTAAGTATAACCATCAATGTTGGAAAAAGAAATTGCTATGTTGTTCGTTAATACTCTGAAGGCTTCGTTTATTAACCATATGCTAGGAAGAGTTACCAAGAGTTTTTTCAATATGGTCATGTTGGGGGAAATGATCGAGAATGCAATCAGAAGCGAAAAGCTCTATTCAGGGAAAGGTGTTAACAGGGCAGCCCTTAGGAAAAAGTAAAATAAGATCAATAACACAAACCTGTACAAGACGAATTATTCGAAGCCAAAGGTAATGGCACGCCCAAGACAACAGTATATAACTATTAAAGAACTTCGAGGCAGGGGTTGGCTTGAAGATGAATACAAAATTCACTCTCATCCTTGTGACGTACAAAGAACTATACCAGAAATTGTTCGATAAGCACGTCATATCACCAGTCCATCTAAAACCACTACTGTCGCCATTCTAAAACTTCGAGGCAGGGGAAATGGTACGATGCAAACGCCCGATGTGAGTATCATGCAGGAATAGTCGGGTATGCAAGTGAGAATTGAGCGACCTTAAAAAGGCAGATTCAACATTCAAGGACCATGCAAGTCCCAATGTAGTAGGGAATCCATTACCCAATTATTCCGATCAAGAGGTAAATACAATAGTCGGAGGAAAAAGTAGAAAGATCAAAACCCATGTTAAGAAGGTGAGATCATCGTTGAAATGGGTTTGGTGTGAGATGGTCAAAGTGGGTTTGAACACCCAAAGTTCAGGCAAAGTAGTAAGAATATGATACTATTGTGAGTTCCACGATAATAAAGGACATGAAATCCAAGAATACGACGAGTTCAAAACCATTGTACAAGGTTAAATGGATAATAAAGAGTTAGAATACATTGAAGAAGATGAAAAGGTAGAAGAAATATGCGCTTCCAAAGAGGCACAACCAAAAGAACGTTTGGGGTCAACCACCCAATGATAATCATCTCCCGACCGAGGTGCGACGAAACTGGAGAAAGAGCAGTGCCCAAAGTAATAATCCAAAATCTCGTAGTCTTTCCCTATAATTATAGTAAAAGGGTACCTTGGAATTATGATTGTAACGTGATGATATCAAGAGGTGAAAAATTCCAAAGCTATATCAAAAGGAGCTCAATATGTGAGTCTTATCACATGTAATGGAAAGAACTATGACCTCATAAGTACGAAAAATGAAACATTTGAGGGGGTAACCCTAGGAGAGCCCAAAAAAAGAAAGACTGATGGACCTAAGTCATTAATCAACAAGCCAGTAATAAAAAAAAAGCTAGGGAATTCTTGAAATTCGTAAAGCACAATGAATATAGCGTGGTGGAATAGTTGCACAAGCAGTCAGCTCGCATATCAATTTTAACACTATTATTAAGCTCGGAAGCACATCGTAACGCACTAATGAAAGTGTTGAATGAGACCTATGTAGTTGACGATATCTTAGTGAACAAACTAGATCGATTGGTCAGTAATGTAAGCGCTGATAACTTTGACGATAAAATACCCCTAGGAGGTATGGGGTCGACAAAAGTATTACATATCACCACCCACTATAAAGGTTACACATCACCTGGTGTATTGATCAATAATGGTTTAGCTCTAAACATTCAGCCGTTAACCACACTGAAAAGGTTGTTGATCGATAGTTTTCACATGAAGGCATGTCATAATATAGTGAGAGCATTTAATGGAACAGAAAGAAAGGTAATGGATAGGATCGAGATACCATTATTAATCAGTTTAAACTCATATGAAGTACACTTCTTGGTAATGGATAGCAAACCAAGCTACAATTGCTTGCTTAAGAGATCATGGATCCATTCAGTAGGGGCAGTACTGTCATCACAACACCAGAAATTGAAATTGGTGACTGAAGGTCGATTGGTCATAATAAATGTTGAAGAAGATATAATTGCATCAATAGTAAATGATGCTCCCTATATCGGAGCGAACGAAGAGGCCTTGGAATGTTCTTTTCGATCCTTGGAATTTGTTAACGTAATCTTCATTGCCGAAGGAAGAAAGATCCCCACACCCAAAATATCATAAAACACAAGGATGGGTCTGCAAATGACGGTCTAGAAAGGAACGTTAACAGAAAAGGGACTTAAAAGATATCTCTAAGGGAGGATCAATGTGCCAACATTGGTAGATAAACGAGATCGCTTTGGGCTGGGGCACAAATCAGATATGATGGAGAAGAAAAAAGAGTTGGAGAAGAAGCAAAAGAAAAGAAGAGCACGTTTAGTCGGGGAGGAAATCAGATGGGAGCTAATGGTTTTTCCCCATATATCAAAAACGTTCATATTAGAGGGAATAATCAATTCAAGGTTAAAATTGGAGGAGAAGGAGAGGAGAATGATTGAAGTAGTAGGAATAATGAAGGATTTAAACATCAACGCTATGTTTGAAGAAGGAAATGAAGAAAGAAGCCTCTGGGAAATTCATCCTTACACCCTCGGGAGTACTCTAAACAACTAGACTGTAGAGGAACTCCTTGTAGTTTTTAGACCCTCTTTAGAGTAATGCTCAAAACACATCTACTGCTCTAGGCCTAAGAGTAGTAAGAATATTTGTAAAAGAGCCCATTATCATTATCGGTTATTTTAATAAAAATGTGTTTCCTATCACATTTCGAATTCTATTTATTTTTACCAAGTTTGACAAATATTATTATTCAATTTGACAAGTATTTTTACCCTTGTCAAAATGTTATTTTCATTCATAATCATACCATATAATCAATCATTCTTAAATTCAGTAGTATCTTTGGATCTCCTATTATCCCTCTAATAGGTCTTTTGATATCAATGATATGAGCGACACTATTATTGACTCAGAGCCCATTTTTGAGCAAGATATGTTTTCAGAGAAATTTTAGGACTTTGAAGAGAACCAAGATTGTAACTTGTCTCTCGATTTGTTATGAATGGTAGAGCAAGATGAAAAACAAATCTTGCTGCATAAAGAGTGAGTAGAAATCGTGAGTTTGGGAAATGAGGAAGAAAAGAAAGAAGTAAAAATCAAGACGAGCATTTTCATAGAAACAAGGTAGGATCTTATTAAGTTGCTCCAAGAGTTCAAAGATGTTTTTGCATGGTCTTATCAAGATATGCCTGGGTTAAATACCGATATTGTGGTACATAGACTCCCTATAAAGGCTGGTTTCCTCCAGGTGGTTAAGTATTCTAAATGTGTAGCTAATATAGTCCTGATCCTTAAGAAGGATGAAAATGTACGAATGTGCGTCGATTATTGGGATTTGGACAAGGTAAGCCTGAAGGATAATTTCTCGTTGCCTTATATTGATACCATAATTGATAACCCGACGGATCATTTATTGTTCTCCTTCATGGATGGTTTCTCTGGATACAACCAGATAAAAATGGATCCTGAAGATATAGAGAAAACCACCTTCGTCACGATGTAAGGAACATTCGATTATAAGGTGATGCCGTTTTGACTTAAGAACGCGGGAGCAACATATTAAAGAGCTATGGTAACCTTATTTCATGATATGATGCTCAAAGAGATTGAGGTTTACGTTGATGATATGATTGCAAAATCTTGAAACGGGGAAGAACATGTGGAAGTCTTAAAGAAACTATTCTTAAGGTTGAGGAAATACCAGCTAAAGTTAAACCCAGCTAAATGCACCCTCAGAGCTATTTCAGGCAAATTTTTAGGCTTCGTGGTCAGCAAGAGAGGTATTGAGATTGACCTAGATAAAGTCAAAGTCATATAAGAGTTATCACTACCGTGCACTCAAAAAGAAGTTTGAGTTTTCATAGGGAGATTAAATTATATCGCAAGATTCATTTCACGATTAACCGAGAAATGTGACTCAATCTTCCGGCTTCTCAAGAAACATAACCTAAGTGTGTGGGATAAGGAATGCCAGATGACCTTTGACAAGATCAAACATTATTTGTCAAATGCGCCAATTTTAGTACCATTAAGCTCCAACAGACAGTTGATCTTATATCTAGCAATCTTTGAGAATTCTATGGGATGTGTGCTAGGCCAACATCACGAGTTTAGAAGAAAAGAAAGAGCGACATATTACCTAAGTAAAAAGTTCACTAACTGTGAAACAAGGTATTCGCGTTATAATACAATATTGTATTACCTAGATAAGAAGTTATCTAGTTTGGACCACTCGAGATTAAGGCAATATATGTTGTATCATACAACTTGGTTGATCTCAAAATTAGATCTCTTAAAATACATGATGGAGTCGACCGCACTAAATGGGAGAATGGCTAGATGACAAATCTTACTTTCCGAATTTAATGTAGTTTATGTGAATCAGAAGACAGTAAAGGGAAGAGCAATAGCAGACTTTCTAGCCAGCAAAGCTCTAGAGGATTATGAGCCCTTAAATTCTGATTTCCCAAATGAAGACCTAATGTATGTAGCAACCACCAAGGAAGGAGCTCCAAAAGAACATACTTGGAGGCTAAATTTTGATGGCACCTGGTATCACCAGAAGGTGACTATTATCTTTTTCTAGTAAGCTCGACTTCGACTGAACAAATAACATGTCCAAATATGAAGCATGTATCATGGGAATCCATGCAACCATAGAACAAGGATCAAAATTCTGTAAGTATACGAAGATTTTGCACTAATAAAGCTCAAAAGAGAATGAGAAACAAGAGACTCTAAGTTAATTGACTATCAAAGGTTGGTTCTCGAGTTAATCAAAGAGTTTGATGACATTACATCCCATTAACTTCCACGAGATGAAAACCAAATGGCTGACGCTCTGGCTACTTTTGCCTCAATGATTAAAGTAAACAAGCTAAAGGATGTAAGGTCTATTCAAATGAGCATTTATGAGGCTCCTGCCCACTGTTAAAACATCGATGAAAAAGAAAGGGATGACCATCCTTGGTACCAAAACATCTTATATTATGTAAGAGACTGCAAATACCCAGAGCAAGCTACTGTGAATGATAAGCGAACATTGAGAAGACTAGAAATTGATTATGTCTTGGATGGAGACATTCTATATAAAAGGAGGAAAGATCAAGTATTTCTAAGATATATTGATGCTAGGAAAATCCTGGAAGAAGTTCATAATGGTGTTTGTGGGACGCATGCCAATGGTTTCATAATGGCTCGACAAATAATGAGATTTGGCTACTACTGGTCCACTATGGAAAGTGACTACATCAACTATGCCAAGAGGTGTCACAAATGTCAAATTTATGGGGATAAGATCCATGTACCGCTTCACCTCTTCATGTCATGACTTCCTCATGGTTCTTTCTATGTGGGGCATGGATGTCATTGGACCAATTTCACCAAAAGCTTCTAATGGACATCAATTCATCTTTGTGGTCATTGACTACTTCACCAAATGAGTAGAAGCTGCTTCCTACGCCAATGTTACAAAAATTACAGTTAGTAAATTCCTGAAAAGAGAAATCATATGTCGATATTGGAAGCCAGAAAGGATTATATCTTACAATACTTTGAATTTGAACAACAGAACGATAACGGAGGTCTATAGTTAGTTCAACATCAAACATCATAATTCATCTCCATATTGCCCAAAGATAAATGGAGCAATAGAAGCAACCAACAAGAACATCAAGAAGATCATTAGGAAAATGATAGACTTATAAGGATTAGCACGAGAAGTTACCATTCGCCCTTTATGCTTATAGAACTTCTATTAGGGCAACACTGTTCTCATTAGTCTATGGGATGGAAGTAGTTTTACCTATTTAAGTGGAGATTCATTCTCTCCGAGTCTTGTCATAATTAAAACTAGATGAAGCAGAATGGATCCAATCCAGATACGATTAGCTGAATCTGATTGAAGAGAAGAGATTGAAAGTTGTCCATCATGATCAAATGTACCAGAAACGAATGATGCGAGCTTACAACAAAAAGGTTCACCCCAGAGAATTTCATGAGGGAGATCTGGTTCTAAAGAAGATACACCCTATACAAAAGGATTTCCAAGGAAAATGGACGCCCAACTGGGAAAGACTTTATGTGGTGAAGAAAGTATTATCTGAAGGAGCTCTCATATTGATCGAAATGGATGGAAAAGAGCTCCACAACCCTATGAGTTCAAACTCAGGGAAGAAATATTTCACCTAAAAAAAAGGGAGAGGTCAAGATGAAAACTTGTAAAGGGAATCTTGAAATCAAAGGGGTTTTGAGTTGAAAACCCGAAAAAGGACGGCTCAAATTTGGAACAAAGAATGGACGTATGATGATCGCGGAACGTTACACCTAGGGGCATAAACAAAGCACTCCAAGCCTCCTAACACATATTAAGCACAGAGTAGGTCTCATCAAGTCTGCCTAAGAAGCTCATACATTGATATTTAGGGCACCTGATTTTGTTTAGTTCACTTTGTACTTGACAATTCTTTTAACAAATGTCCGCCACTTTCAGTCTCTTCTTCCATTCGAGCTTTGTCTCCAATAAAATTCAACTTTGTTTACCTCATGACTTTGTCCAAGCATTGTTGCATTAAAATAACATATAATGGATTAATGTGATAAAACTCACCAATCTCTTAACCCGATCATGTGGCAGATTGAAGACACACCAATCTCTTACCCTAATCATGAAGTAGATTGAATACAATCCAATCTCTTACCCCGATCATGGGGCAGATTGAAGACACATCAATCTCTTACCTTGATCATGGGGCAGATTGAATCATCCAATGTTTTACCTTAATCAAAAGGCAGATTGAATCATCCAATCTTTTACATTAATCAAAAGGTAGATTGAAGACACACCAATCTCTAACCTCGATCATGGGGCAGATTGGAAACACACAAATCTCTTACCCCGATCATGGGGCAGATTGAAAACACATCAATCTCTTACTCGATCATGGGGCAGATTGAAGACACACCAATCTCTTACCACAATCATGGAGCAGATTGAAGACAATCCAATCTCTTTCCCCAATCATAGGATAGATTGAAGACACACCAATCTCTTACCCCGATCATGGGGTAGATTGAAGATAATTCAATCTCTTACCCCGATCATTGGGCAAATTGAAGATAGGTTGTGAAGAGAAGACAATATCTAGTAGGACCAGGTGAAATTGGTCTTTCTGGAAGTCTTTGTTTCATTCTCGTTACAAGAAAATGAGCAAAAATAGGCAGCTGTAACACCCCAATTTCACCCGACCCAATAAATGAAGCCCAAACCAGATAAAATAAATAAAAAATTTTATTTATTTATGAAAATCCATTTTACATATCCAAATTAAAACCCCAAAAAAAAATATATACAATCCCAATACCCAATTACTTAAACCTAATCCTAATCCAAACTAGTTCATAACCTTAACAAAAAAAGGATACCCTAAATCTACCTTAGGCTACCAGCACCGCTCCTCTCCACATCAGCGCGTGCCATGTCAGCGCCACGTCAGCCAAGTGACTCCTAAATTGCAGACCCCTCATTTGCTAACCTTTGACCTCTTAGCTCTAGAAGTCTCCTCATCTGCCCCTTGCATTGAAATGGCAAAGGTGCTCCTTTCAATGCCGTTGACTTCGACGAAGCTTTTGCCACCAGCACGAAAATGATACCTACCAAAAAGAAGAACAGGCAGAAGCAGAAGCAAGAACAGAGTAAGCAAATACTATTATTTTGTAATTTATTTCGGTTATAAATAAGCCTAACCACCAGATCTATAATTTTTACACAGAAATACAAAAAGAAAGAAATCAAAAAACAAAAGAGCAATCGAGATTTAAGGTAAATAAATGTTGTATTTTTTATTTTCATATATCCATATATTTCGAAATAGGCATTTAAATATAAAAAAATTAAAATATTAACAAAATATATCTAGATCTATAATTTTTTATTTTCAGATCTATAAATGTTGTATGTTGCGACTTTTCTTTCGAATCTAAATAATCGAATGTGTCGTTTCAACTCAATAATCGCTATTTTACTCATGAATTACATGAATTTACTCATTTTTTGCAAAGCATTATTAACAAAATAAAATGTACACTGTTTTTTAAAACACAAAAATTGTTTTAAAATAAAATAATTTTCTTAAAAATTCAAAAAATAGTTCCCTAATGTGTTATGTGCAATTTCAAACCTAAATAATCAAACATCCTATTTTAAATTGAAAAATTGCCATTTTCACTTGTAAATTACCCGGGTTTATTTATCTCTTTCACAAAACATTTTTAATAAAATATTGTTTTTCCAAAATCGAGGCAACGTTCTTTTATTTTAGGGAATTCGAGAAATTGTGCCATAACGTGTTGGGTACAATTTTTTCTTTAAACCTAAGTAATTGAAAATTTTGCTTAAATTTGACAAATGTTCTCTATTTTCGAAGATTCGAGAATGTTATGCCTTAACGTGTTGGATATAACTTTTTTCTCTCGATTAATTTGAAACAAAGGGCATTTCTTCACAAAATTCGAATTTAAAAAAAAAAAAAAAACATAATGACAAAATTAGACCGTTTGGGTGTTTGGTCATTTTGGCCCTTATGTTTTCTTTTGGCTCACTTTCATACATAACCTTTTTTCTTAATCAAATTGATCATTTTTTAACGGTTTTGCTGATGTGGCCGTTAAGGGACTAACGACACTGATGTGATAATTTTTTTTCACGGGGACACTGCCACGCATGCAACTATTGTCGTGGCATATAAGACAAAATATGCCACGTCAACAAAAAAATTAATTATTTTTGTAAAACATAAATTTTTTAAAATATTTTAAAATTAATTTAAAATTATTTTTTAAATATAAAATTATTAAAATCATCATCTGAGTCATTTTTTCTTTTCCCCTTCCCCTTCTCCTTCTTCTTATTTTCCTTTCGATGGGTTTTTTTCTGGGTTTTTTTTTCTGTTCCCTTTCCCCTTCTTATTTTCCTTTCTCTTATTTGCCTTTTCTGGATAGATTTCGATAGACTTTGCTTATTCTGATCTGGGTTTTCTTATTTAGGTTAAGATTCCTTTTTCATTTTTTTATTGAGGTAAGTACTTAGTCATGGAGTCCCTTGCTATTCATGATACTTATTTGGATTTGTTTCAAGTTTTGGTGAAGGGTTTCTATCTTTCAAATCACTAGAGTTGGTTCTACTTTCATTTGAAGCCATTTCATTTTCAAATCTCTTCTATCACCCCGTTTCATTGTCTATTGTTAAACTTTGATTGATAAAAAAAATATGGGATTTTGCTGTTAAAACTTTACAGAAAATCATCTTCAGAGAACAAATTTTCTTGGTATGGTGAGAAAGAAAGCTTATATTTTTTACAGTCATGAAATTTATTATAACAAAGAGTGGAATCTTATTGAAGGTAGTGGCTAAAGAGTTTTATTGGTACCATGTAGAACTTCAAAAAGAGAAAAAAAAGTTGGTGTTTGGTTGATGGGAAAATGTAAGAAAATCTGGGAATTTTTTGTTGTTGAAGAAGGAGATGAAATTGGAAATAAAAATTATTTAATTTATAATAATCATTTTTTTTTTCAATTTGGTGTTTATGTAATTTGGTTTCTAATGATTATAAGTTGAAGCTTTTGATTGTCAAGGAAAATGAGATTGATTGTTTAAAGAATTTCTTGGATTCAATTCTTGGAAGGAGAGAGGGAAGGGGAAGGGGAAAGGGAAGAGGGAAGGAGAACAGAAAAAAATCCAAAAAAACCTTAATGATGATGATTTTAATAATTTTATATTTAAAAAATAATTTAAAATTAATTTTAAAATATTTTTAAAAAAAATTAATTTTTTTGCTTACGTGGCATATAAGACATTATATGCCACGTCAGCAATTGCATGCGTGGTAGTGTCCACGTGGCAAAAAAATTACCACGTCAGCATCGTTAAACCCTTAACGGCCACGTCAACAAGACTGTTAAAAAATAATCAATTTGACCTAAAAAAAGTTATGTATGAAAGTGAGCCAAAAAAAAAACCATAAGAGCCAAAGTGACCAAACACCAAACGTTAGGGACTAATTTTGTCATTATGCCAAAAAAATTTAAATGAATCGTGCATTTAGGGATCACATTTTAACTTTTATCCGAGTTTTCATTTTCAATAGCCAAAACCGCAAATAATCGATTTGTAATCAACTTTGGGCGTGTGAGGGTGTTAAACCTTCCTCACATATAACTGACTCCTGAACCTATTTTATGGATTTTGAAGGTCAAATTGTTTTTTTCTAAAATAGACTTAAATGTTTTAGGTGGTTCAATCACACTGAATTAAAATATTGGTGGCGACTCCCACTTTCGATTTTAAAAATATTTTCTAGATTTCTTTTTTACAAAAAACAAAAAAAAAATGGTTTCGACAATAAGCAACTAGAACCAAAAAACCAACATATCAAGCATAATGACATAAAAGTATTCCCTTGCATGTTGCTCTAAACACTGTTGCACTCTGTTGTAAGTTACGGAAGAAATAGAAAAGATGCAAAACGGGAATGAAAAGAAAAAGAAATTCTGAAAACCCAATTATAACAGCCCGATTTTCAGTGGTGTCGAAAACAATGGTTTTAGGACCACATCTCAGACGAGTCGAGTCGTAAATTTATTTATTTTGAATATTTCTGGTGATATATGCATCATATGAACTTAGGATTTGAAAATTTCATATATTAAATAGTTAATTGAATAGAAAGAACTAAATCATAAAAAGGGTAAAAGTATAGATGTTTAAGTAGAAGGACCAAATGAATAAAATAACCAAATGGATATTAGTTAATGGATTGACATGGTTTAAATTAAGTATAAATAAATTTAATTAAGATTAAAAATGATTAATTAAAGCTTAATGATGAAAGTCTCAATAATTACAAAAATGTCATTACTATATATATAAAATTAAAAGAAAAGAAATTGATTTTCATTTCATTTTCTTCTCCTTTCTTCTTCACACGGAAACAAGAGAGAAAAGTTAGGATTTTCAATTCAAATCATTGAGCTTTGGTTTGGGTAAGCAAACCTTGATCGTATTTGGTAATTTTTATATTTTTGAGTCCGTATCAATTTAATCTAGCTTATGCAATAACTAATTTGTGAATTTTTCAAATGTTAGAAAACTTGTCATTGTTGAATTTTCTTGTTCTTGGATGTTTTTGATATATTTGAATGTTTGATACTTGAGTTAAATCTTTTTGTAAAGTGATTTTTGATGAAATTAGAGTTAAAGGACTAAAATGTGAAATTGGTGAAATTTCATATATTGTTGTGAAAATAGATATATATATATATATATATATATATATGGGTTGGGTAAGTACCCAAGAGAATTCGTCTATGGTTGTTGTGTAAGAGAATGGTTATTTTATATGTTTTGTGTTGAAAAGACTAGATTAAATAAAGAGAAATTAGTAGGGGTAAAATCGTAATTTTCCTAAAAGGACTAAATTGTGTTAGATGACTAAATTATGTAATTTAATGTGAAAATTGAATGATTTGTGAATGTAGACTACGATCTTTCTACTGACTGTGGAAAAAGGAAATTAGCAGATTAGTCCTTGAAGTCTTTCTTAGATTACAATTCAGTCTGGTAAGTTCGTAATGTCAAATTCTTATTGATAACTATTTATAACTGTCTTTTTAATGATTGTTGAAAATGAGAAACATCGAGACGAGAATTCCTCGACCTTGTGCCAAAGATAGAAAATAGTCCGATGGTTGAGATCTTACATTTGTTGTGAATTCTCTATAGCAACGTGAGTCACCGTAAGGTGAATAGAATCCGATAATATATTACAGGCCTTACAATGGCTGAGATTCATGCTTATTGCATGTTCTCGTCAGCTTAGTGTGAGCAGCATCGTAGGGAGCAGATATACCATATTGATGGTTAAGAATAACATCGTATACTGGTAACAGGCATGACCCTTAGGTCAATATGGAGCAAATGAGCAACATGACCTTTGTGTCAACAGGGAGTAAAACGAATAACGACCCTTAAAGTTCAGTTGTGCTGACTTGACAGATTTGTAGAGTTGTTTATCTCATAAGACTTGGTAAATTGATGAACTTGCGAACTTATTAAGCTATATAGCTTACCAATGAAATTGTTGTTGTTTAGGGAGCTCAATCAGTAGTATTTACATCACTCGATTATTTGGCATGTAATAGGATGTTATTAACATTTAATATGGAACCAAAGATGTTGAAATCTTACTATTTTGATTTTGTAAATGCATGAAGTATAACTTTGATGCTTAGGCTTATAATGCTTGTAAAGACATAGAAGTTATGGGTCTGTTGTAATGTTTTAATGCATAACTTAAATGGGTTGTATTTAAGGTATTAAACTTGTGTCTTGGCATCATTAATGAAATTCTGCATACTTATTTCGGTAAAATTATTGCATGTATCGGTAGAAGTACAGGGTAGGAGAGAGGTTGTTCTCTGAATTGGATTGTATCAGTAGTTGAATTACAAGTGTTGGTAGTTCATGGTATTGATGTATCAATAGTATGTAAGCTTGTATCAGTAGAAGTTGCAAGGAGTGGATTTTTGCTCTCTAGAGTTTTTGGTATCGATAGTTGCATGACTTGTATTGGTAGAAATTATACTTGTATCGATAGAACTAGTACAGGTACCAGTAGAAATCTGCACAGTTTTAAAATTGTTCATTGAATTGACTACTACCGATACTTGACCCTCAGATACCGGTAGAAGTCCCCTAAAATGTTGGAAGTACCATCTTTACCCTTGATAAAATTGTGTTATGTTGAGATATTATTTTAAATTGTGAGAAATGATTGTGTTGAATAAAGATGCAAATAGTCGGCTATTTGTAAAAGATGACTAGTATAAAATGAATAGTAGACACCGGAATCTTAACTGACGACGATGTACGATATTTGGGTGTTACGTTTAGTGGTATCAAAGCTTTCAGTTTAGTCATTTCTTGGACTATAATGACAGTGTTTTATGTTTTAGAAGTACATGCCAAATGAGCATATGATAGTGTGATATAGATGGATCTGATCTAATTATAGTTCTTGCAGATAACGTGAGATGTTTGACTCAGAAAGGGAGGAAACCAATGAAGTGAACAGTAATGTCCCGACTAATGATTCTGGGGCAAGTCATGGGGCACTGATATTACCGATGATAGAAAATGAAGTAAAGAATATATTCTTCGAACTGATGGGACAGTGGTTCTCGAAGTTCATGAGAAATAATCCGATGACACCACCTCTTTCACCTCCTGTCGTACAACCTGCCGCCCGACCAGTAGTGCCTCTAGCTATGCCTCCACCTCTTCTAGTGGTGGAATAGAGACGTATGGTGCAGAAAATTTTCAAGAAAACATAGAAGATGATTTTAGCAGTGATGCTTGAGAATGAAGTTACCTGGGAATTTTTCCAAACAAAATTCAGAAAGAAATATGTCAGCAAAAGGTATTTAGACAAGAGGAAGAAAAAGTTTCTAAAATTGAGACAGGGGAATAAGACAGTCGCAGAATATTAACGAGAATTCGTACAACTCAGTAAGTCTACCTGAGAAATTGTACCGACAGATGAAGCAATGTGTGTCCGCTTTGTAGACGGGATGAATAACGAGATCAAGATGATGGTAGGAAGGTTCGAGCTGCGACTGTTTGTGATTCTCGTGGATAGAGCTCAAAAGATGGAAGAAATTTACCACAACAAGAGATAGAGGGAGAAGAGGTTTCGAGAATCTGAGAGAAAGAACATCCCAGAACTTTTTCTATATCGCCATAGAAGAAATTTAAAGAAAATGAAATTCGCGGAGCAACTTCTTCTGTGTTTTTGAGCAGGAGTAAATTGGGACTACCAGAGTCTAAATTTCAGAACCGTCCTACAACCAGTGTAGGCAGTGTCCCAAATGTGCCAAACTCATCATGTGATCATTGCGGAAGGTATCATGAAGGTGAGTGTCAAAAGATAAAAGAGGCTTGTTATCGATGTGAGGGCACAGATCATTTTATGCGAAACTGCCCGATGGCTTCGGAGGTAAAAGAAAACCAGAATGTGAAAACCCTTATTTCACCATCAAAAGATAAATGCCTAAGATAGAGCAGCAGTGTAGGTGAAAATCAAGGCGACAACAGGGGTACTGTAATCGGGTCTGAGGCACGGACATCCGCTATCAGAGCTAGAGAAGAAGCTACCGCTCTTGATGTGGCGACTACCATATTTTATCTTTTTAATGATATTGTATGTGCTTTGATTGAACCAGGGTCAACTAATTCATATATTTGCACTAATTTAGCCACTAATAAGAAATTGGTAGTTGAATCGACTGAATTTGATGTGCAAGTCACAAACCCTTTGGGTCATAGTGTCATTGTTAACTTGGTATGTCGTAAATGTCCACTGAAAGTTTAGGGCTGTGAATTTTCTGCTGATATAACGCTATTGCCCTTCACTGAGTTTGATGTGATCTTGGGTATCGATTAGTTATCTGAGAATGATGCGATAGTAAGTTGCAAGCAAAGACTGATTAGTTTGAAATGTTCGACAGGTGAGGTAATCACAGTGGAATCCGATAGGTTGAACAGTGAAACCAGAGTGATTTCAGCTATTTCAGCACAGAAGATGATTCATGGAGGTTGTAAAGCATTCCTGGCATACATACTTGATATTTGGGACTCGAGAACAGAATTAGATCAGGTACCAGTTGTTCAAGAGTATACAGATGTGTTTTCGAAAGAACTATCGGGTTTGCCACCTGTAAAAAAGCTTGAGTTCGGCATTGATTTGATACCTGGTACCGCTTCGATCTCTATTCCACCATACAGAATAGCATCGACCGAAATGAAAGAATTGAAAGCTCAGCTGCAAGAATTACTAGACAAAGGGTTCATATGACTTAGTATGTCACCATGGGGTGCGCCCGTACTATTCGTGAAAAAGAAAGATGGATCGATACGGATGTGTATAGACTACAGGCAGCTAAATAAGGTGACGATTAAGAACAAGTATCCATTACCTCGGATCGATGAGCTATTTGACCAGTTAAAGAACCGTGTTCTCCAAAATAGACCTTCGATCAGGTTATTATCAGATACGGATGAAAGATTATGATATAATGAAAACGACATTCAGAACTCGGTACAGACATTATGAGTTTTTAATTATGCCATTTGGGTTGACTAATGCTCTCGCAGCATTTGCGTTGACTATTAGTGAAAAAGAAAGATGGATCGATGCGGATATGTATAGACTACAGGCAGCTAAATAAGGTGATGATTAAGAACAAGTATCCATTATCTCGAGTCGATAAACTATTTGACCAATTAAAGGGTGCAACCGTGTTCTCCAAAATAGACCTTCGATCAGGTTATTATTAGATGTGAGTGAAAGATTATGATATAATGAAAACGACGTTCAGAACTCGGTATGGACATTATGAGTTTTTAATCATGCCATTTAGGTTGACTAATGCTCCCACAACATTTATGGATAGGTTTGTGGTTGTGTTTATTGATAACATATTGATTTACTCTAAGACAGAATCAGAGCATGCTCAGTATTTGAGAGAGGTTTTACGGATTTTACGAGAAAAGTAGTTGTATGCAAAATTTAGTAAATGTGAATTCTGGCTTCGAAAAGTTATATTTTTTGGGTCACGTAGTATCTTTGGAGGAATACGTGTCGATTCAAGAAAAGTCTCAGCTATTCTCGATTGGAAGGTACCGAAGAACGTCTCTGAGGTACGCAGTTTTTTGGGACTGGTAGGTTATTATCGTCGGTTCGTGAAAGACTTTTTCATCATAAGCTTGCCGATGACGAGGTTGCTATAGAAAAACATTCAATTTGTGTGGTTTGAAAGTGTCAACAAAGTTTTAACCGGTTAAAAAAGTTGTTAACTAAAGCTCCAGTGTTGACGCAACTAGAGTCGGGAAAAGAGTTCGTTGTTTGCAATGACTCATCTTTAAGCGAATTGGAGTGTGTTTTGATGCAAGATGGGAAAGTGGTAGCTTATGCTTCCCGACAGTTGAAACCGTATCAAAAGAATTATCCGACTCATGATATGGAGTTAGCTGCCCTAGTTTTTGCATTGAAGATTTGGCGACACTACCTTTATGGGGAGAGATGTCATATATTTACAGATCACAAAAGTTTAAGATATCTGATGACACAGAAGGAGTTGTATTTGTGACAACACTGATGGTTAGAGCTGTTAAAAGACTATGACCTTGTGATCGATTATCATCCAGGTAAGGCTAATGTTATAGCGGATGGCTTGAGTCGAAAATCGATGTTTGCTTTGAGAGCAATGAATGCCCATCTTTCATTGGAAGGCGATGGTTCTATCACTATAGAGCTTAGGACGAAGTCGTTATTTCTACAGCAGATTCAAAAATTACAGAAAAATGATCCAAAGCTGATAGCAAAAAGGTTCATATTTGATACAGAGTGATACTACTACAAGGTTCACAGTTGATACAGAGGGTATGTTGTATTACAGAGGCAGGGTATGTATTCCGAACAATTCATATTTGAGATGAGACATTCCAGCAGAGGCTCATAGCATCACTTATTCCATACACTCGAGGAGTGTGAAAATGTATAATGACCTGAAGAAATTGTATTGGTGGTCAGATATGAAACAAGATATTTTAGAGTTTGTGACTAGGTGTCTTATATGTCAGCAGGTGAAAGTCGAACACCAGGTGTCATCTGGGTTACTACAGTCGATTTCCATTCTGGAGTGGAAATAAGAAAGATTTACAATGGATTTTATCATAGGACTTTCGGTAACACCGAGAAAGAAAGATTCAATCTGGGTAATTGTAGATTATCCACTTGAGAGACTGGCCGGGCTATACGTGTCTGAAATAGTTCGACTACACTAGGTACCAGCCTCTATCATTTTCGACAGGGATCCACGCTTTACCTCGAGATTTTGGTGTAAGCTACATGAAGCTTTAGGGACTAGGTTGAATTTTAGTACGGCATATCATCCGTAAACGGATGGTCAGTCAGAGCGAGTGATACAAATTCTTGAGGATATACTACGATATTGTAGACTTGAGTTTGAAGGAAGCTGGGAAAAGTGTCTATCGTTGGTTGAATTTGCATATATTAATAGCTACCAATCTAGCATTAAAATGGCACCATTTGAAGTATTATATGGTCGGAAGTGCAGGACACCTCTGTACTAGTCGGAATTGAACGAGTCTAAGTTAATTGGAACTGATTTGGTTCATGAAACTGAGGACAAGGTGTGGGTAAGTCGTGATTGTTTAAAAGCAGCATCTGATCGACAGAAGTCGTACGCAAATCTTAAAAGGAAAGATATAAAATTTGTTGTAAGAGACAGAGTTTTCCTGAGAGTTTCACCTTGGAAAAAGGTGCTATAGTTCGGCCGAAAAGGAAAGTTGAGTCAATGGTTTATTAGGTCGTATGAGATTATAAAACAGGTTGGTCTTATTAGCATATAAGTTGATTTTACCGCCAGAATTGGAGAAGATCCATAATGTATTTCATGTTTCGATGCTGAGACGATACAGATCAGATCCCTCACATGTGATTACACCCATGGAAGTTGAGATCCAGTCGGATTTGTCATATTCAGAAGAACCGATTAGAATACTATTTAGCGAAGTAAAAGAATTGAGGAACAAAAAAGTACCGTTGGTGAAAGTATTATGGGATCGTCACGGGTTAGAGGAAGCCAATTAAGAGACAGAGGCTTCGAAAAGGTCACAATATCCTAACTTGTTTACTGGTAAGAAATTTGGGACGAAATTTCCTTAAGTGGGAGAGTTGTAATAGCCCAATTTTTAATGGTGTCGAAAACAGTGGTTTCGGGACCACTGCTCTGACGAGTCGAGTCGTAAATTTATTTATTTTGAATATTTTTGGTGATATATGTATCGTATGAAATTATGATTTGAAAATTTCATAGATTAAATAGTCAATTGAATAGAAAGGACTGAATCATAAAAAGCGTAAAAGTATATATGTTTAATTAGAAGGACCAAATGAACAAAATAACCAAATGGATATTAGTTAGTGGATTAGCATGGTTTAAATTAAGTATAAATAGATTTAATTAAGATTAAAAATGATTAATTAAAGCTTAATGATGAAAGTCTCAAAAATTACAAAAATGTCATTACTATATATATGAAATTAAAAGAAAAGAAATTGATTTTCATTCCATTTTCTTCTCTTTTCTTCTTCACACGACAACAAGAGAGAAAAGTTAAGGTTTTCAATTCAAATATTTGAGCTTTGATTTGGGTAAGCAAACCTTGATCATGTTTGGTAATTTTTATATTTTTGAGTCCATATCAGTTTAATCTAGCTTATGCAAGCACTAATTTGTGAATCTATCAAATGTTAGAAAACTTGCCATTGTTGAAATTGCTTGTTCTTAGAAGTTTTTTATGTATTTGAATGTTTGATACTTAGGTTAAATCTTTTTGTAAAATGATTTTTGATGAAATTAGAGTTAAAGGACTAAAATGTGAAATTGGTGAAATTTCATGTATTGATATGAAAATAGATATATGAATGGGTTGGGTAAGTACCCAAGAGAATTCGACTATGGTTGTTGTGTAAGAGAATGGTTATTTTATATGTTTTGTGTTGAAAGGACTAGATTGAACAAAGAGAAACTAGTAGGGGTAAAACTGTAATTTTCCTAAAAAGGACTAAATTATGTTAATATTAATTTAATGTGAAAATTGAATTATTTGTGAATGTAGACTACAATCGTGTTATCGCCCGTGGAAAAGGGAAATTAACGGATTAGTCACTGAAGTCTTTCCTAAATTACAATTCAGTCCGATAAGTTCGTAATGTCAAATTCTTATTAATAAATGCTTATAATTTCCTTTTTAATGATTGTTGAAAATGAGAAACATCGAGATGAGAATTCTCCGGCCTTGTGCCAAAAATAGAAAATGGTTGAGATCCTGCATTTATTGCGAATTCTCTATAGCATCATGAGTCACCATAAGGTGAATAGAATCCGATAATGGATTATAGGCCCTACGATGGCTGAGATTCATGCTTGTTGCATGTTCTCGTCAGCTTAGTATGAGCAGCATCGTAAGGAACAAATATACCGTATTAATGGTTAAGAATAACATCGTATACTGGTAACAGGCATGACCTTTGGGTCAATAGGGAGAAAATGAGCAACATGACCTTTGTGTCAACAGGGAGTAAAACGAATAGCGACCCTTGAAGTTCAGTTGTGCTGACTTGACAAATTTATAAAGTTACTTATCTCATAAAACTTGGTAAATTGTTAAACTTGCAAACTTATTAAGCTATATAGCTTACCAGTGACCTTGTTGTTGTTTTGTAGATCTCATTTTGTGGCTTGAAGATTAGATCATCTTGAGGACAATCATACTATCCTGGGAGCTCGATCGGTAGTATTTACATCACTTGGTTATTTGGCATGTACTAGGATGTTATTAACCTTTGATATGGAACCAAAGATGTTGAAATCTTACTATTTTGATTTTGTAAATGCATAAAGTATAACTTTGATGCTTAGGCTTATAATGCTTGTAAAGACTTGGAAGTTATATGTGTGTTGTGATGTTTTAATGCATAACTTAAATGGGTTGTATTTGAGGTATTAAACTTGTGTCTTGGTATCATTAATGAAATTCTGCATACTTGTTTCAGTAGAATTATTGCATGTATCGGTAGAAATACAGTGTAGGAGAGAGGTTGTTCTCTGACTTAGATTGTATCGGTAGTTGAATTGCAAGTATCGGTAGTTCATGGTACTAATGTATCGGTAGTATGTAAGCTTGTATCGGTAAAAGTTGCAGGGAGTGGATTTTTGCTCTCTAGAGTTTTTGGTATCGATAGTTGCATGACTTGTATCGGTAGAACTAGTACAGGTACCAGTAGAAATTTGCTCAGTTCTAAAATTATTCATTGAATTGACTACTACGGATACTTGACCCTCAGATACCGTTAGAAGTTCCCTAAAATGATGAAAATACCATTTTTTACCCTTGATAAAATTGTGTTATGTTGAGATATTGTTTTAAATTGTGAGAAATGATTTTTGTGTTGAATAAATATGCAAATAGTCGGATATTCGTAAAAGATGAACAGTATAAAATTAATAGTAGACACTGGAATCCTAACCGACGACGGTGTACGGGATTTGGGTGTTACACTAATGGTCTTTATTTCATTCAAGTTTTACTAGTGCAATGTTTGATCTTATCCCATAAATTCAGTAAGCTTTACATCAAAGGGATTATACTACCTAATTAAATACAAACTAACATATTAGTTGTATGATGTTTGACTGCTTATAATTGCTTTGTCAAGCTACAAAATGATCAAAAACACATTTTATTCTTTATCTAAGCAAAATCTTAGGTATCTAACACTTTTCTTTGGGCTTTTTCATGAAGGCTCCAAGTTGTGTCTAGAAATTCAATCTAGGCATTGAGACAGCCTTAGTTAGAACATTTGCAACTTGATCTTTAGATTTGCAATACACCGCGCTAATTCTCTAAGCCTCTATGCTTCTTTACTTGAATGGAATTTATATTTATATGTTTAGTTCTTCCATATTGGATTGGATTTTTGGTGATTGCTATAGTAGATTTATTATCCACTCAAATTGCAGTAGCTTTATTAGTTTTTTTTTTGTTCTAAACCAGTCAAGATTTTTTAGTGACCTCCTATAAACATGTTATCATTTAAAATTAAATATCATACAAAAATATAAGAGTTAAGTCCGCAAGTGCATGAATCAAATTATAATATAGTTTAGTACAATGAAATACTTTGGAAGTATTCCGAGGATCATACCCAAGAGAGTATGAGATAAAATAATAAAAATATTTTTACAATAATAAGTCTAAGTAATATTAATTATTTTCTATATTACGATGAACCATAAAATAGATTAAGGGAATAAAAATAAATAAATAACGAAAAGAGATATAAGAGTTAAGAATAAGAGTTAAAATGATGGTGTTTGCAAGTGCACGAGTCAAATTATAATATAATTTAGTACAATGAAATACTTGGGAGTATTCCGAGAATCGCACTCAAGGGAGGATAAAATAAATAATGAAAACATTTTTATAATAATAAGTGTAAGTAGTATTAATTATTTCCTATATTACGATGAACCATAAAATAGATTAAGAAAATAAAAAAATAACGAAAATAAATAAAGAAAGAAAAAAAAACAAACGAAATAAATCGATAAATCAATCAGGAACATTAACTCGCTTCAGGATTTGTAACTAATTTCGGATTAGGGTTTTAAAGTGGATTAGCTACCAACTAATCAATTATTACCTCTTGGCCTCTAATTAACTAATCAATTGGTTGATACTCGCTTATCTCAAGACCTCACTTTCTCAACCAAGATAAATTACGATTTACACAGTTCGACTTATCCCCCAACCTCGTCTTGCCTATGATAACTTCCTATGGTTGTCAAGACTACTTGTTTAATCACCTGTAATTCACACAAACTAATTCGTCTTAGGAAACCTTAAATCCTTTGTTAATCACATCTCCATCCACTCGTTATTCTCCCCTAAGGGATTTAGTCACTCATGTTATTCATATTCTCAACTCTGATTGAACAAATCATGTAAAGAACACAATCAATTCAGAAGAGAAAAGAGAATTGAATAATCGTGGATGTAATATCGAATGGGGAACGGAGTAGTAAATCTCTTGATTGGAATAAAGAAATAAAATGAATGCAAAAAAAACATAAACTAAAATACTTGAAAAGAATAAATAAACTCTTGAACCAAAACTAAATTCAAGAGGAAAATAAGAAAGTATCAAAAAGCGAAAAAGAAAATAAACTAAATTTATGTCTAAACTACTAGGGTTTTTGAAGGCGTCTAGGATGACTTAGTTACATCAAACCCCTAATGTCTTATTTATAGAGGTGTTGGCAGCCCAAATTAGGTCTTTTTCATGTCCTAGCTCTTCGTATAAGTTTGATTGAGTGAAAGTAAATTACCCCAATAAACTTGGGCAGCACGTCGACGTGTGCCGTGCCATACCCCTTGCATGACACGACACGACACCAAAATTCTGCCTTGTGTCGTTTGTTTTGTGCTTTGACGTTCCGGGAAGCTTGTGCATCACTCGACCCTTGCTTCCACGTCAAGTAGGCTATTATATCTTCATCCTACAGACTTAATTGTACATATTAGCACAACCTAATGACTGTATCAGCCTGTTGGGTTACAATACTAACAAAATGTGTTAACAACATTTATTTTTATTAACTTTTAATCCTAAGCCTAAGAACTGAAAACATAATATAAAATCCTAAATTTCCTAGAAAACAAGCTTTTTAAGTGCATAATTAACCCGAATTGACTACTACATTTGACGGCAGGTCAAACACTCCCACACTTAAGTTTTTGCATATCCTCAAGCAAATTATCCAAAATAAAATAAAATTGAAAACAAAAAATAAACATTCAAAGAAAATAAAAAAGTACATGAGCCGACTTGATACACGAGATTAGATCAGAGCATCGACACTAGGAAGATTTGCCAATATAACTCTAGCTAGAAATTTAAACAATTCAAAGTTGTTTACACCTAAATAGATTAGTTCAATAAATTACGAAGTAAACAATTAAAGAAAATTAAATATAAAGCTTCATCAAAATGTATGTACAAATATAGTATTTATCTTTACAGAGTATAGTTAGTTTGAATACATTTTTCCTACTCAATTTTTGTCCATGCTTTGAACTCTAATGTAGTAATATTTTCCTGATAACCCTTTTGATTTTAAAAAAACATATTTGTGCTAATATGATCTAGATTTTTCTCGGGTACTTTTTTATACGGGTTATACTAGTTATACTGCACCGTTTCAATAATCATGAATTTTATTGAGTAGTTTCTTTTTAATTCGGAAATCTTGTGCTTCTACAAATATGATTACCTATTCATAACTACCTTTATCACTTGGTATATTTAATCTCTTTTTCCTATTCACAATCTAATAGACTGGACTAATTAGTCTAAATGTAAGCAACCTAAATTATTCCATTTCAAGCTAAATTTATAATCCTATGCTTCTGCAAGTATATGCTCCTAACCAATCACTTTTATTTCTACAAGCTCAAGCACAAACATGCAATTAAAAATATATATTTAAAACTACTAAAACAACAAAAATAAAATAAATGAAATTTAAAAAAAAAAAAATCTCTAAGTCACCCTTACACTTTATCCGACACAATGTCCCTAATGTGCAACTAAAAAATAAAGGAAAAAGATTACAGAATTAGAGTGAATGTGTAAATCAATTGGTGGGACTACTCCTCCTTTCGGTTTTGGCTCGTAACAGTAGAGTTCTTTTTCTGATCAGCCTCTCAAAACAAGGATACAAGGCCCTTCAAATAGGCTAAGATTATAGTTCTAATCATACTAAAATATCCTTGGAATAATCATTGTTTAAGTGGGAAAAGATAATAGAGCTTTATTAGGAGAAGAATAGAAGGCACACCCCACAAATCTCTACTTTGACTTGTATTTATCATGCCTCCTTTTTCATTCTTCGTCACAAGCCTAACTCAAATTTTGGAGAATGCCAACCAGTTCTAAACGGTGCTCGAACTTGGAAACTGAAAGAGTTTTAGTTTTCAAATCAAAGTTGTATAATGCAACTAGGGTCAGTAATACCTGAACAAGAGAGAAAACATCAACTCTCTCCACCTGACTGTAACTCCTTTATGACCAACATTGCCTCAAGACATTCTACAAACCATACAAGTCCTTAAAACTAAAAGGGAATGTGATTCTTCTCTAAATCAGGCACGTGTCTGGCATCTGTCTCGACTCCACCTTCAATTGAATTATATGGAGAGCAATAAATCATCACCCTTGTCCTCCGCCACATCAATTACCTTCGTAATTATCCGAAACTACCAGAAATTGAAATTTGTGATCTATCAAACTTCTCGATATCCAAAATCATTGTTCTGTCATCTACCAAGTCAATCTGTGAAAGAATGAACACAAATATTTTATGTGAAAAACCCCCAAAGAGAAAAAAATCACGAGTAAAGGAGGCTTTGACTTTTCACTAAATGAGTAAACAAATGAGATCACAATATGGAGAAAATTAACCAAAATTTACTAAACGTATTATCCAAAACCCCGAATACAAAGCTCAACCTAAAAAGCAAACTAGTAAACAAAACCCTAAACCTCATAAGGCATTCACAAAAAAGATATAAAATACTCTCCATAATTACCACGAAATTATCAGAAAAACTCATATGCAGCTACACCTTGTCACTCTCAAAGGAAAGTCCTTTTTTTGATTGGCCTCTCAAAACAAGAAACAAGACCTATTTAAATAGACTAAGTTTAGAATTATATTCATACTAAAATATCCCTGAAATAATTAGAGTTTAACTGAAAAAATAACAAAATTTAAGTGAGAAAAAAATACGAGCCACACCTTACAATATTTAATTTACATTTGAATCAAATAGATGTATTTAAACATTACCGATGAGCGTGATTAAAAGATGAGTGAATGGGTTCACGAATACCTTTACTGCAATTACTTCTATTCTAAGTAAAAGCAAATTGACATTAAAGTCAGTCCATCTTACCCACTAAAATGCTAAAACAAATTATAGAATCTATTTCCTCATTTCAGTTCTTTCAATACCTTCTGAAAATTCCATGTGCAATGAGTTGAGACAAGAATGCATGGGAAATTGATAATACCATATTTTAATGTTGAAACACTGCATGAAATGCCATTTATTGATATTCATGTATCTTCCATCCCAATAAAATAAAATAGTAAAAGAAAATATTCATGCATCTTCTTTTGTCTCCCAACTTGCACAAATTTTAAACCAAATCTAATGAAAACTCTCTTTTTTAAGCTTACTTTTATGTTATATTTTTATTTTAATGATAAACATAAAATCTAATTTGTAGAAAATATTAGAAATTTTTTTTTTTTTAAAGAAATATGCCATCATTATTGTCTCTTTCATCTCAAAATGTAGTGGATTCGTAGAGAACAAATATTAAAATAATAAAAAACTATTTGCACTTTATATATATGAATAAATTTTTATTTTTTAGTCAAATAAACTCTAGATTTTTTATTAAGGTATAATGATAGATTTAGCCTTTAATATTTATATTTTTTGTCAATTTGACTCGTAATTTTTTAAAAGATTAAATTTAACCCTCAACTTTTTAAAATAGTCAAATTGTTTCTCTTGACGAAAGTGTCAACTGAAACATTAATTTTTGAAGATATTGGCATAGCAATTCGTAAGACAATCTACATGTACTTCATATTGACATGATATTAACAAATAATTTAAAAATCGTAAATATTCAAAAAATAAAAATAAAAATTTTCATAAAAGTTTTAAAAAAAATTAGCATGAAGTAAATGTTAATTGTTATGTTTAAAAATTTAACGTTTTAATGAGCATTTTTTTCAAAAAATAGTGATTTAATTATTTTTGAAAGATTGATTGTTAAATTAAACTCTTTTTAAAAATTAAGGGTAAAATTTCACTCAAAAAATAAGAATCAAATTTACAAAATATAAACGTTAAAAGACTTAATTTATGACTATGCCTTTAATTAATATCCAATTAAAATATAACTTTTAACATTTCACCTGAAAAAAAAAATACTTAAAACAAAAGTAAAAATATTAAGACTTGTTTAAGTGAGACGAAATGTTGAAGTTTAATCTTATTTTTTAATATTTAACCTAAATATTAAAGAAAAAAGTTTTCAGTGCCGTAATAAATAATAAACTAATCGTCAAAGAGCGATTTCTTTTATAGTAATTTGGACCGCCTGACGTTGAATACTTCAACAGATTTCCCTGGAAAAAATATATTTTTTAATTATTATTTAATCCTTATTTCCTCATTTCAAAGCCTGGGTTGACTTTGTTGGGTAATATAAAAGGTCAATGGCCGTACAGAGTCAAAGTTATCTCTTCATTCTTTTCAACAAATTGACCCCAATAAGGCTTAAGCACTTGACAAGTGGTCTTTGGAAGGAAACCAATAGCCAACCTAATGTTTGCCCTACAAAGGTTTATCAAATAATTCATACCAATTTTAAAAATAATTCAGACCAATTTCTTACTTGTTTCTTATATTTTGCTTCATACACATTAGTCTATCATTCTTATTTACACAATTGGACACCATGAAGGCATTGTTTGAGAATATTTTTTTCTTTTTACATACAATTTTGAATTTATTGTCGTATTATATAATGCCCAAACTAATGAGTGCCTTTGATATTTTACTACTTTTGGTTTATAAATTTTATTTAACTATAATTGTATCCATTAATTAAAAAAAAAAATTTAAATTGTTGCCGATTGAGTCTTAGCTTGATTGGCATAGATATTGTTGTCTGTGCAAGAGGACATGAGTTTAACGGCGCTGAAATGCATTATTTTCCTATTTATGAGTCGAAAAAAAATATAGGTAATTTTAGGTATTGTATCAAAAAGAACAAATACAATCCTACTTATAATGAAATTATTAAAAAAAAGTTAATTGTTTAAATTATTAAAATAGCATAATTACTTAATTATCAAGTTTTTTTTACCTATTACATTAATGAATAAAAATGTCTTTAAATATTCAATAGGATAAGGTTCTCGTTATGATAAACTAAAAATGAGTAATTTTAATTTCATAAAATAAATGAAAAAAAAAAAAGAAATGTTTTGTTAAAGGGAAAAAGCGGGAAGGAGTTTGAACAATATTTCAAATTGTGGTGTGTGGAGAGTCGTGAGGAAGTCAATGGGTTGTCAGTCAAGTTCAGAGGTAGATGGGGAGATCCCTCCCTAAGGTTAGAGAAGGATATTTATCTATGAGGGTAGCCCTCCCTAACTTGGGGTATTGGAATGTGTACAACGAAAGTCTCGTTGGTCGATCACTTGGGAGCATAGTAGTCTTTTAGGTCAGCGAGGATCAAATGCACTATTTGAGGTCTCATGTGGGAGCTATTCAATAGAGGACTCAACACCTGTTATTGACGACGTTGGTCAAAAGAGTTCCTTATGTCATACGCATACATGTTCATAGGGTCTAGCCCTAGTGAAGTGTTGCTCTTGGTGAGGTCGAAGTGTTCAAGGTTGCTATACAGTAAGGTGATGGAAAATTCTATACGGGTTAAATATCTATAACAAATGCTCCCCCAATCGAGTGAGAGTTATAAAGTGACTTTCCATGAGACTATTTAACTTTTGTAGTGTGTAGAGGTGATTGTACGTACAATGCATGCTTGGTAGGAAGGTAGCACGTCTTTTGCAGATGAAGATGTTGTGTTGATCTTTTATTTGATTTTGAGAAGGGTGTCTTATAACAACATTTTTTAGTGGTATTGAAAACAGTAATTTTAGAATAAAAAAATCGACAAGTGAGTCTGTTAATATTTACGAGTCAAATATAATATTATATTAAATTTTGATATGATAATTTTTGCTAAATGAACGATTAGTTAAGTACAAGTGGTTTGTCATTTAAGTTAAGTGATTTTAGAAAATGAAGTATCGAGATCTCGTTTCTATAATCAAGCTCGTAAATATTTTTATTAAATATTTACGGATTTTTTTATATAGATGTATTGAATTTTGGTCTGGTTATTTTAGTGATTCGATAGTTAATTAAGGTATAAGGACCAAATCGTAAAAATCATAAACGTTAATCACTGTTGGTTTAAATTTGCTTAAAGGTTATAAAATCATAATTGGAGGGTTTTATGAGACAATTAAACCTTATTTGGACATGGTGGACGGCTATTGAATGACTTATACATATAATTTTATGTTATTTTTTATTAAAATAATGCTAATATGTAATAAAACTTTATAGCAGCGTAGAAAACCAAAACAAAGAAAAAGCAGGGAAAAACGTAATAAAGATACCAAAGCAACCATAGTAGCAACTCAATCCAAGTTAGGCCACGTCCAGGATTAAGCAACAGGTGGAGTTGGCAAACCATCCTTGTTCAAAATAAACACCAAAGAAGATGGTGGGTGATTTAACCAACCCTCCAAACACATCTCCAATTTAGCATGCTTAGCTACCCAATCTGCAGCTTTGTTAGCATCCCTTTTGATCCTTTGGATTAAAAAATTATTCACTTGAACTTTCAAATTATCAAACTTCTTTAGAATCAGTTTTAGTTTCCATCTTCTCTCAATCTCCTTTTTCATAGTATCCGAGAAAATAATTAGGGAATCAGTTTCCAAAATCACATTCTCCCATTTATTTTGAATAGCAAGTTCAACACCTTTAGTGATCGCCAATTCTTCTTCTACCTCAACCTCATCCGCGAACACTTTCTCAGCTGCACCATCTAGAACCAGTCCTTTACTGTCCCTACAAACGACCCCCACACCTGCTATACCGTGCATAATATCAAAGGCTCCATCACAGTTGATCTTAACCCAACCTTCAGGAGGACTCTTCCAAACTTCATCCATCGAATCCTTCTACTTGAATTCCTTCTCCACCAAACACTCATTCCTAATCGCTAAGAACTCTTGAGTCGCCGATTTAATTCTAAAAATGACCCCATTAATATCAACCTGCTTACCACTAAGAACAACCTTACACCTCATTTTCCAAATAAACCAGCAAATAAAGATGATTCTAGTGGACATACCCTCAATGCCCCCAACTTTCAATAGAATTTTAGCAAACCAAGCATCAAAAGAATGAATGTTTTCTCTAAAAATATGCAAACCAAAACAACATTCAAACCATATACCCCTTACCCATTCACACCCAAGAATGATATGTTCAATAGACTCCTCCACTCCACATAGCAAGCATAAAGGTGTAAGAGAGCAATTCTTGTTCCATAGATTAATTTTCGATGGAACAGCATTAGAACACAGTTTTCAGTAGAAAACTTTCAGCTTACTCGGGACCTCCATCTTCCATACCTGTAACACCTCTACACTCGGTTCACACGTATAAACCCGGTATAAGAGTATTACATACAGTGTCAGAGAATTGAAAATGAGTATAACAAAATTTTCTTTCAAATATTGTGTAATTGAATCGTTTTACTCAAAATATCACAAAATAATAAAGTATAATCAAAATCGAGACTTAAAACCAGTTTGAAAATAATGAAAATGAATTTTTTACTCAAAACAGGGCAAATATCGATACCACCATAAAAATATTGATACCTCTGTTCTAAAATCAATAAATATAACTAGAAACTTCAAACTAACCCCCTGAAATTATATAAAAACTTTATCAATAAATCAATTCTGTCTAAAACAAAATTCTATTCAAAATTCATCATCTCATTTCATAAGTTCATAGTATTCCAAAATAACATATATAAACCATTCATTGAGGACATATAAGTACCATTTGTACATGTCATTTCACACAAAATAAATACACCTTGTCTTGCAATCTTCCAATGTTGATATGATTTGATGAGAGGCACCTAATTCAACCTTAGCTTCTCGGAGGTCTTATACCTACGCATTGAAATGAACGCGTTAAGCCGGTGAAGGCTTAGTAAGCACTACAAGTGTCATTAATCATTCATCTTTTAATCACTCATTTCAAACTCATTCATATAATTGTTTATTCATGTAAAATACATATATTTTATGTATATAACATTTAACTTATAGTAGTGTTATGAAATTCACATATTCTTCCTCGTTTCACATTTTAGTCATTCCAATCTCTTAGCTTACTTAGTTTTATCATTCTTCGATTTCTTATACATATATTGTACTTACCTTTCATGTGATTATCATTTCACTTACCTCAATGTCACAATTTGCACATTCTTTCTTTTTCACATTGTTTACCTTATTAACAAGACTCGAACCTTGGCGGATTCACGGATCCAACCAAACACACCAGAATGGCACTTAGTGCCTCATCGGATAGTTTGAAGCAATAAAGTGACACCCAGTATCTCCTCGGCCTAGCAGAAGTAAAGTGGTACCCAGTACCTCATCGAATCTATCCGAAGTAAAATAATGACACTCAGTGTCTTATCGAATCAAGGTCGAAGTATCCCTGAACTCTTTCAATCCTATGGCATGCCAACTATATCCAACTCAGCCCGACTAGTTAATAGGGATTTTCAATTTACAATTCATATCACTTTCAATTCCAATTTCACTTTCACTTTCACTTTCAATTTTGATCACAAATCATTCAAATGCAATTCTTTTAATTCAATATAAATTTTCATTCATCTCAATATTAACGCTTACCTTATATTCACTTATTAAATATGAATATCGAAATAAACATTAAATAATGAATAATTCAGATTATAGTAATACAAATCAATAATAAATCAATTTAACCAAATAACAACCAAATATCATAAACAATTAGGTACTAATAACTTCGGAAACCTTTGATTTATCCATTTCATTCTCATTTCTCAATTTCATCACATATCACTTTATATGCATCAATTTTTCATTTCTATTCAATTTTTTTTCCATTAATTTTCAAAGTTGTACATTTGAGTCACAGTCACTAAATTATTTATATCTTGAACTACAAAATTCGAAAATATAATCTGCTTGATGATTTTGAAATTACACTCAAATATCTTTTTACCATAAAAATTTCAGAATTTTTACTTTAGCCAATTTGTACAGTAAATTCTTTCAATTTACCCCTTCTCTACTGCCTAATAGTTTCAACATTTCTTTACTAAAAATTATTTATCTTTTAGTACAGGAATCCAATAATGTTCTCATCTGTTTCTTTTGAAATTCCAGTCTCTAATAATTTTTTTATATTTTTCTATGATTTTTCAAAGTCAAAACAGGGAAACTCGAACCTACTCTGACCTTGTTACACCAAATCCGATATATCTTAGAATGTACAATTCCTTTTCTTCACTGTTTCTTCCATATGAAACTACACTCAATAAGCTTTAATTACATGTCTCTTTTTATACAATTTTTGATGAATTTTCGAAGTTAATCTTCTGTTCTGTCTAAACTGTTTTAATGGACATGCTTCCTTTTTCATGTCTCTTTACACTAAATTTCATTTAATCACATATAATCAACACTTATAATTAAACATATTATTTTTATCATTATTAATCATATATGTTAAAATTATAAACACTTTAATTTAATTAATTCTAATCCTTTTAATACTTGTAGTACTTACAACTCTTGTAGAAAGCTTCCTTTCCCTCTTTGATCTTCTCTTTTCCTTTCTCTTCAATTGAGTCCTTCTCCTTTTCTTTCTCTTCAATTTCATACAAAACACATATATTCATATTAAAATCATTCTAACATATCATAATCTACGTTTCTAAACCAAAACTAACATGTATTTAAAGAGGAGTTTAGCTTTCTTACCTTAATCACTTGTATTCAACACTAATTCTCATTTTCTTTCTCCTCCAAGACAAGTATGGATGCATTTTTTTTAACAATTGGATAGCTACTACACTTCTCTATTAATTTTATTCACTAATCTTGAAGAAATTTGGAAGAAACTAGCTTAATTGGTTTCTATTTGGTGAAAAAGGACTAATTTGTAAGAAAAACAAAAGTTAAAATGGGGGAAAAATGGTGGCTAACGTGAAGCACAATGGCTGATGGCTTTTATAGCTTTTTCATCATTTCTTTTCTTCATTTCTCTAGATTTTTCTATCAATTTCTCTTTATGAAAATATCTTTCTTTAATAATGATAAAATTGCACTTTTAGTCCTTGAGCCTTCCAACTTTACACTTTGGCCTAAAACATTGCCTCCAAAAATATCTTCCACCAAATTACTATTTTGCCCCTCCTTAATCACTATAATTCTCATAATGACTTATATTTCATTTTGGCTAAATTGTTATTTAGTCCCTCATGCTTTCTCACAATTTCTACTTAATCCTTAATTTTTCCTAATCTTCTTATTTTAACCACATATTCTAACTCTTAACTCGACACTATAACTGTTCTAACTTCGGTTCTAAAATGCGGATGCTACAATACCGCTTTCCACAGCTTGCGATCCACCTCATGAGAGCTAGAAGGCTTTAACATCCAACTCCTTCTTATGTTCTTCCTTAAAACATGATAACCCGATTTGACAGAGTACTCACCATTTTTACTAAACGGCCCTATAATTCGATCGTCCTCTGAGTATCATAAACTGGGATTTTAGAGATTTCACAAATCATATATTTATTCAACCATTCAGAAATATTAGATAAATCCCAACAACCTTCTTCCTTACGTATTATCTCAACTATTTTCCATTTGTAACACTAGGCACCCACCTGTCATTCCAAACCTGAACAGTTTCACCATTCAATACCTGCCAAATCAAATGTGATCTCAAAACATCCCTACCATCCAATAGACTACTTCATACCCATGATGCTTTACCTCCCTTCCTCGCCTTAAGGAATGAACAATCGACAAAATATATCCCTCGCAGAACTTTCACCCATAAAGCCTCAGGTTCATGTAGCAATCTCCAACATTGTTTCGCCAACAAAGCAAGGTTACAGGTTTCAAGCTCTTTGAATCCCATCCCACCATCATGCTTTCCAAGTGTAAGTAGCTCCCAAGACTTCCAATGAATCCTCCTCTCCTCGACCTTCAGTCCTCACCAAAAGTTGGCCACTACAACATTCATTTCAAGACACACTTTCTTAAGGAATTTAAAACAAAACATAACATAAGTCGGAATAGAACATGCACCACTTTTATTAACATTCCTTCCCCCCAAGAGACAAAAATTGATTTTTCTAACCCTTCAACCTCAACACCACCTTATCCTTCACATACTCTAAAGCCTTAGTCTTCGTTTTCCCCCAAAGAGCTGGAATCCTTAAGTACACTCCTAGATTGGTAGCCATAGTAACGTTCATCTCCGCTTGAATAGCAATTTTCAGCTCCTCTGTAGTGTTCGAACTAAACACCAAGTTTGACTTTTCATAATTCACCCTTTGCCCCAATGCTTGACAATAAATCTGGAGAACATCAATCAAAGCCCTACAGTTTTCCACATTATCTTCCAAAAAAAGAGTGAGTCATTAGCAAAAAAATAAATGGGACACAACATGACAATTTCTACTCAACTTAACCCCCTTAATGTACTTTAATTGGACACTTTTTAAAATCATACAGGATAAAACATCAGCAACAATAAGGAAAAGATAAGGAGATAGTGGATCTCCTTGCCTAAGACCTCTAGAAGGACAAAACTTTCTACTAGGCTTACCATGGATCTGTAAAGAGTAGGAAACACTTCTCACACACTCCATTATCTAGCCTATCCATCTATTCGTATCCAATTTAACCGCCACCACACCCTTCCTACTCTTTTTTCGCAACTTCAAATGATGAAACACCTCTTAGGCCACTATAATATTGTCATGTATCATCCTACCAGTAATAAAGGCACTCTGATTTTGAGTAATCACAACTCCCAAAATTCCTTTCATTCTATTCACCATCACCTTAGAGATAATTTTGTAGGCAAAGTTACATAGGCTTATCGGGCGAAATTGAGTCACTAAACTAAAATTAAGTTTAAAGCCATTTTATTTTCATCTTTCTTCAACCTTCTTCACCAAAACTCCATGGGATAAGAACACAAAGCTTTCGGTCAAGCTATTCTCCCTTGCATGGTATGAAATCCAAGCTCGTTTTTAGTCATTTCTATATTTTTGAGATCATTGCAGCTTAATTTAGGTAATTCAGAGACTAATTTATAAAATCTTCAAATGTTGTGAATCTTGATATTGATGAATTTGAAGTCTTTAGATGTTAAATGTTTGAGTTTGAAGCGTCGTTTTGATTTAAGACTATTTTGTAATGAGAATTTGGTTAATTTCAAGTTGTAAAAATTCTACTCTGACTAAATTCGAAAAATCAAATTATATAGTCGAGTTGATTTGAAAAACTAAATAACTCAATTAGATTAGTTTAAAATTTTATATTTTTCAATTTTTTAGAGTCGAACTTACTAATAGGCAATTTTCATCGATCAAAACACCCTACAATGAATGCCATACAAATTAGGACTTAATTGGAGAAAAATAAAAGTTTAAATATTCAATTGGATACGATAAAATGACAATTACATGATATTTTTTGATTTATTCATACTTGATGTTTGAATTATTTTTATGAATTTTTAATATATAATCACATTTACCATATTGCTAATAAAACTTTAAAAACCAACAGGTGTTATGTATAATAGTGAAGCACATTGCAATCTTTGATACAATAGTAAACCCTAAAAACTTATTTACTTATTAAAATTTACTTTTATTTTCTCCAAGAAAAATTAAATTTTAGAAGAAATTGAGTTATTCACCTGTGGAGATGAAACCCAAGTTTATTCTTATAACTTAATTCTTTGTAGACACCCACTTTTTCCTTTTTTACTAGAAAAAAAAATAAAAGTTATTTCTAAGAAAAATTAAAGGAAATTAAAAGGACAAAATGGTTTTCCCTCCAAAAACCCAAGTATTTTTTTTTTTAAACCCTAGGTTTTTTCTTGTGAAAAACAAATCTTAAATTAATTTTAAAAAGTTAAAGCAATTTAAAAAGTTAAATTGGTTTTCCATATAAAACCGAAATAATTTCTTGTAAAATCGAGAAATTATTTAATGGACCCTTCTTATTAGGGGTGAGTATTAGATCGAGTCGAATCGAATCAAGTTAAAAAATTTTGAATTAACCGAGTTGATGTCATATTTTTGCAATAGAACTCAATTTAAAATTTTTTTGAATTGAAATCGAATCGAGTAAAAAATTTTCAAGTCAAGTCGAGTTAACAAATCCAATTATTTATACTCAATGTTGTGTTTATATATACCGATTATTTAATTAGTACGAAGTACAAAATTATTTAACTACATAAACAATATAATGGTTTTGCCTTTTAACTTAATGGGTAAACATTTATTAAAACGACGTAGTTTTTCTTTTCAACTTAATGGTTTTGACTTTTAACTTTAGAAAATGTAAAAATTTATCAAAACAACGTAGTTTTGTCTTTTCTTATTTGAATTTTTGGATAGCTCGAATTGTGTAATTCATATTCAAGTTAAACCGAAAAATTTTATTTTTTATTCAAGTTGATCTGAATGACTCAAACTATTTAATTCAAATTTTGAATTTTTTATCGAGTTTTTCGAATCGAATTGGATTTTGCTCACCCCTACTTCCCACCACATCATCCATGGTCCCTTTCTAATTATTTAATGACATTTTAGAAAAAAATTTCATGACATTTACACATAATTTTGATAATTTTTTTTAACTTGAACCCTAAACCTAAAAGCCAAAACCCTAAAGCCAAACCATGAACCTTAAGCTTGGGTTTTAGGATTCAAGATTTTGGTTCGAGTTTGAGTTCTGGGTTCATAGTAAAAAATTATCAAAATTATGTGTTTTAGGGATCATGAGTAATATGGTTGTAAAGGTCTATAAAATAATTTCTCCTGTAAAATCTCATGTTTTCCCCTTTTATTGGAAGAAAACTAAAATTAATTCTAAAAATAAATTAATTTTTAAAAAATAAAATGAGTAATCAAAAGGGTAAACTACAAAAATAGTCACTTTTGTTTGCCTCAGGTTACATTTTAGTCACTTATGTTTGAAATGTTACGTTTTAGTCACTTATGTTATTATTTTGTTACAAAGTGATCATTGTGCCGTTAAGTTCCGTTATCTCCCTAACGGTAATCCTACGTGGCATTCCAACTAGATTTTAAGTGCCAACTTGGATTTCCAAATGGAACGAGAATAATTAATTAATTAAAATTTTTAAACCCTAAACCTTAACTGAAAAACCCTAAACTCATTTCCACACACCTCTTTTCTTCATCTTCATCTTCTTCCCTTTTGATTCAGATATCTTTAGTTATAAATCTGTCTCAAAGCTTGAATCTTTAAAACCCATTAACCCAAAGATTCAATATCTTTGATTCCAATATCTTCTTCCCGTTAAGTTTTTTTGGGTTAATGGGTTTCAATTATTCAAGCTTTGAGACAAATTTGTAATAAAATATATTGGAATCAAAAGGGAAGAAGATGAAGATTAAGAAAAGAGGTGTGTGGAAGATTCAATATCTTCTTCCCGTTAAGTTTTTTTGAGTTAATGGCTTTCAAAGATTCAAGCTTTGAGACAGATTGTAACTAAAGATATTGGAATCAAAAGGAAAGAAGATGAAGATGAAGAAGAAAGGTGTGTGGAAATAGGTTTAGGGTTTTTTAGTTAAGGTTTAGGGTTTAAAATTTTTAATTAATTAATTATTCTCATTCCATTTAGAAATCCAAGTTGGCACTTAAAAACTAATTGGACTGCCACGTAGGATTACCGTTAGGGAGATAACGGAATTTAACGGCACAGTGATTACTTTGTAACAAAATACCAACATAAGTGACTAAAACGTAACATTTAAAACACAAGTAACTAAAATGTAACCCGAGGCAAACAAAAGTGACTATTTTTGTAGTTTACCCTAATCAAAATGACTGTACAATAATATCGAATTAACATGTGACCAAAACGAAATCTTATTAAAGTTAGGAGACTAAAATGAAAATGGTTGTTAATAGGAGTGCCCAATTTGTAATTTTTTTATTTTCGCTACTCAAAATGAAAATTTATGAAAATTGAGTGACAAATTGTGTAGACAACCTTTTATGTACAACACAAGATGATATTTGAATTTTGAACCCAACGAGGGGCTCCAGTGGAAAAGATGATGATGTTCATCCTAAGAGTTTCAAGTTTGAGCGTCTGTGTGTGCATTATTAAAGGTTAAGAAAGTATGAATAGATATTACCATGTAACCACACCAATCTATTAAAAAAAAGATGATATTTGAATTTTTTGTTCTTTTGATAGAAAAATTAAGGGAAAATAGTAGAATTTTTAAAATTTACAAACAGAATTAGGAGATTGAAAAATATTCTATAGAGATATATTAAATATTAAAAAAACGAATGACGATTTTTAAAATTACTTGTACCAAAATATCACCCGAAGATTAATATTTGTTCAAATATTGATTTTTTAATATCAAATATTGAATTTTGAATATTTATAAAAACTCCCGAAGAGTTTGTATGTTAGTAAGGTCATTAAGAAACAACTGAAAATTTCGTTTCCCCATACCTGGAATCACCACTCGGACTCAAACTTCCAATGTCATTTTTACTTCTCCATTTCCCACAAAAATTACCAGAGCATCATTTGAAATGCTATTATTTTTGTTATTTAAACCTGACCATATTATTTTAAAAAATTTATTATCTATTATTAAATTATATTTGTAAACTCAAACTTTAAACCTTAACATATTTATAAATAATTAATTTAAACTCATTTTAAATCTGAACATATTATTTTTAAAAAAATTTAAAATATATTTATGTTATTTTTTAATTTTATAAGCAATTTTTATATTATTTATTTATTAAAACTTTGTATATTGTCATCTTAATATTTTTTTAATGTTTACATTATAATAAATTATATATTACTATATATTTAATTTTTATGTGTTATAAATTATATAATATATAAAAATAACATAATATAAAACATTACAAACTTAAAAAAACGAGCATCAAACCAGAGCCAAACTCAAATTTTAAATAAGCTTAATTTTTTTGCTGAAGCCCATTTTTCGAACCTAATATTTTTACTCAAATCCTCCCAAATTTTGAATAGACCTTCGAACTTGGACGAGTAACTTAATCCATGAGCAAATATAATTTAACTATACTACTAATTTACCCTCTTAATTTTTTATAGGATAAATTATAGTAATAGTTATTGAACTATGTATAACTTTTTTTGTTTTGACCACTCTACTGAAAATTACATGTTTTCAAGAGTTTTTTTTTTTTTAGACCGTTAAGTGACTTGCAGAACGAAGATGCAAAAATTTCTTTTAATTTTTATAATAATAAATTTAGTTCTTAACTTTTATATTTTTTATCAAATTCACTTTGACTTTTTTTAAAATTATAAAAAATTCTTTAAAAAAGAAAATTATAAAAATGTAAAACCAAGCACTACACCTTAAAAAATCTAAATAAAAAAAAAACAAAAAATCAAGAAAAATGAATTAAAAACTATGTTGGAAAAATTGAACACAAATTTTTACGTGAAAATTTTTTTCCGAGGATGATAAAAAATTACGGACAAAGAAAAATTCATTAAAACAGCAAATAATCAAAGAAGAGTACAAGATTGAAGAAAATAAACTTAAAAGAGCAAAATCTAAAATTCAAATACAAAACTCTCTAAAAAACTCTTCCCAAAATTCTTTATCGAATCTCACATAAGAGATACCCTATCAATTCTTTAAAATAGGGTTACAAATATCCTTTAAATAAGTTAATATTAAAATCTCAAATATGACTAAAATATTCTTAGATTAATCAGAGATCAAGTGGGAAAAAAATAGCGAAGTTTAGTTGACAAAAGAAACTAGTATTTGTGAGAACACGTCGCCATGTCGCAGCGTCCCAACACTTCTCGTTGTGATGTCGTCCGTCATCGTGACATCGTCTTTGTTTTGCTGTTTCAAACATTATCGTTCGTCTCAACGTCCAGATACTTCTAATTGTGACGTCGAATCTATTTTGAACCTTCATCAATTACTCGTCAATTTTTTTTTCTAAGTACGTACAAAGAATCCAATAAATACAAATCACACTCCTCACATTTTAAATAAAAACAAACACTAAGTCACTTAAAAAGCTTTTAATCGGGTGTATCCACGGGTAAAGCTGGACCACTAGTTGAAATGATTTAAATTACAAATACATTTTAAGTTGAACTTTGATGACTGGTCCTAATACTGCCATTATTACATCCAACCTTTAATTACTTAGAATAATAACTTGCAAGCATGTACATATAAAAATAATAATTTGGAATCTAACGAGTGGTTTCAGTAGTTAAGTTAAGAGATCTAGGGTCGAGTATTTGTGTGTGCAAAGTGTATGTATATTATCAAATAATTAAAAAAATATGAACAGATACTACCATATAATCACACCAATATATTAAAATTTTTTTAAATAAATTACATATCTAACCACTAAATTATGAATAAATTTTTGTTTTACTCAAAAGTATTTCATAACAGTTACATATGGAAGTGTAGCATAAAAACTTTGAAAACCCAAAAGGGATTTGCATTTTCCTCAATAACAAGAATAAGCCAAATGAAAGGACTTAATTATCACATTGTTTCACAATCATTTACTAGAAGTCCATTGCTGAAAACCAAGAAGAAAAAAGTTCTTTTTGGAATTTTTTTTATATTTTTAACTTTTTTTTTTTTCAAAAATTTGAAATAAGAATTTTAATTTCTTAAATTTAACTCTGAGTATATGTGATTTTTTAAAATTTATTTATAAAATATTTTTAAATATATTTTATTAAAATTGATATCTAATTAACGAATGATGTGTAGAAAGGATGTGAATATATAGATTTTTTAAACTATATATACCATGGCCTTCGGTTACTATAAATTTGCTTCGTTCCTAGCGAACATTTGTAAATCAACGAGGAAAGTTCTCATTCACTTCAGAACTGTCTTCTCTCTTTTGACACCGATTTGATAAAAGATTTTTTTTTTATTGTCGTGTAATTGAGATCGCCGCCATGGCTGCTATGGTGGTGTTTCTGATTACCCTTTCGGTTCTTTTCATGATATTCTCGGTGTTTAAACTTGTGTTTGACACCATCTCATGTTACCTGCTGAATCCCAGACGCATAAGGAAAACCATGGAGAAACAAGGAGTGCGTGGCCCGAAACCCCGCGGAGTAACCGGCAACATGCTCGAGATGTTCAAGCTAACTTCACAGTCAACCTCGAAAGAAATGGGAACCATCCACCACGACCTCGTTGACCGGCTTTTGCCGCATTATGTCAAATGGTCTAAATCATACGGTATTCATATTTTTAATTAATCTTCCCATACATGGTGACACTTAAAACAGAGGGTTTTCCGTGTTAGTCTTACGGTTTTCCTCTGGGTATTTTTCAACAGGGAAAAGGTTTATATACTGGCATGGGGTGGAGCCAAGGATATGTCTGACAGATACTGAACTGATAAAAGAATTGATGACCAAACACCACCTTGTAACAGGCAAATCATGGCTGCAACAGCAAGGCTCAAAACATTTTACTGGGAGAGGTTTGTTAATGGCGAACGACCGGGACTGGTACCACCAGCGACATATTGCTGCTCCAGCATTCATGGGAGATAAGCTTAAGGTAATCTAATTTAATCCAATCCAACCATGTATGTTTTGGGTTGTGATGGTTTGAAATTGAATTATTTCTTTTTTTTTTCAACAGAGTTATTGCGGCCACATGGTGGAGAGCACCAAGCATATGCTCCAATCACTGCAAAATGCAGTAAATTCAGGTCAAACCGAGTTCGAAATCGGAGCATACATGTCTCGGCTTACTGCTGATATAATCGCAAGAACCGAATTCGATAGCAGTTATGAGAAAGGGAAACAAATATTCTATCTTCTAACATCTCTGCAACACCTCTGCGCTCAAGCAAGCAGGCACTTGTGCTTTCCAGGAAGCCGGTGAGTATTTTCCTTTTTTCCGATTCTGTCTAGGAAGCATGAAATGAAAGAGAGAGTGTACTCATTAATCTCATTTTCAGGTTTTTCCCAACAAAATATAACAGAGATATGAAGTCCCTGAAGATGGAGGTGGATAGATTACTGATGGATATTATACAAAGCCGAAAAGATGGTGTAGAAATTGGTCGGAGCAGTTCATATGGGAATGATTTGTTAGGTATTTTGCTTAATCAGATGGAAAATAAGAGAGGAGACAAATTCAAACTAAACCTCCAGTTGATAATGGATGAATGCAAAACTTTCTTCTTTGCCGGCCATGAAACTACTTCTCTTTTACTTACGTGGACTGTCATGTTACTGGCCACCAACCCTTCTTGGCAAGATAAGGTTCGAGCTGAGCTCAAAGAGGTTTGCAGTGGCGGAGTTCCCTCTGTTGATCAACTCTCTAAACTAACCGTGGTAAGCCCAATTTTTTTTGTCAAGTCTACAAATAAATTTATACTTAAAAAGTAATAAAATAAAATTAATTTGACTTAATTTTAATATTGTAGCTACACATGGTTATAAACGAGTCATTGAGACTCTATCCACCAGCAACAGTCTTGCCACGAATGGCTTTCGAGAACATAAAATTAGGTGATCTCTTCATTCCCAAGGGACTATCGGTATGGATACCAGTGTTGGCGATACACCACAGTGAAGAACTATGGGGAAAAGATGTAAATGAATTCAATCCTGATAGATTCAACTCCAGACCCTTTACTTCCGGTCGGCATTTTATGCCCTTTGCAGCCGGACCCAGGAATTGTATCGGTCAATCTTTCGCTATGATGGAAGCAAAGATCATATTATCTATGTTGATCTCACGGTTTAGCTTCACAATTTCACAAAGTTACCGCCATGCTCCGGTCATCGTCATGACTCTAAAGCCGAAACATGGAGTCCAAGTGTATTTGAAGCCATTGGATCCTTGAAGCAGGCCGATTTTGAAGTGGAATCCACAACTTAGTTTTGATTTATACTTACATTACTACAAGTTTTCGAAATCGAGATGTTTAGATAACCCAAAAAAAAAAAAAAAATCTAGAAAAAGGAAGTGGCAGAGTGAAAAGTTTGTTTTTGTATTTTTTTTGAAGAAGTAGAGTGGAAAGGGCTGTTTAATTAGTTAATGGAGGGTGCTTCATAACACATAACTAAACTATAGTCTAAATCCACCTTTTCCATCGTATTTCTTTTTAATTGAAGATTTTGCAAGGTGCCCAGCTTTACAATATAAATTGCCAAGTTGTAATTGAGAAGAGTAGGGACAGAATTTTATTCAATTTCTTTCTGGTATTTCAAACAATGCTTTATTTCTTAGCCACCCCACATCTGTTTCCACCAGTCTGTGAATATGCTCCTCCACTACAATATTTCCGTCTTTTTTATTTTTCCTTCAAACCTTTATCTATTTTCTATTATTGTTTTCTGTCATTTGTGAAAAGCACTGCGTACGAGAAATTCCTATGCACATGCTCTCCCTTTTTTTATCATTATGAAGTAATCTTGTTTAAGGGTCGGATCATTTAATATATTTCGAAAACTCGATTGAAAAGTGATAAAATTTGAATAAAAATATATGTTCGAAAAATAGATTTGAACAAAACAAAAAAATTTAAAAAATGAGTCGGGCCTTGAGTAAGGCTTTTATGGCCCCGAGTCCGGCCTGAATTTGCAAAAAAAAAAAAATAAACTGTTTTTTCTTTTTGCTATTTTTTTTTATTGTTTTCTCATTATTTTGCTATCATTTCACTATTATGTTGTTATTGTTTGGATATTGTATAACTCTTGTTTTATTGTTAATTTTGTTACTATTTTACAGGCACTTGCTTGTTAAGTTGCACCTATCTTAGTGTTATTTAAGTATGCATATTTTTTAAAAAATATTTTCAATTTGTTGGGAAACATTTATTTTAATATTTTTAGTTTTTGATGTATTATATATTTTTTAAAATTTATATAAAAATAATATAAAAATTTAATACGGACGGATCGAGCTGAACCTAAATTTTAGCATTTTTATCCGAACTAAACTTAGACAAAATTTTATATCTATTTTCCAAACCAAGTTGAACCCGAACCTAAGATTTTGGTTGGACCCGATCCGGTTCATGAACACAAATCGACGTAACAACTCACTCACCAAAACTAACATGATACAATTTTATAAATTTGTTTTGAGATGAAGTAATTACTCAACTTTTATTCCATATAATTATATAGATAAATTTTGATCTTGATTCTATTTTATACAAAATTTTAATTTTAATTCAATTTTATTTCAAAACATAAGTATTTTTTTAAAGCCATAAATAATATATTGGAGCTAAGAAAACTTAAACTAAATTATAATTTTTTTAACGGATCAACATATAATTTTACGGTATAAAAATAAATTTAACACTTAACGTTATTTATTTTATCATTTTGATCTTCTTTTTTTCTTTTTTTTTTCATTTTGACCTTCAACTTTTAAAATTTAGTTAAATTGTTTATTTTTTACGAAAAAATTGATTGAACTATTAAAATTATAGTGGCATTGATGTGGTAACTCACGTGGCATTTTATGTATACTTCATTATTACCATAAATAAATTTTCTAAAAGTTTTTATGATTTTTTTTAAATATTTATATTAATTTTTTTATTTTTTTGGATTATATGTGTACTGCCATGTTAATAATCATATCAATGCTATCAAAATTTTAACGGTTCAAATAATTTTTCTGTTCAAAACCAAACAATTTAGTTAAATTTTAAAAATTAAAAGTTAAAATCACCTTAAAATAAATAAATAAATGTTAGGGATAAATATATTTTTATGCCTAATTTTATGTCATAAACCAAAAGGAGTAAAAGCTGTTGGTAATCGGTGTTAAGAAGTAAATCAAATTTAAAGACAACACTCTTTTATACCATTTTTTTTAATATACTAATGTAATTATATGATAGTATCTGTTCATACTTTTTAATCTTTTGACGACATACACTTTGCACACACAGATACTCGAACCCAAAATCCTTAAGATGAACAATATCTTTTTTTTTTACTAGCACCACTTGTTAAATTCTCTTTTATACCAATTAAATTTATGATATTTAGGCATACCCAACAAATGTGTAAAGATGCTTTTTGGCAGATATATTTCACCAATAATATATATTTTCTTTTTCATTACCTTATCAATAGTAGTCCACTTCGACATATTTTCTTGGTTGTTTAATTTCTTATGCTTATCTCCTTATTGTGCTCAATAGATAAATATAAATTTGTAGATTTGACAAATTGGATATACTTAAAACAAGCTTTTCTTTTTGTTCTCTAAAACTAGATGAAAATGTTGGACCACATAACCAAGATTGTATAATTTTATATAATGTTAGTGAATTAAATTTAGAGACATCAAAAGTTTTTAAAAATAAACAAAAATGGTTTTATTTTTAGGGTAAAGTACAACAGTTATTTAATTTTGATTTCAATAGTAAAATAATTATTCAACTTTCAATTCAATCATTGAACTTTTAAAAAATAACTAATAAATTACTAACATAATCGAAAAGTGACAAATTAGTCACCCACTAACATTTTTCGTTTAAAGTCTAACGGGACAAATGATGTGACCAGTTAACTAGCTGACATTGTATAAATTCTATGGTATTGACATTGTATGTGTAACGTTTGAAGCATGTCAGTAGTATAAATTCTGCATCTGATCTGTAAATCTAAGAAATCTGTTAAAGCATGATTCATCTGTGTGCATCTAAGCATGTATTATGTATCAGCACGTGCATTGGGGTGGGGTAATTATGTGACGGAGGAAGTGTTGACAATTTAATGATCTGTCTTATCTGGTGGTTTAACCACATATCTGTTTTGGCAGCTTGTCTGCAATTCTAATGGCTTGATCACACTTATCTGATTCTGACAGATTACTGCATTATTTCTAGCAGCCTCGACCGCACATTTCTGTACAGTGACATACGATCACTTATTTGGTTTGTGGGGTTGAATGGGTATTTATTATCCTAATTGGTATGTAAGGATGGACAGAGATAATGTGTAGCAGATGAGGTAGAATTTGTATCTGATATGTGGAATGTGTTGCATCGCATGTTATGCCATGCCATCTGTATCTGATTGTTTAATATGTTGCATTGCATAAAAATGCCATGCCAGTTTTGTCTGTTAAGTCATTAAGTCTGTGTTATTATCTTATATTTGTTATATATGCATGAGGGCTGAGTTGCACACTTAGCTTTGTTAGCTCATCCTATATTTTTTATCTTTTCAGGTAATCAAGAAACTTAGGATTGAATGGCATGCAAGAGCTCGGGTTGGATTTTTAGTAATAAAACAGTTTTTAAGAGACTTATTGTTTAATATGGACTTTTTGGACTGTTGATACTTTTGGACTTGTTTTTCGGTTTTTGGCTTATTTCGTTGCCTGTTATGCATGAGGGCTGAGTTGCACACTGAACTTTGTTAGCTCACCCTATATTTTTTAACTTCTCGGGTAATTAGCAAACTTAGGAAGGGACGACGTGTGGGAGCTCGGGTTGAATTCTTAATAATAAAACAGTTTTAAGATACTTATTTTTTAATATGGACTTTTTGGATTGTTGGTACTTTTGGACTTATTTTTCGATTTTTGGTTTATTTCGTTAGACTTTTTGATATAATTAGCATCGTTAAACTGTAAAATTGCACGATTTCACAAATTAGAACCACGATTTTCAAAATTAACAACTTAGAAATTTTTGTTGCAAAATAAAATAATCACTTAAGAGTTTTCTATAGAATAAATAACTTCAACGAGAATTTTTCTAAGAATTTGTAAGAGATTTGCCAAATTAATATTGTAGAAACTTTTTAGTCAAAATTTGGAGTTCAAAAACGAGACTTTATAACACTTCAAAATTCGACTATAACGTCTAAATCGAATGCGGAGTGTTACATAATTGCTCTTATCCTCAATGGTGAGGTGCTTTATGGCCTAGCCTTGACAAGTTAAGCACCAAAAAACTATTTAGAAATTTTATAAATGTTGAAATAAAATAGTGAAATGTAAAAAGTTAAATGAGTAAAATAAGATCCTTTGAAATGTTTGATTAAATCTATAAGTATTTTATATTTTTTTAGATGATAACCATCAACTGTGTCATGTTAGTAGTAGATGATATAGTGAATAGAGAATAATTAACATCAAGATAATATTAAAATGAAATTTTACATGCCAATGAAAACTATCAGGTTTAGCTCCACTCCATTATTTTTTATCCATTAATATCCGATGTATATTTAATTATCATTTATAAAATGATTTTTCACATTTAGTAGACCCAAAAAAAATATTAAATTTAAGGTAAACTACATTACAATCACTCAATTATTGTCCTTTTTTAGCCAGTCAACTATTAATATTTTTAATTTGGTCATCCAACTATTGCCCTTTTTCTTTTTTTATCATCTAATTATTATTTTTTGTTAATTTGGTCACCCAATTAATTGAGTTTTTTTTTTTTTTTTGTCCATTTCGGTGAGGATGACATGGTAGTTAAAAATCGATGTAATATCAAACGCAGCCTTCAATCTTCACATATTATATTAATTTAATCATACTCAAAATTTACAAATAGTTTCAATTTCATCCTCAAAATTTGCCTTCCTCTCCTACTTCCCCCGCTGCCAATACCATGGTAGCCTCTACCTTTCTCTCAAAAAAAAAAGTCCCCTTTTTGTCTCCACCCTTTTTAACCCGTGGATCTAAAGGGCTGGCAATATCCTGGCCCTCTTAAAATGGAAAAATTGCCATTTAGGTTCTTAAAAGTTTTTAAAATTTTAAATTATTAAAGGTAAAATTATACTTTAACCCTTTTTAAAAATGATAAAATTTCGATTTAATCCTTTAAAAACTGTATTTTTACTATCGTAAAAATTATAATTTAATTTTAACCCCTCCTAAATTTTTTTTCTAACTTAGCCCCTCACCTCATTTATCGTTGAAATGAAGGTTCCAGTCTCAGTATGGAGCCTCGCAGCCTCCTGAAGCTCTCTACAAACTACAGCATTTCGAGCATGAACTGAAACACCGGAACTAAACATAAAAAGCCAAAAAGAAATCGATAACAAGCAGGCCAACCACCACCAATGAGTGTCCAACCGTGGATACATTACCACGAAGCTTCATTCATTTCTCTCTTCACGTTGCTGCAATAAATTAAATAAATATAATTTTATTTAGGGTTAGAATGCAAGGGCTTCAGTGTGTCGAAACAAAGGAATGAAAAACAAATAATATTGTGACTACTTAATTTAATAGATTTAAATTATGTTTTATATCTAAGACGGCATCAAAGTAATGTGCGTGATATAAAATCACTTTTAGGCAGATATAAAGTAAAAGCCCTAAAAGAGATTATTCACTAATAATCCTTTCTAGAACCCTTTCATGAGTGATATTAAAGGTCTATTTGGACAGTACAGAGTAATTGAATAAAAATATAATTACTAGAGTATTAATTATACTCTCTTGTAATTACGAAAAATTGTAATTCTTTAGACGTGTTTGGCTGATAAAGTATAATTACATCGTAATTTTCTATGTCATGTTTGGTAGTTAAATTTGTAACACCACTCATCCGACCCAATCGCCAGATTCGAGCTACAGAATGTCACATTCGTTATTGGAACAACTACCATCAATCATACAGATAATAATCATTCCAAACATGTAATTATATGTTAAACACATCTACTTTATGTTAAATAATCAAACCCGAGCTTCAATCGAGCTTACAAAAATTCTATTATTGATCTGAACAAGAAATAAGATCAAATTGTAAAGTTTTAAAAATTCAAAGTCAACGTTATGATGTCGCCAAACAATCTGTCACATCGTGACCTTAAGCCATACGACATCGTGACGTGACGTGACTCACTATCGAATGGCACTTGATTTAAAATTTTAGGACATAATGTTATGATTATTAATTGGTCCGCATGAACTCTTGTTTTTATTAAAAACAACTAGATATATATTACCTCCCACTACTAAATTATAACTAAATTTTATGGAATAATAAATTGGTATTTGACTAAGTTTTTTTACCAGATTAAATAAATGTTTAATGATGATTGTTTTCAAAACTCCAATAATTTAATGGGTTACTTCAATAACTAATATAATCTTTTAAATTTGGGTCTAACGTTTAGATTGGATTGAAGTGATTACAAATTTTCATCTTTGTTTCTGTTTGAATTGGGAGATTTGAGTGTTAGAAAAATAGAAAGATTCAAAAAAGAAATTCTTTTGTGTTTGTTTTGATTAAAAAAAGATGAGAGTAGTTTTGAAAACTATTTTTTGAGTTTAGAGTATAGTTTTCACAAGAGAAAAGAAAAAAATCAAGTCATTGAAGGAAACCCAAAAGTATATGGAATTTGTTTCTAAATTTTGGTGAGAAAAGAAAAAGATGAAATCTTGAAGGAAAACCAAAACGATTTGAAAAAAAAAAAAAAAAAGTTTGTTCTTAAAAGAATTTCCGAACTCCAATTACTGATATTTGAAAATTTTAAGTTTTTTTCTGAAAACTTTGAATTTGCTTTACTAGAGTTTTGAAGAGTGAAGAACATGAAAATTTTGTACCATGTTATATATATTGAGAAAAAATAGATTCTACTAAAATTTCTAACGAATACAAAAATTTGTATACCAAATATCAAAGTTTTTAATGGATATCAAAATTTTTAATGGAGGATGTTAGGTATTTTGGTATATTAAAATTTTCGTTTTTATGCATACGTTAGGGGACCAATAATTATACCAAAATTTCTAACATTATACCAAATTTTCTAATCAAATATCAAAATTTATGAAGGATATCGAAATTTGTAACCAAATACCAAAATATCTAACATCTTTCATTAGAAATTTTGATATTTGTTAGGGATTCTAGTATTCGTTAAGAAATTTGATATATGTTAGAGGCTTTGATACTCGTTAGAAATTTTGGTATTGGCTAGGAATCTTAGCATCCTATTAGAGGTTTTGGTACCCTTTTATAAATTTTGATATGTCTCGTAAGCAAATCAATTAAAAATTATTAAAAACATAAAAATCATTAAAAAGTTGTTAAGAATATATATTATTTTGTAACGATTAGAGATTGTATGACTTTGAATCCTATCACTTGTTAAAGAAAGAAAATACTGAGGCAAAATAAGAGGATTTGTGGGGCCTAAGTTGAATTCGTATAAAACTATACTTCTTCTATTTGACTTTGATTAGAATAAGGTTTTTCAACCCTTGAATAGATATAGTCGAAACTCCTCTTGCATCATTCGTAATTCAACACTAGTTAATTTCTCCTCCTCTGCCCGTGATTTTTTTTCGAGAGGGTTTTTCGCGTAAAATCTATGTGTTCTTATTGACTTGCGATCATTCTACCTATCGTCATTATCGACGTTTATTATAACAGTAGCCATAAAAATATAAAATTATTAAAATTTTATAAATAGAATATACAAAATATAATAAAAGTTACAGAATTACAGAAATTAAATTAAACAAAAATTCGGTATGATTAGAAATTTTGGTATTTAAAAATATTGATATCCGATGAAAATTTAGGTATCAATTAAAAATTCTAATAAAAAAAATATAAGTATTACATAAAAATATATATATTAAAATTAACTTGTAAGGGATTGTGAAATGGTAAGTCAAACGTTTGGAAGAGGGAAAAATAATTGTGAAGGTGTTCTTACAATGATCAAAAAGACGGACCCTTAAAAGATCTAAAAATGAATTCAAACTGGAATAATTAATGGTTTTTAAATGATTAAAAATATCATCTACGATAAGTTAAAACCCCCCAAAATATTATAAATTAATTAGATATCATATCAAATCATGTGTCACCACCACCACCACCACCACCACCATCTCCATCTCTTTCTCCCCACTCTCTCCGCCCGTCAATCAATTCTTAACTCATGACGATTGCTATCTATTATTAATTAACCTATCTCATCTTATTCAATATCAGCAAGTGCTCCTATTTTTCCTTAAAAAAAACACAACACGATGTTTACTTTCTCTTAATTCTTTGGAATATAGAACATATAATGCAGGTGGGTCCCGTAATTTTATATTTCAAAATAAGTTTATAGTGTTTGGATTTCAACATTTTATCGTTTAATAATTTAATTTTACAGTTATCTTGTAATATAGAATGCAATCCCATTACAATCTCTTTCTTATAATTTAAAATTATGGGCGAAATCTAAATTTTAAGATAAAATTACCCCCTATTTTTATTATATTTTAAGACAAAAATACCTCTCTTTTTTTCTTCTCTTTTTCTCTCATGGACATTCACATACGTCACGTAAGTTTAATATTTTCAACTTCTAATTGTGTTTTCATATTGCTTTGTGGTTTATCACATTGGGATATTTTTATTTTTATTTTTCAGTATCTGTTATAAGCTTCATGTTTGTTTATTGTTGTAGGTTTTTTCAATTTATGTTGTAAGCCTCATGTTTGTTGAGTTCTTGTGTGTGTGTTATTGATTGTTACGAGTTTTTTCGTATGTTTTTTTTTTTCAATCTTTAGCATTCGAATACCGTGAATCTATATTTAATTAATTAAAGAGAATATATAGAGATAAGTAGAAAGAAGAGACCTTGCACGATGGCCACCATCGTCATCTCTTCCTCTTTGTTGTATTGTTTGCAAGTTTCAATTAGCTTTCAATTTTTAAATCCCAAATTTCTTTTTGTTGTAAAACATTATTTTGTCAAGAACAATTGCTAACGCTTATTCGATTAATTTAATATTACTATTATAGATCGGAGTTTGAAGCTTATTTCCTTTGTTGTTTGTAATTTAAATTACTGTTTTGATAGAAAATTTCAAAGTGGTCGTAACTTTCAATCAAATTCTTTTCTCTGACAGGATTTTAAGGTTTTTCTTTTCTTTTTTCCATCACAAGATTTGAGTTTTTTTTTCACCTAATAGGATTATAGAATGATTGAAAATTTTGCGGTCTACCTTGCTCTTTAGCATCCTCTCAATAGTTAACTTAATTATTTGATTAATGGGTCCATAACTTATAATAAAATTTGTGTTTAAATAATTTTATATTTCATCAACTAAACATTTAAATTTTACATTTCAATCAAATAAACCAAATAATATAATAACACATCCCACCCATAATTCTATTACAAAACATAATTTAAGATCCCACAAACAAAACTTAATCATATTAGTCTACTTATCCTTTATTAAGTACAGGTTTAAGTGGATAACCATCATTACATATTACTTTAAGTGACCTCAAGAGACTATCATTATTATTATATTAATTGAACCTCACGCTTTGCTCTAACTATTGGCTGCCTCTAATCAGGATTTAGGCTTAGTTTAACATGTCCATTAGGTTAGTTCGCATGATTATTATGTTACAAGTGAACTAAATGCTTAAAAGTCAACCATAGTTTGTCAATGAGATTATCTCGATGGCAAGGATAAGGTTCTCAAATCTTTAGATTTTTTTTTTTTTTTTGTAAATTACAATAATAAGATAAAGTTCAAAGAATAAATGCAATTAACATGACTCGAACTCAGATTATATCTGGGATGGTGACATCTTTGACTATCAAATCATCACATGGAATTCAAATCTTTAAATTTTATGATTGATTATATTTGAGTCACTAATTCGTGTACTTGATTAAAGGAGAAAGTATAGAACGGAAAAAAATAGAGGGGAAAAATAGATAAATTTGTACCCTTTCCACTTAGATTTATGTAAATTTTTAAGTGAAATATTATATTTAGTTATATAATTAGTTTATATTCTCGTGTGATGTATGAATTTATTGTGTATATTAAAATTTTAATACTTTTATAATATTAATTTTTGTTTAAAGTTTTTAATGAATTTATTTAACAAAATCATTAATATTAATATATTAATATTTAAATAACATTGTTAATAATTTCTTACAAGTTTTTATATTAAATTTATATATTGTTAAATTAATTTGTTTCCTAATATTTGATTTTTTTTTTTGTAGGTTTATATTTATATTTATCTATTTCAATCAAATGACCGTAATTAAATCTTATTTATATTTAAAAAATATTATCGTAATTTGATAAATATTATTAATACGCGTCTATTTTTAAAAACTATATTTTAAGCTTAACAATTTAATATTCATTCATTTTAATATTATAACATTAAACGTTAATTTAATTAAGTAAAGTGTTAAAATAAAGAGATAGTTTATTTAAAACGACTTTATATTTAATATATAAAAATTATAAAGAATAGTTTAAACAACAGGCATGGAATAAGTTTTTGAAAAAAAAAAAAATGAGTAAAAGAGTAATTTATTCATTGTAAATAAGTGTTCCAAACCAAAAAAAACTCTAATTTATCTCTTTTCAAATCTTGATGTTATTATTTTTGCTTGTTGTAGTAATACTTGTTATGAACTAATTGCTCATTTAGTGGTGGAATATACTGAAAGTTAATGGATTATTAATTGACATAGGATAGAGATTTATTTAAGTTAGTGTTCATTGTTTAATCTGTTTTTCATTATTACCCTAAGTGATAATTAAATTAAGGAATAATCTGAGGAAGAGTTAAATATCCAAAGTGTTTGCTTAACCTTAGCAATCTAGTTGAATAGTTACATACACCCGCTAAGATATACAGCAACTTAGATAATGGGGATTGGATACTTGGGTACTACAGGAATTTGGGTTGGTGTTCTGTCTTTAATGTAAACTTATGGTGTCTTTAATAAAAAATTGAAAATATGAGGGAATGTTAATCAATACAGATAGTCGGGAGAAACTATTTTGGCTATTCAGGAATTCTTCTCAAAGACATCTTCTTCAGCATTCATCCGACGAATTCAACAGAACTTGCTGGACATTGATCAATGGAAGCTCAAATTTATTCCTTGCGAAAATAATCTAGAAGTTGATTATATTGCTAAGTTGGCTTTTGACCGGAATGAAAGCCAAAGTCATGGTTAAACTCACATCAGTTAGGACCCATCACTACATGGAATCAGCTAGCGACCTGGTTCTTGCTCAAGTACTTCCCACCAACGAAAACTAGGAAACTCAGGAACGATATCATCAACTTTACATAGCTTGAGAATGGGTCATTATATGAGGCATGAGATCGTTTCAAAGATATGATTAAACGATGCCCTCATCATGATATGCCAGATTAGATGATGACTATGTGGAGTAACTTCAAGAAGTAAACCTTGTGGGACATAGGCAAGGGAATATATTCTCTCAAACTTATAATCCAGGTTGGAGAAATCACCCAACTTGAGTTGGAGAGGTAACAACAACCAGATGCAATAGTACAATCCCTCGAAGCAAAACCTGCAAACATGTATATCGACTTCCTTGCTATCCACAAGTCAACAAAAGCAAAGTATTTTGGAGGCAATATTACAGCCACATACTGCGAGCTTGAGAAATATAGAGACTCAACCGACCCAACTTGTTCAAGAAATAGCGCTTGGACCCATCGGTGATTTCCTTGGTAATACAAAAGCAAATCCAAGAGGGAATGAGAAAGAACAAGCAAAAGCCATGACATTATGATCTGGGAAGTACTTAGCCCAAGGAAAGGGAAGTACAAATGATGCTAGAATGCAGATAACCAATGCCGACAAACTAGAATAAAATGCTGAAATTATTGAAGTTGTGGATGATGTCGAACGCCCCTAAACCCACCATGATGCAAGTGGTACTATACCGAGAACATGCATAACAGATTTCTCAAGTCAATGAAATGTGAGATATCACTGATGGTAGAGAAGGTTGTTGAATACCAGACAACGTGGAAACAAGTGATATATATTGTGAGGTATTACTCTAGGGTATAGACTACATTATAAAGTTGAGAAAAGTAAGGGGTCAAAATATAAAATTCAAAAGATGTTGGATTAAATTAAATTGGTGGGAAATGTAGGACTAGACTTGCAATTTTTATCAAAAGTGGATATCAAAGATTATAAAGGGCAAAACGGTCATTTCCCCATGAGAAGATATTTTCAGTAAAATTACCAAAATATCCTTGGATATGTGGATTAAATTGTAGTCGTTGGATTTACTTGAAAAAATTGGGAATTGATTTGTTTCCTTGGATATAAGATATTTAATATTTTTATTAATGTTAAATTATGGAATTTCATCCAAAAATTACCATTGAATTACATGAAAAGTGAGAGAATCCATTAGATTAATATTATTATGTTTAGTTTTTTTAATTAGATATTTATTAAGGAAATATGTAGAATTTTATTCTTTTTCTTTACGAGGAACGTCATAAAAGAAAGAAAGAAATGAAAACTTTCATTTTTGTTTTCAATTTGGTTCTCCTCCACCCAAAACCTTTGATTTCTAAGGAGATTTTCAAGTGAAATCATGCTTCCAACACTAGAATAAGCTTAGTTTTCACGATGGAATTCATAAATTCATAGGTGGAAATGAGAGAGAGTTGAGAAAATGTGAGAAAGCAAGATTGCAAGGTGATGGTTCTTGATAAGTTTTGACTATGATTATGTTGTGTTCGTGAAGAGAAAGAGAGAGAAAGTGATGAAAATGTTGTAGATAATGGAAAGGAAGTGACAAATAAGTGAAAGGAAGAGAAATTCTAGACAAAAATAGCTAAGTTCTCTTACGAATTATGTTTACTTTTCTTGGAGTTAACTTGAAATATATGGAAAATTTAGTGTAGTAATTTTGAATTTAATTAAAAATAATATGAGTGTAAAAGAACTAATGAGAAATAATATTAGAAAGTATAAGAATTTAAAGTTAGTAAATGATATATTAAGGGACATGATAAAGTATATATGTATGAAATGTTAACGTGTCTGCAGTATGTTAGAAAGTGGGACTAAATTGAATAATAGTCAAAACTGTAATGAAATTTGTAAACATGTGAATTTAAGAAAGAAATTACTATGTGAAAGTGAATTAAATAATAAGTACAAAATTTAGTGAAATGGAATCTAGTTGATGAAAAATGTAATGTGAATCTAAATTATGAATACGCATAAATGAGATATGTAACAATTTAATTTTTAGTAATGTCGAAAATAGTAGTTTCAGAACCTCATTTTCTATGTTCGAGTCTCGTAAATATTATTATTTAATATTTATGAGGTTAGTATAAATGTTAATTAAAGTTTGGTCCCTTAATTTTGTCAAATAGATAGTTAATTAAGATACAAAAATTGGATTGTAAAAATAATAAAAATGAATCGCTATAAATTTTTAAATAGTCGAGGGACCAATTGAGAAATTGGACCTAATATATATTAATTTAATTTTAAACTTTGAATTTAAATAATTGAGTAAACTATACCACATGTCACCCAACTATTGTCTATTTTTTTATCACTTAACTATCAATTTCTTAATTTGGTCACCTAACTAATTGAAGTTGTTTTTTGATCCATTTCTGTTAAGCGCCATTAAACGTGAGACGGTAATGTGAAAGTTAAAAATTGATATAATAATAAATTTAATCTTTAATTTTTACATATTATATCGATTTGATCATAATTTAAAAAAAATAAATAAACTCTCAAAATTTATAAATGATCTCAATTTGATCCTCAAAATTTACCTTCGTCTCCCACCTCCCCCACCGCCACTATCATCATTGCTTCCACCTCCATCTTTCTCAAAAAAAAAAAGAACTTCCCTTTTTTCTCCGCCTTTTTCTTTTCCTTTTGAGTTCTCAAAACAACCAAATTTTATACAGACAAACCAAAAAATCCAATGACCAAATATCAATAATTAACATAATATATGTGAACCTAAAGATCTAAACTCTAAGAACATAAAAATCGAAATGTTTCACAACAACTTTATGTTTCGCAACATAAAAATAGATATAATGTGTAAAAGTTGAGGGTTAAATTTATTATTATACCGATATTTTAATTACCACGTCACCCTCCCATTAGAGATTCAATGGTACTTAATAGAAATAGGCCAAAAATTAATTTCGATTAGTTGGATGAACAGAAAAGAAAATAGAAAATAGTTAGGTGATCAAATTAAAAGAAATTGATAATGAGTTGACCAAAAAAAGATAAGCGACAATAGTTGGGTAACCTAGGGTGTAGTTTACCCTAAATAATTCTATAAAATTATCCCAACAAAAAAAATTAATCAACTATTTTTTTAATTTTTTTCATAAGCCAAATTTATGTTTTTACATTATTTAAAACTTTATTTCGTACAAAAGGAGATTATTTAAAACTTTGTTTCTAAAATTAAAAAGTATTAAATTTATATGAATTTCAAAATAAAAAAAATTAAAAATGTCTTTTAAACTTTATTTTTAAAATTAAAAATCATTCTAAACTTTATTATAATAGTTTTATTTTTTCAACTTTTCTTTCTTATAATTAAAGCATAAATTATATTCATAATATTACAAATATTTTATCTTTCAAAATTTTAAATATATTTTTAAATATGATTTCATCAATAATATTAATCAATATATATCTATTTAAATAATAACAAATTCATAAAAGACATGAACAATATATAAAACAAACTCAATCCAAAATATTACTCAGCCAAATCCAAATCCAAATCCAAAATAAACAATACCAATTTATTCAAAGTCCAAACCCAAACAAAATAAAAAAGCACGACCCAAACTCATTTAATACAATTTAAAAATTTAAAAAAAAAAAAAAAAAACCTATAAAATTTAATAAAAGGCCAAGGCCTACCGAGCCTTCGTCGGTTTCTATCATTTCCCAACCTCCAGCCTTCTCCCCGCAGGGTAGCGGCGTTACCGTCTATCAGCTTCTCTCGTCCGCATCAACAAATACTGACCCTTTCCTGTTTATATATTTCCTCCATATATGTACACCTTTGGTTTCATATTTTTTGGGTGATTGATTCAATGTTGCAAAATGAGGTAGATATAAGGAGATTATGCAGGTGAATGTTGGGTTGCTTGCTTGCCAAATAATGATAACTTTGTACACTGTATGTGTCTATGATGTTTGGAGTTGTGTGCATGTGAATGATGTTTAAGTCCAATCATAATTGTATCATATCACGTACGTCAGTATGTCCACGGCTATAGTACGAGGGTACAAGTCCCCACTTCTGATGATACATCTCCCTCCTCCTTGTCTCCCAAATATCCATATTTGCTCTCCGTTCCTCCCTGGAATTTAGATTTTGTTTTAAATGTCTTCAACTTCAATTGGTTTAATCTAAATGCTCTCATATTTGATTTCTCAATGTGTTCAACAAAGTACGAAGTTGGTCTTGATTGTTTCGATAACAAATGTAACATCTCACATTCCAATAAAACGATCGGGATTGAATGGAAAAAATTTTCATTCAATCATCTATGATAGCTCAAAAAATTCTAAATTAAATCATTTATTCATTTCATTTTCTTCAAAGTAAATGTTCTTTTTTTTTTTTTTTTATTCCTTCTTTGTGTTTCGGCCCTGCTTCTCTACTCTCTTTATCATTTTTCTCTCCGGCCAAGTTCCGCCAATCTCCGTCGTCGGAGACCTGATCATAATGGCCAGTAAACTAAAAAACTCCTTGCCTTCTCTTTTTTCGAAATATTTTGAAAATTTCTTATTTTCTTTCAGATCTGGAACTTACCGATCTGCTTCGCTCTTTTCTTTTTCTTTTTTAAATTATTCACCATTTTTCTGGTTTTTTGTTAAAATACTTCCCGCTAAAAGTCTTATACAAACTAAAAAAAAATTGTTTTTAACTGGATGCGTTTCTCTAATTTTTTTTTTAAATCAATTCAGCGTTTTTTTTATAAAAATGAATCATTCTCGTAAATATTAAGCAAAACGACTTATTTTCGTAAACTTTTTAAAATGAATCTTTTTTGGTAAATTAATCATTTTTATTTATGAAAGAAGCAAGAAAAAAACAACAACAAAGCCAGGAAAAATGGAGAAAAGGGAAAGCAAAAACAAATAACCCAAAACAATTTTAAAAAATAAAAAATAAAAAGCTGATTTGGGCTTTGAGCCTCAAAATAGTTTTATTAAAAACTTTTTATTTTTTTAAAACAAAATTTTGATTATTATTTTTATATAATTAATTAAAAAACAAGTGGACATCCAATTATTCACTTATTTCATGTCAAAGTTTCAAAGAATTAAAATGGATTAAATCAGACATGTCTGAAAATTAATTTCGATATAATTGAAATCTAATTTAATTAAATTAGAAATATTTGAAATTTTAAGGCAGAAGGAATTGATTCAATTTCATTATTAAAATAACAATTAATTTGATTATAAAATAAAAATAAAAAAGGGTAGACGTCCCTTCAAAAACCATGAAACCCAAAAAGAGGTTGGAACAAAATTAGGTGTGGTGGAATAGTATAAGAATTAAAAGAAATGATCTGACGTGGAATAGTTAAGCATTAAAATTGGAGGTCAACAAATAGAAGAAGCCAAAGCCGAAACCAGCCGCAGGTGGGGTGAGCCACCCACCGTTTTTCCATCAAATCCACTGCCGAATAGTAGTGGGAACCCTCCTAAAAACATGGAGCTGCATGATGCCCACGTGGCCATTTACTTCCACTTTTACGCCAGAAAGTGGGTTCCACGCGCTTCCACCGCATTCTGCATGTGCTTTTGGACTCTTTACCACACTTGCATTCTTTGGAATCATCGCTCCTTTTCTTTGGAATTATTCCATAATCTTATAATTTGGAGTTTTTTTACAAAATTAATACAAAAAATAATTAAAATTTTAAATAATGCACTCTCTTATTATTTATCAAAATGGTATACATGGAGGAGTGATGCACGGTATCACTTTAAAAATCTTACACAAATTTTTATTTTCGTATTGTTATTTTATATTAAAAAATAAAAAAATATATAAAATATTAAGTGGTACTTTCTGAATAGGCGGCACTCAATTTTTCGGATATAGTATAAACTTGTATTTTAAATAAGAGTATGATATAAAAAATAAATTAATGGATGATGCTTACCTGACAGGCGGCACCAACCGTCTCATTTGTCTACTCAAATCTAGTTCATATCAGTATATTCTTCAAAAAATTATAAATGCAATCAACTTAGAGGTGTTTATAAAAATGTTTATGGATTAAGTTTGAGAAGCTTGAGTTTATATTTTTCAACTCTAAAGTCGTTTTATTATTTATAAATAATAAAATTGTAAAAAAATAAAATAAATATTTTTATGATTACTTTTAATTTTCTTTTAAATTTTATTTAATCAATACTAGCACAATATCAAATTTCTTGATATAATATTAGAACTATCATAATCTCTCCTCAATTCTTACACACACACACACACACACACACACACACACACACATATATATATATATATATATATATTATATGAGAATAAAGGTACTTCAACACTCTCAAATCGACATTTTCTTGTACTAATAATAATATCGATACTAATTAAGCTAAAAATTTAATTGATAGCACAATATCAAATTATCAATTATATATTTTGTTATATAGTTCAAACTTAATCTTGTAACGTTGTTAGGTGCTTGTAACTTTTTTTATACAATATTGGAATAATATGGGGAAATACGATTTGAATCCGCATCAAACATGTGTTTGACAAGAGCTTTAATCAATGTCCCATAAATTATAATCTTTTATTTTTTCTATGAGAAACTATCATGATCATAATAATAACGGTAAATTACATTAGTAGTCATCAAATTATTAGAAAATTTCCTTTTTAGTAACCTAACTATGAAAGTTATAAAATGATTATCTAATTAGCAGTAAATTTTTTGTCATCCAACTAAAAAAAGTTACAAAATGGTCACCCAAATATTCAATTTTATCTTCTTCTTTTTTGTCATCGGCTAGCTAATAGTGAGCTTTTAAAATTAAAATAATAACAACTTTAACTCTCAATATTTATAAATTATGTTAATTAAGTCTTGATTCTAAAAATATTTAACTCTTAACATTTATAGATTGTGTAATTTGATTTTTTTTTTGTAGTTTTACTTTACTTTTTTATTTTGAAGGTTACTTTTAAAAAATAAGAAAAAAATGAAAATTATTATCATGAAGTTTTGGGTTTTATTTAATTTTTATATATTTTTAATCAAATTTAGTTGATAAATTTATTTTTTAGCTTTTTAGGTGAAAATGTCACAAAGAAAAACAAAACTATAAAAAAAGATCAAACAACATAATATGTAAATGTTAAGGGTTATATTTTTAGAATCAAGACTAAATTGGAACAATATATAAATATTGAGGGTTAAAGTTGTTATTTTGCCAATTTTAAAAGTTGCAACCATTAGCCTACTAAAGACAAAAAAAAAATTGAATAGTTAAGTGATCATTTTGTAACTTTTCATAATTAAATGACCATTTTATAATTTTTCATAATTAGATGATAAAAAAATACTAATAATTAGATGACTACTAATATAATTTACCTTTCATAACTTTTCATAATTAGTGATGGCAATGTAATTACGCCTGATCTTAATTCTTGTGAAATTTTAGGTTTTCAAGACCACCACAACACAAGTTGTTTATGATTTGAATTCATGCTCCATAATATTTTATTGCAGTTTATTTTTATTTAGGTTAAAATATTTGACAAATTTTTGTATTTTTCATAAATTTAAAATTTAATTTTTGTATTACTTTAAAATCTGATTTTGAAAGTATGGTCGAATTTGAAGTATCATAGTGATTATCGATACGATTCGCTTGATCAATCATTCAGTTATTACACATTAAAATACAAAAATTTAATCATATAAATAATAGAAAATAAAAGGAAAATAAAACATCATTAATCAATATAAAAACATGAACTTAAAAACATGACAAATTCAAGCACCTACAATAAGCTTGGACTATGGATGACAACAACTAACTTGGAGAGGCAATGGCGTCAACCAATGGGAGCAAAAATTAAAACGATTGGGACTCAATTGGAGACCTTTGAACAATGATAGCGGATGCGCAGCAAGCATCAGAGATGTGGAATATTTCTATTTTAAAAGTTGAAAGCTTTGGTTAAAAAGTTTGAGGATCAAATTAATAGAATTTGTAAATGTAAAAGGTTAAATTTGTTGCATATGATATCTTTGACATGTATTCTCATTCTGCATCATTCTTTGGCGACATAGAGGCATTAAGCTTGAAATGAGGAGCAAGAAAAGTGCTAATAGGTTTTAACATTTCATTCATGCCAAAACGCTTTAGCAATTTTCTCAGATATTGTCTTTTAAGTCAAATAAAACCTCTTCAAGCTTCTATTTCGAGTTATTTTCATGCCCAAAGTCTTCTTTGCTTCTCCTACATCCTTCATGTTAAACTCCTTTTTCAACAGTGTCTTTTTCTCAATCTCTACTTGACTTTTGGAAGCTATCAACATATCATCAACATAAAGAAGAACCATCTTGAAGTTTTCAAAAATACACACTCATTACATTAGTTTCTTTTGTACATCTATTCAGTCATAAACTTGTCAAATCGCTTATACCACTGCCTTGGAGATTTCTTTAAACAATACAACGATATTCCAATTTTACACACTAAATTTTCTTTTCTAGCAACCTTGAATCCTTCTGAGTGAGTCATATAGATTCCTCTTTCAAGTGTCTATGTAAAAAAATCAATTTTTACAATACTACATTGTAATCAATCCTTCCTTTTGGGCATAACCTTTCTCCACCAATCTTTCTTTGTAGCGCACCTCATCTTGGCCAAGAAGTCCTTTCTTTGCAAACACCCACTTGCACCTAATTATCTTCCTTCCATTCAGCAGGCTAGCTAGCTTCAAAGTTTGATTCTTATGAAGGGACTACATTTCTTCATTTATGACAGTCCTCTACTTTTCTTCTTTAGAATTCTGAATTACTTGTAAAAATGTCATCAGCTATAATTCAAAATACATAAGCCACCATATTAGCAAAGCAAGCAAGCTTTCTAATTATTCTCCTTGGCTTATTAGTTGCAATTGATTTAAGTTGTTGTGGAAGTTCTTGGGTCTCAACCTCTTCTTCATTGAAGTCTCCTTCTTCTAGTGGATCCTTCCTACTAGAGTCCCCTTCCACCATAGGAGAATCATTAACTTTTTCATTTGCTGGAATCATCACTCTTCAAAACTCCGTCTGTTTATGAGTATCATCTAACTACTTCTTTTGCACCTTTGAAAACATGGTAAATTCATCAAAGGTGGCATCTTTGCTGAAGATAATTTTCTTTGTTTTTGAACATCATAGGCAAAAACCCTTTATGCCAAAAGTGATCCCTAAGAACACTACTTTCTTAACTCTTAAATCCAACTTTGATTCCTTAACATGATAGTATGCAGTGGAACCAAACACATATAAAGGGTCATAATCTGTAGCAAACTTTCCACTCCATTTCTCCAATGGTGTTTTTCCTTTAATTGTAGTATATGGTAGGTGATTAATGAAATGACATGCATATGCTATAGCTTAAGCCCAAAACTCTCTACCCAATCCAGCATTGGATAACATACATCGAACTTCCTCCAGAAACGTTCGATTCATGCATTTTACCACCCCATAATGTTGTAGTGTAGATTTGATAGTGAACTGCCTGATGATGCCCTCATCTTCACAAATCTCTGCAAATGGATCATTTCTATACTCTCCACCATTGTTTGTGTGAAGATGCTTGATCCTTTTGCCCATTTGAGTCTCCATCATCATTTTCCACTTAAGGAAAGCTCTTAAAACTTCATCCTTTATCTTCATTGTATACACTCACACTCTTCGGGAATAATCATCAACAAAAGTTACGTCATCTAATTTATTTTCATTAATGGAAATGTCTAGACATTGTTGAAAAAAAGCATCTAGAACCTTACTCTGCCACATGCCGAAATGACCTATGCCATCAAATATCACTACCAATCTTGTATTTTCCACTACCAGTCTCGCCCACGTGGACGATGTTGGAGCTCTTGGATTGTCCACCATTTTAGCCATAATCTTTCAAAATGTCCAAGAAAATCTTTTCTAATGTGAAAGATCAGTTTAAATCCAATCACGGAGTATACTTCGATAACCTTCAACTCTGATACCACTTGTGCGAATAGGGTAAAAGAGAGTAAATTATTGTATTAGAAAATCATACTGGATTTAATTCTGAAGAAAGATTCGAGGGGTCACAAACGATCTTGGATTTAATTCTGAAGAAAGATTCGAGGGGTCACAAACGATCCTTCTTAAAACCTAACTTCTTAGATAGAATCTTCCTACAATGTAATTTAATAGTGCAATATATCATTGCATTTGTACCCTACAAGATAAATAAAACAATAAAGAACACTAGAAATTTAACGAGGTTCGACAAATTATACTTACATCCTCGAACGCTATCAAATATATTTCAATGTAAAATATACAAGTGAAAATTACAAATAGGAAGAGAGAAAAATTACCTTTCAAAAAAATAATGAATTTTGAAAACACTCCACAACCTTATATTTTTTAACGTGAGATTATGCTATTTCAACGTTTCCTTTATCTATACGGTGTTTTCTTTCTTCTTTTTTTGAATTCTCAATATTATTTTTTAGTTTGATGTTTTTCCTTTATTTATTTGTAGTTTTCTTCTATTTTTTAACATTATTTCTTTGTTTATTTCGGTTTTCGAGCTTCTTGTTGATATTGAGTGTATTTTAAGTAATGTTTGGGGTTGGCCTTTTTTTTATTATTATTTTGTGTCTTTGGGTTTTTTTTTTTCATGAATTTACCATTTTATTAAATATAAACTTGAGGATTTTGGGTATTACATGCTGAAATTGATTATTGATTAATATCATCTCTTGAATACATTTTATATTGCTTTGTTGTGGTTTATGTTCTCATGTGATTTTTTTTTTTCAATTTGGAAGAAACTTTTTAATGAGATTATGTGTGTAGTTAATGCTCAAAAGTTCAAAAATTAAAGTCAATTAAATCATATAATGAAGAATAATATGAAGTTGGTTTTAAAAAACTTTAATTTTTTTTTACTACAACGAAATTTTTGGTACACTTAAAATAATAAATAAATATAATTTTATATGTTGGTTTAATGGATAAAGTGTTCATCAATCAAGTATGATTTGAATTTGAATTGAACTAATTACGATACTATTACAACTTTGCCCTTATTTTATAATTCATCAAAATAAATAAATAAATAATAAAAATTTTAATTTGTTCAAAATTTAAATCTAGAATTATATAAATATCGATACTAATCATTTAATAATAATTACTAATTAATAATTATAACACGCTTTACGCTATATTTAAAATATTCTTCTTCTTTTTTCCAAAAAAAGTATTCTTCCTTTTATTAATTAAATATATATTTACTTTTTTTCTTATCAAATATATGATTAATTTAATTATAGTAAAGAAAAATATAAAGATATAAAATTAATTTTATTGAATTAAATTAAATTTACAACATTAGATAAAATATTCATTTAAAAAAATTAACTTGCACTATATTCCTAGTTATTTTTAATTTATCTAATTATATTTAATGATTTTATAGATTTATAATTTTATTAATTTACAAAATATTATGTTACTTTTAAAAGATATGACTAAATTGAATCTCGTGTATTAGCCTGATGGTTAAAGGTGTTCACTGTCTTATATGTAACTTAGGTTCGAATTGCGCTAGTCACTGTTTGTAATTCACCAAAAAAAATATATAACTAAACTAATTAATTTCACATTAATATAATATTATATTAATTAATATTACTTTTATTATTATCACATAATAATACTAACAAATTATTATTCTAAAGTCAATTTAATAATATAATTAATAAAAAAAATTATTTTCGTATGTGCTTTTATAACAACAAGAAGAAGAAATATATATATATATATATAAACATTTCAATGAAATTAACAAATATTGATTATTTGATACATTGATGGAGTTTTTTTAACTCCACAAGTGGTTTTAAGAAACTATTAAGTGTTCTTGTTTGGTATCTTAAAATAAAATAAAAATCAAATAAATGAGACACATGATGGTTGTTAAGCCTTCTTGAGAAATTATGTAACTGCACCATCGATGTATCGAATAATAATCCATAAGGAATAACAATTATTGGATACATTGACAGTGCAATTTTTTTAACACTTTTATTTTTGGTGAATGAAAAAATAATACAATAAAACTACTTAGAAAAACACCCACTCCCTTGGAGGCGTTTCAAAAAATTGAATACAACCATTATTATCAGACATTTTAGCTAGACTATTTGCCTTTTTTTTTATGGTCTCTGTTGGAAACGTGTTAAATCGACCAATGCTCCATTTTAACCAATTGTAAGTTGATTCTTCTAACCAAGGTAGTATTCAACACCTTTGTAGTACTCTTCTGTATCGCTTGAACTGCCTCTTGACAGTCTAAATAGATAATCACTTTGTCAAAGTTCCTATCAATAGCAATCGTCAATCCTTCTATAAGCAAGGTTAAGAAGTTACCGAGTGTCATAATTAATATTTTAAAAATAAAAATAAAATACAATCAACTTTTTCTATAACAATCCATTTGTCTGTCAAAATTTTGAATGTTATAGAAACATGATTATTATATACCTATAACAACATTTGAAATTTAGATGATATTTGGAGTTTTTTTAAAAAAATATCAAATTAAAAAAAATTGTAATATATTAATAATATTATTAATTAGTGAAATTTAAATCATTCCTTTCATAAAATTTACAAATGTAATTCTATTTATAAAAAAATATTTTTATTTAATAATATACAATTAATAATTTTTATGTAAAATTTTATTGAAATAATATATTAATTAAAAATTATTTATTTTACTTATAAATATAACTAATTTTATTAAAATTTGAGGCAAGAGGCTATTATAGGGAATTAATTTATAAAGAGTGTATTTTTTTTAGTGAATTAAAATAATAAAGTAAAACCCGAACAATAAATGCGATTAATACGACTCGAATCAGATCACATTAGGACGATGAATACCCTAACTATCATGCTTTCATTCCTTATGCTTGTTACTATGATAGATAATCAATTTTGCAACAAATTTAATGATTATAGTGAAACGCTATTATAAAAAGTAATTGTTACAGTGATAGATTGATTATAAATAAAGCACATTTTATTCAAATTATACATATCATGCTTTATTTAATTAATTCCCATTATTTATGTATAATGTCTCCGATAATACATGTAAAATGATATTTTGCTGTTTATTTAGCAATAATTAAGAGTTAAAGAAAAGATGTACAAATTGAAAACTTCATAGTTCCCCTTTACTATATACTTGCTTGAGATCATAATACATCTATAATGATGTTCCATGCCAAGAAATGTGTCCAACAACAAAGGGGACCCAATTAGAAGAATTCACTAGATTCTCAAAACCAACTATTTTTTTATTCCAATTTAGTACCTTGATTAGCTCAATTATAATAATATTCCTTGGGGGAGATGAACCTAACCAAATCCAACATTAAATTAATTAGTACCTTAAGAATTATGATCAATTTTAATAAATAGTCCGCAAGTTGGGTCTTACTATGAGTAGTATATGTAAATGGCATGATGGAATTGTCACTGATAACACTATCAAAACCATTTAAGGAATTGTTAATTTAGATATTATTAATATAAATCTTTGTTGCCGCCCAACTCATGTTCATAAATTATTAATATGAAATTAATCAAGGCAAAACAGCCAGCCTAGCATTAGCCTACCCACAAATGAATAGGACGACATATATTTTTGTAATGTATTAAAAATATATATTTATTGTTGAAGCACAATTTGGACTGGGCTTTTTTTAATTTATTTTAAATTTGATTTAAATTTAAATTTAAATTGATATTAAATTTAAATTGAATTTAATTTAAATTAAAAAGTCCAATAAAATAACAAATATCTAATTACAAAACTCAATGGAACCCAGGCTTAAATAACCCAAAACCAAATTACAGAACAACCCAAACTAAACCTAGACAGAGGACCTAAGTCTACTACAACCAAGTTGCATCCACCTCCATCTCAGCCAATCAGAGGCCGCCACGTCAGCAGCCTAGTTGCTCACCAGCAACTTGCACCACTGCTCACCTGCCACCGCCACTGCTGCTACCACCGTCGCTGCTACCTGCAAAAGGAGACAAGACAAGCATTTAGTTGCATAAAACCAAAAAATCATTATTTGTAATAAGGCTATAAAAGCCGAAACTGAAAGCAGATAAAGGGGTCTTTTTTTTGGGCTTTTGTTCTTTAAAAACACAAAGATCAATACAAAGCAAACTTTTCGTATCCAGAATTAATATTGGTAAAAGGGTATCTGAATCACCATCACGAAAAGGCAAAGCAATTGCTAGACAATCAAAGCAATTGCCAGACAACCAAAGCACACAGGTTTGCTCCTCAAGGTAATTAATACATATCCAAACATGTGCATTTATTCATGTATGACAATAAATATTCATCCATTATCTGTTTAAGTTTTAGAAACGTTTCATAAATGCTAGTATTAACGAGTATTAATAGCAGTAATGGTTTAAATGAAAAGGAGCAGGGGTAATAAATATTAGCATTAATAAGCTAATAATAATTAATAATTTTATTAATAATAAAAAAGGTATACGAACGGTCAGAGGGTACTTCCCTGAGTTGCGTCGTCGTCGTCGGAGCCTCCGTTGAAACCCCGAATCTCATCGACGCTGCGCCATGCTTGGATCTAAAAAAATAACAGAGACAAAATCAAGACGGTTAATAATAAAATACTTTTTTAAAAAAAGAGAAAAGGGCTTTTAAAAAACTGTTAAAAGCAAAGATCGGGGTTCGATCTCATCGGATCTGAACCCGATCTCTGTTTTTAAAAAAAAAAAAAGAAAAGGCATGAAGAAGAGAGACGCTTTACCTTCAACGGAGGCGCGTGGCACGTGGAAGGCGACGACGCGTGCACAAGAAGACCCCCGGCAGTAATTCGCGATGACCACGCAGCGGTGCGCGTGCGGCCCTACGTGCGACGGACGGCGACCGGCCTGACTGGCCGTGGCATGGCCAGCCGGGAAAGGCCGAGAGGATTTTGGAGAAGATTTCGGGTTTTTTTTTTTACAAGTGAAAGGAAATATTTTTTTTCTCCGAAATAGGGTATTTATAGGCTCCCAGAACGATGCCGTTTTGAGGGATGAGTTTCAGCCCTGAAACGGCACCGTTCTGAGCTATTACCCGAATCTGACCTGGAATCCGATCCGACCCGACCTAGGATCCGAGTGTTTTTGAAGGAAGGGATATTTGTGCACTCGGTCATTCCGCTTTTTTCAAATTTTCAATCAGGTCTTTTTTCACTTTTAATTATTTTTTAAATTAGCCCAATGATTTTCATAGTTTTTCAATTTAATCCCTTAACCTTTCAAAAGCACCAGGGGCTGCCACATGTCATGATTTCGGCTTATTTATGCAAATAGTCCCTTTTATTTCAAATTTATTTTAATTTAATCCTTAAATCAGGTTCGCTTTAATTACAAAATTACCCTAGAAATTTTCCATAGTTTTCAAAATAGTCCTCTGACTTCAGGATGCCTGGGGGGCTGCCACGTGTCATTCGTTTTTTGTTTTATTACCCCGAGGGTCCCGAAACTTCCAAAAATCCCGTTTTTACCCCCGAACTTTTAAAAATCCTATTTTTGACCTCGAAGCTTCTAAAAATCCCATTTTGACCCCGAAACTTCCAAAAATCCCATTTTTAACCTCGAAACTTCTAAAAATCCCATTTTGACCCCTAAACTTTCAAAAATCCCATTTTTGACTTCGAAACCTCCAAAAATTCCATTTTTACCCCAAACTTCTAAAAATCCCATTTTTGATCCCAAAACTTCCAAAAATCCCGTTTTTACCCCCAAACTTCTAAAAATCCCATTTTTGACCTTAGAACTTCCAAAATTCCATTTTTAACCTCGAAACTTCTAAAAATTCCATTTTTAGCCTCGAACTTCCCAAAATTCCATTTTTGACTCCAAAACTTCCTAAAATTACCATTTTACCCCCGAGAATCCAAAATTATCATTTTTGCCCCCGGGAATCCGAAAAGTCTCATTTTGAACTCCGATTGCATCATTCTTCGTTCTCATCAATATTTGCATTTAATTTTTAACGCACTCGTATTTTGTATTTTTTATTCTTTTTCGCAATTAATTTATCTTCTTATTTATCTTACTTTGCATTTAAAATCTATCATTAACTGTTTATTCATATTTAACTCGCATGCTTGTTTTCGAAATTGTTTTTTTTTTCATAAAACTTTAAGATCAAGGCAATATTCTTTCATTTCGGGTTTCGAAAATTTGCGCCTTAACTCACTAGGTGCAATTTTTCTTCAAATCGAAATAATAGAATACCCTTAATCGAGGCAATGTTTCCTTATCTTCGATTCCGAAATATTACGCCTTAACTTACTAGGTGTAACCTTTCTTCAAATCGAGATAATCAAATATCCTTTTCGTAAAGATTTCAAAAGGTTTTACAAAGGAAAGCTCATTATGTCTAGATCTTGAAATGTTATGTCCTAACTCACTGGATGTAACTTTCTTCCTCGATCACTTTGAAATATCGAGATTTCCCAACTAACCCGATTTCTTTTAAATTTAATTCATTCATTCAAGGATCGTATTTTAAACTTTATTCGAGCTTTTAAATATTACAAATTAAGACTTGAAAATAATCAATACGGTACCAATTCTGGGCGTATGAGGGTGCTAATCCTTCCTCATGCGTAACCGACTCCCGAACCTGTTTTTCTGGATTTCGAAGACTTACTTGTTTTCAAAACGTTTTTTTTTAAAAAAAAATGTTTTATGGTGATCCAATCACACCGAATAAAGGATTGGTGGCGACTCTCATTTTCCAACTTTAAAATAATTTTCGAAACACGTCGTTTTGCTTTAAAAAAAAGGGATGGTTTCGACATTTATCAATTTTTTTAATGGAAAATTTATTAATCCATTCAATGAAAGAGATTAAACAATTCGGGAGAAATAATAAGAACTCGTACGCGTTAAAGGACAAGCTTCATCAACATAACAAAAGCTTCAGCTTCAGCATCAATAGAACATTATAGCAGGTTGACAATGGGCTTTGTCACAACTCAAACACTACATATCAAGAGTGATTGCAAGCAATACAATAAAGAAACCAACCCCGGATGATTCAAAGCGACGAACATAAATCGACAAAAGAACCAAGCATCAATCTTATAAATGACCAATTTTACAAAACAACTCTCGTTTTACAATGTTCTAATCAATATTTTTTTTTATATAGCACTTCCGATAAGTCAGATAATCTTGTTTATGTCTTGACATTCATCGGATATGGCTTAGATATCGAGAAGGAAGAAGACCAAATTTGAACCATTAAGTAATGGTCATAAACGATCCTTGGTCCTTCAGATAACACTTTCACATAATCAACTTCGATCGAATATTTAGCCATAAAATGATGGTTCTCAAGATCCATCAAATAAATCGAGCCAATTGGTTTCCAAATGCCATAATTCTTACTAAGAAGTTACTTTCCTCCCCAAAAGTTTTAGCACCACCGTTCTTTCCGTACTCTTCTCTAGCAAGGAACAGACTCTTTTCGAGAATTTGATTGAAAGTACACCATCAACAGACCCTGATATACCGTCCTCTTCCCCTAACTCAATGTCAGCAGACTCCAAGCTTTCCCCTACTGACTTGTCCTTCTCTGAACCACCCATCAACATATCCTTAAAGAATGCCTTCCTTCCCTCCGCAGAGTCAACGACCATGCCCCCATCATCCGACAGCTCATCCTTGCGGAGCCGAACCTTCTTGGTGGCCCGTTAGAGATTACTATTAGCAAATTGATGAGTAGACGAATCCATCACTTACTCTTTGCAATTCGATAAAAGCAAAAAATTAATGGAAATTATTGTTCAATACATATTTTGTAACATTAATTGGAGAGACTGAATACTGTAAATTCAACGTTATTAGTTTCGTCAAACCCTAGAATAATAACGACATCTGTGCATACAAACCTTAAATATATTGTTTCTATTATAAATTCTTGTAAATATATTATTACATATTGAAATTTTTTATAATAAAAATATATAATTATAATCACAGGAATTAGATGAGATGATAAAGGTTTCTTTTACCTTAATCAGTGGTCGAGGGTTTGATCCTCACATTGGGTATGGAGCAGCTTTAAAACTCGTGATCAACATCCACTCCCTTAATAGACCTACAGAATGCGAAGAATTAATTACTAGACTCGCTCAAAGAATTACGAAAAAATTACTTTCTTGTAACAAATACAATTTCAATTCAAAATTTTAAAATCAGATATAAATTATGCAAGGATAGTAATTATTTGCTACAATTGATAATTTTAACTCCACCAACGGAATGAAATTTTGCCACATGCCTTATTAATTATTTAATTCTTTAAACAGTAATTTAAAGATACATTATAAAATTTCGACTCTATTTATGGAGTCAAAATTTTTCAACGCGAAGAACTATCCTAAATTTAATTGATATATTTTTAAAATATGTAATGGAATTTACAAATTATAATTTTATTAATTGCAAAATATGTGTTTCAAATTTACAGCTTTGAAATTATTTGGTTTCGTGACAAATTGGTTTTAATCAAAGGATAAAATTTCAATTTGATCTATATGTTTTGTTAAATTACGTTTTAAGACTATAAAACTTTAGAAAATGTGATTTAATATACAATTTGTTTTCAAATATAATACAATTTCTAATTTTAATGATATTAAGATGTTTTTTAAAAATAGATTTGAATTTTTTTGCAATTTGGATTTTACTAATTTGTCATTTAAAAATTTTAATTATATTAGTGTTTTCTTGTAAAAATTATATTTTATATTTTTAAATGTATATATTCAATTTATTTAAAATGATATGAAATTTAAACCAATTTTAATACACATTTTAATCGAACAACTTTGAAGGTACAAATTTCAATTTTCAAACCTTTTTAAAAAAAAAAAAACTGTATGACAGTCGATATTTTTCTCATATACGAATATGTATTTTGTAATATAATATATATTATTTTTTTTATCCATGCGATACACAAGTTAGTTACATGTATAAACAAAAAAAATGATTAAGACTTTAAATTTTATATCAGTATATAAATACAATAACTATAAAATTTATCGAACATGTGAAAATATTTTTCATTAAGTGATAATTAATCGTTATTTACTTATCATTTTTCATATTTTTTTATTGAAAAATTTTATTGAATTGTTTTTATTTTGGATTATCGAACATGTGTAAAAAATTAAATAATTGATATTAATTTTTAATGAATTTAATGTTTTCAATCATTTATCAAAACCTAAATCAAAGATAATTGTTGGGATATTTTTCAAATTTGCTTATTTTATCAAAAAACTAATTGTTGGAATTTTAGTTTTAAAATTATTTCAAATTTACTTATCTTATAAAAAAATTTAAAAGATAAAATAATTATTTTCCTTTAAAATAATAAATTTGAATGTAAAATGAATTATATTTTAAAGTGGAAGCTGGTAACTTAGTATGCTCCGTCATTAAAATATATAAATAAAACATTATTGGATAAATTTAGCTGGTAACTGAGTATTTAAAAGCATTAATTATATAAATAATTATTGGCATAATATCAAAAATAGCCCCTAATGTTTGATAGTTTGGTCACTTTGGCCTTTTATTTTTTTTGGATCACTTTAACCTAGACCTATTCTTGGGTCAGGTTAGTTGCTCAAGCCCGAAGGTCCGCCCAAAATTTGAGAGGGTTTGGACAAAAATATTAGGTCCGAAAAATAGGCTTGCGCAAAAAAATTAGGCACGTTTAAAATATGGGTTGGACTTGGGCTTGAACATTCAAAGCCTGAACCCGGCCCGGCCCGACTCATTTTAAGTTTATAATACTTCATAATATGCTATTTTTATATATTATTTAATTTAAAACACATTAAAAAAATACTTATACTATATATATAATACTACTCTAATGTAAACATTAAAAAAAATATTAAGATGACTATATAAAAAATTTTCATAAATAAAAAATTTATTAGGCCCAGATTTTAGGCGAGTTTGGGTAAAATTTTAGACCCAAATTTCGGGTCGGGCCAGGCTTGGACAAGCATAAAGTATGTTAATATTATGCTTAGGCCTGGCCCGAACATGATCCGACCCGACCCATTAACACCTCAACTTTAATCCCTAACGTTTATTTTTTTGTCAAATTTATTTATTTTTAACATAAATTTTGATGTGATTATTAGTTGACTAACGATCAACATTAATCATTGACATGGCAGTCTAAATGTAATTAAATGTTGATATGATACTATTTTATCTTATAGGCCACATAAACAAATAATTTTAAAATTTTAAAATTATTAAAATTATTTTAAAATCATCATCATTTTAATAAGAAACAAATTACTTTTTTTTTTTTAATTTTCATTTTTAAGTTTCAATCTTTTTTGTTTAAAAGAAATGGTACCTACAATGGATTTCTATAGTAGCAATTTAGATATATATGGTGGAGAATTTATGGAAGCACTTGAACCTTTTATGAAAAGTGATTCTTCCCAAACACAACCTATTTTTTATGCAAATGGTTGTTGCTATTGCCCAGCAATTTAGGGTTTAGGATTTAGAGTTGTTGAAACTTAATCGTCCCCACTGGTGGTTGTCAAGTGGGAGTCGATTACCAGTGCACATACATACACACACACTCTCAACCCTTTTATTCTCAAAACCGAAAACAGTTACAGCATATTTCAACTTAGATCACACATAAAAAAATTAAAATTTGTTACAACTATAAAAAATCAAAATTGATTAATGAACAAAAACAACAATAATCAAAGATGAAAAGTGGGGATTAAAATCGTGTACAAAGATGGGACCTGAAAACAAATGACGGGAGAGTCAATCGAAAAAATTAGAGAAGAAAAAGTCAATATGCTTTAAAAAGGAAAAAAAGAAGTGATTGGGTAATGATGATTTAAAAAAAAAAAGAGATGAAATAAAAAGGAGAGCAAATCGAAGGTGAGAGGTCTTCTCTTTTTCACTTTGCATGCGTGGTGACGAATGAACTCCGATTCTCGCTCGGCTTCATTTCTTTTACCCTTTTCGTTTTTTTTTTACCGAAAATAAGATCTGAAATCCAAATTTAACTTACGAACAGTTTTCAAAAACCTAGAAAAGATTGAGGATTTTGAGGGGAAATGGGGATGATGATGATGACGACTACTTTAAAAAACATTTGTCGACGTTGCATATAAAATAAAATAATATCATGTCAGCATTTAATTATATTTGAATCACATCAGCAGTTAACGTTGACAATTAATTAACTAATGATCACGTCAGTATATCTGTTAAAAATAGATTAATTTGACAAAAAAATAAATATTAGGGGTTAAAGTGATTAAAAAAAGATAAAGGGCTAAAGTGACAAAACAATTAAATATTAAGGGCTATTTTTGGATTATAACATAATTATTTTATCTTTTAAAATTGATAAAAAAATAAGTTATAAGTGAAATAAAAATTTAAAAATGTTTATTTATTCATTGTATTTAATATATATAAATAATTTAAAATTTATAGAATATTAAGTTTATCTAATTTCAATTTTATAAAAGTAATTATAAAAATTATTATTAATAAATAATTATAAAAGTGTTATGAAATCAATAATAAATAGAACAAAGAACCAAAGAAATAAAAGAAACAAGAAAACTATTAATTTTTATTCAACGAATAGGGATGTTTACAATGTTTCTCTAAAATTTATATTTATAGACATAAAAAATATAAATAAAATAAAAGTTTATTTTTAATTAATATTCAAGTCTTAAAGTACATCAAATTTATATTAATCTTAACGGACATCCACTTTATAATAATTTATTCATAACATTCTCTCTTAGACGTCCATTAGTAGACGCCTCATTAAAACCTTACTAAAATAAAATAAAAACCTCATAGGGAAAAAATAGTGAAGAAAAAAATAATAGACTTATCTATAACACACATAACATGTTGTCTCATTAAAAAACTTACCATGAAAATTCAGTTGGACAAAACTTCGATTAAGGGAAAAAAAGAACAAAACGTATTTACTCTTCCCTCATGACAACATCACATGATATCTCGTACTTTGCATATTTCAATTTTAAATACTATTTTTCAAATGATTACTTGAACAGATTTGTTAAATGCTTATATCATCATTCTTTTGAATGTCATGAGTGAAAAAAAAATCTGGAGAAATATATTTTGATCTCTTTAGAAGTTCCAACAATAATCATATCAATTTTTTTTATCATTATTCTTCTATAAAAATACAAATAAATATTTTGGATCATTTTCTAATTTTCCTTCAATTATTATTTACCAAGTCAAATTTACCACATATGTTCAAATCATTGTCATTCCTATAAATGTTTATGCAATTGTATTAAATAATTTCTCGAGAATTTTTGTATACTTCTAGCATTCTATATCCTTCAAGGATTTTAATGTGAACTTTTACTATATACTGATTTATATAAAGATTGTAACAACAATCATGAGACAGATGTCAAATTTTCATGAACTACTAGACTACTAATATATCTAAAGATTATTGCATCCACCACAAAAAAATATTATATCTTTCATAATCAATGTTAGGACTTAGCGAAAAACTTCATTTGTCTAATTTTATTTTTGTAAAATTACTCAAATTGTACCCTACTTGCTTCATGCCTTTAGATATTTGGACTGTTAGTCCAAAAACTTCCTAAATTTAATTCAACTTGAATTTCGTCTTTCCATTTTGGCTTATATATTTCATGTCTATATTTCTCAACAAATTTCTTCAAGATCTTCATTTTCTTTCATCATTTCAATAATAATATTGCATGCAAAATTATTGTCGACAACTTTTATTCGCAATTCCATATTTTCGTATTGACTTAACTTATCGGGATCTCTTTATTTCATTATTTCCATCGTCATTGTTAGGTACTTGAATCTCTTTCAAAGTTTTAATAGTTAGTTATATCTTGGGTCTCTTTAGGAGTACCGCCTCTACTATATGATTATATTGATTTATTATTTATTTTCATCTTTGGAGCCAATGTATCATGCTTCATGCATGCATTAGTTTCATTTATTCTAACAAATTATCCTACTAGGACTTTGACACATCAGCTGATATATAAGACTTGGTTATTTTTATTACGTCAATGAATATATTTTACAGTTAACTTGCAACAAAGTAAATTATCCTTATGAAATTTTAGTTCAAATTACTTTCTATGAGGATCTAAATAATGATAATTCATTCCAAATAATTATTTCCTCCAACTATTGTTTCTCTCCCTCCCCCCCCCCCCTAATATTAAAAAACTTGTCAACTCAAAATAATAAATACCAAATTGTATCATAATTGAATCTCTAAGTAGTTCAAGACATCTAATAGTACAATATTCATAATTAATATATATTCCCTACTTTATTTGAATACTCATTTTGTGCATTGTGGTGAAGCAACTTAAACATACATCATACATTCAAAAATTTTAAATGGGATTGTATTTGAGTCCTGACCAAAAGTCAATTCTAATAAGGAGTTTTTATCTTAACTTATTAGCATGATGTGCACACGTGTCGATTCATATAAAAGATCATATCCTTATACATAGACAAAAAGCATTATTCTCAAAAGATATGGTTTAGCTACTAACTGGAGGCATTTAATTATCATTTTGCTAAACCACATGTACGTATAAACAAAAGGTTTTTGTGATAGTTACTCACATAGATAATCTAGTTTACAGTAATCATTGAAAGCTTGCATAATAAACTCGCAAACATTAACAAGAATTGTCTCAATTGCATAATAAAAAAGTTTTGTTCTTAAACAAATCAAGTAATCTCTCAAACTACAGGTTGTGGGTTGATAACTCACATGTGGTTAATTTGTAGATGCATCTACCAAAGTTATATCAAAATATCCACTTGTTGGATAAATGGACCCATGTTTCTTTCAAAAATTTAAGAGATTTAATCTCAACTTTTAATAGTGAGGTTTAATAAATTTTCTTTGAAAATAAACAACACTTGATAAACGAAGAATCCTCAAGTTCTTTAACAAATATTCATGTAAATTCTTATCTTGTTGCATCATTATTGTTCGGAATGGTTTAACCGATCATGTCAACTAATTAATATATTTAAATTGGTAAACTTCTAATTTACTATGCACTTGATTCAATAGTAAAAATGTACATTCGCATCCAAAATTACGGCTTTCAAATTTGTTATGCATTGCTGCATTCGCTGTACGGAATGAAATAGAATTTTCATTTAATAGCGCGTTATTTTATTCAACAAGTAAATTATTATATTAATATAAAAGATATTTTTTTAAAAATTCACAATATTACTACTACAAGAGCACACTTGAAACATGAAAAATTTTAAAAAAAAAATTTCTTTAACAAGGTCTCTTTAGTAATATTCTCCCACATAATTTTAATTGAGGACTTATCCTAAATATTGTAGAGTTATACTAACTCACAGTTTTAAAGCCTTGCAACGTCAGGTGCATTCGATCATAACAAGCTTTCAATCCTTCATGGAGATGATGAAAATAATTGCAACTAATTTAACAATCAATTAAGTCTTTAAGCTTAAGTAACATGCATTCAATAATCGAATATTTCTCTATCCTTTTCAAAATCAAAACAAATAGATATTCATTGTAAGAGTGGTTCACACTAAAGGTGTTCATAGGTCTGGCCAAGTTCGGGTCGGGCCTAAGCATGATATTAACATATTTTATGTTTGCCCAAGCCCGACCCAAAATTTGCGCCTAAAATTTTATCTAAACCCGCCCATTTTTGTAAAAGACTAACCCAAGCCTATTTTAGGCATGCCCATATTATTTTTTAATTTTTTAAAAAATATTTATATTGTTTTTTTTTTTGAAAACAACTTGACTGAAATATTTATATTGATTTATTTTAATATTTAATAATTTTATATATTTTTTATTTATTAAAAATTTTTATAGTCATCTTAATATCTTTTTAATGTTTACATTAAAGTAGTATTATATATTTAATATATGTGTATTTTTTTAATGTGTTCTAAATTACATAATATATAAAAATAACATAATATAAAGTATTATAAACTTAAAATGGGTCGTGCCAAATTTGGGCCTTGAATGTTCAAGCTTAAGCCCAAAACCTATTTTAAATGGGCCTATTTTTTTTGCCCAAGACCATTTTCCGTGCCTAATATTTTTGCTTAAACCCTCCCAAATTTCGGGCAAGCTTTTTGGCTTGGACGAGTAGCCCAACCCATGAACAGGTCTAGTTCATATCAAATATAATTTTTTCCTCATTCACAATCTCAATAAAAGATCCATTAAAGTGAATGTCTCTAAAAGATTATGCATTAATCATCACTAATTTCGTTTCTTTAGATATTCATATATTAACTCTTTTCAACTAATTTTGTACTACCAAATAATGCATTAATATTGGTTCATTTTTCTACCTGTAAGGATACTATTCATTGTTACATTGTCAACGAGACATATTTTCTTAAAGAAAATTAACAGTTTTTGAACAAAATGGGCATACGACGGATATGTGACCAATGATTTTCATATCACATTGTTAAGTTATATCTACCATTTGAAAGGTTATTTTCAGAAGTCTCATTGTTCTATTATTTATTATCATGTTTTCATTTCTAGTGATTATTATTAAGCCACTTATCACATCCATGATTATATCCTTAATTTTTTTATGCTAACGAATGCAACATATCTAGTACAACGGACTTCTAAATGTCTTAATAGATTCCTTATTTTTTAAAAATCAACATCACAAAAACTTATGCTTGAGTCAACAACCAAAATATATATAAACAAAAGAAAAAAAACATTTGATAAGAAAAGAATATATACTCAAATATAAAATAACATGATATTAATATATTCTATTAAAACTCATTCTTTTAAAATATTAAATGAATATTATTAATATTATGTGACATTATTTTTTTCAAATATTAATACATCAGAAAACCGTCTAAAAATAATATACTACGAAGGTTAATTAATAAACCTTATGAGCCTATCAATATTTAATAATATAACTTAATAATTCGATTAAATTTAAAACTAATAAATAATAATCATACCTCAATTAAAAAAAATCGAAGTTACTTCTAAATCTAAAATTTACTCGATAAAATCCAAGATTAAAATCTAAAACCAATGTTAAGATCAAATCTTTTACCATTATCTGAAAGATAAAAATAAAAACAAATTAATCAAAAGATAAATTCTTGTAAATACTTATTTGAATTCCTCTTCTTGTGATTATTGGCTTTATTATCTTCTCTCTCCGCAGGGATTGGTTTTTATAAATTTCTTGATGTCAAATAGTTATAATCTTTGATTAGTTGAGTGGTTAAGGAATGTTGAAAATAAGATGAAACGATTTCAATTCCTCTTATAAAGATGTCAATTGGGCGGGGCGGGTGCGGGTAAAGGAAGATAATAAAGTTTATATTTATAAATATGAAAAGTATAAGTAAAATAAAAATTTACTTTTAATAAATATTAAAGTCTTAAAATACATCAAAATTATATTGATCTCGATGAATATCCATTTAATAACAAAATATCCATAACAAAAAAATATTTATATAAATATTTAAAATTTATCTAATTTAATTTTAGGGTAAATTACACCAACAGTCACCTAACTTTCATTTTTCGAAGCAAACAGTCGTCTGGTTTACATTTCAGTCCCTCAACTTTGAAAATATGACAAATCAATCCTTTTTGACGTTTTCGTCACAAATGTCACGGACTAATGACGTGGCATGTGACGGTGTCGGAGGCGTGTGGGTTAACATCCAGCTAGCCGTTGCTGCTTAAACATAAGCCATATCAACCTATTTAAAGGTTTAAGAAGAAGAAGAAAAAGAAGAAGAAAAAGGAGATTCCGACCATGCCTATTGTCATTTCGGTCTGCTACTATGGAAACCTAGCCAATGTAACACCCAAAATATTGAAACCGTCGTCGATCAGGGTCTCGGTGTCTTATAATTCATCTATCATTGTTCATCTTTTATTTTCATCTCATTCAATCATATTTTAATGAAGAGATGTGTACCCAACACGTCATAAATCATCAATCGATTATAATCACAACTCAACAAGGGCAAAAGGTCATTCCATGATTTTTGGAAACTTTTATCGGTACTTGTTTGACAAGTATCAGTAGTTGTCAAGTCAGTAAACAGTTCAACAACAGTGCAAACTTCTAGTAATACTTGAGATAATATTATCGATACAAGTGTGACTTCTACAGTAACATGTCATGCTTCTACCGATACTAAAAACTCTAGAGAGTTAAGAAATCTTACCCTACAACTTTTACCGGTATAAGTGTACGAACTACAGATACTTCTATAAGTAGAACAATCGATACCTATGATGCAACTACCGACACAACTCAAGCCAGTGAACAACCTCTCTCCTACCATGTACTTCTACCGACATACGCATGAGTTCTACCAAAACAAGTGAGCAGAATCTCTAGTATCATACCAAAACATAAGTTTTTCAACACATAACCTTCATGACATCAAAATGCATTAGACTATTACATAATTCATAGTTTCCTAAGTCATTTCATTATACTTCCAAGACTATATTCTATCTTGAACATGCATATACTACATTCAATATTTCATTAAAGTATAACAAGATAATCAAAATCTCGAACAAGTAAACAAAAGTTAACATCATCCTAGTACATGCCATAAAACCAAGTGATGAAAGACTACCAAACAGGCTCCACGATAGTGTAACTTCGTGGAGATGATCTGATCTTCAAACAACAAAGTAATCTACAAAACAACAATAACATTTTTGGTAAGCTTCAAGCTTAGTAAATTCGAAGAGTTTAAAGAGTTACCAAACATATGCTCTAAGCAATTATAACTCAACCGAGCTAGGATGAACTGTTATTTCCTCAAGCCATATTCAGTATTCCAACTTTCCTGTCTATATCTTTTCTGTTACTGGTACTAGATGATGTTCACACAAGCTGTTGAGGACTCGCAACGTATGCGATACCCCAGTCATTGGTACAACGTTTGTCTGTAAACTATCCCTTAACGATGCTGCACACACGAGCTGTTGAGAATATGCATTTAAGCATAAATCATAGCCATTGTAGGGCCTATAATCCAGAATTTTGGATTCATTTCTCATTTCCCATTTAATACTCACGATGACACAAAGTCATCGGATTTTAAATCCGAAAAGGGATCCATATGCTCACGATGACTCATAGTCATCGGACCTCATAATCCGTAAAGGATTCATATACTCACGATGACACATAGTCATCGGACCTTTTCCATTTATGGTTCAAGACTCGTTAGCCTTCCCTTTCCTTTGTTCCCGTCTTCCACACTTCTGATCATCGTTCCAACTCACAGCAATTGTTTACAATACAAAAATATACAATTTAAATTGGGATTTAACAATACGAACTTACCGGATTGATTTGTAGTATCGGCTCAAGTACAGGGACTATCCGTCAATAAGACATCCAAGTTTTAGCTCCCGAAATTGTATAGCCCCTAATGACATGTCCTTTGTGTCCCAAATATTCACGAAGTTCATATGTTTCATATACCATGTCTATTTCAATTAACTTCCATCACATTATACCATTTCGAGCAAACATTCATATAATCCTTATTTATCAAACATAATATCGAATTAACTAACCATGTCATTTAGTTCAATTTTTATTTGTCATATATCAACCAAATTTATTCATTCGTAACTTGAATAATAAAAAACACAACACATAATCATTTAAGCGTTTCGTTGTCACCTGATTTTAACTATATCATTTTGTTACTTACAATCATACTCTTCAATACAATTTTATTTCAATTTAATATTTACTAAGAAAATAAATTTAAATACAACATATTTAAATCATTTCAATAATTTAAAAATAGAAATTAAATCAATTATTTACTATACAAACTTACCAGACAAACTTGCAGTTAAAGTAAACTCTAGGATGAATCCGTAAATTTTCTTTTTCCACGATCGGGACACGATCTTGATTTATGACAATAATTTCATTCAATTATTTAAATTAACATGAATTTTTAGTTATTTTATGCAAATAAGCCTTTTGGTATTTTAACAAAATTACCCTTAACTTTTTACTTTTATTCAATTTAGTCCTTAGCATCAAACTTGCAAATTAACCATTTTTAAATAATATTAAGCTCAGTTGAATACTATAGCATTTCCACAGAGCCCATATTTGTGTTTATTTAACCCCAAGTCCTTGAATTTTTACTATTTTCACATTTCAATAAACGGTAAAATCATAAAAAACTACTTTACAAAATAATCAAATTTAAAAATGAAACTTATAAATCTTCCATAAAATTTAAAAAAGAAGCTTACTCATCAATGGAAAAATTTATATCATTTGAAAAAATCACAAATTAGTCCTTGGGTTAGCTAAATCAAGCTAAAACTAACTCAAAAACATAAAAATCACTAAAAACGAGAAATGTTTGCTTACCAAATCAAAGACCTAAGCTTGGTCGAGTACTTCCAAGCTTCAACCATGGTGGTTTCGACTTTTAAAAGAAGGAATCAAGAAGATGATATATTTTTTTAACATTTGTTTTCTTTTCTTTTATTTACTTAATTTATCAATTTACCAATTTAACCTTTAATACTCATTAATAATTTACCAAATTAATGGTATTTATCGTCCAACATAAAATAAAATAGCCAATTTTCCCTTTAAACCCCTCTATTAACCCTTTTAAACTAATAGAAATTTACTTTTACAATTTTTACGATTTAGTCCTCTTTCTTTAATTACTAATTAATAAGAATATAATAGCAATTAATCAAAAAATTAAATAATTCCACATCATTTCTATTATTAAACCATTTAAGGAGGGTTCAGTTACACAAATGGTTCTTCAATTATATTAAATTCCAACTAAATAAACTTTATTTCAATTTAACCTTAAACTACTTAGGACTAAATGAATAAATATCCCAAAAGTTAGTGGAAGGTAATCATCCTCCACCGCTTGGACTTTTTTACCATGGTGTAATTATCACTTTGGTCCATTTTATTTTTAATCAATAGCAATTAACTTTTACCCCTTTTACAATTTACTCATTTTTCCTTAATTAAGTAATTAATCATTAAAATTACTCAATCGAACTTCAATTCACATATAATAAGACTCTATAAATATTTAATAAAAATATTTATGGCCCTTAATTTCAAAAACGAGATCCAATAACTTCAATTCACATATAATAAGACTCTATAAATATTTAATAAAAATATTTACGGCCCTTAATTTCAAAAACGAGGTCCAATACATCATTTTCTAAAACCACTTGACTTTTGAACCAAACCACTTATACTAACTTTTAATTCAATAATTAAAATTCTTTAATTCAAAATTCCATATAAAATTATTATTGACTTATTTAATTTAAACACATTATAAAAATTTTCTTGTTGGGTTTGTGATTTCGAAATCACTGTTTCTGACACCACAGAAAAATGAGTTATTACAGCCAAACTCAACACTTCTTGGTCCAATGACAATCCAGGTAGGAGATTTTTTGGGTGTATGAATTTTGGGAGTGGATTTCGAAAATCATGTTGGTTTTTCAGCTGGTTTGATCCACCATTGATACCCCGTTCAAGAATAATATTGTTGGGTCTTTTGAAAAAAGTGAGGACATTGGAGGATGCAAGGATGAGGGGGAGAAAAAAAAATAGTTTTTGGTGCTTGTAATTGTAGTAATTTTGGGGTTGTTTTATAAAGCCTAATTTTGATGTAATTTTGTTGGTTGTTACTTCTCATGGCTGCTGGTTTGGTTGTAACATTGGAGGATGAAAGGAATGAAATGGTTACTTTATAATGCTGAAAGTTTCAATCCACCATATACATAGACCATAGTTAGTTACCTATACATACAAGAATGTATTTTTATATGTATGTATAGAATAAATTGATTACCTTGAAAGTAACAGTGGAAACAGTGTGATTATGCAACTCTTTTGTGATTATACCAGATGTTGTAGGCACTACAGCATGAAGCATGCATAACAGAGATTGCCATTGGTTTATACTTACGAATTGTCGAACCTACTGATGTTGTTTACAACCATTATCATTTCATCATTTCTGCATATAAAGTGAAGTAGTCTGTACTAAAATGCCTTTGAATAACATTGTTTACAACCAAAGGTTGATGTTGTTGTTGATTCCATTTTGGAACCATTTTGGTCATAATACATTTTACAAAAGATAATTGATGAATGGTAAACTTCATTGCTCATATATAAAGGTCAAAGGTCAAATGTTTACAAAAGATACGATATGAATCTATTTACAAAATAAAAGAATGACAAACTATTACCAAATTTGCTTATAATTCAATACCATTAACCACATGTGAATTGTAGGCAAATTTACAAAAAAAAAATCTATTTATATATGCCTAAATTTAGATCAGTAGCAATCATAGGCAAATTTACGAAGAATAATCTGCCTAAGTTAATAATTTAGTAGCAGGTACAGACAAATTTACAAACAGTTCAACAATCAGTTCAAAAACAATTCAGAACAACAATCAGTAGCAAGTAGGCAAATTTAATCTTGATTTGAAGGGAGCATCCATCTAACAGTGGTTGGTTTCCTTTTCAATGAGAGCTTTTATCTGGGGGCTGGTTGTTGATTTGAGGTAGATTCTTGAGTTGGGGCAGCATCCACTTGTAATTGAATTGTGCTGCTCACTTGTTGAGTTGGGGTCCTCACATGAATGTGAAAGCCAATATTGTGTTTTGACCAACAAAACAAGAACAAGTTAGATTACAAAATAATGAAAGCCAACTTGATACCTAAATGAGCAAAGTAAGATAACTTACTATAAGGTTTTGGCCAACTTCCCCTTTGCAGCTCCTCTTATTATGGCCTACTTTGTTGCATTTACTACACTTCATCTCCACCCTCTCTTGCTCATCCTTCCACTTGAGTCTAGTTCATCAAATTCTTTCCTTCTCACCTTAGTAGATCTTCCAGGTGGCCTTCTTAGTGCAGGATGCAGTATTGGCACCATGTTTAGCACAGACAACCATTGCTTGAAACCCCTTACTGGCTTTATAAAGTGTGAGTAAATCTGAATCTGGGTTTGTTTGCGGTACCAATTGTCTACATAAGTCTCTAGGAGGTCCTTTTTAAGATGAATGGCAGCAACTGTATGCATGCAAGGGATGCCAGTAAGATCCCAATTCCTGCAGGAGTAGGCACTCTCAACTTGATATCTGTCCCCACAAGCATGTGATGGATGACACCTAAAACACAGCATAAAAAGCAATATAAGTCAGGCATACAATATAAAGCCAACATAAAACACAATCCAAGATGCTTAAAAAACAACATCCAATATAAAGCCAACATCAAGCAAACATAAAGTTATCATAAAGACAACAAAACATAGCATACAAGTCAGAATAGGTTTAGGGTATTAAAAAACAACATACAAAACAAAATAAAGAACAACATACAAAATGATATTAAAAAAGCATACAAGTCAAAATAGGTTTAGGGTAACTTAACCTCAAAGAAATTTTGGTATTCACATCCAGCTTTTTCCTTATCTTTGGACATAACATTCCATTCCATTTTTCAGCTTCTTCTTTCTTCTTCATAATAAGCAACATCATCTTGGTCCTTACTGTTTCCATCATGGTTAGAATAGGTTTCCCTCTTGCTTCCAGTATGATCTACCAATAATAAACAATAAAAAATTAGTGTAATACCTTGTTAAAGCATTTAGAAAGAATAAAAATTACTAAATAAACTATTAAATTTTTGTTTACCTTATTAAAACATTCAGACAAGTTGTTGACCAACATGTCTGACCCACTTCTACTTGAGTAGTGGGACCTTGACCATTGAGTAGGGTCCTTTTCCTTCAACCAATCATAAGCATGTTAATTGGCCTTCTTCAACTCATCCATGGCATCCTCAAATTCCCTTCTAGTGCTTGCTTTGGCAGCTTTCCAAAGACAATCTTTAAATTCTTTTGTTCTGAAACCAGCCTTCTTAAAATTGGCATGTAGGTGCCTAACACAGTGTCATGTTTCTGCATTAGGAAACAACATATTTATTGCTCCCAAAAGTCCCTACAAATAGAAAAAATACAGTTAAATTATTTGACAAATAGTAAACCCTAAATAGGAAAAATATAAAACAGTATCTTCTTTTACCTTTTGCTTATCAGACATGAAAGAAATCTGGTATGAGTTTACAATTTCCAAGTCCATTTCGAGCAACTCTAAGAACCAGAGCCATGATGCTTAGTTTTCACTTTCAACAGCAACATATGCATTATTTGCATCTATCCCAACAGTTGCAAGTAAGTAACCACCATAGTAGCCCTTCAAGAAACATCCATCTAAACATATCATCCTCCTACAACCAACCCTAAAGTCATCTTTGCATGCTTGCAGACAGACATACATCATTTGAAACAACTTGTCATCTAGATAACAGATTGTTGTTGTTCCCTCATTTTGGCTCCTAACCTCAAACAGATACTCATATATCTTCTCATATTGAGCCTTATGAGCTTCTTCAATCAATTCAATTATCTTATGTCTTGCCCTCCTACATTTGGCTATGGACACTAGGCAACATAAATCTCTTTTGACATCTTGTTGCAATGATGTCAGAGAATAATGAGGATCACTAATGAATTTTTCTTTATAATGTTCACCTATCCAAGCTGAGTTTACATTCCTATTTTTATAGACTTTGGAGCAAGTATGGTTCGGGTTGGAAGTCCTAATTTGCCAAGTGGAGTCAGCAGGGTTATTAGGGTATTTTTTAGATGCCTATATGTACCAAGAACATTTATCACTACAAACAGCTTTTAACCTTTTCTTATCATTTTTGGGAAACTTAATGAAGTAATTATTCAACCTACCATACTGTTTGGCAGCTTCTTTAAGTCTATCTTTAGAGCTAAATAACATTCCAACCTTAAGTATAGGGTTACTCATGTCATTGTCAAGGTTGAACTCAGTCCAATTTTGGCCATTTGAGTCTGAGTCAAATTCATTGGCACTATCTAACCTGCCAAAATCATCACTATCAGGTACATCGCCTACTTTTATATCAGCCATGTTTAACCCATCCAAATCAACACTACTAGACACATCATTTACTTCACTGTCATTTACAATATAATCACTAACAAAACCATCACTACTAGACCCATCAAAATCAAACATTTCTATTTCATTGTCATCAAAACCTACCAGACAAATTACTCATCACTATCAGATAAACAACCATTTACTACATCACTAGCAAACCTGAAACAAACATTTAATACAACACATGCAAACACTTTAACCATTTTTGTTAGACAATAACCAATGCAAAAACAATAAATAATAAACATAGGTGCATGTATATAGAGCATATATATCTATCACGCACATGGCAGACAATAAACAAACAATTTTAACCCTAAACCTAGGCAATGGCAAACAATAAACAATAAACAATAAACAAATCATCTGCATATATATAAAGCATATGTATCTGTAAATATGCATAAGCAATAAACAATAGGGAATGGCATGTGAAATCAAAGCAAACCAGTATATGAAATCAAACAAAACTTAAATAACCTTAAATCCCAAACAGTGTTAACAAAAATTAAATACTAACCCTAAATTAGAATACAAAATTAAATACTATATGTGAATAACAAATCAAACAAATATTTAGATAACCTTAAATCAAAATAAAAAATGAAAATCAATATAAAAACCCTGAATTGAAAATGAAAATCAATATCGAAATCAAAATTGAATAAACCCTAAATTAAAAAGTACAATCCATAAATGAAACATGCCTAAAAAAACAAAATAACAACAAGCACAAATGAAATCACAATCCATAAAAACAAAATAACAACAAGCACAAATGAAATCACAATCCATAAAAGAAAACGAAACATATCTATCACAGTATGAACATTGTTATTGTTTCGTTCCTTCACCATCGTCATTGTTCTCCTCAAACCAGTCATTGATTTCAATCGATTGATAACCTAGCACTTTTCTAACCCTAAATCGACATGAAATCAGATGAAGATGGATGGCAAATGAAACGTTTCTCCCTTATAAGATAATTAGATTATTTTTAATCTGATTTAGGGTTAAATAAACATAACCCAATCGATTAAACCCCTTTAATCACCGTTTGACCCTTCAACTGGTATCTACGTGGCAAGTTAACTGGCCACATCAACTAGTTAACTTGCCATGTCATCATGCTCGTTAAGCCCGTTACAGAATTTGTTAATCAGTGATTGTTTTGTCATTGATCGATAACGTTAGGGACTGATTTGTCACATTTTCAAAGTTGAGGGACTGAAATGTAAACCAAGTGACTGTTTGTTCCGAAAAATGAAAGTTGGGTGATTGTTGGTGTAATTTACCCTTAATTTTATTGATATAAGTAAGTGTTTATCTAATTTATATAAACAATCTCTCTTTTGAAAATATTTATTTATCTAATTTAAAATTTACAAAATAAACGAATTTAAATTTGTTTTCAAAACCTTCCATATTTAAGTGTAAAAGAAATCATTGGATTAATAAAGGGATAAATTTCAAATTTATATGTAAATTTTAATTTAATATGTAATTATATACATAAATTTTAATTTGGTGCAATTATACAGATGAAATTCTAATTGTGGTTCAAATGTATATTTCAAATTTTAATTTTAATTTAATCATATACATTTGAATAAATAAATACATCAATTATTTTTTACATGGGATAAACATAATTATTTATGTATGCAATATATAAACGTAAAATGATGTTATATGAATAACTGTGTTAATAATTTACAAGAATTGAATCAAATCAAAATTTCATGTATAAAATTAGCCCTCTAACTTTATAAAAAAAAATCATTTTAACCTTTTATTTAATTTTTCGTCTTTTTTAACCCTTAAACTTGCATTTTTTTTTGTTAAATCACCTCAAAATGGATAAAAAAATTAATATTTTAAAAAATTAATTAATTATAATATTTTTTAATATTTTTAATATTTTAAAAATTAATTAAATATTAAAATATCATCTACACATGTCACGTTAGCAAAGTTAACAAATAAACTTTTAGATACATTTTAAGGTAATTTTGACAAAAGTACAAGTTTAAATATTAAAAAAACGAAAAATTAAAGGGATAAATCTCAAAATTATACATGAACTATGGTTTAATGTGCAATTGTATATACATGAACTTTGATTTTGTGTAATTCTATACATGAAATTTTGTTTTGATTTAATTCTTGTAAATTATTAATATAATTATTTATATAACATAATTTTATGTTTACATATTGCATATATAAATAATTATATTTATTCAATATAAAAAATTAATGTATTTATTTTTTTAAATGTATATGATTAAATCAAAATTAAAATTTTAAGTATACATTTAAATAACAAATAAATTTTCATGTACATAATTGTACCAAATTAAAATTCATAAATATAATTATATATTAAATTAAAATTCACCTAAAACATTTTTTTATAAAGTGAGAAGTGAAAGCATAACGTAAAATTTTTTTTGAATAGATTAATATGATTATATGGTAATATATATTTATATTTTTTTTAATCTTTTAATAACGCACGTATATATAAATACTCATATTCGAAATTCTTAGAATGAATATAAGTGGGAAGTGAAATCATAATGTAAATTTTAAATTCAGATGAGATTAATAAAAATAAAACCATATAAGAGAATTGGTCGTTCGATTTCGGTTCTCAATTAAAAAATGATATCTTTATTTATTCAACTGTAATAGATGATAAGTATGAGATTAACGCAAATTTCAGAAAAGAAAATATATATTATGTAATAAATAAAAATGAAAATGAAAAACCTTCAAAACCGTTGGCTGATGAGCCTGTGAAGCGCCCACAGTCCCAAACATTCAAATCCGGAAACCGGTTACCGGTTTTCGCTTTCCCTCTTTTAAAGTGGTTTTTGAATCAACACGAACCTCCCGAAAACCAGGAGCCATTTTATTCTGTATTTGTTTAATTAAAATAAAACAGGGGTTTCCAGTGGCTCCCACTTCACACGCTCAACCTCATATGTGGCGATCCGACAGCACTCTTATGCCTGTACGTGTCTGCCACGCGCTGCGCTCTTCCTTTCTCAATTTTTGGACCCATTTGCATGGCATCCCTAACCTTTTTCACCACCTGTCCTTACATTTCCATATTGGCGTTTTCCCCACGGAAAGCAGCAACTTATTGAGAGGAAGTAGGGGTAATTTAGTAACAATGAGTTGTGCATCGAATTCCCCGAGAGGGAGTTACGTTCCGTAAATATTTAGGTTGTCCGACGCAGAAGGGACAGTACATTAAGTACGCCTCCAATAGGGAATTGAAAATGGATTCATTAATTGGGAGTGAAATGCACGAGTGAGAGGGTGAGAGTAGTGAAATAGAGAAAGTAATTAAAAACATAGCAGTACCATGTTTTTATTGTTTTTAATTAAAATTGATTTTATTTTTTGAAAGCCAACCTCCTTGATTGTGGAAACCAGCGTTTTGGAAATTAAAACAACTGCGTCCCCCTCGTCCTATACCTGAAAACCCAGCGGCCATTTTTTCGTAAAACAATATAGATTTTCCTCTTCTGCTTCCCTTAAATACTCCAACTTCCCTCCTTTCTTCAATCCCCCAATTTTCTCTCTTATTTTTCCAACTCTTTGCTGCTTTTTTCTCCAACCAACCATTTTCTCCATCGTTTCAAAATGCGTATGAGTTGTAATGGATGCCGTATTCTTCGTAAGGGCTGCAGTGAAAATTGTAGCATCAGACCGTGTTTACAGTGGATCAAAAGTCCTGAATCTCAAGCAAACGCCACCGTCTTTCTAGCCAAGTTCTACGGTCGTGCTGGTCTTATGAACCTCATCAACGCCGGCCCCGAACACCTCCGCCCTGGTCAGTTTCACTTTCCTTTCAGACATCTGCTTGAATTATTTTTTAATTTACATTTTCACATTATTTTCAGATTTCTGATTTATTTTCCCTATTTATTCCAGCTATTTTTAGGTCGTTATTATACGAGGCTTGTGGGCGGATAGTGAACCCGATATGCGGTTCTGTCGGCTTATTATGGTCCGGAAGCTGGCAGCTTTGTCAAGCCGCCGTAGAAGCTGTGCTAAAAGGTGCTCCGATCACGCCGATTGCGTCGGAAGCCGCTGCAAATGGTCAAGGCCCGCCTTTAAAAGCATACGACATTCGTCATGTTTCCAAAGATGAAAACTCTGCAGCCTCTAACGATGTTCAACGAGTTAAGACTCGGTGCCGAGTTAAAAGAACTTTGAAGCCGAAGGTGAATAACCCGGTCTTGGAGGAGGAGAACCGCAGCTCGGAACCACCCGAACCACGGTGTTACGCGGATGAAGGGTTCGAGGGAAACCGGTCGACGAGTCACGAGTCCTCGCTGAGTCACCAATCTGAGTTGGCTGTTATGGATGGGGAAAGTAAAGAAACCGAGAGTATGATCTCAGAGGAAACAGTGGCGGCTTCGCGGCTGTTTCCGGCGGGGACGGAGTTCAGAGGTAAGGTGTCGGAAGAAAGGATGGTGGAGGGAAGCAGCGAGATTGGGCTGGAGTTGACGCTGGGATTTAAACCGGTGATGTCACGTGCATGTCAGGTGGTGGTGCCCGTAAAGAAAAGGAGAGTGGAGGCATTCGGCACGTTCGAGGATAGTCAAACGTGTAAGGTTGAGCTGGGTCTTGACTATCAGGCGGCTTAAATGGCTTTTGTAAAAGGAAAAAGTAAGATAGCTTGTTCCCAGTTTTGGCGGCTCATTTCCGGCTTTTGTTTATTTTACATAGAAGAGTTGTGGGTTTTTTTTTTTTTTTTTTTTTTCTTTTGTAAGTTCTTTTTGTAATTTCCTTTATCCCTTTTATGTAAACAAAAGAAATAGTTTACATGAATAGAAATGGTAAATTTATAGGGGAATCATAAAGTTTTTAATTCTTCTCAACCTATATAATTTTACTCTTATTTGGATTATTTATCGTTAAATTGATAATAAAAATAATGCAACTTTTTTAAAATGTATAATAATATATTTAATTTTTAATTTTTATATATTTTATTAATTTAATCTTAATTTTAATTCTAAATAATTTTTTAAATTTAACTTTCCACATTTATAATTTTATCAATTTGAGCTTTAAACTACATAATTGGGATTTTTTACTTAAATAATACAAAAAAATAAATTAATAACCAAAATGGTATCCCCAAATTATTATTTACCAAAATGGTATGTTTAGTTAAGTGGAGGAACTCTAAATGGCGGCATTCAGGGGTATTTTTGACACGTGTTTTTTTTAATTTTTTTTAATTATTTTTATATATTTAAAAATAAAAAAAAATATTATTTTATTAGTGGAGGAATTTAAAGTGACGGCACTCAGGGGTTTTTTTCAAAAAAATACGATAAAAAAATACCTGACACCCAGTGGAGGAACACAAAGTGGCGGCACCAATGGAGGAGTATCAAGTGGCGGCACTCAGGGGTGTTTTGCCACTTGACAGCACCCCATTGTGCCGTGTGTGTGTGTTTATTTTATTTTATTTGTGAAAATAAATTTGGGTGGTTGGAAATTTTTAGTGTTTGTGATAAAAATTAAATAAAATAAAATTTTTGTTATAAAATAGGAGTGAGGGAAGCAAATAAACGGGAAAGAAAGAAAGGAAAGAAAGAAAGAAAGGAAGAAGGAGAGGAAAGAAAGAAGAAGGAAAGAAAGGTAATGTGTTTAATTTTAATTTTATTTGAGTATGATATAAATGGGTAAAATCATATTTTATTTAATAAATTTTATTTAATTTTTAATAGATTTATTGAAGATGGATAATCAATTTTTTGTATGCATTTATTTTGATGGAGTAATTTCGAGAACATCGGTTGGATGTATATTTGATTGTCGGGAACAAATAGGAATGAGATTTAGTCGAAATATCTCGGTTGATGATATGAAAACAAGGATTAGTGCAAAAATTTTTAGACGTTGTGGAAGAAGGATCTCAAAACTTTTCTACAAGTTTCCAGTTTCGATAGATCCCATCAAATTCACCGAGATGGAACTTGTAGACGACGAAGACGTGGAGACAATGATCGCTCTTTATTGTGAGAATCAAAGTGACCCAAATGCACCGGTTCAATTGTTTGCTGAGTTTGTTGATGTGGAACCTGTACAAAATGAAGATTCAACTCCGTGTATGGTGGTTTCAGTATCGTACATTGAAAGTCAATCAATCATACGTGGGCTACATATCGATCTTAATGCTGCTGCACCCGAGAATGATGCAGATCAAGATGGTGGATATGATAGTAGTATTCCTTCTGATAATGAAGTCAATATTGATAGTGATCCGGATGTGGATGAGGTCCCAGATGATATTGACGAAGAAGGGGCGAATGGCGATGAAAATCCAGTCGAAAATCCAGTTACACATATTGTGATGCACAATAATCCTCCTCGGGCACACATGTCGCTTATAAACCCCGATACGACACATGCCGAGTTCGCGGAATACCCTGAAATAGTACCTGCTCACCAATTGGCCGTCGCAGCAGATTGTGAAGAGTTGTTTGTAGGCCAAAAATTTGAATCCAAGGAAGAATGCATATTTGCTATTAAGCGATATAGCATGAATGTGTCGATAGACTACAAAGTCGTAGTGTCTAAACCGACATTTTATATTGGAGAGTGCTAGAAGTCGACGGAAGGTTGCAAGTGGCGGGTGCGAGCTGCATTTATCCAGAAGTCGCAGATGTGGGAGATAAGAAAAATTGATGGGTCTCATACATGCAGTTCAACACGTTTGTCAGAAGATCACCGGAAACTTGATTCCAGAATCATCTGCACACATATCATGCCAATGGTTAAGGACGACCCGACCATCAAGGTTTCTACATTGATTGTGGACATGCAATCACGATTCCATTATCGGGTTTCATATCGAAAAGCATGGATTACGAAACAGATGGCAATGGAACAATTGTTCGGTAATTGGGATGCATCATACAATGAGCTGCAAGGATGGATAGCCGCAATGCGACAGTACGTACCGGGTACTGCGATTGAGTTGGTGACACGACCTTATTATGGCTCAGATAACAACATGCAATCGGGAAGAAGAATTTTTCAGTATATATTTTAGACGTTTGATCCCTACGTTCGAGCATTTCCTCACTGCAAGCCATTTGTCCAGGTAGATGGAACGTGGCTATATGGGAAATATACGCAGATCTTACTAATTGCGGTGGCTCAAGACGGGAATCAAAACGTGCTCCCAATAGCATTCGCTATTGTGGACAAATAAGACATGGAATCTTGGGAATTCTTCTTAAGAAACCTACGGATGCATGTGATTCATAACGATAATATTTGCATCATCTCTGATAGAGCGAAGGGCATTAGGCGTATTGGTGTACCATGGAAATCGGTTTACTGCAGCCGACACATTGCGGCTAACTTCCAACGAGAATATAAGAATGCAGACTGGCGGAGACAACTTGTGAAAATGGGTAAAAAAATAAAGTTCCAAATTATATTTTTAAGGTTTTAATTTTAGACTGTAACTTATGTTTTCTTAATATTCCTACAGCGTACGAGCTAGAGCCACACCGATTCCGGCAAAGAATGACCAGACTTGATAGTGACATGGAAGGTCAAACGAACAAGCCTCTACGCGAGTGGTTGGGTACCATGGAGCCGTGGCAATGGTCTCAAAGTTTTGATGAGGGGTATCGATATGGTCAAATGACGACCAACCTGGCAGAATCGATTAACGGCGTGTTCAAGAGAATACGACATCTTCCGATTTCATCCGTGTTCTCCGCTACGTTCTATAGGCTAGCTACCTTGATGCCAGTAATGGGAACGCGACAAATCGATCAGATGAACGCTGCTCACGTGTTTGTCGAAGCTGTCAGGAATGCAATAGATGCAAACCGTCAGAGTGCGAGGACGATGAACGTTGAAATATATTCACGACAGTTTCAACGATTTCAAGTTACTGAGACTATTGGTCGTCGACCTAATATCCCACCTAGGTCATACGGGGTTGATATCTAAAACAGACACTGCGATTGCAGGATGTTCGATACACTTCGTTATCCCTGTGCGCATGTCGTTGCAGCTTGTGCTAAAGTGTCACTCAATGTTGAACAGTTCATCGACCCCGTTTACACTCTCCATCGTACGTTACGTATCTGGGAAAATGAGTTCCCCGTCCTGCCTGACTTGTCCACATGGGAGGTACCTCCGATGACTTTCGAGCTTATCCCGAACAAAGGTTTACGGAGGAATCCAAAAGGTCGTCCTCATATCACCAGAATCCGCAACGAAATGGACATTATGGAGAAAACAGACGGGGGCAAACTGTGTGGACTGTGTAGGCTAGCTGGGCATACTCGACGTAATTGCCCTCAACGAACCTATCATATTGGGCAGTCATCCGGATCAAGTAGGGCCTAAACCCGGTTCATAATCATATACCTCTTAATTTTATTTTTACATTAATTTTCAATGTTGTCCACTTGCGTCCCAGTCACTTAATTATTTATATCTTGAGGTAAAGAATTCAAAATTATAATTCGTTTGATGTTTCTGAAATTAGAGTAAAATATCATTTTAGCATAAAAATTATATATCCTCCAATTTTTCATCTCTCAAATTCTCTACACTTTTCTTCAAAAATATCTCACTTAATAAAAATGGTAAAATTACGCTTTAAGTCCTTAACCCTTTCAACTTTACGGTTTAAGGTTTCAAGTAACAGGTTTAATGTTATGAAATTTAAATAAATGATCAAATAGGTTAAAATATATGTACATTATGGAGGAAAAATTCATCATTAGAATTCATCAACAATCAAATTTAAACACTATTAGATACAAACCTAGTATCCATGATTAGATGGTGTGGTTTTCGGGGTATATCTTCGTGGTGGTCGGCGTCTACGTCGAGGTTGCTCGTCAAGTTCATCACCATCATTAGGGTCCATTTGCACCGAAGGAGTAGAGTATTGCCCGGGAGGAATAGTATATCGCGATGCCTCGTCAAACTCAGCCTGATATCCTTCCCTATAGTATTGCGGTGGCTCGTCAAATTGAGGCTGATATCCTTGGCTTGAGCATTGCGGTGGCTCGTCAAATTGAGACTGATATCCTTGGCTTGAGCATTGTGGTGGCTTGTCAAATTGAGGTTGATATCCTTGGCTTGAGCATTACGGTGGGTCGTCAAACTGAGGCTGATATCCTTGGCTTGATGAGCTATGCATATGTGATGATCCCGCAAAATCAGGACGATAAGAATCATCGTCATTCAATGCCTCTTCAATATTTATATCTTGTTGCTCTGGCACTGGCTGTGGCTCTGGGGCAGGAGCTACATGATAGGGGCGATCTTGTCGAGACATGTATGGGGGAATTATCGTCGATGAAGCATCAATCAAATATGGTTGGCCAAACTCAACGAACCATTGCATGTACTGCACCGATGGCTGTAAATTCGGAGTGTACTCCATCGGAGGTACTCGAGTCATTTGGTTGTTCCACACATAAACATATTGTCCATGCACACTCCCCCAATCATAATTTGCTTTCCCCTTCTTATCCATCCCATGGATAGACCCTAATTGGAATGGCGACTGCGGGATAGGCTGTTTACAACCAAACTGTCGGAGTACTCGATCCCCGGCATACCACTCCACTGATTGAAAATTGATTATCGGTGCGTTAATGCACCATTGGTCTGAGTGGAGGAATGTTGAGGCGGGAATAACAGCGGTAATTTCTAGCTGTATATATGGGGTCCAGATGAACTGCACAATTAATAACATGTCAAAATATTAATAAGATTAAAGTAATATAATTTACTAACATGCAACCATATTAACACGAGTCAAGTAATATAATTTAACATGTTAATGAATAACATACCCCTTCCCCAGCATATTGCTCTAGCATCAAACGATACATGGGAACTGTGTACTGCCTCCCGATCCCCGGTTTTGTTTTCCATCTAAGAAAACAAAAAATAAATTGTTAGATTAATATAATTAATAAAATATGTCAAATTATTAAAATTTAGGGTATATGGTAATCACCTGTTAACGAGTGGAAAAACATATGTTTGGTGCCTAACGGATGCCAAGAATGGCATTCGATATAGTGCCCAAGATTGCAATAGCACTAGGCATCCACCTATATCCCGGGAAGAAGGGTTTGTGGCGCGACAAAATTCTCGGTATAGCATGGCAAGCACCGCAGATCCCCAACTATATTCATGAATCTTTTGCAAATCTCTTAGCAAAGGCAAATACATCAAGTGGATCTTATTGTTATTTGCGTCTGGCATGAGTATGCCCCCTATCATTAGCAAAATATAGGCTCGAACGGCCCAAGAAACCTTCATTTCAGTTGCGTGTTCGGGTAAGTGCTGAAAATTGCTCTTCAACCATGTAAATAACAACGACGTGAAGTCATTGTTATTACTAGGTGAGCGACCTAGTAACTGGATGCACATCGTTGCCGGCTCTTGAAACGAACTAACACCGATGACTGGTACACCATTGATTGGTAGCCCTAGTTGGACCGCAACATCCTCCAATGTCACAGTGCACTCCCCACAATGCAGATGAAATGTGTGGGTCTCCGGGCGCCAACGCTCCACCAATGCACTGATTAAATCATATATTAACTCAAATTTTTGGATCAATGCTGCAGATGCAAATTCGGCATCCCGCAAGTACGGAAGCAGACGTTCATGAGGGGGGAATTTAAGGCCCTGTGCACGACCCCTCAATGAACGATACGCGAGCTCTTCCTGTTAATTTACAAAAATAATTAGTATAACCAAAATTAATTTTGTAAACAAATAATAATATCGTGAATGACATAATGAAAAAATAATTATTTTTTTACATTCATATTGCCTTGGTGTGTATCTGCATTCACTGATTTGGCTATGTGAGGACGTTCCGAGTTAATTAATGAAGTCATTCTGTAACTTGAAAAAAAATTATCAATTAGTTCAATACATAAGTTTTCCAATATAATACAAAAATAATAATTAAATACCAAAATGTGTTATTTACTAAAATTGTACAAAATATATATTTATAAACCAAAATAGTATCCACACACCATTATTTACTAAAATGGTACAAAATAATTAATTATTTTGATAATTAATTATTTTTTATATTATATTTTGGTCAATAATATGATGGGGATATTATTTTGATAATTAATTATATTATATTATATTTTGGTCAATAATATGATGGGGATATTATTTTGATAATTAATTATTTTGTATATTATATTTTGAAAATTAATTAGCCAAATTTAATTTTTTGTGAATTATTAAAACTCTCTTATTTTTATAAAATAATAAATTTTTTAATTTCATAATTGTAACTAATTTTAATTATAACTTAAAAATAGATTATTGTTAATTTTATTAAACACTTGTAATAGTTTTCTTTCACATTTTATTAAACAATCTTATGACTTGTATAATAAAGTTACTAACTAACAAAATTAAAACATTATTAAATTTTAAATCAATAAATATGAACAATATTTTTTACTTACTACTACTAATAACAAAATAAAATTACTAACTAGCAAAATTAAATTAAAGTAAATTAATAATAACATAATAACAAGCTTACATTTCTTCTTCTCCTCTTAATTTACTCACCAATTATAACAACATTAAATAACAAATAAATTAAAAATTAAATTAAAGAAAACAAAAAACTTAAAATAATCAAATTAACTAACAAATTAAAATATTTTAAAATTAATCATACTTAAAATATTAACTAAACTTACCTTTCTTACACTCCTCTTAATTTACTCTTTTAATCAACCTATTAAACAAATAAAATTATAATAACAAATCAAACACATTACCACTACTAATTAACAAATTAAAATATTTTAAAATTAAATTTAAAAATAAACACATTACCTTTTTTTTTTTCCTCTCCTTCTTCCCCTTCTTCTCCTTCTTCCTTTTTTCTTTCTTTCTTTCTTTCTTTCTCTTTTTTCTTTCTTTTTTCCTTCATTTTTCGTTGATCCCCCCCTCCCACCTATTTTATAACAAAAAAATTTATTTTTTTTAATTTTTATCACCAACAAAAAAATTCCCAACCACTCAAATTAATTTTCACCTCTTAAAAAAACCATACAAACACACACACACGGCACAATGGGGTGCTGCCAAGTGGCAAAACACCCCTAAGTGCCGCCACTTGATACTCCTCTATTGGTGCCGACACTTTGTGTTCCTCCACTTGATGTCAGGTATTTTTTTGTTGTATTTTTCTCATATTTTTTTGAAAAAAACCCCTGAGTGCCGCCACTTTAAATCCCTCCACTAATAAAATAATATTTTTTATTTTTAAATATATAAAAATAATAAAAAAAAATTAAAAAAACACGTGTCAAAAATACCCCTGAGTGCCGCCATTTAGAGTTCCTCCACTTAACTAAACATATCATTTTGGTAAATAATAATTTGGGGATACCATTTTGGTTATTAATTTATTTTTTTGTATTATTTAAGTAAAAATTCCACATAATTGACATGTAATTGGGTTTGTATCATAATTGACATGCAAGAGCGTAGGGCTTGGCTGAACAAAGTTGAGTCGAGATTATTTTAATCTGAGAGTCACATGTGTCTACAATTTAATTTGATAATTTATATATTTATATTTTGAAATAAATATATTAATATAAAATTAAAGTAATTTATATGTTTTATAATTATTTATATCATCAATATTTTAACAATTTAAATCACATTTTTTATTTAGGGTAAATTATTAAAATAATTATTTTTGTTTACCTCAAGTTACATTTTAATCACTTACGTTCTTGCGTTGTAACATTTCAGTTACTGAACCGTTAATTTTCGTTAACAATGTAACAAGAAGTTGACGTGGCACCTTAATCCTCATTTTAAAAAAAAAAATTAAGTTAAATTCTACAATTGATTCTTATATTTTTTTATTTTGAGTAATTTAATTATTTCTTTTATGTTATTTTAACTTTTCATTGTCTATTTCTTGTCTCTTTGTTTTCCTCCTTTCTTTATTTCTTTTAATGTAGTTTTTTTTTTATGTTTTCCATTTGTTAAAACTAGTCCACATTACACTCTCTGAAAATAGAGGAAGAAGAAGAAGGGAAGGGAAAAAAAAAGTTAAAATAATATAAAAGAAAAAATTAAATTGCTCAAAACGAAAAAATATGGAGATCGATTATATAAATTAACCTAAATTTTTATTTGAAATGATGATTTGACGTGCCACGTCAGCTTAACATTACATTGTTAACGAAAATTAATTGTTCAGTGACTAAAATGTTACAACGTGATAACGTAAATAACTGAAGCGTAATATTTTAAATACAAGTAACTAAAATGTTACAACATGATAACGTAAGTAACTAAAACATATAATTTTAAACATAAGTGATTAAAATGTAGCTTTAGGTAAACAAAAGTGACTATTTTGATAATTTATGCTAAATTTTAATTAAAACTAGAATACTACATTATTTGTTTTATGTAAAAAATTTAACTTTTGAATATATCTATATAGTATATAAAACTCTTGACTGAAATTAAACACCAACTTAATTAAAAAAAAAAATTTAAATACCATTTTTAATAAACAACGAATATTATTATAAAAGTTTTTTTTATGTCTTTTAATAGTTTATATAAAATCTTTAAGATAATTTATTTAAAAAATACTAAAGTTTGAAATTTTTTTTTTTTTTTAAGTTTAAAGAATAAAATTATAAATATATTTGTTGTTAAAAAATTCGCCTATTTCAGAAGCAGACAGTCACTCCTATTGATATTGTCACTGCAGGGGCAGTCGTCATCAACTTGCAAAGGAACTGTGAGATGGCTACCTCCTGATCCGGGATGGACTAAAATCAACTCGGATGGCTACCTCCTTATCAGAGGTTTTTAGGCAGAGGCTCAGCTTTAGATTCGGAACTCTGGGCGTTACTCCACGGGCTACAACTCGCACAACATAGAGGGTGCTCAAGAGTGATTGCTCTGAGGCATTGAGATGTATTACCAACAATCTGAAAGGGAATCCTTCGGCTACCATTGTAAAAGAAATTGTTCGCTCGCTCAATTGATTTGAAGACTACAAATTCTGTCTCATCAAAAGGGATGAAATTGAAATTGTGGATTGGTTGGCACGAAGTTGCAATATAGAGGATGTTGACATCCATATTATTGATATTCTTTATTTTTATATTCATAGCTTGTTGTGTAAAGACTTTATTGAAAGCTAAGTAGTTTAACAATGAATAAAAGGTATTGAAATATCTCTTTACCCATAAAAAAAAAAATCACTTACATAATAGGTATGATATAATTTAGTATTAATAAAAATAATATTTTAAATCTATTTGATAGATATTTTTGGTCGTTATAAATCATATGTACTTAACAAGTAGAATTATACTAAAAGAATTAATATTTGAATTATTAAAATATTAATTATATTAAAAATTATAAAAACACGTCAAAAATTCAACATTTGGACTACACTAGTATAACCCTCTCATTGTATTAATATATTATTATATTATAAACGAGTTAATATTGGGAATACTTGCAGTGTATTTTTTTATTTCATAAGTAGTCTTAAAATTTATCATTTTAAATATTATTTTTTTAATATTTAATATACCCAATAGATAAGGTGAGTATTCGATCGAGTCGAGTCGAATCGAGTAAAAAAATTTCGAGTTGATCGAGGTGACGGATCCTTCTTGAGCATCAAAACTTAATTTGAATTTTTTTTCTAATCGAATAGAATCGAGTCAAAAAATTTCGAGTCAAATCGAGTCGAGTTAACGAATCCTATTATTTATACTCAATGTTGCGGTTACATAGACCGATTATTTAACTAGTAGACGAAGTACAATATTATTTAACTACATAAACAATATAATGGTTTTGTCTTTTAACTTAATGAGTAAACATTTATCAAAACGACGTAGTTTTGTCTTTTAACTTAATGGTTTTAACTTTTAACTTTAAAAAAGATAAACATTTATCAAAACAATGTAATTTTACTTTTTCTTATTCGGATTTTCGGATAATTCGAATTGTGTAATTCATATTCGAATTAAACCGAAAAATTTAATGTTTAATTCAAGTTGATCCGAATAACTTGATTAACTCAAATAAGTTGAACTATTTATTTCAAATTTTGAATTTTTATTGAATTTTTTGAATCAAATCGAATTTTACTCACCTCTACCTGTAAGACACTTGTCAACCCTCTAACCCTATTTGTGGAGTCTAAAACCTTCACGGTTAGTGTACCAAATAATTTTCAATTATAATAAAATTTAAAATGTTATATATTTATATGATTTTCAAAATGGCGTAATAAATTTTATATTTATTCCTCAAATATATATATTACAAGTAGACCTGACCATGGTCTGAGCCACCTGCCCAAAAAGTGAGAGGGTTTGGACAAAAATATAAGCTCAAAAAATGGATTTAAACAAAAAATAAAGTTCATTTTCTAAATGGATCGAGCTTCGGGTAAGATTTTTTTGGTCCAAGCCCTGCCTAACTTGGTCCAAATCAGCCTAAACCTTTTTTTTGTTTTGCTATTGTCTCACTGTTGTTTTGTTGTCATTATTGTAACTATTTTGTTGTTATTATTTAGATATTGTATAACTCTTGTTTTACTATTAATTTTGCTACTATTTTAGATACATTTGCTTACTAAGTTGCAACTATCTTAATATTATTTAATTATAAAAACTTTTTTAATGTATTTTCAATTTGTTGGGAAACATTTGTTTTAACATTTTTAGTATGTTAGGGCCATTTTTAATCTGGGTAGATGAAGTTAGGCTCAGGTTTAACTTTTTTAATCTGGATCGTGCTTGGGCAGAATTTTAGACCCATTTTTAGGATCGAGCCTAGAAAACGAGCCTAAAATTTTGTATCGATTGAGTCCATGATCGGGTCTAATTACAAGTATGTTATATTTGCACAAAGTTTTTTTTAGGTTTTACAAATTTATAGATGTAGAATGTCTCTATTTTAAAAACTGAAAGATTTGGTTAGAAAGCTTGAAGATCAAATTAATAGAATTTAAAAATGTGAAGGGTTAAGTTTATTAAATTATTTAGCCTGAGGATCAAATTGATAGAATATGTAAGTCTTGAGGACTAAATGTATTATTATACCAATTAAAAAAAGTCCCCACCATTATTCCTGTTATCAATATAACAAGTGACCAAAACAGGAACAAATACAAAACTTAGTGCCTAAATTGACAATTTTTAAAGTCGAGTGAGCAAAACAAAAACACAAATATAATTGGGGGACTATTTGTACAGTTTACCCAAAAAAACTATACAAATTTTGATCACCCGAAACTCCCCAAGGCAACCAGGTTCCAAGTAAACCCAAGTTTGACAATCCGCAACAGAAAATCATTTTGTCGAAACATTTCCATGTGCCTATCCTACAATCAACCCTTAGACTTCTCAAAAGACCATATAATCTCATAACCAACCAGGGAAGAAAAGATAAATGTGCCAGGCCTGATAGTAAATCCCAAGAAACCTCCCTGTAGCGCACATCCCGTAAATGACGAACTGCCCATGGGTTCACAAGTGCACTGCAGTTCCAACTGAAGCACCTCATATCACCCGACGACACTGGTAAACATTACTCACCGATATAATCGTAGAAGATACCGAAGCTACATTAGAACGGATAGATTTAAGTGAAAGGTTGTCTAATGCCATAACCAAACCAGAACCATTAGACTGGTCAACACAACACTTACCACAAGTTGGAAATTCTAGAGTGGAGGAAATATCCACAGCCCGAACATGCCTTTTCCAAGACGAATCAGGTTTCTCTACAGGGAAACGGGCCGGAGTTCGGGAATCTGGGGTAGAATTAGCAACTTCAGAGCCAGGAAAATATTAGTGAAGTAGAGCAGCAGTAGGAACATCCTTCACAATCGAAACCGCAGATGGGATCGGAACAAAAGCAGGATGAAGGGAACGAGAACAACCAACAGCCGTAGTAGTAATCGAAGCTGCAACAACTGGGACAGGGATGGAAGAAGTAGGTGAAGTAAACACAACAGTAGGCGATACAACACCAACAGATAGTCTAGACCAAGCAACGATTGATTAGCCACCCATGAAGAAACAAAATCTTGACCTCGATAGGAATCCGTAGTATTTCGGACATAGTGCATGATTAGGGAAGCCTTTTAACCAATTCTCATACGGCAACACCGCCACAAGGAGAGAAACAGATGACTGAGAAGGGCAACCCCCATTAGTGTGCCCAAGCAATCCACTAAAATAACAAAACAGAGGAAAACACTTCATACTTTATTTGGCCTTGGACAGATCGCATGCAACGAGACAGAACAAAGAAATGGCTGAGAAACATTCAATTTAAGTCGCAAACGAAGAAACTTACCCCAACCCATAGCACAACTCTTCATCGTGTCAAATAAATCGACCAATATGATTACTCAGTTGCATCACCACACCAGACGATAAGAACTTCAAAGGAAGACCATAAACCCGAACCCAAAAAAAGCCTAGTCAGAAATCATAATCCACCAGCCACAATGCAACATCATATTCAACAAGAAGAAGTAGGTGATTGTCGAAAGTCCATGGGGCACCCTCGAGCACCTTAGTCTTATCTCGAAGGGAGCCAAACTTAATAAAGCAAATCGTCCGGAGCTGAAAACTGGATTGGGGATGGCAACTACCAAAACAATTTCAAACCGAGATAACTTCCTCGAGGTTAGGGCCTCTTACCCTGTGTATATTGCAAACCAGCCAGCAAGATGAATCTAGAGATGCTCCCACATCCCCTTCAAACACGATTGCAGACGATTCAGTATCAGTGAGACTAAGCCGAAGACACTCAACTACTATATTCACCGCCATAAACTTCAAGGAAATCTGAAAACACAACGGAAGAACTACCAAAACTCTGAAGAAAAAATCAACTCTAAATGACTAAGAACTAACAGAAACTGACAAAAACTAGAAAACAAGACTAGAAGGAAGACTTAAACCACCACAGACAGACGAAAGATAAGAAAGAGAGAAAAACAGGGGTGGACTCGAAAGGTGATTGAAGCCTTGAACAAGAATGCTTATACGATTAAGAAAGCGTATAATTGAGCTAGGAAGGTTGTTGATATAGATGTCTTCACTGACTTGTTTTCTTTTCACGCTTTGTAAAAAAAAAGCAAGTTCTGCATCTCCCAATCCCGTGCTGCCCGAATAGTTGTCAACATCTAGTAAAATGTTTCAAGATTTTTGTTTTTGGCCATTTTTATTCAAGAGGAACATCAAATAAGGATACCAACAGTTCATATGTTAAATTCAACTTCATATATTATCACCATCATCTTACAAGTTCTAATAAAATAACATTTTTTATCATATATGTTAAAATTTTAAACATAAAGCTAAAAATAACTTCAAATTATCAGATTGGGTTAATACATTATTTGAGACTTGATAGTGATAATTTTTATTGCCATTAAGGCTTGATTTTTTTTTTGTGTGTGTGTAAATTTATTCTTTGACTTGGTAATTATTCCCATAAAAGGCATAAACCTTTTTTTATCCAAGTTAATCATTGAACTTACAAATTGTTTCTACGTTGAGATTTGAATTTTTTTTATCCAAGTTAATATGAATCATTGCCAAGTTCATGCCCAAAAAATTATTAACCAACCAAATCCATTAATAACAATTAAATTATGACCCAATCATAATGTTAAAAAGAAAAACGATGTACAAAAATATATTTAGTAAAAGTTTATATAATAATCAAATAAATATTTTTTTTAAAATGGTAAGGTTAATAGTTTTAAAACTATGGTGTCAAGTAAACCTATTCATGAGTTTAGTTACTCATCTGAGTCTAAATTTCGGGAAGGTTTTGGTATAAATATAATACTCGAAAAATGGATTTTTCAATAAAAAAATAAATCTGTTTAAAATATGAGTTGAATTCGGACTTGAGCACTCAATACTCGAGCCTAATCCAACTTGACTCAATTTTAAATTTGTAATATTTTATATTATGCTATTTTTATATATTATGTAGTTTGTAAAACATAAAAATTAAATCTATACTAATATTAATACTACTACAATGTAAACATTAAAAATTGTTATGAAAATTATACATAAAAGTTTAATAAATAAAAAATTAAAATTAAAATAATATAAAAATATATTTTTAATTTTTTTTAAAAATAATATGAACAGATCTAAAATGAACTTGAAATAACTATTTGTAAATATGGACAAATTCAGATAATTTTAAACCAATATTTCAAGCCGAACCAAATTTTAACAAAACATAAAATGTATTAATATTATGTATGAACTCAATTCAACTCGAGGCACCTCTAGTATTAAGTTCAAATGCTAGTAGATTTTTATTGATTTATATAAAAAAAAATCTTTATAATAATATAACTTTGAAAAAGTTTATTTAGCTATTTTAAATAAATTAAAAATCAACTATTTAAAAATAATTTAAGATATTAAAATATATTCTGTACCATTATCAACGATTTTCACAACAGATTTGGCTTCCAAAATCTGTGATCCATGAATTAATATTCAATATTCAAATGTTAAAAATATCTGATTCGAATATTAACCAAAAAATCGATAAATTGAAAATCTATAAATATCCGAATCCATGCCTCCCTTAAAAATCAATGATAATCAATAAATAAATATATCATAAACCATAGGAAATTTAGAGAGTAATTTAAACTACGCAAAAAATCAAATCACCAGCTGCTGGTTCTATACAGATTTCTCCCATGGTGATCTCCCCAAAACAAATATATCAATCCACCTCCTTCTTCCATATTCACCCAAATCTTACATATATTTATATTACAAAACAAACATTGCTGGATCCCTGCATGATTCGGACTTCGTATTCCATGCTATTAGACCCCAAAATCATATCCATATATACATTACTAAACATAAACTCTCTCCTTCCCCCAAAAATATATCCAAAACTTACTTGCTAATCCTGCCTTTGTTTTCTTCTTTTTTTCTCAAATGGTGCTGTTACTTCACTTCCTTCTATGTACACCTGGATTTTTAATTTAAGTTCTAAGCCATAGCAGGGATCCTGGAATTTTGGCAATCCCTGTTAAGACAATCAAATCCTTCAACTCTAACTGCGGCCGGTTTAAGGCCAAATTTCATCCTAACACACGCTCCTTTACGTGCCAATGATGACGGCGATGATGGAGATGGAATCTGCAGGGTCGAAAGGGCTTGTGCAAGCCTTTCATCTCCGAACCGAGCATCTTGTACAAGTGGATTCGCAGCCCTACTTGGAGGTGACCCAGAAAAAAACGGAGGTGATGATGCTATAGAATGTTCTTCTTCTGTCCCTAAATTCTCCTATAAAAACGACCAAAACATATATTAACAACCAACACAGTCAAAACAATTCCATCTTTGAAAATAAACCCTTAATATATGTGTTTGATACGAGTATGTAAAGAATCTTAAGATTGAATGATATTGATACCTTATTGAGGATGATATCAAGAAGGTCCGCACCAGCTTTTGAATCGCTTACCCCGGCTTGATGACTGCAAATGAAAGGACAAATTAATTAAACGAGAAACCCTAAAAGCAGATCAAATCAACCAGAGAACAAAATTAGAGAAAAAGAAAAGAAAAGTAGACCTCATATGCAATCGCAATTGCTTGGTAGGGTTATTGGCGAGGACCTCAATTCGCCGAGGCTTGGGGCAAACAACGGCACCGCCCTTTTGATGATCAGGGATTGAGATAAACCCTCTCAACTCTTCGTAAGCCGAAACAGTGGCGTTCTGCTGAAGATTGCAATGATTCATCTTGAAAACCCAAAGCTTCGGAAAGAACGCCTATTCAAACACACCCCCACGGCAAATCAATACCAATATTTCAATTAAATCTTTAAAAAGAAAAGGGAACCCAAAGTCAATAAGATTACAAATAAAGATCTACAACTAGACCTTCAAAACTTGGGGTTAATTGTATTTTAGAAATAAATAAAAGAATGCCCGAAATTCTACGGATTAATAAGAAATTGAAGGGATTAAATAAGAGATAAGAACTAAGAATGAGAAACCGATACTGGTAATCCAAACCGTTAAGGATTAAAACTTTCCAGATCTGTTATAGAAACGCTTTGAACTTTGACTACGAAACAGAATAGTTTTTAACAGAATAAAACTAGGAAAGAAAAACAGAAACCCAGATCTGCACACCAAAAATTTGCGAACAAATGTAAAATTAATTTAATTTGAAGGATGGGTATATGAAATTTTTTTTACATTACCTGAAGAAACCCTTCGAAGAAAAAAAGCAGACAAAGGGCGGGTGCCACGATGAAGAAGAGAGCAGGGCAGGGCGTGGACGATATTATATAGAACTCTAACCTAAGATTTTATTTTTTATTATTAAAGGTGGGAAAATGATATTTCAGGGTACAAAAATTGTGATTTCATATTCGTTCTTTGAATTAGTAATTTAATTTACTAAAAAGTTTTCTTTGACTCCTTCAAAAAATGATTTTTTTGACAAACGACAATCAACTATGTGGCGAAAAGAAATAAAACTAATATAAAAATATTTAAGCAATTTTTTAAAAATTTCTTATTGATAAAGCATAAAAAAATATAACACAATCAAATAGCAACACCAATTCAATCCAAAATCTAAATAATAGCACAGATATTGATGGGAGCATCAAGATCCAATCAAGGAAGCATAAATATGATAAGCCCAATTCCATCGTATACGAAGATCCAAAAATTCAATGAGAATAATATTCTAAATTTTGATTTAAAAAATTATATTTTAAAATTGAAACGAAATGTATTACACTGATGAGCTTAAACGAACTCAATCTTGCAATGAATGAATTCAACGTGCAAAATCAACTCATGAGGACATCCATAAACTTGTCTTGAAGTTTTAACTTTCAACTAAAGTTTATTTGGATCATTTTAGGACTTAATTTATTTTTCAATTTTAGTTTGACCCAATCTATTAATAGCTCAATTAACAAGTTTATTATTAGTCAAGTCAAGTTGTCTTTCACAATTTTAGGGATTTGTTCGAGTTCGAATCGAGTTGAATTTTACAATTCGAATAACATGAATAATTCGAATAATAGATTTGTGTAAATATTTTTTCGGTCCCTGTCAAGTTTGAAAATGAGCGAATTGGTCTCTTTCTCAACAAAAATTACAAAATAATTCTAAATAATTTTAAAATTTCAAAATAATTATAAAAATTTCAAAATTTATATTTTTTAAAAAATTATAAAAATTGCAAAAAAAAAAAGGCTAAAAAATTAAAATATTTATAGAATAATAATTTTAGGGACTTAAATAAGTTAATTAATGATTCAAGTTTATCAGAGTAAAGTATTTTTTTTTCTTTGAAAAAGGTTTATGATTTCAAATTTATGTGCTCTAACATGGAATTAGTTATACTCTAACAAGAATTTAATTTGACATGTTTAATTTTTAAATTTAACTCGAACATTCGACTCGACTTAAATTTTATTTCACTCGACTCGATTCAAAAAACATTCAAATCGAGTTAAGAAGATAAAATAAGAATTATCAACTCGATTAATTGAAAAAAAATTTTACTCGAATCGACGGAATTCAATCGAACGTTCGCCCCAACTTCCACTAAATTCAAATAAAAACAATTAGGGGTTCTCATCGTCATTCCACCCATAACCAAAGCATCCTCGTCTTGCACTATACATCCAAGCCCAACTTTACTTGTGGTAGCATCCCACGAAGCATCAACATTAATTTTTACACAACCTGGGCAAGAGGCACACCATATTATGAACACGAAAACATGCAAAATTTAGTGCAATGTTGGGGAGGGGGAGTAAGATGCTCATTCAAAGCCTCATTATTCCACACAATCAACAGCTCCCACAAAAACATGCAAAAATTAGCCATGGCAGTCCTATCCAATTTACGCATAGCAAAATCTAACCAATCAGTACAATAATGAGCATCAAAGGTGAGACTTATGTCATCATACATGCCAACCGAAGAGCAACATTCAAAGTTGGCCATTCCTTCAAAGCATGAAGGGTCGTCTCCCTATCAGTTCCACACCGACAACAAGTAGAATTATGACAAGATTTAAAAGTTGATATCTTAGCATGAGTAGGCAGGATTTCAAGCCCAATACGCCAAATGAAAAGCTTTGCCTTAGGAAGCATAGACAACTTCCAAATGTAACACCTTTCACTCATCCGAACTTATGGTACGAAGGTAGGTGCCACCGAAGTACTATTTATCGAAATCTTAGAGTTATTTAAAAATTCATAACTGCTCATTTTTTTTTTTTTACAAAACCATTGAATAAAATTTGATATATTTTGAGAATTTTAAAAGTAATTTAAAACCATTTAGAAAAGGTTCGAAAACAATCGGAATTGTCTGAGACCTAAAGCGAGCCCTCACAAGCCAAATTAGGTTAAAGTAGTGCAATGGCCTAGCTCTAAGAAAGTTGTATTTGTACCTCTAAGGAGATGTATCGATACAACTCTAACAGCATGCTCATTTCAGCTTTTTGGCTCAATTGTCTCAAAACAATTTAAAGTTGTAAAATTAATCCATAAACACTTTAAAACATCCCCAAACACTATCAAAATATATAAGTGGGTTTCAAATTATTATAACTCAACTTATAAACTCATTTAAACTCAAAATACAAGACATACATGTGTTCGAAAAGAATAACAGAGTAAAACTTCATTAAGAAAACCGAAAGAGATTTAAGTTCTGAATTAAAATTTACAAATACAATTTCAATCTAAGCCTTTAAATGCATGTCAATATTCTTATACAAATAAAAAATAATATAAATACATTACAACCTCAACTTGAAGGGTGATGCGAAGTGTAGACACCTAATTTTGTCTAGAGCCTGCAATTTCGACTTAGGCTTCAAAATTATTAAAGGGGCGTGAATTTCCTTTTCTAAGTAGATTGTTTCAATTTTAAAATTAAGTTGTTATTAATTTAATTTTGAGATAGGGATTGAAATAGACGTTAGATTATATTTTTTTTGTCCCAAATTAAATTAAATTAAATTAGATTTTATTTAATTTGGCTTCAATTAATTTGAAATCTTTTTTTTAATAATTTCTAATTTAGTTTTATTAAAAATTTGATATGAAGTGGGTTTGGTTTTTGAAAAATAATATTAATTTTTTATTGAAAATAAAATAATTTTTTTTTTAATTTTAAAAAATCAATTCTAAATAAAAAATCATTTTCAAGCTTAATGTTGAAAGATTTTTTAAAGCTCAAATTAATTATAAAAAAGACTGAATAAAACATTTAATTTTTAAGGCCCAAATTAGTTTTAATTTGTTTCCAAAGCCGGAATCAATTTGTTTAATTTAACATCCAAACCTTTTGCTTTTGAAAGCATGAACTGATTGAAAAGTCTAAATTCATTTTGTAGGCCCATTTGTTTATTTCAACTCAAGCCCAATATGTTCTTTATTTTAATTCAAGCACAATTTAATTTGCAGCTCATTTTCTTTTAAGGTCCAAACTTTCAAATCGAAAGGCTCATCTTTTATTTAGTTTGTAGCTAGGGTTTTTGAACCCTAATTTCAATGTCTGTCAGTGTGAACACAGAGTGAAGTTTTTTTTTCTCAACAAATCATGTTGTAGTGGTATAATGATGTATGAAGAAGCATAGTTCAACGAATAAGAAATGAAAAAAATGATACAGAAGGAAGTCATTAACGGTTTGCTGCATTTGAAATTCTGTTAAGTTTGTTAGTTTTGTTTTATTTCTTTGCTTAATATGTTGCGTTTGGTTAGGATAGACATTTTAGTGAAATTATTTATTGCAGCAGGGATTATCTTGTGATAAAACGAAGCGTTTTGAGCTTTTTAATGTTTAAATGAAACGGTGCGTATGGAGAGCACAACTATCAAGTAATAGTTTGCTCAATTGACTCCCTAGTTATTTATTCTTTCCCTCTTAAGCATGGTTTGAGAGGAAAGGTCATTCTGAAATTACAACATTAGTTTTCTTTTTGCTTTCTCTCTCTTTTTTCTCTCGATCTCTCTTTCCTCCTCTTTCTTTTCTCTTTCACTGTTATTTTTGCTTGAATTTATTCTATAATAAAGGTAGCAGAGCTCTCGATCCTCCTCGATGAAGGTATAACTACTCGACTCCAAAAAAGATAAGCCATCTTCAACAAGAAGTGACCCAACCTCAGGTGGAGCTTTCCCAATGGGATACTAAGCTTGATTCTCGCTTGAAAGAGCTTTGACATGAGTTCAGATGGGAGATCAAGATAGAGCTGCAGACATTATTCGAGCAATATTTGGTTTACCCACCTTTTGTGACTACCACAAAATTTGCTCAAGATAAGGGGAAAGAGATTTTTGGTGGTCCTCCTCCGAGCTTTCCTCCAAAGTAGGCCATGGTTGTTTCTCCCATGGCAGATTTGGCTTACATGGGAACTCCTTCACGAGTTGGTAATGTGGAAGCTCCAACATGATCTTTTAGCTTGATTGTTCACGGTTGGATAGAATGAATTTCAAGGTTGGTGGTCCAAAATGGAACATTTTTCGAGGCTTAAGGAGTCATTGACAATGTTAAAGTGAGGACAATTATGTTGCACTTGGAGGGGAAGGCCTTTGATTGGTACTATTTCTTTGCATAGAGGCAATGAGGGGTTCATTTGCTTACTTGGGACACTTATGCTCGGATTCTAAAAAGAGGTTTTGTTCGAGTTCCTTCCTTGATCTCATGGCAGAACTTGTCTCTCTCAAGCAATAAGGAACAGTTGAGCGGTACCACGATGCCTTTGTAAGTTTACTCAATCAATTGCATTTACTAGAAAGTTATGTCTTTAGTATTTTTACTAGTAATTAGAATGTGGAGATAGGGCAATATTTGTAACTATTTAAACTAAAAACATTAGTTGAAGGTTTTTTTATTGCTCACCAAATTGGAGGTATCATCATGAACAATCAGAAGAAATATCCTCCAGGGGAGTGAAGGATACCTCAAGTTACCAAACATGTTCCTACTCCCAAAGTTGCCACTACTTTAAGTCACAATTTGGGTTTTGGTAGACTTCTTTCAGCTGCCACTAATTAGAAGAGCCTTACTAAGTCCCTCTCCCAAGCTGACATGGAAGATAGGAGAAGAAAGGGCTTTTGTTTTTTGTGTGTAGCCATGTACTCTCCTAGTCACAAGTGCATGAAATCTTAGTTGTACCAGCTTATATTAGAAACTCAATCCGATGCTGAGGGAGATACAACATGTTCTCATTTTAAGGAATTTCAGGATAGTCCAGAGCAGCTCGAGCTCATTGAGTAGGAGGAGGATGTCTTTACACCTCCTATCCTTTCCCTACATGTAATACAATGCTTTCAAGGCCATAATACCATGAGAATTGCAACAAAGATTAGAGCTCTAGAGGTTAACATTTTGGTGGATTCAAGGAGCACGCACAATTTTGTGGATGCTAAATTAGTAAGGAAGCTTGGTACAAGCTTACTTGTAGAGCACTCCTACAAGCTTCAGGTGACCTTTACTGATAGGGGAAGGACGTCCACTCAAGGCTCTTATCAAACAGCTCATTGGGAAGCACAAGGGAACCAATATGTGATAGATTTCCAAGTTTTGCCATTAAAGAGATGTGACTTGGTACTAGGAATCCAATTGTTACTGTCATTGGACCCTATTTTTTTTGGAATTTTGACTCCCTCACTATGTAGGTTTCCTATCAGGGACATACTTGCACCTTGTAGGACATTTTACCTAGGGAAATCTAGATTATGAATTCTCTTCGGTCATCCAAGTACTTTTTTATGTTTGGACAGTGTCCTTACCCTATGTTGTTAACTCCTAACAATCAAAATTTTTTGGCAGTGGTTGCCAATACCTCTTGTAAAGACCTTTAACTACTTTTGACAGAGTTTGAGGATGTCTTTCAGACTCCTAGTGGATTGCCCCCTCATCAATTACAAGACCGTCAAATTCCTCTTAAGGATGAGAGTATGGTAGTCAAAATTAGACCTTATCGTTACCCCACAATCCAAAAATGTGAGATGGAAATGTTGATTCAATAGATATTAGAAGAAGATATTATCAAGGATAACTACAACCCCTTTGCCTCTCCAATTGTCATGGTAAAGAAAAAAGATGGTACTTGGAGACATTTTGTGGATTATAAGCAGCTTAACTATTAAGGATAAATTTCCAATCCATGTCATTGAAGAGTTTCTTGATGAGCTTAGACATGCAACTTATTTCTTCAAGCTAGATTTGTTGTCTAGCTATCACCAAATCAAGATGCGAGATAAGGATATCCACAAGACTACTTTTAGAACTTATGAGGGCCACTATGAGTTCTTGGTCATGCCTTTTAGCCTAACCTATGCTCCCTCTAGTTTTCAAGCATTAATGAATGTTGTATTTAAGCCTCTTCTAAGTAAGTCAATCTTTGTGTTTTTCTTGTGATATCCTGGTTTATTCAGATGACTGATTTGCTCATATGTTACATCTTATGGAGGTTTCGTAACTCTCGAGAGAACATAAGTTATATGTAAAGAATGTCAAATGTAGTTTTGGCACAATTGAGATCAAGTACTTGGGCTATATAATCTCACCAGGGTCAATGACCATGAATGTTATTAAGGTAGAATAGGTGTTTAATTTGCCTATACCAGCATTTGTCAAGAACTAAGAGGCTTCTTAGGCTTATCTGATTACTATAAGAGGTTCATTAGGCATTATGGAACAATGGTTAAGCCTTTGACAACCATATTGAAGAAATATGTGAACTAGGACTAGTCTCATAAAGCAAATGAATTTTTTCAACAATTCTCCAAGCACTAGTGCTTGCCTTACCTGATTTCCAAACTGAGTTTTGTCTTGATATTAATGCTTGTGGTTAGGGCATTGAAGTAGTGCTACAATAAAAAGGGAAACCCATTGCCTTTTTCAGCAAGGTCTTAGGGGTCAAACACCAAGCGTTTTCCATTTATGATAAAAAAATGTAAGCAATCCTGTAACAACTCGATTTTCAGTGGTGTCAGAAACAGTGATTTTGGGATCACAAATTCGACGAGTCGACTCGTAAATTTATTTATTTTAATATTTGCAGTGCTATATGCATCGTATTAAAGTTTGGCTCAGAAATTTTATCGTTTAGATAGTTAATTGAATAGAAATGATTAAATTGTAATAGTTACAAAGGTAGAGTTAAATGATTAGAAGGGCTAAAGGAGTAAATTGACCAATAGGATTAGATAGTGAAAAATCATGACACATGTGTTGATTATAATAAAGATTAATTAAGGTAAAAGAGGTTAATTAAACTTAATTGTGAAAGTCATAAAATTTATAATTTTGCCATTTAGTACATATATGAATTAAAGAAGAAAAAGATAAAATTTTCATCTTCTTTCACCTTCTTCATGGCAACAAAGGGGAGGAAATTATGGTTTGCATTATTAGCTTTTGATGCTTGATTAAGAAAGTAAATATTTACCCTTTTTAGTAATTTTTATTTTTCTGAGTCCGTGTTAGTTTAATCTAGCTAACCTAGGGACTAATTTGTGATTCTATCAAAATTTAAATGTTTTACCATTGATGAATGAGCTTATTCTTGCTAGTTTATAGAATTTTTTGAATCTTGGATGTGAGATTAGTTGGTTTTGTAAAGTGATTTTTATGAAACTAGAGTTTAAGGACTAAAATGTGAAAACAATGAAATTGCTTATATTGTTGTGAAAATGATGGTGTGTAGGGGTTCGATGAGCACCCTAGAATATTCGGCCAAGGTTAGTTGTGTAAGAGAATGGTTATTTTGCATGCTTTGTGTTGAAAGGACTAGATTGAATAAAAGGAAAATATTAGGGGTAAAATCATAATTTTCTAAAAAGGACTAAATTGTGTTGAATGACTCAATTATGTGACTTAATGTGAGAATTGGATGATTTGTGGATGTAGACTACGATCATACTTCAGATCATGGAAAGGGGAAATTAGCGGAGTAGTCCTTGAAGTCTAATCGCAACTGCAAATTAGTCTGGTAAGTTCGTAATGTTAAATTCTTATTAATAACTACTTATAACTACCTTTTAATGATTGTTGGAAATGAGAAACGACGATTGAAAACATGAAAGATAGAAACGACGAGCTGAGAATTTCCCGGCCTTATGCCAAAGATAGAAAATGATCTGATGGTTGAGATCTTGCATTTGTTACAGATTCTCTACAGCATTGTGAGTCACCGTAAAGTGAATAGAATCCAAGAATGGATTACAAGTCCTACGATGGCTGAGATTTATGCTTGTTTGCATATTCTTGTCAGCTTAGTGTGAGCAATATCGTAGGGAACAAATATACCGTATCGATGACTAAGAATAGCATCGAATAATGGTAACAGGCATGACCTTATGGTCAATAGGGAGTAAATGAGCGTCATGACCTTAGACTCAATAAAGAGTAAAACGAATAATGATCACTGAAGTTCAGTCCTATTCAGGCTCGTCAGATTTATAAAGACGTTTACCACATGTTATTCGATAAATTATTGAACCTTACGAACTTATTAAGCTATAAAGCTTACCAGTGAAACTATTGTTGTTTTGTAGATTTCATTTTGCGACTTGGAGATCGGATCATCTTGAAGGCATCACACTATCTAGAGAGCTCGTTCGGTAGTATTTACATCACTCGGTTATATGGCATGTACTAGGACGATGTGGTTTTTGTATGCTTATTTTGAGATTGTGATACTTGTAGATCTTTGGTTAAATGTTGAACTTGAATGCTTGATGAATGTTGTATGTGACATTTAGTACTTCAATATTATGCTAAGTATTGTATTTGAACTCTAAGGTGTTGTCCATTTCACGTTATGTCTATAAAGGAAGTTTGTATATGAACTTGTGTAAAATTTGATAATTTTGCATACTTGTTTCGGGAGAACTACTGCATGTGTCAGTACAAGTACAAGTAAAAGGTAGGAGAGAGGTTGTTTATTGATTTGAGTTGTATCAGTAGTTGTACTTTAAGTTTTGGTAGTTCTTTGCATGTTTGTATCGGTAGTTAGAATACTTGTATCGGTAGAAGTTACAGGGTAAAACTTTTTAGCTCTTTGGGGTTTTTAGTATCGGTAAAAGCATAAATAGTTTCAGTAGATGTTTCACTTGTTTCAGTAGAATATCATAGGTATCGGTAAAAGTCTGTACTATTTCTAAACTGCTTACTGACTTGACTACTACTGGTACTTGTCCAACAAGTATCGGTAGAAGTATCCAAAAAAATATTTAAAATAACCTTTTTGCCCTTGATAACTTGTGTTGAATATCAAATAATGATTCATGATGTGTGAAATGGTATTTCTTGATAAAAAATAGAGCCTGAGTAATAAATATGCTAAATATGAACAGTGATAATTAAATAGTAAGACACCGGAATCTTAATCGGTTATGGTTTCTGGGTTTTGGGTGTCACATATCCTATTGGTAGTCAAGAAACGACATTATTATATGATTGAGAAGTGATTTCAGATCAAAACTGACCACAAGAGTTTGAGGTTCCTATCAAACAGACAAGTTATCATCCCTTACAAGTAAAAATGAATGGCCAAAATTTTTGGCTACAATTATGTAGTCACCTACAAAAAGGATACTTAGAACATTGTGGCTGAAACCTTGTCCAAAAGGTCACAGGTGTAGGAGGGCCAACTACTTCAATTCATTGGTAACACTGCTTGGTTTGATATGTAGACTAGAGTTTTGGATTCATGCTTAACTATTCTTAAACTTCAATAGCTTTGTTTAGAAGTGCAGCATCAACCACAATTGCATCTCAAATATTCATGGGATGGAAAGGTTCTCAGGAAGGAAATATGGTGGTTAGGATAATGGAACTCGTAAGAGGGACCTATTCCAATATTTTCATAAAGGAGCAGTGGGAGGCCACTCAGGTATCCATGTTACTTGACACAAAATGATGAGGCTCCTTTAGTGGAATGACTTATCTTGTGATATCAAACGATGGGTGTGAAAGTGTGTCACTTGTTAGAGTTGAAAAAGTGAGAATGTAGCTCACTCAGGGCTCTTGCAACCCTTTCCAATACCTGTCCGAGCCTAGTTAGCAGTCAACATGGATTTTATAGAAGGCTTACTGAATTTGAAAGCGAAGGATACCATATTAGTCGTGGTGGATCTACTGACCATGTATGGCTATTTTTTGACCTTATTACATCCCTTCACAACCTTAACAATGGCTCAAGAGTACCTCACTCACATATACAAGTTACATGGCACACCCAAACAATTGTATTTGATAGGGACAGGGTATTCATCAGTAAATTTTGGTAAGAATTGTTCAAAAAGCTTGGCACAAGTTATCAGATGTCCACAACCTATCACCTTGAAACTGATGGCCAAACAGAGGTTCTCAATCGATCTAAGAAGGTTAGCTTAGGTGCATGACTAGTGAAAGGCCCAATAACCAATTCCTATGGTTGTCATTGGCTAAATAGTGGATAGGAGACCCCTCACCATCTACCTTATTTGGTTGGTTCCTCTCTTATGGATACAGTATATCGTAGTCTCCAACAAAGAGAGGCATTAAGATAACTTCTCAAGTGTCATTTAAAGCGGGCTCAAGATAGAATGAAGCAGATAGCTGATCGTGGAAAGAGTGATAGGGAATTCCAGGTTGGTGACTATGTGTATTTGAAGCTCCAACCTTATCGACAACATACATTGAGGAGACTAATTAATCAAAAGCTTTCTCTGAAATTTTTTGGCCTATACGTTATCGAATTTGAATGGGAAATGTGGCTTATCGATTGAAGTTACCAACGAGGTCTCAAATTCAACCTACCTTTCACTTTTCTCAACTCAAGAAACATATTGGGAAGACCCCGAATCAAGCCAGCTTACTACTGGTAGGCACGGATGGAGATCTTCCTAATGAGCCAATTCAGGTGGTAGATAGGAGAATGGTGAAGAAAGGAAATCATGTTGCAACAGAAGTTCTAATGGAATAGGCCAACACTTTTCCTAAGATGCTACTTAGGACAGTTTACAAGATTTTCAACAAAGGTGTCCAATGTTTGATCCTTTAAGACAATGACCCTTTTTGGGGACATGGTAATTGATATGGAATGAAATCATTAACGATCTGTTACATTTGAAATTCTATTAAGTTTGTTAGTTTGTTTTATTTCTCTGTTTAATACACTGCGTTTTGTTAGCTTAAACATTTTAGTGAAATGGTGCATTACGATCGGGGTTATATCATGTTAAAACGATACATTTTGAGCTTTGTAATGTTTAAATGAAATGGTGCATATGGGGAGGCACAACTATCAAGTATCAACTTGCTCAATAGACTCCCTAATCATTACTTCTTTCCCTCTTAAGCATGGTTTGAGAGGAAAGGATGTTATGAAATTACAACATTGATTTTCTTTCTACTTTCTCTTTTCTCTCTCGGTCTCTCTTTCATCCTATTCTCTTTCACTGTTATTTCTGCTTGAATTTCTTCTGTAACAAAAAACATTTTGAATTGTTTTTTTTTTTGAGTAAAAATGAATCAAATAATATAAATAAAAATAAGAGAGAATTAATCAAAGTCAATACATAAAGAAATTCAAAAAAAAAAAAAAAATTGAATATAAAAAAAATGTTTCTTAAGTGTTTTGTTAATTTTTTTTATTTGACATGCATTAATCATTTTTCTCTTTGTTTTTTTCTTTCGATTTCCAAAGAAAAGAAAGGTGAAGGGAGTTCTAAAAAGGTAACATCTTGGGGTTTTAAAACCTTAGCTGCAAGTAGAGGTACCCATGAGTTAAATTGAGGCACAATCCAAAATATTTTTTAAGCTCAAGCCCATTTTGGGTCGGTTTGACTCATTCGAAAATTTTGTTTTACTATTAAAAATAATAAAATATATTTTTAATTATTATTTTATATATTTTTATAACTAAATTTTAATTTTAATTTTTTTTATTTTTTAAATCAAATTCAAGTTGAATTGAATCAAATCAATTCAAAATATAAAAATTCTTATCTAAACTTAACTCTAGTTCGTACAAATTTATCGGATTGAGTAAACTACCCAACTCTTGAATAGATCTAATTGCAAGCAAGAGCTACCTTAATTAGATTAAAATAAAAATCTAAACCATAACAAAAAAAGAAAGATTTTTCGAAACTTTTTAGAAAATTAAGTTTTGTTTATTTCCTTTTTGACTTTTGTTAATTTGGAAAATAAAAGAAGAAAGGTTTTTTTTTTTTTTTTTTTTAAGAAAGAAAAGAAGAGAATATTTATTTACTTCAAATAGAAAAACCAGCTTATATGGTGCTTCGTCGCCGAAACCAAAGAACTTTGGTTTCTCCAACAAGAGAGCTAGCCGGCCAAAAGAGAAGAAAAGGTAGAGAGAAAGGGAGAGAAAATAAGAAGAAAAAAAGAAAGATTTCTTTAAAAAATCTCAGTTGAAAATGAAGAGGAAAGAAGAACATTTGGTTTTTAAACACGTCCGGGCGGTGTTGAGACGGTGGGAGCGTAACAAGAAGGCGGAAAAGGAGGTGGTGGGAATTGCAGAGACGAAGGAGGATGAGGATGGAGTTGAACCGGATAAAAGATTAGGGTTTTTGAAGGAGTTGAGGAGTGAATTGGAAATTGGGGAAGAAGTGGGGTATACTTTTTCTGCTAAGCTCAAGAAAGGAAGTTAAAGGAGAAGAGGATGCTGTTAAAGTGATTTACAAACTCGTATGATTTGAATTTAAACCACGCTTAATATTATCAATTTAATACATTGGATTGATAATTTTAATTTTAATAAATAGTGGAAGGAATACTTGTAGACGTACAATGTAGGGGAGATAGCGTGAGCAGTTTCCTTCCTCTTAAAGAAATCAATCACCTTCACCAACCTCTCCTTGCGTATCTTCCGACTAATAAATTAATAGACCAAATAATTTCCTCGTACAATTTTCCTTTATTAAAACATTTTAAATAAATAAACTAAACTACTGCACTGTACAAAGAATCTCTCCATTTCAACTTTTGGACTTTTGCTTGCTGACATTTCTTACCTTATCAATTTTTTCCTGGACTTTAGCTATACAATTTAATTTATTTGTTTTTTTTCCTTGCGATCCTTATTTACCTTTTTTGTCAAAAGGAAATGAAAGGGCCACATGGCTTTGAAATCTTCAAACTTGTTCCGGAGCCATCTTTTCGACGGTAATTCTAGAATCCCCTCCCCTAGTTGTTTTTACCTTTTTCTATTCATGTAGAGGAATGGATATCTGAAAAGATATAATCTTCTGGTTATTGGCAGGGTTTTTGTTGAAGTGGAGAAGAGAAAAAAGCAGAGTAATGGCTAAGCCCCTGAAGTTTAAAGGGGTGGATGAGGAGTTGCAAAAGATTTTGGATGCTAATATGGATGAAGCACCTGCTAGAAGAAGAGCCAGAGAAGCCTTTAAGCATATTCAACTTGGACTTGATCATATTTTGTTCAAGGTCATTGTTTTGGCTACTAAATTTATGATTGCGTTGAAGTAATAGTTCCTTTTTTCCCTTTTTTTCTTCCGATGGCTCTGAGATGGGTTTCTTTTATCTGGGTTTTCTTTATGCTGTTTAGAGGATTTTTTTTGGTATTCAAAAGATTTATATTTGATATATTGATTGTATACAATTCTATGCGCTGTTTAGAGGATTTGGTTGAGTTAATATATTGTTAAAGGAATGGCTAGATTAAAAGGAAATTTGGGTTGTAATTAGAATGAGCAGACAATTTCTCAACATTTGTGTACAGAGAAATGAATAAGCTATAAGTAAGATCGTTTGTTGGCATTATTTTATTTTCTGATTCTTTTTAGTGATAGTTAAAAGGATTCGGTTAAGTTGATTAGTTTGAGAGAAAAAAAATTAAATTGAGGGAAAATTGGGTAATTATTAGAATGAATGAACTTATTCTCAATGCGAGAACTCAGTTTTCATATTCTCTTTCTTTTGATTTGGTAAGCCTGGGAAATAATTTTAACGTTTTGAGCGGTTGTTCTTGGTTTTGACAGACACCTCTCGATGGGCTGAAGATGAAGGAGGTACAAGCTTTGGACTTGCACTTTTCCCTTTGATATTTGCTGGGCTTTTGTTTGCTACAGCTCCTCTTCTTTTATCTCATTTCGAATGCATAAGAACTCCCGAATCCGAATGAAAAGATTTTTGTGTAAAGATCTTGCTATGGTATTAGTTGTAATCTTGCGTTAATATCAATTGAAAGGCCACCAGATTATCCTTAAGAAAGAATAACCTTCTGTGTCTGGAAAGCTTTTTTCTTTGTAAAAGAAGATTCCTCCATCATAAATATGTCTACGAAGTTGCTTATTCAGATGCTTTTCTTTTCCCTCGTGAACACAATTGATGGAGTTCATACTTAAGTTGTTGTCTACTTTGCCAGCTAAATGTTTTGTTATCTCATGGATTCTTTGAGGTGGTTATAATCTACTTCTTAATCACCTAATATTTTGAAATTTTAAAGTACAGTCATATGAGGTGAATTCTAGGGGCCTGGAAATTTTCTCAAAAAGTTGGCTTCCACAGACCACTTCCCCCAAGGCAATGGTGTTCTTTTGTCATGGTTATGGAGACACTTGCACATTTTTTGCTGAAGGCATGTAGTTTAGAACTAGTAACTAATGACCTTTCTGTAATTTTGCGTATTGCTGTAATAGAACCTAATCAACTTTTGACATTGTTAGCAGGGATTGCCAGGAAATTGGCATCATGTGGATATGGAGTTTTTGCAATGGATTACCCTGGATTTGGCCTGTCTGAAGGTCTTCATGGCTATATTCACAGATTTGACTGGCTTGTGGATGTTGTGATTGAGCAATACACCAAAATTAAAGGTGTGGTTTCTCTGCCCTAAGCCCTAGTGATATATATATATATATATATATTATCTTTTTCTAGAACTTCTTTGGTTGCTACAAGATTTTTCTTAGATAGCCTCTGGTTCCCCTAGATAGAAAATTTCATTGATATACATGTTCAATGAAGCAAAGTAATTTGATATGAGGATTTAGTTTAGTACATTGTGGATTTTTTTTGTTTTTTTTGTGAGTGTGCATTTGCAAGTTCTTGGCACTATATGATCATTTATGATTTTTGTTCTATGTTGCCATTAATATTTGTGTCATGAATCATCTAATAATAATTAGAACTCCTAGAACTTGGATAAATATGAAATAATGCTTTGCACATGGTTTATCAATTAAAAGTTAAGTCCAAAAGGCATGCTGACCCTTTGACTATGACAAATGTTGCTCTTCCAACCTCTACAGTGCGTAAAGTTGGTTGAAATATGTCAGGCATTTGTCAGCATCCTCTACTGATAAAAATAACCTAGAGAAAGCCCACACAAATGCTTTTCTTTTCTTTTTAAAAATTTTTGAAACTCCTGGGTTTGACAGTCTATGGGATATAGTTTGATATAAGCTGAAGATGCAGAAGGCACTGGCTGTAGTTTCAGCATCCAATGTCAGTGATGTATCACGGCAGAGCACCTTATTGTTTTGCTAAATACTGAAACAAACTTCTCAATGTGAAGAAAATAATAAAAAAATGACAAGGATGATAGAAACTTGAATTGCCACCCGTGCTTTGTTAGTGGATTTGTAAGTGAATTGATTCATAAAATGTTTAAGAACTTTCATGTTGTGGAGAATTGATCTACTAGAATTAAAATTTTCATGTAAACACAGCTTCTACAGTCTCCTATATATACACAATTTTTTCCTTACCAATTAGGGAAACTTATCAATAACTAGCATTCTAAAAAATTAGAACACCTGTATGATATATACACTTTATCTAATATACAATCTATTAAAACTCCAACTCAGCAGTTCACTAAACCTCAAACACTCATACACAAGAATTCAGCAAAACTAAAGTGCACACACACACTATCACATTATCTGACTCAAGCTGGTGAATGGATATCCTCCGTTCCGATTTTGTTGGTAATCAATGTCTTGAAACAATTAGATGATAGCCCTTAGCAAGTATGTCTGCTACTTGATCCTTTGTTGAAACAAATGGGGTACAAATAAGTCCACTGTCGAGTTTCTCCTTGATAAATATCTATCTAATGCAGCATGCTTGGTTCTATCATGTTGCATTGGGTTATGTGCAATGTTGATTGCTGATTTATTGTCACAGAACAACCGTATTGAACCTTCTCATCTTATTTTCATATCAAGAATTATTTTCAACCAAAGTAATTCACATATTCCAACTATCATTTACCTGGATTCTGACTCCGCACTTGACCTTGCCACTAAATTTTGCTTTTTACTCCTCCAAATCACTAGATTGCCACTTTGGAATGTACAATAGCTTGAAGTTGGTCTATTGTCAACTAATGGTCTGACGTAGTCTCCATCAATATAAGCTCCTAGAGTCATGCCTCCTCCTTTCTTGAACAAGATTCCTTTTCCAGGATTACGTTTTAATTACTGCATCTTGATAGGATTGTGCATAAATTGGCTGACTACACTCATAGCAAATGCAATGCTGGGTCTTGTATGTGCCAAATAGATTAATGTTATGACAAGTTTTTGGTAAGACCTTTATCTACAATAGAATCTTCTGAAGCATCACATAGTCTATGATTGAATTCAATTGGTGTATCATTCGGCTTACAGCCCAACATCCCTGTTTCGTTCAATAAATCAAGCATGTACTAATAAAAAAGCATCCCTGCTTTGAATGTGCTACTTCAGTACCAAGGATTCAATTTCCCAACTTCTTTGATGTCAAATTCTTTCAGTAAGCACCCTTTTAAATTTTGCATCTCCTCTGTATCATTACCAGTTATGATAATATCATCCACATATGCCAACAACATTGTCACTCCCCTTGTCTTCGAATGCCTCACAAACAAAATGTGGTCTCTTTGGCTTTGTTTATATCCCAAGGTAATCATTACTTTTATAAATCTTTCAAATCATGCTCTCGATGACTGTTTAAGTCTAAAGAGGGTGTTCTTCAACTTACAAACCAGGCCTTTGGATTTAAAACCAGGAGGAACCTCATGTAAATTTTTTCTTTTAATCGCCTTGAAGAAATGAATTTTTACATCAAACTGTTGTAAATTCCTTCGCAGATTAGCAGCTAAAGACAACAGAACCTGTACCGTATTCATCCTTGCAATTGGAGCAAAAGTCTCAAGATAATCAATGCCATAGGTTTGAGTATACTCTTCGGTTATTAATCTTGCCTTCTACCTTTCTATGGAACCATCAGACTTGTATTTCATAGAAAAAAGCCCATCTACACCCAACCATCTTCTTTCCTCTCGGCAGTTCTACTACTAACTCCCAGGTTTTGTTCTTTTCAAGTGCTTCGATCTCCATTTCCATAGCATTCTGCCACTTATCTCGTACTACCTCAGGTTAATTTCTTGGTATAGGATTTGAGTGGAGATTGCTAAGAAAGGCTCTATGGCTTGCAGATAAGTCTTGGGAGGTCAATAAAAGGTACAATGGATGTTTAGTGCAGGTTTTGATTCCTTTTGTAAGGGTAATGGATAGATCATTAACATTCGGTTGCACTGGTTCGCTATCAATGGGTTGATTAATATAGCTGGTGATATGGTATTTTCTATCGGCATGGAAGTTGTTTTTGAGTTTTGATCAATGTTGGTGGTGATATGGTATTTTCTATGGGCGTGGGAGCTGTTTCTAGGTTTTGAACAGTTGCTCAAATAGGAGATTATACCTACACAGGTTGAGAGATAGGTATTTCCCTTCGAGAATAAGTTTGCAGTGGTCAAGTATTATCTAGTTTCCCCTTTTCTTTCATCATTCCACCTAACCTTGGTGACTCAATTAGTGATGTTGACTTGAGCACAAACAAAGCACCTAAAACTGACTCAACAGAAATTCACTCAACAAAAGTTGGGGTTTGATTGGTAGTAGGAGTTTCGACTAAGTCTAGTGGCTGACTAGGAAATCAGGAACAGATAGATCCTTTGCTTTATCTTCAAAGTATCCCCCTGAAGGTATGAATGTTTCAAAAAGGACTCATTTTCTTCAAAAGTAACATCAATTGAAACGAAGATTTTCGTAGTAGGAGGATGAAAACATTTGTACCATGTTTGCATGGAAGAATATCCAATAAAGACTCATAAAAGAGCATGTGGATCAGGTTTTCCCCTATTGTGAGAATGAACATGAACAAAAGCGATGCTCCAAAAAACTCGAGGAGTAAGATTGGTGAATAACTTGGAGATATTTTTGTGAGCGAGTCTATTGGTTTCTGAAATCAAGGATTTTTGTTGGAACTATATTAATGAGATAGGCAATAGTTAAGACTGCCTCTCCGTAGTAGTGTTTAGGGGCAGTTCGCCAAAGCTATAACACTCACACACACTATCACATTATCCGACACATGTTCTCTCACATTTTGCTATTTGTAGTCTGTATAAGTTGCTTGATCAAAAGTTATATTCAGGTGAAAATTGCACCCACATTTTTGTTCACTTCTCTATTCTCATATAAAGTAGAAGAAACTTGCACTTTCACATTCTGTCTTTCTATCTTTTCTCTTCTGTCCTATCATTTCACTTTAATTATGCATGCAAGAATACAATTGATTCTTTTCTCGAAAGAAGATGCCAGAGGGAGCTTGTGACTTAGCTGGTAGAAATATTAATTTTAAGCATGCTGTTGTCCTTTCTACTCTATCAAGTAGAAGAACATTGCACTTTCAGCCTTCCTTGAATTGAAAATCATTTATTATCTTTTCAAACATCATTGTTGTTATCAAGATTTGCCATCATATCTGTAAAAGGTGAACTGGGATGATTCGTTTGCTTTTAGTTCTCCTGTTGTGTTACTCATAAAGACACAAGAATCTTCAGTTCTATGTTCTCTTGCAAGTTCATTTTTCTTTGTAAAATTTTCCATCAATGATGTTCTGTTCATAATTTTATTTGAAGGAAGACTTGCTCCCTTTGTTTGATTACTGGACTGCTCTTGATTGAATTCAATTACAGAGAATCCTGAGTTTCGGACTCTTCCATGCTTCCTCTTTGGCGAGTCCTTGGGCGGAGCCGTAGCTCTAAAGATGCACCTAAAACAACCTAATGCCTGGAGTGGTGCCTGTCTTGTTGCTCCAATGTGCAAAGTATATTTCCAAGCTGAAACATTTTACAGACTTTGTTTACACTCTTTTTCTTTTATCTCTATTGATCAGAGTACTTCATTTAGATCGCTGATGACATGGTTCCACCCTGGATACTGAAGCAAATTCTGATCGGTGTAGCTAATATTCTTCCAAAACAGAAGTTAGTCCCACAGAAGGATTTGGCAGAGGCGGCATTTAGAGACATTAGAAAGAGAGAACTGGTTCGTTTCTATGGCTCATTTGAATGATTAGATGCATGGTAAATGTTTATGGTAAATATTAGCGATGTCCTCTGGGATGCTTAAGTGCAAAACTGTGGCATTTTTATGGAGTTGGTTATGCCTATGATGTAATCATTCATCTCTCTGCATCACTGTATTTGCTTGAATAAATAAGCAAAACTTCTATTATAGATATTTACTTTTCATTTTTCTGCCTATGTAGACACCCTATAATGTTATTGCTTACAAGGACAAGCCACGCTTACGGACTGCTCTGGAGATGTTGAGAACCACAGACAAAATAGAACAAAATTTGGAGAAGGTCCAGTTTCCTTATCCTTATCGCTCTAATAAATTTTGTTATTTATGTTTTCAAAATGATATTTGAACCAACTATTCTTTTTGTTGCTCTCTTTTGGCCTGTTACTCTTCTATTTTGTACTTGGAGAAATATGTATGTGTGTGTTCGGCATTGTGCCTGAGTTTAAATTTCTCTAGACCTATATAATGTGTAATGTTTGATTAAAACCAACCCATGCTTTACCATGCTGTCTGCAAGAATCCCCAAACTTGTTTTTTAAGTTGGATAAGCGAAATGTTATCGAAACCTTGCAAGAACTTTTTAGCACAGATCTGAGGGACTGAATTTTTTTCTTCTACACCTTGGAGAAAAGTCATGCATGTTGCTTATGACACATGATAGGGCCACTTTCTCACTTACCCACCCTTCTTCTATTATCATTCCACTAGCAAATGTTCCAGGAGTGCCATAATCATATAGTTTAGTTCTTTTTTGGTGTTATGAGATCCTATATCTCGCAAATTTTATTCCTAAATGATGTTAACAAAGCATTTGCTTTTTCTTTTTAAATTTGGTATCTTATTAAGCTTGGAATATGTTATAACCCAGTTTTGATTCTGGGTTCGAATTTATGATTTCAGGTTTCGCTTCCAATATTAATCTTGCATGGAGAGAACGATATCGTTACGGACCCAGCTGTGAGCAAAGCATTATACGAAAAAGCCAGCAGCTTGGACAAGAACATTATTATATACGAGGATGCTGGCCATTCTCTTCTTGAAGGTGAACCAGATGATATGATTAACAGAGTTTTTAGTGACATAATTTCTTGGCTTGATGAACATAGCAGTAATACTGCAGGCTAATCGCAATCCCCTATTTCATTTATAAATAATAAATGGAACTAAGATACGATGTTATGATTAAATTGGAATAAGGATCCACTTCAGTGCTATAGATTTGTGTAAATTAAGGAATTTAAATTGATTTATGAGAGATTTTATTGTTCATAAACCAATTAAATGACTACTATTTCACCATTGATGCTTGAATGGCAGCATTTTCCGTAATTTGATAAGTACAATATTTTTTTTTATGGAGATTAAATTAAAAATTTTAGGGATAAATTTAAAATTCATACGTAAAATTTTGTTTAATTAATATGGGGTAATTATACACATATTAAAATGAATATATTTATTCATTTTCATGTCGAATAAATAAAATGGATAAATATTGTATGTGTAACATAAAACATCAGACGGTTCTACGTTGATAACAACCTTAATCAAGTCTGAAATTCGCCCCATGATTTTATATTTTGTTATACATGAATTGAAGATTCATTTGATCAATGTATTGCTGGAAATTATTTCATGAGAAATTATATTTAATTCGTTCAAATTTAAGTTAAAATTTAAATTTAAATGTTATCAATAATTTAATAATATTCTCTTAATATAATGTACTAAATAAAATAGGTAAATGAAATAAATTAACGGTAATTAGAGTTGTTCATGGATTAAATTAAATATGTCCAAATTTCGAAAAAAAATTAAGCTCAAATCGAAATTTGATCTAACCTGATAGCTTATTTTACTATTCATACACTAATAAAATATTAAAAATTATATATTCATATTAATATTTACATATTTTGTAATTAAATTTAATAAAATGTATATATTTTACTATTTAACTTGAATTTGAGTTGCGCTTATGTACCACTTTGAACGTTTTCAAAGTATAAGTACAATATTGAACATTTTATGAAAGTATAAGTACAATATTGAACATTGAACATTTTATGAAAGTATAAGTACCAAATAATATATAATTTATAGTTCAGGTGTCATATTGGACATTTTATACAAGTATAGATACCAAATGTGACATTATCCCCAACTTTAAAAATATATTTGGAAAGAAAATAAATTAAAATTAATTATTTTACTTAAAAATTTTAAATCTTGAAAGAAAAATAAATTTAAAAACTTGTACATAAAAAATTTTATTTGAAGTGAATAATAATAAATTATTTACTAAAATTTCACTCTTAAATACACTTATTTAGTATATTATTGTTAATCTTAATTTGGTTTTTTTTACGATATGCTTTACCGAGCTAATATTTTTAATTCATGCCATTGGAGGTTTTTTCGTAATAACCCAGCTTTCTTCTCTATCAAAAGTTATTTTAACTATGCAATTAGTGTCCTTGTTGCTATCTGTAGGTACGAATTGTATAAGCCAATTCCCCCACCTTCTTCAACAGTTGTTGACTATCAATGCAGAATAGGATGATGTCTTGGTGAACATTTGAATAGCAGCCTTCACAACTTCCATACTAATAATCTGAATCAAGACTATCAAACATCTTACTCAACAAAACATTCAAATACTCTAAGATTCCCCAAAGTTCAACATCGAATATGGAATAATTTTCAAACATCTGTTATAGCTTAAAATTCAATTTTCTCTTTGATCACTTAAAACTCCGCCTGAAGCAACAAAATCAAATTCCACCTTTACAGCCCCATCAACATTTAACTGAACTCAACTAACGTAATAATATTTTTTTTAATTAAGGGTGTTTTTAATAAATTCTCCAATTAAATTTTGATGTTAGGTTACCTCCGCCAAACCAATCAAAGACTTCATTATTAATATTGATAAATATCTATAACTTAATAAAAGACAAATCAAAATATGTACTATTCTTTTATGAAAGAAACAGATCATAAAAAGAAGTTGAGGTTCAAAAGCAAGTATCGAAGGTTCATCTCCAGGAGTGTTCGATCTTAGGAAAGAAAATCAAGCCAACAACGTAACTACACAAGGGGTAATAGAGTTTATCATCATTCTTTCTTAACTTATAATATGTATAAAAAATGAGAATCAAATTTAACCCACCCACCCCCCCCCCCATTCAATATAAAATCAATTGGTAATAATGGGTTGACTATTAGCTCGATTGGCATGGGGTTTGTTCTCAATGTAGGAAGACGTGGGTTCAAGTGCGCAGAAAAGCATTATTTTCTTATTTATGAGTTGAGGAGGGATTATGAGTAGATTTAGATATTATCTTAAAAAAAAAACATATATAAGCATAACCTATAATAAAATTGTTAAAAAATCAATTAATAATAAATAGAGAGATGCAAAATGAATTTAAGATGATAAAAGATTTGGAAGAAAACATATGTAAGGTAACACTTGGTTGAGTGAAAAATAGAAAAAATAAAATAAAATTTTAGAGTGTGGTTCGTAAGGAAAAAAAGTGAAAGGAAAGGAAATAGAAAAGATGATCATTTTCGATTCTAATGTATAAAAACTTAATTCTTCGAAATTGGAATGATGAGAGAAGAGAAAATATGTGACACGGGTGTGTCAGTTCAAAATTATGTATTTTTCAAATGTTTTATTTTCTTTCTTTTATTTTTTTTTTATTTTTCAACTCTATCAAGCAATATATAGAAATAAATGATTTTTTCTTTCAAATTTTCCATCTTTCCTACCAAGCTCACCTATAGAAAAAATTATATTTTCGAATGATGAAATGAGAGAAGATGCGAGAGGGAGTATATGATAGTTTAAAATTATGCATTTTTCAAATGTTTTATTTTCTTTCCTTTCATTTTTCAACTCTATTAAGCAATGAATGAAAAGAAAATTACTTTTTTTGTTTCTATTTTTTCATATTCCTATCTACCAAGCACACTAATGAAAAAAATATATATTTTCCATCTTATTTTTCTACTCCAATTTTTCATCTTCTCAATTTTCTTTCCACTCTACCAAACAATGCCTAAGAGTGTGCTTGATTGAGGATAAAAGTAAAAAAATGGAAGGAGAGACTTGGAAAAGTGGAAATAAAATAAACTTTAAGTATGATTTGTACGAAAAAAAAAAAGAAAAAAAAGAAAAAAAAAAGAGAGATGATCATTTTTCATCTTAATGTATAAAAACTAATCATTTCAAATTGAAATGATAAGATGAGTGAAAATAAAAGAATGTAATGTTAATTTAAAAGTTTGCATTTTTCATAAATTTATTTTATTTCCTCTCATTTTTTAAATGATTCCATCAAACAATGAATAGAAAAAAAAATTATTTTTTTCACTCTTTAATTTTTCATCTTTCTAATTTTATTTCTACTTTACCAAGCTTACCCTAAATAAATTAAAATGAAATGAAAATGTTCAATCCTTATGTAAAACTACAAGAATCTTTTTTATTTGTTTGAAATTACCAGAACTGTTGTCAGCATAACCATGATTGTAAGTACAAATAATATATCTGAATAATTATCATTATGTTAGTAACTACAAAATATGATTAGACTCGTAATAATAATATATTTAGATTTAGACCAAAATAAATTTATAGGATTTGCATAAAGTGAAACTTGAATATGACCAACAAAGTGATTGGAAGATGTGAAAATGAGTTTATTCCTCCTAGAGTTGATATTATTAGGAAGATTTTATTTGAATATCACTCTTAACCCAAACACAATTAATCAAGTACAATAAAACGAATAAAAAGGCACACAATACCTAGAACTGTTTATAACCCTTCTCCAACCCATAAATAAAAAGATAATGTATTTCAACGCACTCGAACCCATGTTATCCTACATTGATAATAAAGCTCGTACCAATGAAGCATGACTAATCATTATAAATACATTTTTTACATAGATTTCTTTTTTACCTGTAATTAAGTAAATCTGCCAAACCAATCAAAACATGAATTGAAATGGACATCCACCACATGTTACTGGTCTTTAATTTTTGTATAAAAAAATAAATTAAATGGATGGTTGAACGTGACATGAATCTTTACATCCAATCAACAGGACCCACGTGTCAAAGCTCAGCTGGACAGCAAAAACAAAAGTACACCCCAATATTTATCCATGCTCCCAACATAGCCCGACAAACCAACCTAAGCCGAAAGGTTGAGAAAGAGGAGACTCCACCCTACAAGTTTCTAAGTGAACCCACCACACCCTTTCTTCATGCGCTTGTTTTAAGTTCTAAAATTTGTACGCCATTATATTACATAAAAAAAACCACAAGTGCGAAGTTACCCGTAATCGTACGCCATTATATTACATAAAAAAAACCACAAGTGCGAAGTTACCCGTAATCGTACGCCATTATATTACATAAAAAAAACCACAAGTGCGAAGTTACCCGTAATTGTACGCCGTTATATTATATAAAGAAATTGTAAACAATATATTTCCACCTAATATTATTAAATCATAAGTTTGAAAAATTAATTATTAAGAATATAGTTAAAAGTGTTACCATCCATTAATCATGTAGTCGAGAATTTAATCTCTACTCATAGAAATCGAGCACATTTCATAATTAATTGTTTATCTTTTCAGAAAATATTTGTGATTGAAGAATTTAATCACTGTTACCGACAGTGATTAGACCAAAAAATTAAAATATTATTATATTAAATTAATATAAATTCTAAATTCAAAATAAAAATAACTAAAAGTGTTAAGAAAAATATCAAAAAAAAAAATATGTGTTTTTTTATTTATTTTTTTCTACGTGCATTTACACGAGAATCATTTAAAATATGAATATTACAATAAAACTTTTATATTTTAATTTTATGTAATAATTTTAAGTATATAATTGATGATTTGATTGCATGTGATTTTTAATATAAACATAGCTTTTCATTTCGATGTTATAAAGATCATGATATTTATAAAATGTATACTTTTTTTTACTTAATTAATATGTTATAGAATTTGTTACATTTCTAATTATAATTATTGAGTACTTATGACCAACTACATCAGTGAATTAAGTAACTTCAACCGAAATATAAAATTTCTATAATCGCAAACTAAAATATTAATTATTTTAGATCAAATTGTGAACTTTTCCAAATTAAGTGACTAACAATATATTTTATTTTCTAAAAAAAGAAATAATTTAAAAATATTCAAAATGTTACGAGACATTGTCATGTTAAATATCATGAAAACATTATGTAACATTTGATGGATGTTGCTACGATGCTCGGCATCAATTTCATGACAAGTAAATTGGTGTTAAACCGTAATTCAAGCATATGTAATAACAGTTCTCAATATATTAGCAATCATATGGTATAACAGAAATTGACAGTTTATTCAAGTATGTTAATGCGTGAGGATGCAATATAATTAGCAATTTCAGTTTAACAGTATAAATATATCCTATCCCACCGCTACATTCCACACTGAAAATTTCCCAAAATTCTTCCAATTTATGATTATACCATTAATGTTGCGATTAATACGTTACTCGTAATTGTGAATACACAACAAGTTTCCAAATAATAACTGTCAATATATGGATAAACCACACGATGTCAGTAATTATGAATACACAAGCAGATGAAAGCTGCCAGTAATTTTGTGGACGTATTCTTGCACAATTTAATACATATTCTAGTCTGTGTTAGCGATGATCTGTTGCCGCCAACATGTAAAATTGTCGTGATACCAATGCGGTGAGGTTGAATGCTTGGTGGTGCCTCTCGAAAGAATCAAAGGTGGTGACATGACTCTGACCCCATTTTCGCCAAGAAATCTGCAGCCAGGTTTCCTTTCCTCTAAACATGCTTTTCTCATTTCCATGGATGATCACACAAATCTTTATTACTTCCCTACATTAAAATTATGCAATCAACAGATACTCACGTCAATATATTTAAAAAAAAAAAAATTGCGCAATGAAATAATGAACGTGAGGCAGACGTGGAATCACATAGTGCTTGTAACGTGTATTACCAACAAAAATTAATTTAGTTTTTAAAAATTAAAATATATTTACTGGAAATTTAAAATAAAAAAAATTAAAGATTTGTCCTTTTACCTTTTCTTTCTCCTCTCTCTTGCTTTCTCAACCTTCAGAGAAATTTGGCTTACCAGTGTCTGGTTGTCCTTTTCTCTTCTAGCTAGACTTGGTCGGTGGAAATCGTATTTTAAATGAATTTTTTATTTTATTTTTAGTTTTACAAATATAGAGATAGAGATTCTTCAGTTCAATAGTTTTTATGTATTTTAAAAACTATCTTTTAAATCCTTAAATTAAAAAAATAATATTATCTATATCTATGTGTATATTATGATTCTCGGGCAATAGCTCACCGTTTGGAAATAATTAAAATAATTTTTATATTATTATAAGAGAGAATATTTAATGCTGGTCAGTAAATTAAATAGTATTAATCATAATTATTAAATATAAATAAATACAAAAATAATAAATCCGAAATTCAAACCTGAAATCTAAAATTCAAAATTTGAAACTCAACACCTAAAAGAGAAACAAAATAATTATAATTAATATTTAATTATATTAAATTAATTTAACTTTATTTATTTTTAAATCTTTCAATATTTTCTTTTTTAAATTAGTGATTACGTGTCATTTTATTATTAACTAATGAAGCATAAAATTTATACACTGATAATGCATCAAATATTAATCATTATTATAAAAGTGTTTTTTATTTTTATATTTTGAAAAAAAAAAAAAAGCAAAGTAAATTATATTATTATAAACTAGTTTTCTTACCCAACAATGCATGGGTTCGATTGTATGTATGAATTAAAATATATTAAAATTATTTTATAATTTTATATAAAAAAAATTTATAATTTTGATCATTAATAAATTTAAATAATTCATTATATTTTTAATTTAATATTTTATTTAATAACATGATATCTTAAATTATTATATGTATATGATATGTGGAGGGATCCATTTATCCAATGTAAAAACTAAAATAGTTTTACACACTTTCGTAGTTATTTATATGATTAATCTTTCAATGATCTAATCATTGAATTTATCAATAGAATTGTACTTGCATGTAAATTTTGTAACCAATCAAATATCTCTATCATCTCGGTTTAAAATGCTCTATATATTAATATATAGTCAACGGTTGAATTTTTTTAATATAAAATAAATAGAAGTTTTAAATTTACATTAAATTTGATATGCATGATCTACATGAATAACTCATAAAATATAACGGTTGAATCGTTAAAATGTTAATCATATAAATAATTATGGAAGTATGTAAAATTACTTTAATTTTTTTTATTGTATAAGTGGATCCTTTCCAATATGATATATATAATTTCCTAAATTAAACATAGATGAATGTTTAATTCTGGCATGGGATAAAGGTTATCGCCAAGTTGAAGCTGAGTGATAATATTCTTCTAGTTAACATACTGGAAGAGGATGGCGGTATTAGTAGTAGTGTGGTTGAGGTGCGCTTACTACACCAAATGTTACGATGGAATTGGGATGTTTGTCTCTATCATATTTCAAGGGAATTAAATAGAGTTGCGGATCATATGACTAAGCTCACCATCCCAAGAGATTCCTTATTTCGGATTTTCAAGACACCACCTTCATCAATCCTATGATTGCTTGAGGATGATAAGCAAGACTGTGTTAGATGTTAATTTTAAATTTCTAGTTGTAATAGTTTAATATTGTTTCTTTTTATTAAAAAAAAAAAAAAAAAACAACAACATAGATGAATCTTATGTTATGGATGCATCAAACATTTCGAACCTAACTAAGCTTTTCTTTTCTTCTTAATGGAAGTTGTTAGGACAATATTTATAGAGTTATTATTAGGTAATTAAATCTAAAGATAATTATAATTTTAATAGATTTATATTATTGAAAGTAAAAAGATAATTAATATTAAAATACTTTTATCCCAAAATTGTAAAGGATATAATTTTATGGGTAAGAGAATTAATATTAAAATTTTTGTTTTAATCACTAATATTATTGAAATTTAATATTTTGGTTACTGTTCTGTTAAATTACTGGTTGTGACTTTTTTATTGGCATAATAATAAATTTAGCTCAAATATTTATAGATTCTATCAATTTAGTCCTAAATCTAAAAAATTCAATAAATTTAACTATCAATTTTACACATTCTATAAATTTAATCTTGATTTTTAAAATTTTAAAAACTTTAAAAAATAAAATAAAAATTAAAAGTTCATTTTTCAATAAAAATACATGCAAAATTATAAAATATTTATAAATAGATGAATATCTATTTTTCCTATTTTCTAAAATGAAAGTTATTCATTAAAATAATAATTTTATAAATAAAATAATAATCTTATAAATAAAATAATTTAAGGAAAAAAACCATGAAGAAGACTAATGTAGATTCAACCTTTTCTTTTCCTTTTTCAACATGAACGATCATCATGTTCAGGTTAGGTCAAAAACTACAACTTGAGGTAAAAAAAAGGTGAGAATCAATGTCTTTAGGTTGTTGTTAGAGCAGGTTTGTTGTGTTTGAGGTCATGTTTTAGGGTGAGTATGATTGGGAAAATACAAGTGAAGATGAGATCTTGGAGACTCAATAAATGAAAGGTCCTATCAATAGCTCCACAATCAATGTTGTGCTGACAGAGGATGTGAAAATTGAGGAGTTAAGAATAAAGGCTATTGGTGTTGATGGTTGTGGTTAAAGATAGTGTGTTCAATACTCAACAAATTTGACAAAAGACAAAGGAGCAAAGCCAAATGTATAATAAAATTCATTATTTTTAAAATAAACTAAAAAAAGGAAACGTTTGAACGTGGCTTAAGTCTTTTTTTTGTATGTTTCTTAAACAAATATTTTATTTATAAAATTATTATTTTAAGAAATAATATTTGGTACAATATTAGTGGAGTTTTTAGATTCTACAAACGGGTTATGGGTTGATAAGTGTTTTATAAGGTATAGTAAATTATTAAAAATAAATATTCTAAGCCAATTTTTAAGGTTGCTTGTGGAATAAAAAAGTACACGACTAGTGTACAAAATATTCACCTATAAATTTTAATTCATTTATTTATAATTTTGTATGTATTTTTATTGAAGAATGAACTTTTAAATATTTTTTATTTTAAAAAAATTATTTTATGTTTAATTTAGAATTTCCAAAAAGTAAAATTAAATTCACATAATGTGTAAATTTGATGAATCTTTTTAGAATCATGACTAAATTAATAGAATTTATAAATATTGAAGGGCTAAATTTATTATTGTGTCCATAAAAAGAGGCCACCATCAATGGTTTAACGGAGTGGTGTCCAAAATATTAAACTTAAAAAACATTAATGACTAAAATAAAAAAATTTAAATTTGAGTGATCAAAACAAAACACATTCATAAGTTGAATGACTATTTTTATAATTTTACCTATATTTAAATACGTCCAAACTTACAAATTTTTAAATTACTTCACCAACAATAAACATAAATATTTTATTACTACATAAACATAAATATTTTATTACTATAATTGCGGAGTCCATTAATTGTTTAAAAAATCTCAAAAATAAATGATACTCTTTATACTTCAAGCTTTCCTATTTTCTCTTTCCTTCATCTTTTTGCCTGCGTCCGTCTTAGTGGAATTTCTCGCCACCACACCATTACCAATTTCATCATGTTTATTTTTCTTTTCATTTTTCTTGTTTTTTAATCTCATTACCCTTTTTAGAGTCCTTGTTGTATACGCTTTAATTACCAACTATTAGGCACTAGGGTATTACATAAAGCTCATGAAGAAGACATTACTGTTGATTTTGTTAAAGGTCACTTCAGTTTTTTGGCCATCATGTTCGTTTCCTCCTGCATTGCCCATCCTCTAATCTCACCCAAGGTTTGTTTTTTTCTTCTTCTTTTTTTCTTGTTCTGTTCTTCATCTTACTTCCTTTCTTCTCTTTTTTTCTGAAAAAAGACCTTTTGAGACTTCTGAAGTTTTTTAATTGGTTTCTTAATCTGGGTGTTGCTGAAAGTTTCTGTCTTTTGTTGTTTAATTTGTAATGCTGATGATAAAAGAGCTTTAAATGACAAAAATTATTATATGCTTATTTTTTTTTATTTTGGGATAATAAATTTGGTCATTTCATAGGTACATATCAGTCTGGTTTCTGCTAGTTCTGAGATGTGGGTTATGGCTTATTATTGTGGAGAATTAATGGCTTGTTGAAAAAAAAGGAAGACTTTAGACTTTGTCAGTATTAGAAATGAAATTAAGGGAGTTTTTATAATCTGCATGATGGACATTGATTTTCACTATGTTTTAGCCTGCTCAATTGACATATTAGAAGTTTGATTGTATTAAAGCATACTGAAAACTGCAGTTAACCTTTTAAAATAAATATATTGTCATATAAATTCTCATTCTGAAATCTATGCTTTCCCTTGTTTTTTTTTCCTTCTGTTGGTTTCTCTAAATTTTCCTTTTTGTCAACGAATTTAGTCTCAGCTCAGTTGGCACCGTTGCTATTGCTGCAATGAGGAGGATGAGCATTTGAGCGCGTCTTTCATTCTATTTAAGGGTTGGGAGGGGTGATGATTAGAAGTAGGCATTGTATAAAAAAATTTCATCCCTAATGAATTTTATGAGGAAAAAAAAGTATGTAATTTCCCATAATATAAGGGAATACTATGAGTCAAAATTAAAAATATATGGTCTGTTTTCTTTAGTTGTTTGTCTCTCATTTTATTTATTATCAGAGCATGGTGGACTCAGTGGATTTGTGTAATTATGCTGTTTAATAACATTTTGACATTTTGCTATTTAACCTTAAAGCTGAATAGATATGCTTAAATTTGGGGTTTGTTTCTTTTAGATTAGTCACTTTGGGCAGCCAGGTAATCTTCATCGTAATGTGGAAGTGGACCAAAGATTCACTTCTGCTCTCAAAATCAGGACCACAGATCATCCCAGCCAGCAAGCAAGAATTGGAGCTGGCTTACTTGATGAATGGAGTTTTGCTAGAGGAACGAAACTTGTTATTAGACAAAAAGTTTCTACATTTATTCCCTTTAGAAAAAGCTTTGAAGTACAAGCTTCATGTAATTCCTTTTAGCGCTTACTTTTCAGTAGAATTTCACATACTGCTTTACATTTTTGCTTTAATAGTTTCTAGTTTTCATGCTTGTCACATGGTCAAAATTGTGTGAATCATTCTCTATCTTTAAACAGGAGTTCCACAATCTGGGAGAGTGTCTTACTCTTACATTCTTCTTTGCAGCCTCACCATAGTACTTCTAATGCTCGTTAACCTTAACATGATGTAACCTCTAGGATTTCTGTGAATATACTCTTTTGGCTGTTAAAGTCTAGTAGAACTTTTGATCAATTCCTAGCATCCATCCGCTATCAAATTTTATTTGCGTTAGGTCCTTTCCTGCTGTTGTTTTTTTGGCTCATCACTTATAGAATGTAGCAGAAACCAGTATTTTACTAGAAAATAAAGAAATATTGGTGACCATGTGCAGAAAAGAGTGAAGAAAAAGAAATTGATCCTTTTTTTATTTGACGTAGGTTGCTAATTGAAAAGTCTTGGCATATGCTAGAGGCTTGTTCCATATGTTTTTGTTTCCTGTATAAGTTATTGCTGCTGAAAGATTGTGAAAAGGTCTAATTTGGATAGATCAGTTACTGTTTCCTTTGTTCTGCCTCTGCCGATTTGTGCTAGGCTGTTGGATTAGTTCTTTCTTTGTGCTGCTGCCTTAATGTTTAATAATGTCCAACTTGCACCCATCAGTGGTTTATGCTAAGTATGCTTATACTGAGTGCAATCTAAATGTCCTTATTTGTAGCATGTACACAATATATCCTCTTAAATACCATATAATTTTGATCGATTAAATATTGAAAGAAGTCAACATTGCTAAGCATTTTCTTTTACTCTTCCTAACTGGCATATGCCGACACTTTTACAGGGTTGCCAACTTCACAAATTGCCAGCAGCGTATTTACCTTGGGAACCACAGCGGTTCTTCCATTCTACACTCTTATGGTTTTTGCTCCGAAATCTGAATTGGTGAGTTTCTAGTAAGTACTAGGGAAATCTCATTTATATTGTTCTCTTCTACTTAGTTTGACTTCCTCTTTGCCATGTATAGCTTTGGAATCTGAACTTTATGACTAGGTTGGTGCAAATTCAGTCGGAACAAAAGCTTTTCATTCAATGTTTCCTTGTGGGGGTCATTATTTATCTGTGTTTTCTATGACTTACATAATAACCTTTATGGAGGGAGAAGTTTTGGTTAACCTATGATTTGCACCATTTGCTTATGCTGCCTTATAGTCTTAAAAATCTCGTCTTTGTTTCAACGATTCATGTAAATTATTTTGAGTTGTGCTATATTTCTTGGGGGATTGATGTGTTTGGCATGCACACAACTATGAATGCAGACTAAAAAGTCTATGGAAAGTAGCGTCCCTTTTATCGTGCTCGGGTTTCTGTATGCATATCTGCTGTACCTGTCATGGACACCTGATACATTAAGGCTGATGTTTGCTAGTAAATACTGGCTGCCAGAGGTACATGTTTACCAACACTTACATCATATGATCTCTCTTTAGTTTGTTTTAGATGTATACAATTGTCAACGATGACTGCAAATTTTTACCGTTTTTTCTGTTGTCACACCGAGTTTTAGCTATCTGGCATGGCCAAAATGTTCTCCAGTGAAATGACATTAGCTTCTGCATGGATTCATTTATTGGCTGTAGATCTCTTTGCTGCAAGGTATGTATATCTCTCTCGATTTCATGCTTACACGAATTAACAGTTTGAACTGCAGAGTTCTGACTGTTTTGTTCCGCTGTTCAATTCCAGGCAGGTTTTTCAGGATGGACTACAAAACGAAATCGAGACTCGGCATTCGGTTTCTCTTTGTCTGTTGTTTTGTCCCATTGGAATTGTTACTCATTTTGTTACCAAAGCAGTTGCAAAAACTGCTGCAGATGACAGACATAAAATGCACTGACATTTACTGTGTTAGAAACATCCAACAATTTGGAACAATTGTGGTATCTCTATGATTTAACTTGGAACATCATTAAAAACATCAATTTCTCCTGTTCTTCATGTAATGGTAACCTTTCCCTTCTTTAACGAAGTCTAGGATAGCATCAAGTTGAAATCGTTATTTTATTTGAAATCTCCTATATATCAGGGGTACATCAAAACGGAAAATAAAAGTAAAAGAAAAAAAGTGAAATAGAAACAGATTTGATGAGATTCTATAGGAATGGGTCTTGTGGTGGAAGTCTTCTGTTAGGCCTCTTCAAGATGGACCTCAACAAGAGAGTCCAATCTTGTCCTGAAGAAAGAGAAAGTGAGTTCAAGGGAATGGTTTTGTTAAAATATCAGCGAGCTGATCAATGCGTATCATTCTGCACTTAATCATGAATGAAATGAAAGTTGATAGCCACATGTTTCATTTGTGAATGAAAAACTGGACTAGAGCACAATTGATTTGCCCCAATATTGTCACCGTATATCATCGGGCATGTAGAAGGTTCAAGACCAAGGTCATTTAACAGAGAGCAAACCCAATTCATTCAGTAGTAGTATTAGCAACGAATCGATATTCGACCTCGGTGGAGGAACGAGCCACGGTTTGTTGCTTTTTGGAGCTCCGAGAGAGAGGGTCGCAACCCAAATAGACAATACCTTTTCAGCCTAATCAGCATCAAAGAATGCATGCAAGGAAGTAAGAGAGTCACGATAGAGCTGGAGACCATGATGAGAGGTGCCGCGAAGATATTTGAGTAATCGTTTAAGAAGGGCCCAGTGTTCCGTGTTAGGTTAGTGCATAAACTTAGACAATTTATTGATCGCAAAGGCAATGTCAATTGCACGAATGAATTTGGACAAATAGTGGTTTAGATTTATTCTAGATGTATTTCCAAGAAGTCTATACATATATATATATATATATATATTTTATAAAATGTTAGTTTTTAGGTTATTATTTAAAAATATATAAAAATCCTATAATATTTTGAAAAATATATAAAATATAAATTAATAAAATTAAAAATTTATATAAATATATAAAACAACTAAAAATTTATAATCTATAAAAACAATATAAATATACAAAAGAACTAAAAAGTACTCCAGATGCATTTGAATCTAGACACAAATTTTTTTTTATATATTTTTTATTACTATATATATAAATGAAGCTCAAATTCTCCAAGAAGAGGGTGAATTGATGATTAAAAACGTTGCAAGAATATGGACAATAAAAGAACACAAAGAATTTGGAGTGATTCAATCCCAATTAACTACGTTCACTACCTTAACTTACCACCATTAAGGATTTCTCTAATTCACTAATTCGAAATATTTTAAGAACAATGTTTAACCTTTACAACACTATTTTTCAATTAGGCAAGATAAAGTCACCTCCCCTTAAATTTCTACCCAAAAACCTGAAGCAAACCCTCACAAATAGAGATAATACAAGAATGATTAACAGTTACCTCCAGAAGGTAGATATGCAATTAATTTACTCTCTCAAATGCAAACAACACTTGAAAGAATGAATAAGAGTGGAACTCAAAAGTGTAATTTACAATTAAAAATTAGAAAAGCAAGGTAAAAGATTAGACTTTTGTACTTTAATCTTTGAAGGCTTGTTTCTTGTTTTCATTTGGGAGTCATTGATTCATATTTATACCTTCTAATAAGTTTGAAGACAGTTTTGAGTCGTTAGGCACAAATTAAACACCATTGAGTTCATGCATTACTTGTAGTCTACAGAAGACTTGTTCCAATACAAATGTTTTGGTATCAATACAAATCTTTAAAAATTATAGTTGTTGGAGGTTGTGGTATCGACACAAGTGGGCTTGTGCTGATACGAGTCCTAATGAAAAATTGTTACGATACCAATCCTCTGAAGTATTGATACAAATTGTTACGATACCAGTCCTCTAAAGTATTGATACAAATCCTAGGAAAAATTAGAGGTGCTCACTGTTTGACTTGTTGCGATACAAGTCCCAACAAGTACTGATACTCCTGGACTTTGTTGTAGTGTCTACTCCCCTAGGATCACATAATAGTTTATTGTCTCATTTGTACTGATACAACTAGGTCATGAGCACAGATCCAAGTTCTCAAACTTTGCTAAAACAATTTTAGATGAAATCTTCAAGGACTTCTGGAATTTTAAACTCATAATAAATATTCTAAATAAATTTGATTAATTTTATGAGTTTGAAAAAACTTGAAAATAATTTTTTAAGATTTTTTCATGGATTTTGCAAATTTGTTTAAGAACAATTTTAAGTTAGTTTTATTACATCAAAAACATTAGAAAATCAAGGCTAATAATATATTTTAAATTTTTTATATTTTTAATTTAAAAATAACAACTATATCTAAGAATGAATCTTGACAGCTAGGTGTCCAGATTCAAATGTATCAGGAAAATTATTTTTCCTAGTTTATTCTTGATGTGGAAAAAATACATTTTTTTATTAATTTATATATTTTGTTTTTTAATTTTTAATTTATGTGCTGCATATCACCTCCAAAAAATTAAAGCATGATTATTATGAAATTAATTTCCTCTTGCTGATTGAAACATAGATTAATCTTCTTTCTATATTTTTGTTAATTTCCTTTTGGAAGTTGACTTCACAAACCCACGTATGGGTTGCCAAACCAAACCCTTCTATAGTATATATTAGATTAGATTTCAACAAAGAAAAACGTACATCTATTTTTTAAGAAAAAATCTTATATCTATTACAAATTTAAGTTTGGGAAACATTTTTTATTTTTTCCTTTGTTTAAAGCCTTCGCATCTCGGCATTTTAAAAGCACATGGCTTGGCGAATTTCTTCATTTAGCCCATAACAATAATAATAATAAATTTAACTAGGAGTAATACATAAAAAGAAAAAACAATTTATTTTTAACTCGTTAGCAAGAGATTTGTGAGGCAAAAAACATTATCATCCTTATAGAGTTGTTTATTTGAAGAAAGATATATGACCATATAGTAACAATTTATAAACAAGATGTTATGAAAGGCTATTATCTCACAACATATGTGCGCATTACCATAAGTTTCCATGACCAAAAAAAAAGAAGAAAGATCAATGTATCAAATGTTATATCTTGGCAAAAGAAGATTGTCTAAAATGTTTTAACATAATATATAAAATTTTAAACACAATTTATGAGACAAAAAAAACACAACTATTGCCGGCAGGCAAATATGTTAGGTAACCAGTAAAAAAGCAACTCCCCTTTTTTTTCCAAGCTTCTTCCGAAAATCTCTCAAGAGCGAAACAGACGTCTCAAACAACGACAGGAAAAGAAAGTCACAAGCATTTACCAATGACTAATCAATCAATATGAATGAATATTGTATTACCAGCAATGCAATCACATAAAGATCATAAAACAGATTCATGCAAATCCTAGGTTTTTTTTTTCCCAAGCTACACCCGAGCATTTACGTGCCATAATGCCAACAGTCCCAAACATTCCAAAACAAAGTCCAAACACATCAGACTTCAAAGCAGAAGTAATATCTTACCTATCAAAAGGAACCGATTTTCATCAATTATCAAAAGCCGTCTGAGATAAAAATAGAACGACCAGTCTCTTAACACTGAGTTTTTGTTAATAAAAAACTGAACTGTAAGCTGTAGAAGTAATCCGTGGAATCCTTCAAGGACAAATACAAAGCATAATCTTGCCGATGGGCAGTTGTAAACTATAAACGGGTAGTTATAAACTATAAATGAAAAGTAATATTTGAAACACTTTTACAACGATGGATCCTGTTAAATGCTACACTTGGGTCCAAACCATCAGTTCAACGATTGGCTCAGATGTTATACCATTTTTGACAATAAAGAATGTGGGCAGGAGGGTACCTGGCTGGAAACTGATTAAAGCAATGAGGTTTATTACCCATCATGCCCAATAACTAAGGTAACAAAATCAACATCTTCACAATAAATGCTGCAAGAAAATTGCTTGTTCATGCGTAGACCCTAGGTTGTCACTGCACAAAAAAGGTAGAATAGTCAGAAAAAGCCATTCACTACCACAAAAGTATGGACAGATGCTCTTCCAATGCTACCCAGGTGTTTTTTTTTTTTTTTGGTGAAAGTATTCACCAGCTTAGAGGCCAAGTCTTAGCCGCCCCTCCCCCCGAAACATTTTGAACTGATGAAAATAACTCAAAGAAGTATCTTTGACTGGCTACTCAAGTCTCAAACTATATTTAGCTGAGTCTATACCCCTGTTTTTGAATTAGCAAATTTTAGTCCATTCAGAACACACAAAATATTTTACTGAAACCAACTGCCTACCAACATCATCATTGAGCAGTTTCACATATGAGAATGAACCTATCAAAGTCACTTCATACTACCCACCCAAAACCACTGCCATGCAATATTATGCTTTCATAAAAACAGGGAATAGAAAGACCAAGGAGTTTGACATGTACACAAGAACACTCTGCACACACCAGAATTGCACAAATTATGTCGGAAGAGAAGGCATCTCAAGTTCATCATCCAACATCCCATTAGATATTTCTGATTTTTGAAGAGAATCTTTCCTACCACGTTCCAAGGTAGTTGCCTCATATATCCCTACAAGTTTAGGGAGAATCAAACATAAGATCTCTTGAAATTTAGGCACAAAAACATTGCTTATGATAAACTTGCACATGTTTCATGTCAAGGGCCAAAATCAAGGAGATTTTATTTTTATTGCTTTGCATTGAAGATTTTTGCAGCATTTTTCAGAAATTTCAGCAATGAGTTGAGAAAACCAAATTTTACTGCAAAAACAAACATGAAAAAAAGCTCCTTCATGCGAAATATTGAAAAGTGAATAGAGATAAGGGAAGTATAATAAGATTTCTTTATCATCTAATATGTTTTCAAAGCCATAATAGTCTATATTCAACAAGATGTGGTAGAGATGAAAGGATGCCGATTGTATGTGAAAATTTGAACATCCAGCTTCTTGAAAAATTATGATTTAAAAAAAAAACCTCCATAATTCCTTCCTATGTGTTTAGAGATGAATGCATTGCCATTTTGATCAAAACGGGAAATAAAACACTCCAAAGAAGATGCACCTTTCTTTATCCCTGGTTCATTCACTTCAAGAAAAATGAAGAAAAAGTTAACATACCAATGCCTAATATTGAGGAACAAATTAAAAAGCCTGCCAAGGAGAAGTCCATTTTGTAAGCAATCTCCATGACAATTATGCACCCTGCAGCTGCCATTAAATGTCTTGGAGAAGAGAAAACCATATGCAACCTATCAACAGATGAAGTAGTTGCAGTTATATATAAGTCTTACATGCTTAAAGCTGAAATAAATGGAAGTTATCCATGCAAAATTACCAACATCCCTTGCATCTTTTCTTTTCCAAAAATAAAAGAAAAAAGAATAGTATTACTTGAATTAGACCATGCAGAAGCTACAATAGATAAAAAGGATGCAAAGGGAATGTAGAACGAGTGTTCTAGCACATTATATATGCACAAGTCTAAACATTTTGATGAATTAACGCAACAGGCTCTTCAAAACTAGAAAATCACAAAAACCATAGAACTGCTTTAGTTACTGTCATACTTCTCCTCTGCGATGCTGTCAACGTAGAATACCAATATTATTCCAAAAAGAACTGTACTCAGAAAAGCCCAGGCAGAAAATGGAAGTTCCATATTGCTATCAGAAGATCCCTGAAGTGTTCAATTTAAGCAGAGGGGAGAACAAAAATTGTCAAACAAGCTAAGATATGTGAGATGAAACTAAACATGTATACTCAATGAAATTATGAGAATGAATAGAACAATAGAACCCTTACTATGATTAAGTCCCACATGGCCACAGGGAATAGAAAAGAAGTTGCAGAAGCAATGGTTATCGCATGAAGCCGCCTTTTCAGTTGATTCTAAAGGCAGAGAATGACAACACAAAATTAGCTTACAGGTTTATTTTTTCTTTTTAAAAAATAGTTTGCAATATTGAGGGGGTTGGGGGTTAGTAGCTGATGGCTTTCAGTTGACAAGAAGGCTCTGATAACTTCAGATGCATTAATATCAATACCTTGAGCGAAACCCGCCTTGCAATCACCCTTCTCAGAGCTGATAAGATTCCAGCCAAGATGGGAACCATCATTTTACTCATGCCCAATACTTGTTTAGTCTCAACCTCTGAATCGAGGCTGTCTTTGAATGGTATTTTTTAGTTAAGTTTATCAAATCAAACTAGAATAATCAGAACGAGAATAAAAAGATTATCTGTTGAGTGATTACAGAGAAAAATAAAATAAGATGATACTAAACAGCTAGCCTATTGGATTGTAACATCCTAGATTTGAGGAATTCCAATGAGAGGATATAGAATGGAGAAAGTGTTGCCAAGGCCCAGCCTTGAGATAAGAAATAAAAAGATGCCAACATTGCAATAAGCCCACCAACCTGGGAAACCAGAAGAAAAGACATCATCAGATATTTCATCCATTAATGTTGATGCTGAGCACAGATAAAATTTTATTCTAATTTCTAATAGTACCACTGGTTTCAATTCTAAACAGATACAGCAATAAGACCAATGTGCCGTCCAACTGCTTCTGAAGGTAAGGCAGCCCCAGAAAACAGAGGTACAAATCTCTTTTACATGAATTAAAAAAAAAAGTCGAATTAGCTATACATTGTAGTTCAATGTGTTTACCTTTTTCCAGAGATGGCCTCTTCTACCATACAATAGTGCAGATAATACTCCAAGAACAGCACCAGAATACTCCGCCAATATAGCTCTAGAGAAAAAATAAAATGAAAATTAATATAGCCATGGGTACCATTTAAAGCTTCATATGGATAAAAGACCATGACAAAATGGAACACACATCTACTCCTAATTGATTGTTGACAAAATCAGGTCAAGAGAACCTATGTGTCAATCATTACACGCTATAAAAGGTGGAAAGATCATTAGGCTCGTGAATCTTAAGTTCAGGTTATGATACCCAGGATTGTATAGAGAGGCTAATGCAACAACTATCCAATATTCTAGGGCTGTTAACAACTACCATTTTTACTTTTTTCCTTCTAGTAGCAGGAAGTCGTGGCAAAGACTGCAATAAAAGAAAATTCCACAAAGGTCAAATTAAAATAAAATTTCATGATATTGCATCAAACATCTACCCCAAAACCAATAGCCTATAAGTGGTGATTCAAAATGTCACATAAGGCCTATTAAGTAATCCATGGAGATGACTTAACCCAACTTATTAAGTGCATCCTTGCCAATCTTTGACACAAATGTTTCATAAGGCTTGGAGTTTAGAATCTGTGAAAGTTGCACCTTTCTAACAACAAATCAAAAGGGGATTATGTCTGGAACTGTCCAAGCAAGGGCAAGAGGTTTTTCTCCCCCATTTCCACCTTGAGATTTGGCACGACAATAAGATATTTATACACATTTTGCACAAATATAAATAATTAAAATGGAAAGAGAAAATTTCAAGATTCCTACAAATAGGAGGTTAAAAGCATAGGGGTTTCTCATAAACTCAACAAATAAATATATAGCAAATTAAATTGTGTTTATAAATCAGACAAAGTTTCAAATATACAATACCATCTTATATGCCCAATCTAACCAAACTATGCATGTTTGAGACATGTAACCATAAACAGAAATAAGAAAGAATGTTTAAGGCACCAGAAACGCACCTAAGTGGTCCACAAGATTTAAGCCCCTTTCCCCACAAGATGAAATATAAAGCTGTTATTGCACCATTAATTACAGAAGGAACAACCTGCAAATTAAAAGAGACTTCAAAAAGGAAAGATTAAGGAAAAAGATACAAGTGAACACTCTTTCCTCCAATTGTTATTATCTTCCTCAGGAAAAGAAGCAACTCTACTTGACCTGTGTATTTGAGAGCGGTCTTCCCTTCCAAGGCTTTTGCAAGAGTAAAAATAAGATCGATGCGGGAAGCAGACAACTGAAGATAAAAAGTATCACTGAAGCTCCAGTTTGGGTTAGGTACCGATACATGGAGTAAACTGACCATATTCTCAAGAAGTTCCCAACAACGTGGATTATCTGCAGAGGAGTTTGCCTACAAGTAAAAATAATTAATGGCAAAATCAACTAAGAACTAGCAAACTAAAATATAATACAATTAATTTATATACAAGTAAATGAGCACATAGTCATATAACAGTGTTTCAAATGTATTTTAGTATTTATAAATATACGAGACTATTTATTTTAATCTCTAAACAAAAAAATCATAATCAAAAGTTTAATACCTCAATTATTACGCCTTTTAGAACATTACTTTTGCTAAACTAAGCTAAAATTTCCCATAAACTACATAGTAGTATTCAACACTGGTAGAGATGATTATTCAGTTTAGCAATGCTAAACATGCTAGTCGCTAAAACAAAGTAAAGGCACTGTTGAGTTGGCCAGAAAATGCCGGAAAACCGGAAACTGGAACAGAAACTTAAAGGAACTCATAGCATATCACTTTTAAGGCAAGGAATGCAGTTGACCTAAACTCCACAAATAAACGTAAGATTTAAATTTCTTATTCCTCCACAAATATTTCTTCTAGAAAACCAAACAGAAAAACTAGGGTTCTAAAAATCAAATTGAAAATTGAAAAAAAAAAAAAACAGAATGAGAGATTTATTTTATTTTAATACATACCTGGAATTAGACGATCCACGAACCTCAGAGATTGGCCTTGGAGACATCATTTTCAAAAAAATGAAATGGTTTGTACCTGAGAAGGAGGATATTTATAGCTTATTATCAGAGAGTAGTTTAATTTGGATTAGACAAAGCTTAACAGAGATTAATTACTGATAATTAGTCTACAGCAAGCAAAAATAAAATGAGTGAATGAAATAGAAAAACGAGGGTCCAAACTGAAATTTGACTGCTTTGGGCTGGGTTACTATCAAGGATTGGGCTTTAATTATTCCATTTATTCTTGGTTTTCTTTATGACTATCTAAAACCGTATCTTTTCAGTTTCCACAATATTTTATTAAAAGAACTTTTTTTTAATTACAAACAGGATTAATAAGAATTTTTTAAAAATTAAAACCCGAAATCATAAATTTAAAACATAAATGTGTGTTTAAAAATAAAATATAATCAATAATAAAATATTTGATTGAGTGGTAAATTTAAAGTTTTTTTTGGTGAAATACAATAACAAGCAAAGCCTGAATAACAAACGCGACTAACGCGATTCAAATTCATAACACACTTAAGACGGTGAACACCTTTAACCATCAGACTATCACATGGGTTCAGTAAATTTAAAGTTTTATTAATCCAATTGATGCCGGTTAAAATCACATTGTATGTATATTTTTCTTGATTTTTGTTAAAAAAAAAAACTAAAATACCCTTAAAATAATATGACTTATTTTAATTACGGTAAGATATTTTCGTAATTTTTTAATCGAGTTGGTACTCGGTTAACCTGTGAAGCCAACTCGATCAAAAGTTTTATTAATAGTAATTATAAATATAAAAAAAGCTTTGGTTAAGTGATAAATTTAAGATTTTATTAATTTAATTAGAGTGGGTTTAAATCTCGATGTATTCATATTTTTCTTTTCTTTTTTTTGTTAAAATAAGAAGACTAAAATACCTTCGAAGAATATGACTTATTTTAATTACGGAATGACATTTTTATAATTTTTCATTTGAGTTGATATCCGGTTAATTTGTAACACCAATTTAATCAGAAGTTTTATTAATAGTATATTGTAAATTGGCTTATCTGTAAAAAAAAAAAAAAAAAAAAAAAAAAAAAAATTAAGAAAATGCAAAAAACCAATTAAGCCCCTGTATTAAATTTGCACCTAATTAAACCCTTACCATTAACTAAAATAATTAAGCTCTTTCGTTAAAAGTTTTCGTCATTGACCTTGTTGATCATTGAAATAAATTGATGAACCAATCAGATGGTGACATGTGATAGCTTCTGATTTAATATAATATTTTTCTCACAAAAATGATTAAAAATCATAAATATATATATTAAAATATTAAAATTGATATAAAATTATTAAAATTGTAACAACTTTTTCTGATTTTTTTTATAATTTTTATAAGTTTATATTAATTTTAATAAATTGTAAAAAAATAAAATTAATATAAATTTATTATAAGTTTATATTTTAAATAAATTTCATTAAAATTGATATAAACTTATTAAAATTTATATTTATTAGATTTTATGATTTTTTTTATGATTATAAGATTTTATTATTTCTATGATATAAACTTATTTGAAATATTTAAAATTTAAAAAACATATTAGAATTCTTAAAAATAATAAAAAAAATTGTAAAAGCTTATTAAAATTTATATAAAATTTTAAAAATATAAAAAATATTAAAAATTTGAACGAGTCTGGTTAGCCCAAAACCGATAAGGGTATCGATTCGAGGAAAACCATTAAACCAATTGACTTGAGAACCAGATCGTCGGATTGAATTTTTTTTCTTTTAATATTTATATCAAACCAAAATTCGACTAATCAATCTAGTTCAATTAAATAAAATGTTAAAAAAAAAAAATCATGTCAATTGTTCGGTTTTCAATTCAACCGATCTAATGACTTTCTCCTGATCGATACCCTTGCCAATTTTTAACAAATCGATCCAATCGACTGATCCGGTCCATTTCAAATTTTTAGGATGTTTTATAATTTTTGTAAGTTTATATTAATTTTAATAATTTTTATAATTTTTATAATTGTTTATGATTTTTTATAGAATCTTAAAACTTTTTTATAAAATATTAAATATTTTTAATATGTTTTATTGATTTTATAAATTTTGTTTTATAATTCATTATAAATTATATATTTTATAATACTTATAATTTTTAAGTTTATATCAATTTTAATATGTTTTTATTGAAATTGTGTTCAAAAGCTTGTTGAAGGGTTTTGCTAGCTTTAGGATCACATATGACCTTGAGAACAAGCATTTAATATTTACACAGCTCATGAAAGAACTACAATCCTATGAGTTGATGTTGAATGGCGATCAACTTATCCGCAAAGCAGTAGCAAACTTAGTGGTTGCTTGCTCCTCTAAAGGGAAGGGAAATCAGTCTAAGAGAAATGAAACTAAGTTCTCTAGGCCACAAAAAGTGGAAAGGAAAAGAACCAGGAAACTTAAAAGACTTATCAAAGTCTCTGTGTTTCTTTTGCAGTAAGAAAAGACATTTAGAGGTCAACTGAAAAGAGTGGAACGACTACCTAACCACAAAGGGCAAGATATCAAACTCTTAATTATTGCAACTTTCTTAGTGGAATATTCAATTAACTACTAGGTCATTGATTTTGGAGCCATTAACCACGTTTGTGTTTCTTTACAAGGTTCAAGGAAACGAAAGATCTTAAATATAAGAGTCTCTTGTTGCAAATTGGAGACGAGACAAATGCTGCAATTGAAGTAGTGGAAGATGTACATATTTATTTTTATAGTTTTAAAAATATTGTTTTAAATGACATTTTATATGTACCTAATTTCAAGAGAAACTTAATTTTAGTTTCTTATTTATTTAACGAAGGCTTGACCGCAACTTTTAATAATAGTATTGTAATTTTTAGAATTCGTTTGCTCATATGTAAAGGATAGATGCAAAATAATCTCTATTTTATAAAACTAAATATGTACACACTTTTTGAAACTGAAATCACAAATAAGAAACTTAAAACTTCTCACTCTGATGGAGCATGCATTTGGCATTTGAGACTTCATATTGACCAAGAAAGAATCACTAGGTTTGTAAAAGACGACACCTTAAGTACACTTAGGGAAATCAATCTTCCACAATTTGAATCTTGCCTGGATGGTAAGATGACCATGTTGGAAAAATCCAGTTAATAAAACAATTTATTTGTAACAGTGAAAGTTTTAAAATGTTCTAAAACGAGTGATCGACCATAATTTATTATGGAAAATTAAGCTCTTTTCACTACTTAAGGAGCTTGTATTCAAGTCATTTAATGACTTTTATGTTTATTTTTAGAATGATTTAGTTTTGAGCTTAGATTGAATAATTTGAGCTTTTATGTTGTTTTATGACCTTTTATGCCAATTCGGGCCAAAGGAAGAACTAACAAGTTGATTGAGTGTGCATGATGACAACCTAAGCCGAGGAGTTAGTGAACTTCCATGAATATCACAACATTCAAAGAGGAAATCGCGACATTGAAGCAAACTTCAACACTCAGCCAATTTTCCAACTCAAACCCACGAGGCAAACTATTGGAGACAAAGTCATGACATCGAAGAGGCAAAGTCGCGACATTCATCCTAAATTTCATAGGCATAGAAATAGTAATAGCAACAATAACAACAACAATAGTAATAGAAATTGTAGTAGCAACAACAACATCAATAGTAGCATTTATAAAAAATGTTTCATCCTTTTTTTTTTTTCCGATGAACTTAAAATATTCTTTTTATAGAATAAAGTGTACAATAAACTTCAAATTATCTGATTTGTGAAATCAAGTAACTTGATAAATATATATATATATATATATATATATTAAATAGGGTTATTTTATTTCTCAAAAAATGCAAAATTGAAAAAATAAATTCATCAATGATTTGTGAAATATTTTGTCAAAATCAGGCATACATTTTAGACTATGAAGACATGAGCACATTATGAAAAAGCCTTATTTAAAGGGTACATGTAACTCAATGATTCATTTACCATAATGTAGAATCCAAACCAACACTAGATTTAAGCAGGGAGTCCCTACAAAAATTAAGACAAAAAGTGAAATGCGTGACTATGGTTGCACATGTAGGCACAAAACACATCTCCTGGTTTCATTTTCATGGTACCATTTTGGTTAGCACATCACTGTGGATCAAGCTTTGCTACAATGATTGATAGAAACCTTTTCGGTGTGAAAGGTTTCTTTGCAAAAAAACTAAGAACATCATGCAAGAGGTCATTTTAGTCTTATTAACTGTAATTCTTTAAATAAATAAACAGCTTAAGGTGAAAGATAAAAGGTATAGCAAGAGTGCAAATAATTAGAGGCGAGCAAATTCGATTTTAATTAATTTAACTAACTTAATTGACTTATGTAATTAAGTTGATGTTAGTTAAGTTTATTTATTTTGTTAAGTCAATTAAGACTTTGATTAAAATTGTTAAGTCGGTTGATCATTAATTATTGAATTTCATTGTTATATCAATTGACTTAATCAACTTAATATGTATGATTTTTTTTTAAAAATATTTATAATATGTAAAAAATTGAATAATATATAATTTAAATTAAACCCACTTCAATTTATATCCGACTTAAACCGTAAATCCAACCTAAGTTTATTTAAACCCATAAAAGAGAAAAAAAAATCTATTATAGGAAAAAAAACCGATTAATTGATTTAACTGATTGAATCAATCAATATTAAGTCAATTCATTTATGTTGTTATTTGATCAATTATAATCTAATAGAAAGTTGATGTATTAAGTAGATTATTTATATAAATCGACCAAACAGATTGATTTAATCGATTGTTCACCTTTATTAATAAAAACAGCTCTAAACCCTTCTTCGATTTTATGCCTTAAGGATATAACAAGAAGAATCTTTTAACATACATTAGAAACAGGATATGTTGTCTACAACATTGCCTGTCTCTTCCAAGTCTCAGTAGAGACTCAATGCTATTTTGCTGTTACTCTTACTCCTCTGTATGGTACATATAAAAATCTGACTGAAAATTTTGGAACATGTTTGAATCAAACCCATATTATATTTTGCAATGGGAAATTTAGTCCTTGAAACCTGACTTAACATCATTGTCAACATAGCACATTTTGTCTTCTGGATGTGAATTGTATCCAAAAGAAGCCTAAGGAAATTTGGGAGAAAGGAGTCAAAGAAAAGGATTTAAAGGTTGAATGGAATTTTCATTTTAACAATGTTGAGAACCCATTTTGCTCCATCTTCTTATGAACATGATATGGCCCATCAAGCTGTCATCTCCAATTCCACAATTCTTTTGGATGCACTGCACTTGTAGCTGTTTTTCATTTTTGCCTACTATTTTGTGGTCCATAATTTCAATCATTCACCGCATGAATTGCCAACAACTGTGAGATTCTGTTTATCACTATACTTTTGGACCCTCTTCAATTCTAACATCATTTCAATTTAAAGCAACATTTAGAATGGGTTCATACCCAGAATTCTAAAGATTTAAATCAATTTATTGAATAATTTAAATTCAAAATAATGTTAACTTAAAATTAGAGGTGTTTGTGCGTCGGCTTAAGGTTGAGTCTAAACATGATTGCTCAAACCTGATCCGGTTCGCAATCTAGGCCTAAAATTTTGTCCAAACTTGTCCATGTTTGTAAAAGGCTAACCCAAACCTATTTTAGGTCCGTTCATATTATTTAAATTTTTTTAAATATCTTTATTATTTTATTTTAATATTTAATAATTTTATACAATTTTTTATTTATTGAAATTTTTTATATAGTTATCTTAACATTATTTTAATGTTTACATTAAAGTATTATTATATATTTTGTTGAAGCCCAATTTTAACTGGACCTGAGTGTTGTGTTGAGCCTTTTATTTTAAAATTGGGTTTAAATTGATTCAAATTTATTTTTAAATTTAAATTTATCTTTTAAATTTAAATTTGCTTTAAATTTAAATTGATTTAAAACTTAATATTAAATTAAAAGTCCAAAACAAATACAAAATCAAAGTCCAAATTACAATCTTGGACTCAATTTGGCCCAATCCGAAAGACTCAAATACTAATGGACCTAAACGAGCCCGATCCTAACAACCCAATGGTCTAAAATCCAAAACCCATTCACACCCCAAACCAAAATTGCATCTCTGGCCCAAATTCACAAGTCAAATGTGTTGGGCAACTTGCACCAGTCACCTCAACCCCAACCAATCAGAGAGAGCCACGTCAGCATTGCCACCTCCAGCTTCAACTTACTTCTGCCACTGCTACAAGCCGCCATAGCCGAACCTGTAAAAGAGAGAAGACAAGATGGACGTTTATTAGAGAAAAACAAAAGATGATTATTGTAATACTAGTTATAAAAACCAGTTTCAAAATTTATAAGGGGTTACGATTTTTTGAAAAAAAAATCAATACAAAAGAAACAATTTTCTTCGAAATTTAAAGAGAAACAACAAGCATTTCCAGGTCAGACGCGAAGAATCTGAAGCAATTAACATCAACATTTAAAACAGACTTCCAAGCATAACTGTGAATACAGGTATTTATTCTGCATTTATTGGACTTGTGAAATACAAAACGTTTTAAATAATAATAATAATACCTATTAATGTGTTATTTATGTTTTCATCATGCGCATTTATTTTGAAATATATTAAATTTATTATCAATAAATATTAATAATATTATTAATAATAAAATAAAATCTGAAAAGTCAAAAAGATACGTCCATTTGGCTATCATCGTCGGAGTCACGCCGAAGCCTACCACCGTCATCGTTGCACACCCGTCGAGAACAGATCTGCAAAAAATCAAACAGCGTTTTAAAAAATACAAAATATTTTGTAACAAAAAAGGGTGAAACGGATCTAAGTTAAAAAAAAAGTTTGAAGATCTAAGAAAAATGAAAAGTTTCAAACCTTTTACGAAAAAACAAAAAGAAAGGAAAGAAAAAGAAAGAGATTTTACCTTCGATTATGGCGCGTGGCGCGGCGGTGCAGCTGTGCATGTATCGGAAGGTGCTCGGACGGACACCTATGGACCACGAGCGACGATTGGACGACAGACGCGGCAGTGCGTGGCGGCCACGTGCGATGGACGGCGAAAGACGACTGGCCGGGGCTTGGCCGGCCATGAGAGAAAAGGAGAGAGCTTTCAAGAGAGTTTTTCGGCTTTTTTGAAAATAAGAACTGAAAAATGAAAAAAAAAAAACAATTTGGGCTTTATATAAGCTTACAAAACGACATCGTTTTGAGCTCTTACCCATGGTCGACTCGAAATCCGACCCGACCCGACCCGATCTAGGATCTGCGTGTTTTTAAGAAATGGGCTATTTATGCATTTAGTCCTTTCGTATTTTTTGATTGTTTCAATTTAGTCCTTTTTGTAATTTTGATTAATTTTAAATTGGCCCAATAATTTTTAATACTTTTCAATTTAATCCCCTGACCTTTTGAAAGCACTAAGAGCTGCCACGTGTCACGATTTTAGCTTATTTCTGTCAATGGTCCCTCTTACTTCTAATTTCTTCCAATTTAATTCTTAAATCAAGTTCTGTTTAATTATAAGATTGACCCAAAAATTTTTCATGGTTTTCAAATTAGTCCTTTGACTTCAGGATGCCTGAGGGGCTACCACGTGTCAGTCATTTTTTGTTTTATTACCTTGGAGGTCCCTAAACTGTTCGAAAATTACATTTTTTCCTTAAAACTTCCAAAAATTCCATTTTGACCTCAAAACTTTCAAAAATTATATTTTTACCGCCGAACTTCAACAATTCATTTTTGACCGTAAACTTTCAAAAATTACATTTTTACCTCCAAACCTCCAAAAATTTCATTTTTAACCCCAAAACTTTCAAAAATTACCATTTTACCCTCGAATGTCCAAAAACTCCATTTTTGACCCCGAAACTCTCAAAAATTACCATTTTACCCTCGAATGTCTAAAATTCCATTTTAAACCCCAAATTTTGCAAAATTACCATTTTGCCCCCAGGTATCCAAAAAGTCTCATTTTCAACTCCGATTGCATCATTTTTCTTCCTCATCAATATTTGCATTTAATTTTTAATTATTATGCACTCGTATTTTATATTTTTTATTTTACTTCGTGTTATTTAATATCCATTATTAACTGCTTATTCATATTAAACTCGCATGTTTGTTTTCAAAATTATTTTTATTCAAAATTATTTTTATAAAAACTTTAAAATCGAGGTAATATTCTTTTATTTCGAGTTTGAAAATTTACGCCTTAACTTACTAGGTGCAATTTTTCTTCAAATCGAAATAATCGAATACCCTTAATCGAGGCAATGTTTCCTTATCTTCGATTATGAAAATTTGCGCCTTAACTTACTAGGTGCAACCTTTCTTCAAATCGAGAAAATCGAACATCTTTTTCCCGAAATTTAAAAAGTTTTATAAAGGAAAACCCGTTATTTCTGGATCTTGAAATGTTGTGTCCTAACTCACTGGACGTAACTTTCTTCCTCGATCACTTTGAAATAGCGGGACTTCCAAACAAACTCGATTTCTTTTAAACGTAACTCATGCATTCAAGGATCGTATTTTAAACTTTATTCGAACTTTCAAAATTTTACAAACAAGACCCGAAAATAATTAATACGGTACCAATTTTGGGCGTATGAGGGTGCTAATCCTTCCTCATGCCTTAATCGACTCCCGAACCTGTTTTTCTGGATTTCGAAGACCTACATGTTTTCAAAACGGTTTTTTTAAAAAACGTTTTATGGTGATCCAATCACACCGAATAAAAGATTGGTGGCGACTCCCATTATTTTTCGATTTTAAAATAATTTTCGAAACTCGTCGTTTTCCAAAAAAAGATGGTTTCGACATATTTAGTATAGGTTTATTTTTTTAATGTGTTCTAAATTATATAATATATAATAATAATATAACATAAAATATTATCAACTTAAAATGGGCTGGACCGAGTCGAGCCAAGCTGAGCTAGACTCAGACCTTGAATGTTCAAGTCTGACTCATATTTTAAATAAGCCTAATATTTTTACCCAAACCTATTTTCGAACTTAATATTTTTATTCAAAACCTCCTAAATTTCAAGTAGAATTTCGAACCAATTCAGAAAACGCAACTATTAACAGATGTACTTAAAAGCATCCAAACTTAAAAATAAGAAGTACATAAAACAACTTGAAAATTTCCAAAATTTAAAAGCAAGTTGAGAACTTTATGAAAAGCAAGTGATCCTCATCCACAATTGTCTTATGACTTAGCAGCCTATGTTAATGTATCACTATGTGTTTGTCTGAGAATGTTTTTAATGATTTGAATTTGAACATTTGGATAGTCGTTGAAAAAAAAACAAGTCACTGCCGGAAAAGCTCATGTTCTTTCTACTGTATCTGACTGATCTGCTTGTCTTATCCGTTTAATGTTGGTTAGAAGAGATTAATCCAATGATTTTCAAACTGATTGATTTACTCAGAATATCAAGTCTGTTTGTGATGGATAACGTAAGGGTTTATATGTAAATTCAACTTCGAATTATATATTTTAATCATTTGGTATTTAATAGACCTAACAAATGTAGTATTTATCACCTAAGCTAATCACGTCACTTGTTCAGTGGTAAATTTGTATGAATTTCAAGTTGATTGGTGATCCAGGGTTTGATCACTGTATTTGTAGACCCTTTCCTCATTTTCCCATTGTAATGGATGGTATTATTGTATAAAAAAAAGTACTTATCAACTAAACTACTTCAGCATTTTATGCAACCACGTTTGTTGATTAAGGATGTATTTGAAAAGTAATTTGTTAATTAGATTTGAGTGTAATTATTTGTAATTATACAATTGTGTCATGTTTGGAAAATAATTGTAATTAGTGGATCTCACTAAATTGGGAGAGAGAATCGGTTCTCTTGTTGGAGAAATCTTTGAAGTATCATCCTCTGAGTAGCCGACCCAAACCTTGAACAATATAGTATTGTACCCGAGGTGTCTATGTTCGATTTTAACCCTGGGGTTTTGTCTCCCGACTCTGGGAAGAGCCCAAATGGGTTCATAGAGCATATCAAGAGCACTTAAGGTTCACTAAATATTTCTAATAATATTGACAACTCTTTTGGGGGCTTGCAGGTTGTATCTACATCAATCAAGGTGCTCCCTAACTCCGTGAACCCTTCGAGCTCTCCTCGGAGTAGGGAGACAAAATTCTCGAGCGGGACAATAACTTCCGTTAAGGGCTTGCGACCAACCTCTTCTCAATAAGTGCAATTGGAGCACCCCAATTAGTAATCATATTATCCAATATTTTTTGTTCTAACTATTGTATACACTCTTGGGAATTATAATTCCTTATAATTACAAGAGAGTAATTACTATTATAATAATAATTACAATTTCATCCAATTACTATGTGGTGTTCAAAGACAACTTAAATTTAGATACCAAATTTTCTTTATCTAATTCATTAAGTCAAATTCTTCTTAATATCTCAAAAGTGAAAACAACCTAAAAATCTTTCCATATTTCAAATTATCTCCAATATTTTTATTTTGTGAAGAAATATCGAGCAAAACATCTTTTGAGAAATAGCTCATGAAAAAGGTGATTTCCTAGATAATCTTGCTTTAATACTGAGTTGTTCTGTAAAGGTGTTTTGTAATTTATTAGCTAACAATATCTAATCTAATTCATCCCAACAAAGTTTACAACAATAATTTAAATTATAAAAATTAAATAGAATTATCATGTAACACCTGTGGGTGAAATTTTTATTAACAATTTAAAAAGAAGGATATCGTAAATTTTTTTTTTAATAATCTCGTTATAAGTTATGATCATATCATTTTTTTGGGCACAATGTCTAAAACTACTCATAATCCCTCCCAGTCCATAAATAGGAGGATAATGCGCTTCATCGCACTCAAACGCACATCCTCCTGCATTGATAACAATACCCGTGCCAATCAAGCTAATACTCAATCGGCAAAGTTAAGATTTTAAAATTATAATATTTTGAGTTTGGATCCTATCATGTTCATGTATGCCCCAGATTTTATATGAAATAAATAAATAAAATAGCCCTCAATATAATATCTATTGCTTTGTAAAAGTAAGGGACTTTTAATAACTTTACAACTAAATTGAGATCCAATTGATAGATAACACAAACTCAATCAAAATCATAAATATAATTTAAAATATACTGCATACAACAATACGGTCCATTATGGACGAACCTGATCCCGACAACAAAAGAATGTAATAGATCTGTGATTCTTATGTTCTGGAAAGACATACAGGTTTTGGATACCCATACCTGAATTATTCGGTTTGATACGACGCACCCCTTCTGGACAATCTGTTTGATCTTTTTGTACAAGAATTGTTGAGTTGTTGGTTATCTCCATTAATGTCATCAGGTTGAAGAAAATATAACCTGAATTCAATGCTTTTGTAATCATAATAACTTTCTCCTGCCAAAAAGAAACATGAAAATGGGACCATGCAGGCATCGGACTAGGCCACTATGAGTCCCAAATCAAATAATGGGACGGAAGTATACAGAAAGGAACATGAATCCCATAGATTTTAATTCAAATATTAGTATCAAAGTGGCGTCCTCTATATCAATCAAAGAAAAAAAAATAGAGAATGTAAGTCGTAAAAGCATCGTGGAAATCTATATTAAAAGTCAGATTGTATTTTATTTTTTATATTAAAAAAATTGATAAATTAGTCTCTATATCTTAGATCAAAGAGCAAATTAATCATTTCTATCAAAAATTTCATCAATTTCTACTATTAAAAACTAGTGTAGCTAACAAAATAACCAGAATGCTGACGAACAATGACCAATTTTAAACAATAAAAACGTATAAAACTTTTAATAGAAAAACCAGTTTCCTCTTTCATCTAATATACATAAATTAATTTACTCAATTTTTTAATAGAGAGAACAAATACAATCCGATCCTTACTACAAATCAAATAATGGGATGGACGAATAAAGAAAGGAACATGAATTTCAACTTTCTTAGTTTATGCACCCATTCAATAGATTTTAATTCAAATATTAGTATCAAAGTGGCATCCTTTATATCAACCAAAGAAAGAAAAATAGAGAATTTAAACCGTAAAAGTATCATGAAAATCTTTGTATTAGAAGTTAGATTGTATTTTAGTCTCTTTATATTAAAAAAATTGATAAATTAGTCTCTGTATCTTAGATCAAAAAGTAAACTAATCCGTTTTTATTAAAATTCCATCCTATTAAAAACTAGTGTAGCTAACAAAAAAACCAGAATGCCGACATGCAAGGACCAATTTTAAACAATAAAAAGGGATAAAACTTTTAACAGAAGAGCCAATTTGCTCTTTCATCTAACATATAAGAACTAATTTGCTCATTTTTTAATAAAGAGAACAAAATACAATTCGACTCTTATTACAAAAACCTTCACAATACTTTTACCAAATATTACTTAATTTAGTTTTAATCTATGCTGTCATTCTTGAAAGATAATCTAACGGATTTTAATTTGAATTTTAATATCTAATATAACCTTTTTCGTATAGTCACATCTTTTATATAAAAAAAGAAAAAAGAATATTATCTTCTATTACTACCACTTTCATTTCTTCCCCTTTACCATATTTTTCCATGGAAAAATGGAACTTTAAACCATATACAGTACAATGTTTGAACCCCACTTTAAGCATTACAATGGCCCATTCCATTGAATATATTTAATGTGTGTGTGTGTGTGTGTGATTTTCTTAGAAGAGCCTACCAAAAGAAATTTGAGGATTAGAAAATGAAATCTCATGGAACTCCCATGTGTTTTTCAGCTTTACTTGATTGAAAAGCAAAAATAAATTTAGTGAGATACCCTACAGGATTATGATTTGGAAATCCTAAAATCTCATTATTAAGTAAGAGTATTATAGAATTCGTTACATTAGGAACCAGATTATATTCTTTATTTTTATTTAAAAATAAATAAATTAATCTTTATATATTAGATCAAAAAATAAATTGATATTTTCTGTTAAAAATTGATTTAATAAACAGAATAGTCAAGAATGATACATTACATGCCACAAGGTTAATTTATTATTTGATTTAACGTATAGAAATTATTTTATATATTTTTTAAATAAAAAAATAAAATGCAACCTAACACCTCTATCGTAATTGGTAATTTTACCCTCTTTATTAATGCAATTGCATTATGTAATTATATAAATGCAGTCCAATCTGCGACCAGTATCTACAGTCTCAAACTGCTTATAAAACATTGCATAAATTGAGGTCTTTTAGAACATCCTTCTTCCAGTATGGGTGAGTTTAGACAACATGTGCAGGCAATGTCAGAAATGGAAATGACAAAGCAGCAGTGTTCAGAGATGAATTCAACTCCAATGGAGAATCTCACGATTGCAGACTCCTCTCTCCAAACCTTACTGGCCCACCAACTTCCTGAATTCCCACCAATCCTCTCCTGCACTGTGCTTGCCGGCGGCAGCCCTACTGCCACCGCGGATGAACATGTTTCTCTCCAAACCAACAAGAGAAAAGCAACGGAACAATCCACCTGCAAATCCCAAATCATTTCTCCAGCAGCTTCCACCACTGAATTTGAAGGAAGCACCAATACGAGGAAAAAGAATATTGTATGGTGCCCCATCACTTGGTTTTACAAATTTCAATCCTCATGTCAATTTCATCCTTTTCAACATATTTGGCGTTTGCAGAGATTAGGCAAAGGGAAGAAAGAAAAAGAAGCCGAGGAAATCGTTCATGTTAGAGCAAGAAGAGGCCAAGCTACTGATAGTCACAGTTTAGCTGAAAGGGTATCTATTATTTTTCTTGCTTTGGTCCAGTACCAATGGAGATGAGTGAACACTACTATTGATCTTCTTTTCTTTTCCAGGTTAGAAGAGAGAAAATAAATGAGAAAGTGAGATGCTTACAAGACCTTGTTCCTGGATGCCACAAGGTAAAACCTTGTTCCATACATTATGCTTCTACATTCATCAGCATAGATTTTAACAGAGCTTGAGTGGATGCAACAGACAATGGGAATGGCAGTCATGCTGGAGGAGATAATAAATTATGTTCATTCATTACAGAATCAAGTAGAGGTAAATTTCAATGTCAACATATTCTACTACACCAACAACACATCCTCTACTAATTCTTCTTCTTAATCAGTTTCTTTCAATGGAGCTTGCGGCTGCCAGTTCTTATGCTGAAACACAAGGCAACAAAATGGCACAGGTTCTGAATTTCAAAGCTACTTTGATGGTTTTTTTCAATTTCATGCATCTGTCTACCCTTATGTATACTGACTAAATTAATGTTACAAGTCAACTAAGTATAACTCATTTAGAAAATGATTAAAATATTTTTATGTATATTAAATTATATTATTATGATGATATTTTTATCTTTTTTATATTTTATAAATCAATAAAAATTTACCCATAATAAAATTTGAATTATAAAACATTCAACTTTACCATCACAACCAAATAATCATTTGATTTTTATATAGATTTTCAATAAATATATTTGTTACCACATTGAAGATATGCCAACTTTCCATTAATTTAATGAAGTGAAATTGTATTAAAATTAAGAGAAGAGAAATGGTTAAAAATGAGTGATTGTGGACGCAGGAGGGGACAAATTCACATGTGGCACAACAGCAACAACAGATGGAGAAATGGGCAATGGATAGATATGGAGAGCAGCATTGGTTCCATTCGACATGGCCACTTTGACTGCACTTTTGGCCCTTTTCCTTTCCTTCTTCTTCTTGTTTTTGTTACAATATATATATATATATATATAAGCACATGAACTATGGTAGTGCAAATCAAAATCACATCTTGTTTCCAGATACCATGGTAAATGTTTCGTCTGCATTCTTGCACGTCACATCTATTCCTACTTGGACCTCATTTTTCCTAATTATATTTTTTTCACTATTTAACAAAGGGTTCATTTCAAAACACATGACAATCCATTCTTCTCTTTTGTATAAATCAATGTCTGACCTTACTTAAAACATCAAATTATCCGTCCAAGCTTAAAATTAAATAATAAAAAAATTTGAGCAAAAAGAAAATTGATTTTCAATTTGTTCTCGTAACAAGCATTTACATATTGTTTTCAAGTATCTTATTCTTCAACTTATGAGATTAGTTGCTTGCATTTTATGCATGGAAGCTTAACATGTGTTGAGTTTAGAATATCATTAACATTTTGTCTCGATAATATGACTGACAAGAACAATTTGAGAATCACGGCTTTAATGCATAGAGATCTTATAATTATAACTCATTATAATTCACTTGCATAACCTAATGTGTTCCATGAGCTTTATCTACATAAGTGTTAAAGAATTATCTCAATTTATTATTATAAAACTATAATAATATCAATACAATTAAATATTATTTAGTGCTTACAAGCGAATAATGATTAGCTTGTAAGGCTTTCACTAACAATCTCTCATTAGGACTAAAACCAATCCCTCGTATGTCTAAGCCCTAGATCTTCCATGTGACGATGGTGTTTTGTTGTTTTAAAACATTAGTGAATGGATCAACTAGATTATCATTCGTAGGTATCTTTTTTGTACTTATATCATGCCTATCAATGATCTCTCGGATCAAGTGATATTGACATAATACATGTTTGGATTTGTGATGAGACTCCCTTGTTATTACATTACAAATGTGTAAACATAAAATAACAGTTTAAACGTTAAAGTGCAGCAGAAAATATCGAACATAAATACCTTTAACCATTGTCTGAACCAAATGCAAAATCCAGATGCCGTAACACCACTGGCAAGCACATCAAACAACCGACGAGGACGTCGTATTTAGCTATAAAAAAACATGAAAAAATTCAAAGTCTTCTAAGCACTCGAAAGCCTCACTACATGGAATTGTTTCTAGAATTTGTTTTGCGATACTTAGGGACCTTATGCTTGGAGTATTTCTAGTGGTAGTTCCCCATCAAAAAAACCAAAACATGTCCCACTACCCACACACAAAGTGAAAGTGAAAGTGAAAGTAGTAGGCAACAAAATGTGAGTACGTGAGAGTGACCCTATGAAACATGGGAACGTGGGAGGTTTTCCCACGAACCAATTCCAACAAAACGTACTAAATTAACAATGCTAAGAACTACATTTAGTTCAGTGATTAACTTTTTAATCCAAATAACCTTCTTTCCAGCCTCACACATGGAGATGTATTCAACTTCAATTTGTTGGGTCTATTATTGTCACTTGTTTGGAACTTTTCCAATTGACAACATCATTATTTAATATAAACACAAATCCATCCTGTGATTTGCTGTCATCTTTATCTTATTGGAATGCAGCCTCTATATGACCCCTAACTTGGAGTTTAGTCCCTCCTTAAACAAAAAAAATGTCCTTAGTTCTTCGTAAGTACTTCAGGATATTTTTCACAGCAATCCAATAACCATCACTAGGATCACTTTGGCATCAGCTCATGATACTTAGAGCGTAAGATACATCTAGTATTGTGATCTATCATAATTTGATATGTCAAATTAGACTCTCCAATACACTTAAAGAGATTATTCTCAAACAAATTAGGGTCTTTTCATTGCATTTATTAAGTTTTCATTCTTGTCGTTAATGAAGTGTTTTTGTTAGTTTTATGCCATTTTTTATACCCAAATTGGCCAAACAAGCCATTGGGAACTAACGATATAGTTGAATGGTGTAGGAAGTCAAGGATGGCCCAAAATTAAAGAAATTACCTCCCGAAGGGGGGTATTGCGACACCAGACCTTGGAATGTCGTGATACCCATGATAGTGTTAAAGTGAAGAAAATTTGGGCCAACTCTAGTGATATTGCAATACCGAGGAAAGGTATCGTTATACAGAGATCCCCAAGGCTCCCAACTTCAATAATGACTTGGGTATCGTGATATTCGCAATATCGAAGTTCGGGTATCGTGATATCGATGCCTAAAGTGGAAAAAATGATTACAGGGGTTGTTTTTGTCCAACACCCACAACAATCGCAATTAGGCACTTAGGGGCACTTTGGTCCAAAATTTTGGGTTGAAATCAGTTATTTAAAGCCATTTTTTGCTTAATGAAAAGAGGGAACTCTTTTTCTTAGGTTTTCTATCATCTTTTTTCTTAATTTTAGGTTAGGGCTACAGTTAGGGTTCTTTCTTTTCTTTTTCTTTTTCTTTTTAGTTTAGGTTTTCCCTTTTTTTTAGGTTAGATTTTAGTTTTGTTGTTTACTTTCTTCCTTATTTTTAAAATATTTTGTAAACTATGATGGACAAATTCTTGGGCTTCAATGAAGTTGATTGTTTGGTTGTTTGTTAGCTTAAGTTTATGTTTATTCTTGATTGATTAGTTGTTTGATTATACTGAAATGCTTAATACGTTAGAATTAACACCTCTACTTGTAACACCTCTTGCCTGTCCGTGTCATCAGGTTCGAGTTACAGAATGCTACAATACGAAATGAAATAGTTACTATGTTAATGCCTAAATGGTCAAGTTTTGGTATGTGTAAAGGTGAGAATTGGCAAGTCTATTTGACAATATGTGAATTGGTAACAAAGATTTATATGCATGTTTGAATTGGGTGAATGACTTGAAAGTTTTTTAGATCTTGTTTGTAATGGTGTAATTAAGGCATATTGGTTAGATAATTAAGAGTTGATATGGCATGTTTATGAAATGTTGTGGATTGTTATGAATAGGTTTGTCATTGGTCAATTTGTGTTATGAAGTTGTCTTTTTGAGTTCAAAATTGAATCATTTACTATAAGATATAATTTGTACCACACAGTTGTATGTCACACACGGGCTGGTAACACGATCGTGTGTCTATTGGATAATAGGGAGAATTAGAAGCACATTGTTCCCGATTGTCACATGGGTCGTGTGAGTACTGTAGATTTGATCATTTTGTTTTCACACGGTTTTAGTTTGTTACACGACCCAGCCATACGGTCGTGTGACTTTTGATAAATTTTTGTAATTTTCACCCACGCGGCTTCAGTGAGTTACATAGCCTAGACACACGGTTGTGTAACCCTTGTTTTGAAAAATTGCTCTACTTATTGAAAAGTTTTCAATTTGGTCCATATTTGTGCTCGGGTCAACTTAAAAGCTCTCGTAAGATCAATTGAGAATTAGATTAGTTTGTAAATCATATTGTGCATGGATTATGAAATTTTTTAATGTTTAATTGAATTTTAATGTCAAATTGTATGTGATTTACTCTGTTAATTATTGTAGCATCCTATGGCTCAGGTTCGACGATTGGACCGGGTGAGGGGTACTACATTCCATGAATGTCGTAAGAGCGTTCGTCAATCTGAAAGGCACCACCAAGAATTCATAGTGACAATATCGTGTGTGGAACGCTATTTTCTGCACATCACTATCGTTTACCTTCAATCAATAATATCCTAATCTCAGGTCGCTTTTAGAAAAGACCGAAGCTCATTTCAGCTAATCGAGTAAATCATTGATACGAGGTAAGGGGTATTGATTCTTGATCGTCAACTTATTCAGTTATCGATAATCTATATGGAGTCGCATGAAACCATCTTTCTTTTTGAAAAATAAAAGTGGAGCTCCCCAATGCGATATACTAGAGCGTATAAAGTCGCAGTCCAATAAGTCTTGCAATTGAATTTTCAGTTCCTTCAGTTTTGTTGGTTCCATTAGATAAGGGACAATCGATACCGGAGTCATATCAAAAAATACTTCGATTGCAAAATCAACTTCTCGATTTGGTGGTAATCCCGATAATTTCTCGAGAAACACATTAGGAAATTCACACATAGTTCGAATCTTTCTTATCTGATTATCATTCTTGCTCGAGTTAATAACATAGGCTAGAAAATCTTCACAACCTTGGTTCAAGAGCTTATTAGCTCGAACTGACAAAATGATCTGATTCGAACCATTCGTTTTGACACCATTCACTTCCACGATATTGCCATTTGGTTCTTGAAAGAAAACTTCTTTTTATGGCAGTCTAAAATCAGTTCATGCTCGATCATCCAATCCATTCTCAAAATAAATCAAAATCGTCAAATGGCACAATTTGCTTTGACGTGACCTAACTTCTTACAATAACAACACCTTTGTCTCGTTTCTTTGATGCTACCATAACAGAAGCTTGCTCATCTGTCTTGCTATTCGAACCAAACTCATTGTTGAGTTTGTCTTTACTCAACAAATGACCCTTTACATTCTCGAACGAGAGTTTGTCTCTGTCATAAACCAGGGTCTCCTTGAAAGACTTGTATAAAGGGAGTAAAAAACACAATAATAGCATAGATTGATCTTCATCGTCAATCTGAACCTCAACGTTCTTTCAATCATTCAAAAGAGTAATAAATTGACTAATGTAATCTCTTCTTGCGAAACGTAAGTGAACGTTGTTTCAACACTAAATGGTTAGCCGAGGAATTAGTTGCATAAAGAGTTTTTAATATTTTCCACAAGGCGGATAATATTTTCTCCATCAATATCTCCTGTAATACCCTATTCGTGAGGCACAATTGGATTGCAGACGGAGCCTTTTCATCAAGTTCTTCCCATTCTATCTGATCTAGATTCTCAAGCTTTTTTTCGATAACGACTTTTTTAGACCGATCTGAGCTAGAATTGTCATCATCCGAACTTGTCATAGATTGAAATTTGTGACACTATCGAACTTCTCCTTGTCAAACCTTGTTATTGTCATCTCTGAACGAATCGATCTACGAAAATTGAATTAGGTCTGATACCACTTGTTGGGGATCAACCCCATTAAGTAACAAAGAAGTAAAAATAACGAAAGAGATTGAGAAATTGAACACATAAATTTAACGTGAAAAAACTCCTCCGAAGAGGATAAAAATCACGAGCAAAGATAATTACTATAATGGCAAAAGAACGAAGAGTACAAAAGATGTAGATGAAAACTAAATCCCGAAAACAAAGAACTCTCAAAACGTAAACACAAAATTTTCCAAAAAATTTATGAGTTCTAATCTTTAATGAGTGTATTTTTCTAAGGTTGTAAAAGAGTCTATTTATAGACTAAATTCGTAGGTCAAATAAATTATGCTAATGAATGTAGAATATATTATACTAATAAATACTAAATCTTCTAGAAAGAAAATACATTTTGTTTGACTTAATTTGCAAGCAATCTCTTTCTTTATATAACAGGAATTTAGGTCAGACAACTCTACCACCTGTTATTTGTCTTCCAATTTTGTTAATTTGATTCTCACTTTCTTTTATTTTAAATAATTTTTACTTTCGTCTTTTGATTAAATTTATAATATGAATTATATGATAAGTTTATAACAATTATCTCTTTATAACAGCGTGTCGTTAAAGCTTACATAAGTGTACAACAATCACCTCTTTATAAGACAAAATCTTGATAGGCAAATGAAATTGTTATAGAGAAAGGTGGCAATACCTCGAGTTTCCGTCCAACTAGAGGTAATACAAAAAGGGCCTTAGTTAAAGGTCAAGATGTTCTTTGAATACAAGTCAATCGATCAAGGCCTTATTCCGTACATAAAAAGTATGAGAGATTTTTTTAGGGATAAATATCAAAATTGTACATGAATTATGGTTTAATGTGCAATTATATACATGAACTTTGATTTTGTGCAATTTTATACATTAAATCTTGATTTGATCCAATTCTTATAAATTGTTAACACAATTATTAATATAACATCATTTTATGTTTGTATGTTTCATACATAAATAATTATATTTATCAAATATAAAAATAAATTGATGTATTTATTTCTTTAAATATATATAATTAAACTAAAATTAAATTTCAAGTATACATTTAAACTAAAACTAAAATTTCACGTGTATAATTGTACCAAATTAAAATTCATAAATACAATTAAATATTAAATCAAAATTAATGTATAATTTTGAAATTTATTCATTTTTCAAAGTACCTTTTTATGAGTTTAGCCAAAAAATTGCAACTCGAAAGATTTGAAACCATGGGAATCAAATTTCATGTACAGATAAATAGAGAAAGCAGCTTGTAATAGGAAATGAATTCAATTTATTTATATATTCTGATAGACATGAATGGTATTAAATTTTACTGTATTACATTATATTATAATACAGGAATGGGCAACTATAAATGGCAGGGAAAAAGAAAAATATATATAGCATAAACACATGCAAAAATAATTAATTAATAAACTATTTACTCCCTATGGCTGACGATGGCTGAGGTTCTATTCTAAACTCTCAAGGCAGTATGAAAGAACCTGCTGTTAACCCCTGCTCTGTATAGCTGCAGTTCAGATGATGTAGTAATGATACTCTCCGTGTTGGATGGTGCGAAGAGCACATCCCCTTCATTCATTATGTCCTCATGTGATCCAACGCGAAATGTTCCCTTCCCGAGAAATACAAGGAAAATAGAAGGGCCTGGAATGGCTGGAAAGACCGTTGATGCTCCTTTTGAAAGAATGCAACGATCAACCTCGAACTCCTCAAAGGGTGGGAGATACCTTGTGACGTATGGACTCAATTGAAATCCTTTCAGGATGTCGGGGTAGCCCTGGAACAAAACCAACAAGAATCAAAATTTGAAGTTGCAGAACTTCACCGATATGAAGTAAATAAGACCAAAATAAATTGTCATAAAGTAGGTAAGCCGAGGTTCAGTGTCAACCACAAATAGCAACCTCTGCTGAAGTCATAATTCTACAGCTCAAAGAATTTTTCATCGTATAAGTGTCCCAGACAGAAGCATTCAAAGTTGACAAGATTTCTGGGGAAATTTAATCTCGTATACGAAGCTGAATGTGAAGAAAAATAGGTGACGCGAGAGACCAAAGCATCTTTTTTTATTAATAAAAGTAAATAAATACACGAGAACAAGCCTCCGGATAACCTTTTGTCAATAATGAGATTCCTTTCTCTAAATCCAAGCAAAAATGTGCATAATATTTCACCTTATGTTATCAAGGAAACTGCCCCGTTGCGAAAAGACAAAGAAATATACCAAACAAAGTCACATATAAATAAAAGTATCAGTGCTTAACGAAATAAATAACTAAATACAGCAGTAGCCTGTGTCATCCTGTAATCGAAGTTCATAGAGCAAGAGTTCAGCTAAAACAGAAAAAGAAAAGCCTATATGCGGTATCATTCTTAACAATTATTTTACTCTCAAATAGAAATTTATCAAAACCTTGATCAAATACTTGTACCTGCTTATATGTTAGCATGGAGCAAAGAGTTTGGATATCACGGTGCTTGGGGGTAAGACCCGCCCGGACAACATTGTCTGATGTTGCCATGCATTCGATGCACTCTCCACTCAAGTATGCATGGGGCTCATTTGCCCCAAGATACAATGCTTCACCCGGATTAAGTTTCACATAATTGAAAAAGAAGGCCGATATAACACCTATGTCACCCGGGTATTGCTTTTCCAAGTGTAACACCAACTGTTCCTTCTCAGTTAGACACCTCAACTGATGCCAAAAAACAAAAAGGAAATGAAGGGTAAAGGTCAATAATATAGCTAGAACAGAAAGAATGGAGGAAAAACTATAAAAAAAAAAATAAAAAAAAAACAGCTACTATTTAACAGCTTTACAAGCTGGAAAGAAAAGAGAACATGATATATTAAATATATTAGTACTATAATAGTAAACAAGTTTTTCACTAGAAAAATCTGAAATCTAGGCTAACAGTGGAAAAGAGAAAACCAATGTCTACCATGCACTCTTAGAAGCCAAATTTATAACGGAATATGCAAAATGAAGGCCCATAAAATAGCTGCCTGAAGAATCAGAATAGATATTTTACCACATGACAACATAATTAGATGAACTTTTTCATGTCAATGCAGTGAGGTATTGAAGTGACATTTTATGCCTTGAAGAAGTACTGAACAGAAGATCTCAAAAATTAAAGCCTAGAAGGAAAATTAGTCTGTTAGTGTCAGCATAAGATTAAAGGTTTTTCTTTAAATAAATAAAAACTTGGATAGGAGCCATTTTTTCATATGCTGACAGACGTCTAATCAGACTAATAGAAAGCATATTTCCACATCTTCAGAGAAGCCATTTTATGAACTCTACAGGGAAGGACCACATCAGTTTTCCTGTATAGTCATGTTTCTAAGGAACATAACAAGGTGATGACCCTTGACCCTTTCTCAATTTTATGCCTCTATGCAGTAAAGATAAAAATTCTATAAACCTGACTTTCTACATGCAGCCGACTTTTCAGTTTTGATATTGATTTGGTTGCCATCTCCTTTCTAGCTGACATGAGTTGGGTAAAAACCGACTGCAGAGCATATTTTACTTTCTCTGCCCCATCTTGCTTGTCAATATCTAGGACTTGCTTTGCCGATGCATTGCCAACCAATTCTACGATCTCTGGAATATCTACAAGCACACCCTTAAGCTCCTGCAAAGAAGATAGATGCTTGCTTCAAATATATGACTAAAGTAGACAGTATCACCAGAAAATGTTAAGTACACAAACAAGAAGCATCCTTTACCTAAAACCAAATAACATGCATGTTTAGCAAAAACCACATAAAGACAACCCTGCAATCCTCAAGGTATTGCAGACATGATTTGGAAATATCGAAAATAAGCAGTAGAAAAATAAGGGTCTTAACACTTGAATATTCATCTTCTTCGACATTTAAAGAATTATATTCCCAACATGCAGAAGCTCCATGAAAATGCTAGACTAGGTATTAAACTTCTCGGAATGTGAACGTACCTGCCCTGGAGCATTACAATATATACCCAAAAAAGTTTTAAAATATCAATAACCCCTCTAATATCAACGGACATGAAAAAGGTTCTGGCACAGTGATATTAAATTTTACCAAAATGATAGCAAGTATGATACTTATTACCCTACTATTTAGACCAAAACAAGACTGACCAGAAACAGTGGCAGTGAATTCTAGGAAAGTCAAGATAGATTATCTTCTGCCTCTAACTCAGATGTGATCCGGCCTCAAAGTTTTGTCATGCATATCATTTCCAGAATCTTTATTCAGCAAATCACACAGCATAATTACAAATTTAAGTGCAAAACGTGATTACCAGAATTTTATCAAACATATATGCAAGATTTATTCACTCAAAAAGAACAACCAGCAAAAGGAAAGTTCCACCAAAAACCAAGCATCATTCATGTATTACCTCGAGAGTAATGAATCCACAAAGGGCCCTGAACTCTGTAATTGCCAAAGCCATCTCAGGTTTGTGATTCCCATCCTTGTAGAGATTTGGCTTCAACTTAAGCAATTCTTTGGCCAATTCTTTATCCGGATGAGCCTGTATTGAAAGGGCTTTTGCCACTGAAAGTACCTATTTTACAGCAAATGAACCACCGAATCAAATTTGACGATTCACAGAAGGTAAAAAAAAGTTCATATTCTAGTTAAAGTTATGTTGATTTCCACTTTAAACTCTCAAGCTTAATTCTTTGCCATTAACTCTTCAAGATCCACTTCAATTTCCCAATTTCTATATTGATAGCTTTGATCTAAATTAAAATTGAGATCAAAACAGCCAAAAAAACAAATCTTTACACTTGTGAATACCCCCAAGAAAAGGGAAAAAAAAAATGGACACCACATCAAAGCAAAATTCAGTCATATTCAACTTAACAAAAAAATATAATGGTAAAAAATGGAAATTTAAGATGAATGGTGATAATTCAACTTCCATTAATATTGAAGCAAAAGTTGCAGTAATTCCTATTAAAATGCAAAAGAAAACCCACTAACCCAATTAAAAATAGAAAAATAAAACACAAAAACAGAAATCAAAATTCAATTTCCGACTAATCAAAAGGAGTTGAAAACGAAAACCAGAAAGGAAGCAGATAAATCGTGTAAAAGAAAAGAACAAACCTTGAATAGAAAAGGAAGATCGGGCCCCCATTTTTCCAAAACCTTGTGACCAAGCACATTCGGATTCTTCCGAATCCACTCTTTTAAAGCCACATTTTGACCTTCTCCATAGCCATCAGCCAAAAAGCTTGGCCCCGAGTCATGAGTTCCCATCCAAAACTCAGCATAAGGCCTCTCGGGCTTAATCTCAGCCCCGGAATTCAAAGCCAATAGCCTTGCCACCTGTGCCTCCGCCCCACATCTTCCCCAATCATAGTTTTGCACCGAACCTCTTAACCGCTTCACCTTGTCAACATTAGCAGCCTTCGCCATTGTTGAAATACCCCCCCCCCCCAGAAAAGAAAAAGGAAAGAAAAGAAGCCTAGAAGAGAAGGATAATGCAGAAGGGAACGGGCATCGTTTGCTGGTATTTGAAGAGTTTGAAAGGGTAAGAAGAGAGAGGGAAACAGGTTGGAAAAAGAGAGTGAAAGAAGAATTGAAAATGAAGATTTCAGATAGAGAAAGCTTAGAAGAACCACGATTTGTATTTGTGGGATCTGTTCAACTATGACTCCATTTGCTTCCCTTTTTCTTTTCTTTTGCAGTTTCTTACGATCTTACCTTCCCACTTCTGCACGGAATTTCCATTCCCCTTTTTCTCTTTTTCTTTTTCATTTTCTTATTAAAATCTCTAGTAAATTTTGTTACTGATTATATGCTGACATTTTATTTGTTTTTACAAAAATATAAGTCAGAAATTCTCTAACATTCATATTGTACCTCAAAAAAGTAAAAATAAAAATAAAAACAAAATAATATCTTTGTTGTTTATGCTATTTATTAACTCTTTTACTATATTATTCATCAATTGCGTTAATTAGAAATCTATAAATTTTATTTACAAAGTTTTGTGAGTGTTTTCATTTTTTTTATATGATTTCTACGTTTATGTACGTACTATAGAACTTTTAGTAATGGAACGATAGAAACTTTTAGTAATGGAACTTTTTCATAACTATATTAAATGCATAATGTAAAATTAAATTATACTACCATTTATATAATAAAGGGTGAAAATGGTATCTACTAAGAAATTTAAATACCTGTAATTAATTTTAATTGTAAGATAGGGTACAAGATTTTATCCGACGATGAATGGCGAAAACGGTGGTGGTTAAATTGCTTGGTGGTCGAATTGGATTTAAGGCCTTATTAAATAAGATTATCCTTCTCTGGAATCCCTCGGGGCGTTTCCATCTGATGGACTTGGAGAATGACTTTTATTTGGTAAGATTTCAAAATGATAATGACATTACCAAAGTTTTAACTGCTGGTCCGTGGGTTGTATTTGGTAGGTACCTGTCTGTTCGTCCATGGACAGTTCAACGGCTCAAAGCGGGTTAGAATCGCAAGTTGCGTGGATTCAATTTCCTAGTCTACCGGAAGGTTTCTATTCTGACTATCTTTTGAGGGCGATTGGGCAAATGATAGGTTCAGTTGTCAAATTAGATGCTCACACGGACAGGGGGCAACGTGGACGCTTCGTTCGACTCGCGGTCTCAATTGATCTTCGAAAGCCTTTGGTTTCGAAAATAAATATCAATGGCAAGCTTCAAAAGGTTGAATATGAAGGATTGCCTTCTATTTGCTTTTCTTGTGGGAAAGTCGGTCATATTGCTGAAAGTTGTGGTGGGGTGCCAGTGACTGAATCGATGGGGGTGAGGGAAGAATCTCATAAAATTCAGGAACCTTCGATTTTGGAGAAATGGGTGTCGGAGGAATGTTTTAGTGACTGGATGGTGGTTGAGAGGAGAAAGAGACGATCGAAAGGTTCCGGTGATGGGCGGAGCACCGGTGATCATGCTGTTAATGGAGTCTCTCGTTTTTTGGCCTTGATTGGGAAAGATGATTATGGGAATAACAAAAATCAAGAGATTAATTTGAAAGCAAGAGATTCTATCTGTAAAATGTTATGAAAGGTGGAGACAAAATAAGGATTCAGCATGTTTCTAAAAATAATGGCAAACAAACAGATTGAGGAATTATCAAGAAGAAGGAGTTTCGGGTTAATGGAGTTAGTAATAAAAATGTGTCAACTCTTAAAGTTTTAAAGCCTAATGTGGGCAGATTAGGTCTGGATCAAAATGTCGATTTGGGTTCAAAAGGGAGTGTTTTATTTGGGTCAAATGCTGGTGGTTTAGATAAAGGAAAAGGGGTGGCTTTTGAGCCAATTAAAATTTCAGACAAGTTGGTAATAGGTTCTCATGCAGCTGTTCGAATTTTGGACAGTAACAAAGGTGCGTCTAAGGAAAATAAGGAAAATAGAACCTTTTTATTTGGTGCAGCTAGTAGGTCGAATGTGACCAAGCCAAGTGGTTTGATGAGAAATGTTCTTAAGCATGGTAAACCATCGGATTTGGTAGTGAATTTAAGAGCAGCCATGGAAAGTATAGTAGGAGAATTAGACAAAGTAATTGAAGGTCATGAGAGTGGAATTGCTACAAAAGTTACAGTGGATGCAATGACGATGGAGGATGCTACTGTTACTCCTAATGTTGTCCCATAGATTGGTCGGGTACGTATTTACACCATTTTGTATTTTAATATGTATTCTAAAATAATGGTGTGGAATTGTTAAGGAGGGACATCCTCGTTTCCATAATATGATTAGGGAGTATCACCAGGAGTTTTCTCCAGATGTGTTGTGTTTGTGTGAGACTCGGATTAGTAGTAGTCGTGCTGATGCTGTTATTGCGAGATTGGGTTATGGTAACTCTTTTCGAGTTGAAGCGAATGGCTTTGCTGGTGGAATTTGGTTATGTTGGTCTGAAAATATGTGTATTGATATTCTTCAAATTCATTCACAAGTGGTTCATACCTTCATACGGGATGCTAATTTATCTAAAGGTTTCTATGCCTAGTTTGTCTATGCTAGTCCCCAGAATGCGAAGCGAAAAGATCTTTGGTCTTTGCTTTCTTCTGGTTGAATACGATGGCTGGCCCTTGGATCATCGCTGGGGATTTCAATTGTATTATAGATGTCTTGGAGTGGGATGGAGGAGTGAATATTTCTCATGTTGGTTGCCAACGGTTCAGAGATTTTAGTTTTTATAATGCCTTGTAGGATCTTGGTGCTATTGGATCTCAATATACTTGGTATAGAAGTGGTCTTTCTTAACGACTAGATAGGGCCCTGTGTAACATGGATTGGGAATCCTTTGCTCCGGATTGCTCAGTCAGAAATCTTTATCGTCTTAAGTCCAATCATCGGTCAATTCTTATTTCCTTACAGTTATCTCCATGTCGAGCTAAGCGTCCTTTTCGGTACCTTGCAAGTTGGATAATGCAGAAGGATTTTATCTCTTAATTAAAAGTAATTGGGATCCCCATCGATCAGCTATAGAGAATTTAGAGAATTTAAAGATGTTGTTACTGTTTGGAATAAACAGATTTATGGGAATATTTTTTAAAAGAAGAGAAAGCTTATGGCTGAGCTGAAACGAGTGCAGAGGGTGTTGGATTTTCGCAATTCCCAAGCTCTTCAGAGTAGAGAGGCTTCATTGCGATATGAAATTGAAAAGTTTTGGTCCATGAGGAGATGCTATGGTTTCAGAAATCTCGGGTAAACTGGCTTCACCTTGGAGATCGAAACACTGCTTATTTTCATAGTCGTACGATTAACAGATGAAAAAGAAACAGAATTGAAGAGTTGATGATTGATAATGAGTAGTGCTTTGACGGTTCGACTTTACAACAACATGTGCTTAATTTTTTTCAGAAGCTTTACACTATGTATTATGAAGTGCATGGTTCATTGTCTTCACAACAAAGGTTTCCTCAATTATCTCTTTCAGAGGTTTCTCTTCTTAGTTGTGTTGTTACGGATGAGGAGGTGCAGAAATCAATTTTTGGAATGGCTCCTTTGAAAGCGCCCGGGATAGACGGGTTTCAAGCTCGATTTTTTCAATCTCAATGGGAGCATGTTGGTCATTCGATTTGTACTTTTGTACATAGTATTTTGAATGGTATGCCGTTGGACCCTATGTTGAATAAGACTTTGCTAGTATTATTACCAAAGATTCATAGCTCGGAAAGAGTGACTCAATTTAGGCCGATTAGTCTTTGTTCAGTTTTATACAAAATTCTGACAAAAACAATAGTAAATAGATTGAGATATTGTATGATGATATTGATAAGTCCCAATCAGTCTAGCTTTGTTCTAGGTCGTGATATTACGGATAATATTATAGTAGCACAAGAGGTGATTCACTCTTTAAAATCCTTCCGTAGGATGAAACGGGGTATGGTTATGAAAATTGATCTCGAAAAAGCTTATGACAGAATTAGTTGGGCTTTTCTTCTGAATACTTTACATCTTTCGGATCTTTCTGCTGAGTTAGCTTGCATCATTATGAACTGTGTTTCTTCTGCCTCATTTAAAGTCCTGTGGAATGGCACTGTGACAGATAGTTTCCAACCAACATGAGGTGTACGTCAAGGTGATCCTTTATCACCATATTTGTTTGTACTTTGTATGGAACGGTTGGGCCATTTAATTGGAGATGCTGTGGTACAGGGGGAATGGAAAGCTTTGGCTTTGTCTAGAAGGGGACCTCCTATTTCTCATCTATTTTTTGCAGATGACCTCATGTTATTTAGTGAGGCCAGTATGGAACAAGCGATTGTTGTTGACAATATCTTACGGACTTTTTACTATTTCTCAGGACAGAAGATGAATGTTTCCAAGTCTCAAATTTTTTTCTCCACAAATACTCTTGATGATATTGTTGATAGCATATGTAATAGATTGGGTTTTAATAAGGTTGATAACCTTGGCATCTATTTGGGCATGCCTTTGCTTCATGACAGAATGAGTGTTGGTACTTTTGATTTTTTGGTTGATAAGGTTAGAAATAAATTGTCAGGTTGGGACGTAAGGAAACTTTTGATGGCGGGGGGTATAACGTTGGTCCGTTCTGTACTACTTTCTATTCTAAATTATTTCATGAATACGATTAAAGTGCCTGTAACTGTTTGTACGAATATTGAGAAGCTGGCTCGTAATTTTATATAGGGATCTTCATCGAATCTCATGTAATAATTGTTGTTGCCAGATTGAAAATAGAGGATTAGGTTTGATGAATTTGAGGGATCAAAATCGAATATTTCTGTTGAAGTTGGGATTTCGTTTCCTTACCAATACCGATTCTTTATGGGTACAGGTTCTCCGGAAAAAATATAATATTCATGGCATCTTGCCTATGACTATTTCGCGTAGTAATAGTTCTTATATTTGGCGTTCTCTTGCTGGTGTTTGGTCTGATGTTATTTCAAATGTTTACTGGGATATTAGAGATGGTAAACTTGTGAATTTTTGGACTGATCCTTAGATCCACCAGCTTGGAAAATTGAGTGATCATTGCTGTGTTCCGAGTGTGATGGACCATACCAGCCGTGTGTGTGATATGGTTACTTAAGATGGACTGTGGGATTGGGACCGCCTCAAGGAATTGCTACCTGATCATGTGCTTTTTTATATTTCGGCCGTAATGCCTCCTTGTGAAGGAGCCGACCAGGATAATCTAGCCTGGAAATGGAGAAATACGGATGGTTTTTCATCATCCTTAACATACAAAAATTTGTTTTTTTCAGATGCTACAGGTTCACCAGATTGGAAGGTTCTTTAGACTGTCAAAGCACCTCAACGGATTTGGGTGTTTCTTTGGCTATTGTGGCATGGTCGGCTATTTACGAACGGTGAGAGGTTCAGACGGCATTTAACTGAAGATGGATTTTGTTCAGGATGTGGAGTGCAATTGGAATCGGTGGTCTATGCCTTGCGAGATTGTATTTTTGCAAGGAAAATTTAGGCTACAGTACTTCCTAATCAATCGCACCAGGTTTTCTTTGCTTTACCGTTTTCTACATGGCTGCTATGGAATATAAAAGATTTAGGTCACTTAACTACTGATGATGTAGATTGGCAAACGTTATTTGTGATCCTTTGTTGACTTATTTGGAAATCACGAAATAAGTTTGTATTCTCAAACTGACATAGGAGCTCCGAGTTGATACTTGAAAAAGGATATGCATGGGCACGAAGTTATCATAATCTGGCTTCCAAGGTATCTCTTGTGTCTTATAGCAGTAATCTTATGGCATGGCAGCATCCTCGTCAAGGGTGGATAAAGCTTAATTTTGATGGAGCGGTATCTGTGGATAAGGCGTCCATTGGTGAGGTTTTAAGGGATGATAAAGCTGATTGGTTATGGGGTTACAATTTGAATTTTTGGTAATGCTTCAGTCTTCAAGGTGGAAGCGCGAGCTTTATTGGAGGGCTTGCTTCTAGCATGGAATAAGGGCTTTCGGAAAGCGACAATATGCTACTTGTTAACTTAATTTCTTCAAGAGGTGAAGCTCATAGTAATGTTGTGGAGGTACGTATGTTACATCAGTTAATCCATCAGAAATGGGAAGTTCATTTTTGTTAAATTCCAAGATCTCTAAATAGAGTTGTAGACCTTATGGAAAAAGTTTTTATGCCTTCAGATGGGTTACTTCGAGTTTTTCACACGCCACCATCGTCAGTTATTCGTTTACTTGATGAAGATAGAATTAAAGCTATAAGTTAATTTTTGTTTGATTTGTAATCGCTTTTAACTATTTTTATTTACCAAAAAAAAAAAGGGTGAAAATAGTATTTACTAAGAAATTTAAATACCTGTAATTAATTTTAATTGTAAAAAGTATTCAACTAAAATATATTAGTTATTACTTGTTTTATGATTTTAAATTTTCTTTCCCCCACTCGTAGGTGTGCTAAATTTTAATTTTTTCTGGCGTCTACTTTATTTGTCACACAAAATTCAGTTAAAAGATTTTATTTATCTATTTTTTTTATATTTATTTATAATAAAATAGCTATTTTGATGTCATTAGTGTAAGTGACACTAGCTCAGTTATGAGTTTTTTTTTTATTAAATTAAATTAAAATTTATAAAATAAAGGCTAAAAATTATAGTAATTTTGAATTAAATTATTTATCGAGTCGTGCTATTTGCATTATTGTTAGGGTTTTATCTTTTTCTTGTAATTCACTAAAAATTAATGATATTAATTAAGAGATATCAATTCAATTAATAAATTGAAATAATTTTGAATTTAATTAAATTTTAATATATCTTATGTGTGTTTTTTAAATAAATAAACCGTGTGTTAAAAACTCTTTTAACTTTTGGGGAAAATATATTATATTTTTAAGAGAAAGACTAAATAATATTTTCCCTAAAGAAAATAATGTTATTAATAGTAACTATGAACAATAACAAAACACAATAACGTCTACATAATAATCCCAAAAGAGTAGAAAGATAAATAGTAATAACAACGTTGGAAGCATTCAAAAACAAGTCAAAGATGTATCACTTTTGGTCAAATCGCTAAAAATTTCATCCAAACTTTACAATCATCAAACCATTCTGACGACAAACTTCAACCAACCAAGAAACTAATGTCAATGCTCATTGAATCAATGATGCACGAAAGGGTAAGTCAAATATGACCTATCATTCTCATCATCATCTTAGAGTCCAATTTTATGAATACCATCGTAGTATTTTATCATGATAAAATCCATTAAGAATTGTTCCCAATAGATATGACGGCGCTCTTACATTAACAGATCTTATATATATATATATGCCAAAACACAACTAGAAAATAATAACTAAAATTAAAACTACAACTGCTTTAAAAGAAAACAAAATAGGCAAAACCTACGACAATTTTCAAAGAAAATAAAATGGACAAAACAAACCACGTCAATGTGTAATGAAAAAGGATCATTACAGCTTTTCAAAGAAAACAAAGTAAACTGAAACTTAAAAACAAAAAAAAAATCAAAGAATATTGTTGAAGAAGCCACGACCAATGATTAGCCTAAAGATCAATACCATCACCAATAAGTCTAAAATTTGCTTTGAGAAAGATGAGCGCGATTAAGTTTTTTTTTATTCTTTAATGAAAAGTGGATAATTTTATGTATTTTTTATATTTGGGGGTGAGAAATTAAGTACCTAGAATTGAACCTGAACTCCCATCCTTAAAATATAATATTTTTAGACATTGGAAATATAAAAAATTACATTATATCATAATTTACATAAAATAATTACATATCACATGAGTAAAAAAAATATCACAGCAATTGAACCAAAGTTGATAAAAAAAAATTACATATCACATGAATAATTTTAATATTTTTATCCTTGCTATCATAATATCATAGTTTTTGTTTTTAAAATATAAAACATTAAAATGCAAAATCAACTGTAGGTATAAAAAAATATGTATTTAACCACGATTAAATATCTTTATCCTATTTTAAAATTGGAAAAAAAGATAACAAATAATTTTAAACATTCTATAATTGAAATGAAACCCACAATCACATCTATTTTAAAACCTTACTTTTAGAAAATATTTATATCTTTTGCATATAACAACAATTAGAATATAATAAAAGAATAAAAAAAGGAAAATTGAATTATCATAAATGGGTAAAAATGACAAACCAATATTATTGAATTAAATAATGAAAATTATAAATATCATCACATAGAATAATATTAAAAAAGAAGAAAAATTATGAAAAAAAACTAGTAGGCTTTTAATAATATGATCACATTGAGGGATATCTTTTTAGTGTTATCATTGAAGTTTTTAATTTCTGAATTATACCACAATAAATTTATTATTGAGTTTGATGTGATGATGACAATAATTAGCTTATAAAAGTGCTTAAACCATAAATTAAAATTACAATAAAATTTTCTCCAAAAAAAATCACAGTAAAAATTAAAGTGAATTATATTTAAATTTATTAATTTAATTATTGAAATATTTTTTTTTAAACTTCGTGTGTTAGTTTGATTGTTTAAATGTTCATTGTATCAGATATGACCTATATTCGAATCGTGTTAATTACATTGTTATTAAGGTTTTACTATCCTCTTGTAATTAGAAAAAAAAAACACAATTTCTTTCTTAAACTACCTTTATATTTTTAATAAAATATGCATTTTGTGGGTGTTGAATTAGTAAAATATTAAATTTACCACTCAACCAAAGTTTTATTTTAATATTTTTATACATTTTAATATTAGTAATGCACACTTTATTACATCCATCGATTATATACATTAATAATGTTGTTGATTGAGTTGGCATTATAAATTAACTCGATACCAACTCAAGATTAATAACACCATTATAAACAATTGTATTGCGTTTAGTATTCTTAATATTATATATTTATGTGTTTATATCGGCGGAGCCAAGTAGAGGCCCAGGGGGACATGGCCTCCACCCCCAAAGTTTAAAAATTTTTCAATTTAGTCATTAATAAATATACTGTGACCCTCTTAAAAATATAAGTAAGCCCTCTCAAGATTTAAGATTTTTGCAATTTTCCCATTTGTATATATATTATAGTCCACTTAAATTGGTAACAATGGTTTATTTTCAGTTTTGGTCCTTCTAATATACTTGAAATTGAAATTTAATCCTTCTAGTTTAATTTTTAACATAATTTAATCTTTATATATTTGTAATGTTATTGACTAATTTAATTAGTTAATATAATTTATTTTTCAACTAAATGTCACGTGGTTATGTATAATTTGAAAGCAAATTTTAAATCCAAAAAGCAAAGGGATTAAATTCTTGAAAATAAAAGTAAGAGGACTAAATTTCAAATGTACAAAGTGTAGAGACTTAAAGTCATGGTTGTTTGAACCAGACCGGATTGATCGGGTATCGGCTCGGAGTGAAGCATCAGATCAGTTAAGTCATAAACTAGTATGAACTGATCGAACCAAGCTAAAAATGGATTGAATAAGGTTTTTTTAATGATTTTTTGTGATTTATTTAATTAAACCATACAAACCAATGACATGATCAATTCGATCAACAATTTGATTTTAAAAACTTTGCTTAAAATATATTTTAAAATATAATTCATCAACTCAATTAACTTAATTTTTTATTCGATTAGGTCCAACATTAACCCTTATTATTTCGCACCCTTGTTGAAGATTTAAGAATATAGTAATTAATTAGATGCCATAGTAACGGATGTAGATTTATACATTTAAATATAAATCTTTTATATCTTTATTATGAAACTTGTGCATGAGCCAAATGGTCCGCTAGGCCAACATTGAGCTTGACCAATATATTTTTATCTTGAGTTGATTTGATCTGACTTAAATTTTATTTAAATAGTAATAAAATTAATTTGAATTTAAATATAAAAATATAAGTATATTAATATAATTTTTTAGTTCTTACATTTTTGTTTTTAAGAATTTAAAAATTAAATTCAACTGTTAATTCTATTAAAATATTTTTTATTAAATTAAAGTGTATCATAATGTTATTCTTTTAAGTATATGATTATTAAATAAAAATTTTTATTATTTTAAATTATTATATCAATAAATTTAATAAAAGTTTTTTTACAAAAATAATAATTTAATTTAAATTTTGGAATAAAAAAATAATAATACTAAATTTTTACAAATAAAAATATATAAACTAAATTTAAAATGTGTACAGAATATATTTTAAGCTTTGTTTTATGTTTGTTGTTGCGGGCTAACTGATCTCTTCCATTATGGCACTGCAAAATTAATTAATAACTCAAATCATCCTCGGGAACTTAAAAAGTAAAGATTGTAAACACGGAATTGCATTTTTTAAAAATTCAACTTTTATCTTTTAAAGAAAAATGGAAATCAAAGATTGAATAAAAAATTGAAATGATTCTTCTTTTTCAAAAAGTAAAAACAATTCCAGAAAGTTGACAATATCAATTAATTCAATTTGATTTTCTTTCTTTTGAAGTCAAACTTTAATTAAAGTTTACTTCCATTTATTTTGTAATTTAATAATATAAAGTAAGAAGATCTTCAACTGTTTTTTTGAGAAACTTATAATTTATTCTTATGTATAAAAAATAGTATTTATATTTTACCAAAAAATAAAAAATAATATTTATATAAAATTTAACTCATAGTATGATAATAGAAAATGATTCTTTTATACTAATATAAAATTAAAGTAGTTTTTATATTATTAATATCTAAATATTTAAAATTATCAAATTAATAATTTAAATTAAAAGTTGAATGTTTAAATTTTAGCTTATTTCTAAAACCGACATTTTCTAGCGAGAGAATTTGTTAGGATCGATGAAAACGTGATCGAGAGATAGACATGCGGTTATAATCAATCACGTGTCGGTGGAGATCAGATGTTACTTTTCTTACAATTGACAATCCTGTTTCATGACCTTTGATTGGATCCATATTTTCACGTGGTCTACACGTAAATAAAAAGATAATTTTTGATTTGAGATTTTGAGCTAATTGCAATCATTACATGTGGTAGGTTTTTAGTATTTTACGTGGCAATTAGACTTTTTTTAAAAAAAAGGGGCAAATTTTAAATTGAAAAAATTGAGGCAAACGTGAAGCATGGGAATTTCCACGATCTGCACCACTCTAATCGCCTATGCCTTTTTCTTTTCTGTTATTTCGGGGTTTTTTTATACAAATGATGAGAAACAATTAATTATTTATAAAATATCTAAATTGAATAATTTTTATCAAAATAACCTAAAATAAATAGTAAAAATTTTAAAAGTCTATTTGATAGTCGATGCCTCTAAAATTTCATCTAAATGATTGCTGTCAGGCATAAAAAATGAATTTTTTGGGTCTATGCTATTCCACGGTTGGTACTCTTGTATTTTTTAATCCGATATTATATTGATATACGAAAATATCAGATTTTGAAAAAAAAAAATTGGGTCTTTTACATCTAATCGCAAACACCCTTTTTTTACATTAAAAAAATATTTTTAAAGTGTTTGTGAAGTCATGGTCGATATTCATTTTTTAAATACAAAAAAAATATTATTTTCATGTCTGCCAAGCATGATCGATACCTTATTTTTCAAATGCCAAAAACAACATTTATTGGTGTCTTTCAACCCATGATCGATACCTTCTTTTTCGAGTCAAAAAAATATTTTTTTTTGGTGTTTGTCAATCCGTATAGGATATTTTTTCAGTAAGAACATACATCAACCATGAAAGATATTTTTCCCACTATGCCTCCTATCACTTCAATGGTCAGTTTACGTTCTTGCCGAAAAAAAATCCTCTATGGGTAGGCAAACACCAGAAAAAAATATTTTTGAGACCCGAAAAAGGGATATCGGCCATGAGTTGGCAGACACCCAAAAAAAATTTTATTCGTATTTTTTGGGTGTGAGTCATGGCTTGGCAAACACCCAAAAAAATATTTTTTTAATGTAAAAAAATGGGTGTTGGCCATGAGATGTTAGGGACCCAATTTTTTTTCAAAATCTTGTATTTTCATATATCAATATAATACCGAGTTAAAAAAATACAGAGGTGCTGGTCATTGAATGACATATACCCAAAAAATTTATTTTTTATGCTTAACACCAAGCATTGGAGTGAAATTTTAGGAAATGTCGACCATCAAATGAATTTTTATAATTTTTACTATTCATTTTAAGTTATTTTGGTGAATATTATTTAACTTGAATTAATTTTATAATTATTTATTTTTTTTAGGTTATTTATATAAAAAAAACTCTTTATCTCAAGATTTTTTTTTCTTTTCAAGATTTTTTTTCGATGGGGTTAAACCATTCACGGCAATTTTACGTCATTGCATTAGGGAGACTGCTATGGAAATTTAAAAAATATTAAAATAAGTTATCAACTTGAAATCTTAGTAATTTTAATTTTTTTCCATCTATTTTATAATTATCATAAGTTTTAATAACTTTTTATTATTTACAATTTTCAATAATTTTTACCATTTTTTAAGCTTTTATATTATTCTTGGTTTCAATCTTTATTATATATATTTTTTATAAAAATATAAAAACACTCTCGTACTAATATTTATCACTTTAAAAAAAATAATATTTAATTCTTATCTTGAATTGGTGTTAGGTTAATTCGTAACACAAATTCAATTAAAAATTTAATAGCAACTAGGAATTTTATCACATTCTATGCGGGTGAAAATCACATATTTAGAAAACATATACACATTTAAAAACAACACACAATAAATAATTAAATGTAATTTTGATTGAGTTGATATCGAGTTGAGTCGTAACTCCAACTCAATCACACACTTAAATAATAGTATAGATATACAAACAATGTGGGTGGAACAATTTGTGTAATAACAAATTGATTTTCTTTATTTTGAAGTCAAACTTTAATTAATGCTTACTTTCATTTATTTTGTAATTTAATAAAATAAAGTAGGAGGATCTTCAACTTTTTTTTAAGAAACTTTTTTTTTTGGAGAAATTGGAAGGGTTTTTATTATAAAACATGCAATCCTATGTGTAGCCAACGGTTTTTATTCTCTTAAAAAACTTGAAAGACACTCTTTTGTTTACCCAGAGTTTACTTTTGTTTCTTGCTGAAATAATCACCATCCGTTCTGGGATTTCTTATCAGAACTTTATTTAACTCAAAGTATGATAATAGAAAATGATTCTGTTATATCAATATAAAATTAAAGTAGTTTTTATAATATTAATATCTAAATATTTAAAATTACCAAATTAATAATTTAAATTAAAAGTTGAATGTTTAAATTTTACCTTATTCCTAAAACCGATATTTTCTAGCGAGAGAATTGATAGGACCGATGAAAACGTGACCTAAAAATAGACACGCGATTATAATAAATGACGTGTCGGTGGAAATCAGATGTTACTATTCTTATAATTGATAGTCTTGTTTAATGATCTTTGATTGGGCTCACATTTTCATGTGATCTACACGTAAATAAAATAATTTTTTATTTGAGATTTTGAGCTAATTACAATAATTACATGTGGCAGGTTTTCAGTATTTTACGTGGCAGTTAGATTTTTCTTTTAAAAAAGGGGCAAAATTTAAGTGGAAAAAATTGAGGCGCACGTGAAGCATGGGGATTTCCACGTTCTGCACCATTCCAATCGCCCATGCTTTTTTCTTTTCTGTTATTTTAGGGTTTTTAATAGAAGTGACAGGAAAAAAATAATTATTTATAAAAATATCTAAATTGAATAATTTTTATCAAAATAACCTAAAATAAATAGTAAAAATTTTAAAAGTCTATTTGATAGTCGATGCCCCTAAAATTTCACCTCAATGATTGCTGTCAGGCATAAAAAATAAATTTTTTGGGTCTTTACTATTCCATAGTCGATACTCTTATTTTTTTTAACCTGATATTATATTGATATACGAAAATATCAGATTTTGAAAAAAAAATTGGGTCTCTAACATCTAATGGTTGACACTCTTTTTTATATTAATTTTTTTTTTTAGATGTTTGTGAAGTCATGGTTGACACTTCTTTTTAAATACAAAAAAAAATATTTTTTTCATGTTTGCTAAGAATGATCAATACCCCATTTTTCAAATGCCAAAAACAATATTTATTGGTGTCTCCCAACTCATGACCAACACCCTCTTTTTGGGTCCTAAAAATATTTTTTGAGTGTTTATCAATCCGTATCGGATATTTTTTTCGGCAAGAACGTACACCAACCATGAAAGATATTTTTCTCACAGTGCCTCCTATCAATTAAATGGTCAGTGTATGTTATTGCCAAAAAAAATATCCTCCATGGGTAAGCAAACACCAGAAAAAATATTTTTGAGACTCGAAAAAGGGATATCGACCATGAGTTGATAGACACTCAAAAAAATTTTATTCGTATTTTTTGGGTGTCGGTCATGGCTTGGCAAACACCCAAAATAATATTTTTTTAATGTAAAAAAAGGGTGTTGGCCATGAAATGTTAGGGACCTAAGTTTTTTTTCAAAATATCGTATTTTCATATATCAATACAATACCGAGTTAAAAAAAATACAGAAGTGTCGGCCATGGAATGACAGATACCCAAAAAATTCATTTTTTATGCTTAACACCAAGCATTGGGGTGAAATTTTAGGAAATGTCGACTATCAAATGAATTTTTATAAATTTTACTGTTTATTTGAAGTTATTTTGGTGAATATTATTCAACTTAAATTATTTTTATAAATAATTAATTTTTTGAGGTTATTTATATAAAAAAGCTCGTTATTTGAAGATTTGTTTTCTTTTCAAGATTTCTTTTTTAGTGATATTAAACCATTCACGGCAAATTTGCGTCATCGCATTAGGGAGAATGATACGAAAATTAAAAAAGAAATTTAAAAAATATTAAAATAAGTTATCAACTTGAAATCTTAGTAATTTTAAATTTTTTCCATCTAATTTATAATTATCATAATTTTTAATAACGTTTTATTATTTACAGTTTTCAATAATTTTTACCATTTTTTAAGCTTTTATATTATTCTTGGTTTCAATTGTTATTATATATATTTTTTATAAAAATATAAAAACACTCTCGTAGTAATATTTATCATTTTAAAAAAATAATCTTAAATTCTTATCTTGAATTGGTGTTAGGTTAATTCATGACACAAATTCGATTAAAAATTTAGTAATAAGTAGAAATTTTATCACATGCTATGCGTGTGAAAATCACATATTTAGAAAACATATGCACATTTAAAAATAACACACAATAATTAATGAATATAATTTTGATTGAGTTGGTATTGAGTTGAGTCGTAACTCCAACTCAATCACACACTTAAATAATAATATATAGATATACAAACAATGTAGGTGGAACAATTTGCGTAATAACATTGAAATGTATAAAAAAAATTTGAATAAAATTTTTATTGAAATGATAAATAAAAATTTATGCTCTATGCTTCATTATTTCGATCAAAACTTCATTAACTAAAGTTAACATATAAAAAAACAATACAAACACAAATCTTTACTAATAGAAATTATTTGACCGAGTTGGTATCATAAATTAGTACACCAACTCACTCAATAAATGCCTAAAAGATCATCTATATTTAAAAAGTAAAAAATATAATTATAAAGGTATTTTTTTGTCTTTTTATATTTTTATTTATAATTTATAAAAACAATTCAAATTCTAAATAAAATCATAATGATAGTATTTTTTTAATATATTGGGTGTGAATAATGGTAGTATTTGTTCATTTTTTTTTAACATTTTGATAACGCACACACACTTTGCATACATAAGTATTTGAACTCGAATCTCATAGGATGAATATCATGCTATTTTCCACTAGAGCCACTCTTAGGGTTCCATAATGATAGTACTTGAATCTAATACATCAAAAATTTTAAAGCATTAATTTTGCTATTTTTACTAGTGCTTCCTACATAAATTTTTTACAAATATAATTTTATATTTCAATTTAATCCTTAACAATTTTAAAAGTGAGTTGTCAAGGACAATTAATCATGACGTAAATGTCTTTTATCAAGTGTGCGTAATTTTAATTGGTATAATAACATACTTAGCCCTTCATGTTTACATATTTTGTTAATTTAATATTGATTTTGAAAAAATCAACAAATTGAACCTCAACATTTACATATTTACAAAAATATTATAGACTAAATTTGTTAAAACATGATTAAATAGATAGAATGCGTAAACTATAAGAATTGAATTTATATTTATACCGATTAATTTATGTAAAATTGGCGAAAAATATTAACACTGTGATTAATTTTACTTAACTACTCACTTTTAAAAATGACAAAAAATTAAATTATTTTAATTAATTTACTTATTGAGATACATCTCAAAGCCAAAGAAGAATGGTCTGGTTTTGTTGTTTAGCAAAAGAAGAAAAGAAGTGGGGTAATGGTTGCATCTAAAAGAAACGTGTGGTTATGGTGGTGGGTAGGAACCTTGGGAATAATTCTTTTCCTCTTCTTTTTTGAATAAAATAATTCTTAATTTAATAGTTCTTAATTCTTAAACCAGATGGATTGGGTATATTCCTTTTGAGTTGAGATTTCAGTATATTTCCTAATAATAATATTTTGTTTTGAATAATTTTATTATAAATTCTGATCATATTAATTTTTTTGACATATTATCTAGAATTTATCATAGTTTATGTTCAATTTATAAATAAAAAAATAATGTGTTTCAATATACTTAAATCCACGTATTCTTACATTAACAATAATGTTCATATCAATAGAATGACAAAAAAATATTTTTTCTTAAAACAAAAGAGTAATAGTATTCACCAATTAACTGTTAAAATATTATCACAAATCGTATTAGATTATTTTTAAATAAAAATCATTTTTTATTAGTACTAAATTTTATGACACCTATCAACGGATAAATTATTATAAAATTTTTGTATAATATATATATAAATAAATAATAAATCTTCAAAAGGAGAATATATTTTTTAAGAGAATAGTTTTTTTTAAAAATAATATGGTTTATTTTAAGTAATAAATAATTGTATTTGAAAATTATTTAAAGACTAAATCATGTTACAGTAATATTAATTTTTTAAAATATATTTTTAATTAAATTGATATTCGATTAATTAAGAGAGTCAATTGTGGATTTAATTATAGGAAAATAGATATAATGATCATAGAAACAGAGCACATTTATTCTAGGAGGCATTGAGATATAATTGGACCTCTTCAACGATTCTGCTATTGGTCGAAGTCCAACAGCCTTCCAATATTTGATTTAAAAAATATATTTGATTTAAAAAAAATAAGTATAGACAAAAAAAATTAAAACATAGATGAAATTTAAATTTTAATATTTACAATTTAAGTTTAGACGATTTAATTTATTTTTAAGTTTATAATATATGGGTTTTCCTTTGTTTTACGATATAATTACAACTATATGAAATATAATGTAGATATTAAATATATCTTATATATCATATCATATATATATATATTACAAGATTTTATGCTTTTGCTGACGTGGATAGCTTAACTTTTTGCCATATGGATTATTCATAATTAAAATTAATTAATATTTTGGCTAAAGTATTAAATAGCTCTTGAAAATAATTGAAAAATTAATTAGATTATTAATTGAAATGTGTAATAAATTGGATCATTGATTCAAAAATAATAATTAATTGAGTTTTTTGAATTGTTATTTTTGTTAAGACTCTCAATGGATTATTAAATGTTAATGTGACAAGTGATATGATGGTTATCATGAAAATTTTGATGACGTGCTTGTTAGTGTTGAAAAATGTTGATACAAAAAAAACTTAATTATTATTTTTTATCTTGAGAAAACTTAATTTTTTTAAAAATTATAAAAATAATTATGTTTTTTAAAAAAAGCAACCATTGAAATTTTTTATAACATTTAATAATTTATATATTTTTTTATAATTTTCTAAAAGAATTATAATATTTTAGTATTTTTAACAAATTTTAAAAACTTTTTAAATAAAAATTACTTACTATTTTTTATTTTCCAAACACATGATGCTCTACCATATTTATCAATGTCCTCAACCAAAACCATTATTATCACTCAGCTTAAACACCAAGCACTAAAATTCAATAATAATAAATCACCGAAAAAAAATAATAATAAAGAAATTAAGGGATCCCTTGTAAAACCCTCTCAAATATTTTCCTCTAGGGTTTTTGACACACTAAAAAAAAACCACAACTCAGTAGCACCAAAGCCAGTAGCTATGGCGGAATCAATTTGCAGAGCACTAAGAGACGGAGTTCTAGAAGGCGAGCTGGCGCCTGCTCTAACCATCAAGGACTCCGTCGCTTCTCCCTTTGCCTTACAAGTGTTTTCTTACGTGCTTTCTCAGCTCTTCTCCTCCATTTTGGCAGGAAAATCGCAGTCACGGTTCGTTTTCCTTTTATTTTCTTCTCGGAAAACCGTTTTTGTTAACCTTTATTAACTTGAAATTAGGATAACTATTTAGTTATTATCTGTTGCAGAGGCCTTGTCGTCGTTTCATTTTCCCGGAGTCCATCGTTTTATTTGGATTTGCTGAAAAACAAAGGAACTGACGTCGCTTCATCGGAAAAACGGTGAATTCTTTTTGCTCTAATTTTTTTTTTCTAAATGAAGAAACGGAATTTAATCAATTTCCTGATAAATTAAAGCTATAAAACTGCACGAGTTTTGCTTTAGTTCCTTTAATTAAATCTTTTTGGGGTGACATTTCAGGATTCAAATTTTAGATTGTTACAGTGATCCACTTGGTTGGAAGGATCAATTAGCAGAGAGTGGAAACTTCACGGCTCTTTCCAATGAAGCTTTGGTTTCGAGTACTGCTATTGTTTTTAGGGAAGTGAAACATGTGGATAAGTTGTACAATTCAATTATTGAACTTGGCAAAGGTAAATCTTTTGCAAATCCTTTTCAAGTTTGAAAGATCAACATAAGCTTTTGATTGTTTGTTGAGTAAATTCATTTATGGTTTTTGTTGGGTATTTTTTTATTGTTGCTTTTGATTGTTTGTAGGACTGGTAGGAGGTGGAAAAATCCGGTTTTCTATTGCCATAGACTCGGTAATCCTCTCTATCCTGTTTGCTAATGTTTGATTGAATGAAATTTGAGCTTCTTTAACTAGTAAAATTTCAATGTACAGAAAAAAATGTGAAGTATAGAGTATAGACAAAATCCAAGTAAGCATCCCGGCGTTGTATGATTAGTATTTCTTTCAAAAAATTTTTGTTGGATATCTAGCTGGGAACTATCTGTAGCGTGGAATGGAGTACAATCAAGAAGTTTGGAGCTTAACATGATTTTGTTTAATATGCTATTCTAATATGCGGCAAGAACAAGAAATTTTGTTTAACATGTCTTCTTATTTCTTAAGAAGGTGCAATTAAGTTTCCTCTAATAGCGACAAAGTACCAGAAAATATTATGACTGATAGGTAGAATTTGTATGGTCAAGGGCACAAGGTGCATTCTAGGTGCTAAAATTCTTTTATTTCCTAAGGTGCAAGGGGCAAAAAAAGAAAAAAAAAAGAGCTTGCCTAAGTGCAGTAAGGCACAAGATATATGTGTTTATCCATTTATATTCCAAGGTTAATATATATGATTATGATAATAAACTCTAATTTGTGATCCAGCTTATCTACAAAACGTGCAAAATTTTCTTTTTCATTAATAGATCAATCTGTATGATTTCCTTATGATCCCATGTCTTTCTTGCCTGTTGTTGGATATTCAAATATTATGAAGTGAATTATCCCCTTCTACTTGTAAAGGTACATTAATTAAAAGGTAAAAGAAACCTAATAAAACTTCAATTAGTTGGGCTTTTGTTTTGCACCTATCGCCTAACAGAAAAGTGTATCCAGATGCACAAGGTGTGCATGTGTGATCGAATGTACTTTTTCCTAAAGGCTCTAGGGTGCTTTTGTCATTTGGCGCTAAGGTGCAATTGCTAGGCATACACCTTGACATTGAAGGTTGCAATCTCTTGGTTGATGCTCATTACTCTGTTCTAAATTTTATTGAATTTTGAGTTGCCACTTATGCAGATAGGATGGCCAGAGCTTAAAAAAATGACCCCCCCCCCCCAAAAAAAAAAAAAGAAATAAAGCTTTGGACGAGCTGACCACGTTTGGTGCTGTACTAGACTGAGACGAAGAGCTAATATCATGTTTCATTTACTATATGAAAATATGAAGGATATGACAGAAGTAGAAAAAAAAATAGTAAAGGCTATGTTCATTTATTTCTGCATACTTGTTATTAAGTTGATCTTGCATGGTTTTTTTATTATAGTACAAAATGTTTAATCACTGAATGCAATTTGGATTGAAGTAGACTTGAAAGTTGTTCATTGGAAGATTGATTAACTTTTCTACTTGAGAAGATTCCCCTTAGCTCAATTGCTAGCTTTACTAGACTTTAAGTCTTTAATAATGATAAATTTAAATTTAAATATGGAAATTCTTGTTAGAAAATGGTTAAGAAATTACCCTCCTCTACGCTGGGTTAAATAGAAGAGATTTTTGTAACTTTAGAAATCAACTATTATGAAATTAGCTTTCAGTCCAGTTTGCGCTGAATGCATGCTATTAGAATTTTCAACTCCAATTTTCTACCTTATGTGGTATTCTTTTTTTTCTGATCATATTGCATTCATCTATTTCTACCAGGTAGATGAAATGTTAAGACATGTATCTGTATCATCAGTTGCGCGCCTGTTAAGCAATCTTCGTAGCCATGGTTTGTTTATACTTTTCTGCTAAAATCCTTCTCCCTGGACTTGTTTGGTTTGAAATTTCTCAACTTTCCTAGACATGTGGTTTGTCTTTAGTTCTCTTGGAATAGTTTCAGTTCTGTCTGCAAAATTCTATGTTTTTAACAAATTCCTAAGGAAATATTCCTGGCTTTTAGTGGATACTTTTGAAATTGATGGGTGGTTTGAGTGATACCTGTAATGAGTCCTTTTGGGTGCTTTCTAAGTGGTATTTATTGATGTTTGCAGATCAGATTTCCAGTGTCTTTTGGTTATTACATTCAGACCTTCATGAGGCTAGGGTTACAGCTGTTCTGGAATATTTGTCATCTATGGTGGGAAGTTTAGAACCTTCGCATCTACTTGCAAATGGACAGAGAGGTGATTTGGAAAATTTCTCTTTGATCAAGCATAACTCCAAGAAAGGAAAGTTTCATGTTAGATTTAAGAAGAGAAATGGACGAGTCCGTGTGATGGTAATTCTCTCTCTCTCCCTCCCTCCCTCCTGGTTAAGATAGAAGCAGACTGACATGATAGTTTTTAAACCTATATGTAGTCAGAGGAAGTTCACATTGAGCAGTCAGGCATCAACTTCACATCTTTGCCATCTGAAGGAACAATTAATCAGGGTCTTGTGCAAAAGGTCATAGCTTAATCTCTCTATCTCTCTCGTTCTGCCTGTTCATCTTATTCTTTTTATCTTATAGTACACTATTACCTGCAAGAAATCTTTCTTTGCTCAAAAAATTAGTGTACACAAGATAAAGAAAAACTGATGTTGATTGGGGAAGAAAACAGCAGCAATTAAAAGAACTAGGGCTGAACAAACGAATTGGAAAGAAGATGGAACTTTAGCAAACTTAGGGTTATAGAAAATCTCTAGTTTTTCTATTAATTCAAAGAAAATATTAATAATAATAATTATGGCTGTAAAGCCTACAACTTATTTATATAGGATTTCTTTCTTGCAAATAAAGTTTTATTCCTAAACCTAGCTTTAAACCCTAAAGATAACTGATAACCCTAGCCGTCTATAACGTATCTAATACTTAAAATAAATATCATGAAATAAACTGAAATAATAAAATATTATAATAAAAATAAAAGCTTCTGCGTAAAAAATACTGACCTATTTTATAAGTTCATGCTCTGGCAAAACTAGAATTCAGAGCACAATTTATCAAGTTTCAATTTTATATGTCCAGTGCAGTCTGGAGCTGTCATCTGAGGATGAATTGATGTTTCTTGTACAGGTCCTGTTCAGTCTGCAGTTGTCAGAGAAAGAGAGAATTGATAAGGCTAATGTTGTACTTCCTTTTGAACACCAAGGTAGAAAATATGGAGGGGTTATAATTGTGCTATTGAACTTTAGCTTTTGTTTGCCTTGTCTTAGGTTTCATTTTACATCATTTGATGGCTTCAATAGCATTGGAATCTCTCGTGCTCACTTTGCTTGCTTTAGGTACTGGTAAACCCATACATATTTATGATGGCCGGAGATCTCTGGTGGATAGCAAACATGAGAGACCAGTTGCTGCAGTGGAAAATGTGCAGAGAAATGAGAACTGTGGCAGTGGTGAGATTATTTATTACCGTGATTCAGATGATGAGATGCCTGATTCTGATGAGGACCCAGATGATGATTTGGATATCTGATTATGTTTGTCCAATTTGCTGATTTGGTTTATGCACTGCATTGCAAATTGATAATTTTTTCTCTTTCTTTAACTTTGAACGAGTTAAATCTCTCAAGCATTGCCATCTACATAAAGAAGTATTTTTCTTTTAAAGGTGTAAATCTTTTACTAGTTAAGGCAGAAGAATGGGGTAGAAAACTTCATTTTGACTGTGAAAAAAAACACTTTGCTTTTGCTCTTTCCTTTTAACTTGACACCCACTATACATTACTTATTATTGATCAAATAGAGTTGCTTTTTGCAAAACTTTTCTCGTCCATGTTTTAGTTCATAGAACTATCCTATATTGTAGACATTTCTTTTTCATTTTACAGTTTTAAATAAACTCTCAACTTGATTTACCTCTCAACTTGAGGATTTTGAAATAGTGAAAATAGATAGTATAGCCAAAATAATGGTAAGCTTCGTGCTCAGGAATAGACGACTCCAACTTGTGGATTGAAATAGGTTCAGTATGAGACAATATGAGTATATGACATGTTGGATGGTACCTTGGGGTGGAAAAGATGATGAGTTTGTTTTTTCCTAGTTTGAAGGAATTATTTTTCTGCTTTACTACATCATTATTGATATAAAACACTTCTGTTTTCTACCTCTGTTTCATAATTACAGTTGAATTGCCACTATAGTAACTTGTTTTGAACTGTCAACTGCTGCTGGTTACATTCCTTGGAAGTACATAGAGGCTCAGAAATTTGTTCCCAATATAATTACTCTGAGTCAGTAAAAGAGCAGGGAGCCAAAATGTCAATTTTCATGAGACCACCACGTTAGCACATGCCATTGCCAAGTAAGTATCATTGTCATCCACCTCAACAGAAAACCCTTGTAATCCATTTCTTCTGTTACCTAGTATTGCATTTGTTAAATCACATTATAGAATTGGTCATCCTGTCTTAAAAGACTAGAAACCTCCGGAGGGAGACAAATGACTCAGACTAACTTAGTTTCTTTTAAAGAAAAAAAATTATTTTGTATTTTCCCTTTTCTTTCCTTTCCCTTCTTTTCATATTGTGGTAGAACTTAGAAACTCAAATATTTTACAAAATTAGCTTCAAATAAATTTTTTTCTAAATTGTTAAAAAAGATTTTGTTGGAGTATTAATTAGAGTATAGAGAACTAATATGAACTAATTGGAACTACACTGTAATATTGCAGTTCTACTATGTCAATCACCACAAGCTAACTAGTCATTCGTTCTGTCTCTAAATGGAGGAGCTTGAAAAATTTTGCAATTTAGAATGAAAGGATTGTTGTCTCGAGGCTTGCAATGTTCACCTCATCCTAGGTTTTCCTTTGGCACACTTGAGGTTGAATTCAATAATATTAGGAGGAAGAATTTGACTGTTATCCTAAAAATCGTCTCATAGACTTTTCTATCTATGTGGAGTTTGGAAATGTTGTAAGGTGGGTGGGAATTCTTGCCATGGGTTGTCTGTCATCCACAATGGAGGCCAAGTTTGAGGACGGACTTTATAGTTAAGTTCGCATATTCTCTTTTACAGTTCACCATATTCTTATTGGGGGGGGGGGGTCAAACATTGAATTACAGATGGAATATCCTTGAGAACTATAGGTGCCTTTAATAAGGAAAGTATCGGACTGTGTCTATAGCTAGCACACATGAAAAACAAATGGGGTTTTGGTCTTTCAGCAAAGATCACTCACGAGCTAAAACTTTCTTGTCCTTTGGAAATAGAGAAGTTGGCAAAAGTTTTCAACACTCCTTTGTGAGCTTCTCATGAGGAAATAGAAAGGATCGCAGTAGACAACATTAGCAACCATGGTTCAGAATCAGGTTGGACCGGCTGGTTGAATCGAAAATTGGTGATTTAATAGGTTTAACCAGTACCATAAAACCAGATAAGGATTGAACCGGGTAAAAAGTCTGCTAAAAAATTGTTTGATTTGAGTTAAAATTAGTTTAAATATTTAATTTTATTATAAATTATAAAATGGATGTTTATGTTTCTATATTTATGTTCATTAGTTTTTTTTTTTTTTTCCTTTTGTAATTGTTGCTAATGTCTTCCAGGAGAAACGGTGCTCCACCCTCACACTAGGAAAGAAGATTTCATTCTTTGCAAACCATGTGATAGAAGTAGAGAACCGAGGAAGATATCATCTTAACATAAGTTTAGGGTTGATTAAAATTTTCTAAAATTTTTGGGTGCTTAATGAGAGTTTTTAAAAATTTTGAGTGGCCAATGCCTCTAGCGACTTCTTCAGCTTGGTAAAATAATGCCTAAAATTCAAATCCAATTGTCTTTAAAAAGTCGAGAGGCCGAAGCCTCTAGCCTCTTCAAGTTAAAATTAAAAATTGTCTGTATATCTATCGCAACTTTGGTACCATTTGCTAATACCAAATTATGGGGTGCAGTACGGTCAAGAGAATGAGGGCACATAGTATCTTTCTTGACACATAAAAGAGAAGGCGAGATGCTTATGTACTTGACATGCGGCAACCAAAACGACAATGGCTATATCACGCCGCGTCACGTTGCAATAACACCTGCGATCATACGAAAAGGGGAAGCAACATTTATTCTCTTGGATTTGCGAAAGCAAAGATTGAAGACGATTGCTTCGAAGAAATTGATGACCAAATGGTACAAGGTACCATTCATTGTCAAGATGAAGAGCTCATGGGTAAGCGACTAACACTAAGGTTTATATGTCAAGCTCTTCAAAAACAGTCAATAAAAACTAGGCTTGGTAATTATGATACATTTAATGAACACGGAAATTATGTGTAATACGAGAGAAGTTAAACATGTTTAATGTACTTATTATATTTGTGTTTGGAATGTTGACATATGATTTATGTTGTATTTGTATTTACACAATCAATTAGAGGCATCTTTAAATCTTTCGTCGCGAAAGGCAAAGCATTTTGCACATTACAAAATTCAGATATAAATTAAGCATAATTTTGGGTCTTTAAGGGAGGCTGAATATTGGGTTGTCCTGAGTCATTTCAAGAACACTATTTGCTTACGGCCTAGTTACGAATTTCATTTCCTCATGGTAGTTTATGAAAATTTAGTAAAAATTCTGGTTAATTGAATCACTGTCTTGAAATATAGCAGTTCAATTAAGGAATTAAAAAAAAGAAAAGCAACAAATCAACAATTTATATTATTACAAGTTTATGTACTTATCAACAATTTGACTAATTTTTCAGTTTTCATAAAGTTTGAGGATTAATTTTTTTTTTTTCAAATTAAAGTAGATAGACTAATCTATCGATTTCCATAAAGCAAATAAATAAAGTTAATAACTAGAATGTGACACCCGAAAATTTTGAATATAATAAGTGCTATTGCTTTGAGATTGGATACAGTAGAATCCTAATAAAGTTCGAAGATAAATTATAAAGTGAGAATTTTTATGGAAATATTTTATGGGACAGGAAATAATTGTGGAAGGATGTGAAAATGAGATTTAGATAAAAAGGACTAAAAGTGCAAATCGCCAAAAAATACATGAGTTAGCTAAATAGTATTCATCAGATATAAGTGTGATTTGGAGAGTGTGCGTGCTTGAAGAAACTCAGTTCTGAACTAAATTGAATGAAAGAGAAAAATACAGGGATTAAATTGTAATTTTTCATTTTCACTTAAAAGGGGCATAAAGGTAATTTTTCCACTATTGGACTTATATTAGTGTGTAACTATGATTTATGAACTTTAAATGTGACGAGTGTCTAGCAATGGTGATCAAGGTTAGTAAAATGATAATTTTGCCATATAAAACATTTTGATCATTTTACATGATATTATAAATGGTTTAGAATATTAATATGATATTAAATTTATTAATATGATCATTTTGATCATTTTTTCATAAGGGATTCCAGTAGAAAAGAGGATATTATTCATCTTAGCGGTTTCGGTTCGAACACATGTGTGTGCTTTGTCAAAGGGTTAAGAAAATAATATGAAAAACAAACCAAATTAGAAAATGCGAAGATTTTTTTTTAAAGATAAATTCATTAATTCATCCAATGAAAGAAATTATACAATTTAGGGAAAAAAATAACAAACACTCATTGTAGATGGTGAATCTTTAGCCTTAGCATCTATAGAACCTCATAACACATTGATAATTGGCTTTGTCACAACTCGAGCACGACATATCTAGAGTGCAAGCACTTAATACCATAACAAAATCAGCTCCAGATGGTCCAAAGCGATGAGCAAAAATTGACAAAAGAATCAAGCATTAATCAAACATGAGAGGACGACAACAAAATCATCCCTAAAATCACTTGTAAAACTAAGATTACATACATAAGCAAGACTAAAAAACGTACTATAAGAGCAAATAAAAATTTCCAAAATTGAAGACCTAATAAACAATGAAAAAAACAAAAAAAAACCCATATAAAACTTAAGACAACACGAGTCCAAATTGACTCGTGAAATTATTTATTATTCCAAAATACTCTCAAACATATAAAAAAGTTAACGAAAAGCCACCCACTTTCTATCGTCATATGTGCATCACAATTTGTGAAGATAATAAATATACTCACAAAACAGATCTGTAAACTGAAAAGAAAGAAAAAATGTATAATGAATGAGAAGAAAAAAGAAAAAAAGAGTTGATGAGAAGAGAAAAAATGTATAATAAAAACTTGCTGAAAAAACGAAGACTTAAAATGCAAATATTTTTTGGAAGGGCATTTTTAACCTTTTGCAAGAGAGTGGCCAAAATTTGGCTGTCACAAAAAGGCCCCAATTTAGGCGATTATATATATATTGTTATTCAAAGAAATATGTATACATATATGTTGCATAAAAAATATATATATGTTTTACACTCGATATTAGCCAGAAGGCCGAGAAAGGGTATTCAAATTTTTAATACATTATTATTTGACGAGGAAGATGGTCTACCGGCAAATAGAATGACGATCTATGGCGTCAAGTCCTCTCCTTACAAAAATTTCGCACCCTTTTTCATCTCTTTATCCTACTAAGATCACACCGTTTTACTCGGCAACCGTACAGTCATTTAAGTTTCCCTCCACCCCATTCAATTTTGTCAAACACTTGTCTTCAAATGATAATCCCACCATCTTTCACAACTTCAATTTCGATTCCTTTTTTGCCAATTTAATCGACAATTCATACCACAAAATAAACTTAACACAAGTTCATGCCAAGTTAGTCCTCCTTGGTATACAACAAAACGGGTTTTTAGTCACGAAATTAGTAAACGCAGCTGTAAACCTTTGGGAAATCAGCTATGCACGTAAAGTGTTCGATCAATTTCCCGACCCTGATGTGTTTTTATGGAATGCTATCATTAGAGGTTACTCTAAGTATAATTTATTTGCTAGTGCTGTTGAAATGTACTCCAGAATGCAAGTTTTATGGGTTAGTCCTGATGGTTATACACTCCCTCATGTTCTTAAAGCTTGTGGTGGAAGACCAAGTTTCAGATTGGGGCAACAAGTTCATGGGCAAATATTTAGGCTTGGGTTTGAAAAGGATGTATTTGTGCAAAATGGAGTTGTTGCATTTTACGCAAAATGTGGAAAAATTGCAAGTGCCAATGTTGTTTTTGATAGGTTAGAGATCAGGAATGTCGTTTCCTGGACTTCAATGATTTCGGGGTATGCTCAGAATGGACAGCCTATAGAGGCTTTGAGAGTTTTTGATGAAATGCGGGCAACGGGTGTAATGCCAGATTGGATTGCTCTTGTTAGCGTTATTAGGGCGCATTCTGATGTAGAGGATTTGGAACATGGGAAATCGATTCATAGTTGTGTGATTAAGATGGGTCTTGAATTGGAGCCTGACTTGCTCATTGCATTGACTGCTATGTATGCAAAATGTGGGCAAGTAATGGTTGCAAGATCCTTTTTTAATCTAGTGAAGATTCCTAATTTAATTTTGTGGAATGCCATGATCTCTGGTTATGCAAAAAATGGTTACGCTGAGGAAGCTGTCAAACTTTTTCGTGATATGATTTCCCATAATATCAAAACTGATTCAATAACAGCCAGGTCTGCTGTTTTAGCTTGTGCACAAGTTGGTTCTTTTGATTTAGCTAGATGGATGGACAATTATATCAGTAAAAGTGAGCACAAAGATGATGTTTTTGTCAACTCAGCTCTCATTGATATGTTTGCAAAATGTGGAAATGTTGATATGGCCCGTATGGTCTTCAATAGAACACTTGATAAAGATGTTGTTGTGTGGAGCTCCATGATTGTGGGATACGGATTGCATGGTAGGGGGCTAGAAGCCTTAGACCTTTATCAGTTGATGAAGCAATCTGGTGTCTGCCCTAATGCTGTTACTTTTCTTGGACTTCTCACAGCTTGCAATCATTCAGGTCTTGTGGAGGATGGATGGCAACTTTTCCACTGCATGAAAGACTATGGAATCGAGCCGCGTCACCAGCATTATGCATGTCTGGTTGATCTTCTCGGACGTTCTGGTTATCTAGATCAAGCTTATGATTTTATTATGAACATGCCAATAGAACCAGGTGTATCGGTATGGGGAGCTCTTCTAAGTGCTTGCAAGATTCATCGCCATGTCACACTCGGAGAATATGCTGCAGAACGGCTTTTCTCACTAGAATCTTATAATACAGGGCATTATGTGCAGCTCTCCAATCTCTACGCATCTGCCAGAATGTGGGATTGTGTTGCCAAGATACGAGTTTTGATGAGGGAGAAGGGACTGAGCAAGGACCTTGGATATAGCTTAATTGAGATCAATGGGAAACTTGAAGCATTCCGTGTAGGAGACAAGTCGCACCCGCGATCAAAGGATATTTTTGAGGAACTTGAGTCACTGGAAAGGAGGCTGAAGCAAGCTGGATTTGTTCCAGATAGGAATTCTTCCTTGCATGATTTGAATGAGGAAGAGATGGAGGAAACCCTATGCAATCACAGTGAGAGGCTAGCAATTGCCTTTGGGCTAATAAGTACTGCACAAGGAACTACACTTAGGATTACAAAGAATCTGCGGGCATGTATTAATTGTCATTCAGCCACCAAGCTTATCTCAAAGCTTGTTAACAGAGAAATAATTGTGAGGGATGCAAACCGTTTTCATCATTTTAAGGATGGAGTTTGTTCTTGTGGAGATTATTGGTAGAATCCCAAGCTGTTCACTGTTAGCAACACCATTCTGGTCTCTCTCTTCGCCAGGTATTTCTAGATTGGTGCGATTTGAGTTGAATTAGGTCCCCCGGGGGTGGGGGTGGGGGTGTTACCAATTCCTGTCATAATTTTTTTACTCCAAACATTCAACCAAAGCTTAGAGATATACCGAAGAAGCATCACCAACACTTTGAATATGGAAAGTAAAAGGATGAAAATGATTAATTTAAGATCAATGTTTGTAGCTCTCTTGTTTACTTTTATTTAGGTTTGACTCTTTTCGCTTGTAATTCTTTTTCATATATGAAAGTTTTTTATTGGCGAAAAAAATATAGGCTTATTTATATGTATAAAAATCCTTGAGAGAAATTTAAAAAAAAAAAAAATCAATTAAGCCACTTGATTTATTTCACACTCAATTTAGCTCTTTTTTGTTAGCTAAAAATCAATTAAGTCCATTTGTTAATGATTTTTGTAACACCTTAAAATTTTTTATTAGACATGTGACACTATTATGGTAACGAACATTGTAAAATTACAAGAAAATTTAAAAAAATTGTCAAATGAATGGATTATTATGAAAATAAAGTGATTTTAGATATAAAAATTTATAAAAATAATTTTAGAAGTGAAAATGTGATGAAAGGACCAAATCAAAATTTCAAAAAGTTCGAGGACTAAAAGTGCAAATTGACCAAAATATGAAAGTGAGTTAGTATTAATTACTAGGCATAAGGATAAGTTAAAATATACATTGGTACGATGAGAATGATATTTGGGACCAAATTGGAAAGATTTGATAGTACAATGATTAAATTGTAAAATTTTCATTTTTATCGAGAAATGAGTAAAAGTGTAGTTTTCATAATTTATGCATTTATATTAAGAGATATTTTGAAGGGTGAGTATTTAATACACTGGCAATGTATTTTTTTTGTAACACCCCATAACCGACCCAATCGTTACATTCAAGCTATAATGTGTCACATTAATTGTCGAAGTAACTATAATCAAATTACATTCAATTTAAACCATTAAACATTCAATTATAAGTAAAACAAGTATATAAAACGATGCTTCTTCATTTTTGGGTCTTACGTGAGCTTACGAAAGTTCTATTGTTAACTCGAGTTTAAATTAATAGTAAACTGTAATGTTTTCAAAATTTAGAATTGACGTCGCAACTTTTGAGATTCTTCGTTGCTCATGACGTAACATATCAACTTGATCTCATCGCGACAACAAACGCCCAACATCGCGATGTAATCGCCTGATTTGAAAATGGCCAAATTTACACCAACCTGCATTACCTAAAATTTCAATTCCATCAATACCAATTCTCATGTCAACCAAATTGCCATTTCAAACATACATTTCTAACATGATTTATCATTCATATGATCATTTGTAATCCATAATTATTCAATTTCACAATTGACAACTATGCAACTTCAATGAACATATACTATTGAGTATGAATTCAAGTATTTCAACCTCTCATATTAAGAACTAATTGCAAAATTCATTTATACAATTCAATCATTAATCATTTTTAACTCATCAATCTAAGTACTAATATAACTTGGTATTTAGCAAAATCGACTCAACTTAGTTATATGCCATATTTAAAACGAAATGAAATTATACAAACTTTGCTGAGTCAAGAATCATTTCCTGGATGTTGAATCTACTACTCGCACTCTCAGGAATCAATTATACCTGCACACGAATAAAACAAACCGTACACTGAACGAAGAAATTGATACATGGGCTAGCTAAATCAAATTCTCACGATTCAATTTCCATAAAAATAAAAAAAGAATAACTAGAAATTTCCTTGAATTAAATGGCTGACTAGCTTAAAACCGAAAAATGGCGTCCCCCCCTTTTGTTTCTTTGCTTTGGCAGGTTGGAGAAGATGAAATCGCATCTCTCCTTCCACTAATTTCATATATATATATATAAAGATTAAGTGTTAATTTTAATTATATTTTAGTTAATTAGTCTATAATTAACATACATCATTACTGTCCACTAACATATATTTAAAATGGTTTATTAACCATTTTAGTCCTCTGAATAATTGTTATCTAAGTCTCCAAGCCATTTCCTATTTAAAAATTTATTACAATTAGATTTTATAATTTCATCCCTGAGCCTTAATTAACCATAATTTCGGCTAAATTGTCTAACCAATTTTCAATTAATCTATACATTAACTCCGTAAATATCCCTATTTAATATTTACGGACTCGATTTATGAAAACGAGGTCTTGAAACCGTAATTTTCGATACCATTGAAAATCAAGTCATTACATTTTTTGTTCCACAAGCAATCTTAAAAGATTGACACATGTCTTTTTTTCTAAATATTTATTTTTTAATATTTTACTTATACCTTTATGAACACTTGTCAAACCCCTAATCTTGCTTGTAAAATCTAAAAATTTTGCTTGTAAAATCTAAAAATTCCATTCACACTGTACCAAATGTTTTTCCTATATTGGATTATAATTTTTGAAGTAAGTACTTATTTTTGTGAATAAATTGTACAAAGAGACAAAAGGGAAAAAATGATAATTTTTTCCATAAAAAGGTACTTTGGTATTTTCTCAAGATGAAAATAATATTTGGATGACGCAAGTGATATATGGACTTTATTTGGACCATTTGAGTCATATGTTAGAAAAGTGGGCAACAACTTTTAGAGTGTTGCTTGGGCTTTTTAGCCCATTTGAATGACATTTTAACATGGCAAAATGTTAATTTTATTTAATATTTAATAAATATATAAATATACTCTTATTAAATATTTGAGTAAAGTACATCAGATGTAATTAAACTATTAATAAATTTATATTTTAATCATTCAATTTTAAAAAATTATAAAATGCTCATTAAACTAATTGAAAATTTTATTTAAATCACTAAATTATTTAAAAACTTTTATTTAAATTATTGAGATGTTAAGTTCTTTTTTTAAAGTCTGATTAGTAAACTCCAAACGATTAGTACGATAAATAAAACATACCTTAAATTCAAGTTGATTTAACAATTAATATCAAAGATCAGAAAAAAAAATTGTTTAAATTTTGATTAACAGATTTATGACATTCAAAATTAATTTATGAAAAAAGACCGTCAAAAATAAAAGATAAAAAATCTGAACTGTCAAAGAGAAAAAAAAGAAGCAAAAATCAACAATGATTTTAACAATTTAATGATTTAAATGAAAATTTTCGAATAGTTTAATAATCATTTTATTACTTTTTAAAATTAAATGATCAAAACATAAACTTATTAATAGTTTAATAACTTTGAACATAATTTATTTAAAAATATTTATTTTATAATTATATAACTCTAATTTTCATATGATACTTTAAGAGCAAATATTATAAAATTAAAAAAAAAACCATGTCGATTTACAAAAGCCCAACCCTTTAATGTTAAGAGTCAAGCCTAATCCATTTTCTAAACTGATCTAATTTTTTTGCATTGCTGGGATGTAATATTTTTATCCAAAAGATCTTTAGATTTCGGCAAATTACAAGATTCTAAAACATTACATTTATCAATTGGTATGTACTTTTCTAGCTCAAAAGAACATGATGTATAATCTTCTTGCAAGGCAACGCCTTTGCAGTCTAGGCATTATATTGTAGTCTTCATTGAAATTCTAGCTTAATCATGTTTCAAACCTAAACTACTAAACCATTCTCACAAATATATATATATTTACAGATAGTAATTATTTTAATACCTTAGCCAGGGGCCTCAAACATCATGCTTCTTCAACCATAACCCATCTTTCAAAAGGATGTCTGACTCCAAAACATGCTTCATTCTGTCAAAGCTTAACTTCATTCTCATTTTCTGACATTTCTTACGTATGTAGGTATATATCTTTATCAAGCATTTTCTTTGCTATGAAGGTTTACCTCGAAAGTTAACCATGTATATGGCAACTACGGTGACAATGGCACCAACCAGTTGCAGGGGTGAGAAGGTCTCGCCAAAATACAAAAACCTGTGGTTTGGAAACTTAACGTCAGCAGCGAACCAAATTACAAACCATAAAGTTCTGTTTTATATAAGAAATATGTAAGTGATCAGCTCCCCGTTTTATCTAAAGATTGGATTACGATGCATCTATGGGTGGTTTACCTTTTCAGGACAGAAATATTAATCCTTAACAGTAGAATACTACATGGACCATTTATGAAGTGAACCATGTGCCCAGTGCAACATCTTACCCGAAAATTGAAGCGAACATAGGCGTCAAGAAGGTGAGAGAGCTGAGCTTCGTCAAGCTACCTGAAATCCATGGGTAAATTCAAATCAAATTTCATACAAGTTTAAATCCAAAAAACTAGGGACAACTTTCCCCCGACCAATAGAAAACACAAAGACAAAAGATAGAATGCATGTTTGAGTTTGAGAGAAACCTCACCTTTTGTTGCACTGTAGAAGAATACACCATAGCTTATGGCACTTCCAAAGATTGATGTATAAAAGAGTGCCAACAAATCACCGGCAGAAAGCTCCTGAAAACTCCCACTAAAAACAGGATCATGGTTGAGAATAGAAATTCCAAGAAGTGGAAGACCACCGATTATCATATGCTGCAATAAGATTACATGTATGTTAGTCTTCGATTTCCACCTTTCATAGAGGTTTTCCAGCTATCATCCACAAAAATTATTTCCTGGTCCAGTCATGCAATCAACAATCCAACATCAGCAACTAATTAAACTAGCAGCCATCGGACTGAAAAGTTCTCCTCCATTTGACACCACAAGTCACTTGTTCAAGAACCTAATGGTACCGGCAGCCAGATTTTGAGCAGATAACATCATGATTTGCATGTGTGGCATTGTCTGCCACATCATCAACCAATCAGCAACATTGTCAATAAGTTGGTATATTTGCCCTCTATTTGAGAGGGCAGGCTCTTCTTTTTCTAGGTTAGTTGAATAAACCTTAGCTGAAAAAAAGTGATATTTTGTAGTATCGACTAGAGGTGCTAATTAGACAGACTTGAGATACTTTAGGTTTCAGTCCACTTCAAGGTAGAATTTGCCTCAGGTTCAGACAATTTTTGGTCAGACCATTTTCTGAATTTGTTCGTTTAAGGTCTGACTTTTTCCGTTCAAATACAGATTTCAGTCTTTGGTTGGATAGTTTTTGAGTACAGCATATTCTGCCACCACTGATATCAATAGGCAAAAATGCAGGATGGTAAACAGTAGAGGATAATAAATATGAGGATGGGCATGCAAATAGATTAGTCATCCTCCTAGTGTAGGATGACTCAATCCTCAAGTACACAACCCTAAGGAAGAAGGATAAGGTTTTTGAAGGATATACTGATGTAGATGTGAATATGATAAAAGCCAGCATGACAAGCTGAGAGGTTGATGGAGTTATTTTAGTACAAACAAAACTAGAGATCCTAGATAATAACTCGCTTATTTGATTTCCTAGATGACTAATTATCTCCTGGGCCTCTCTCACTTCCTCATCTTATGACTAGTATGCTGCCAATAATCTAGTTGGAAAGAAAACAACTAATAAATAATACAAGTAAAAACCAAAGGCACAGTGAGGGATAATAGATACTTTTCTGTCTTTGAGAAGCATTAGCAAGAATCAGAGATAACCAACAAGCTTATGATAGAGAAAATTGGGAGGCCTACCCATCCGGTTGCCATGATAGGGTCAGAGTATTTGGAAACCCAGCGGACCATTACTGTTCCAACTGCCATGCTCTGAGCAGCAAGGAGCATCCACCACTCTCCGCTTCCCCATAGTGAAAAATTACTATCATCTAAAGCAAGTGCAGGTACCTGCCAAAATACAGCTCATTTCAAACTACAGCAAAATAAAAGCATAATATTATTTGCTTAACCCAAGTCTCAAACCACAAAATTATCCTTAGATCAAAACTAATTATAATGTACAGCAGTTAACAACAACTAAATCTTTCATAATACATCATATACATGAGAACTGCACCAAAATGCAACAATAGAGATAGTTGTTAAAAGAAATGAACTTGGATCTCACCCTTCTAAACAAATTGAACAAATCAGGTTTCACAAGGAATAATGAAAATTGTCGTTTGCTCTAAACAAAGTGTTACTTAGGGCAATAAGTAGACTTCCAAAAGTTCTAAAATTTCCTACAAAATTCTGCACATTTTATTTTGTATGAGGTGAATATGCAAGTCATTCTTTCCCGAAAGTTTCAGCATTCTAATCTCCACAATATGTAAAAATAGTGGGCACTCATGTCAACCCAGAATAACACCCTTTGAGGGGTAATAATCAAGACTATTTGATACCATTCATTCGCATAAACCCACTTCTGAAAGGCTGAGACAAACAAAGTAGCACAAGACACTCATTGAAGAATTGATAACTCTATGAAATAGAGTCATTTTACTCTAATTTCATGTAAAAAAGATAGCCAAGTCCTTGAACTCTACTATAGTTACTTCATTTTTGGTCAACTTTTTAGCTTTCAGTTAAGTAATCATTGCATGTTCTAAATCACATTTTAATTTGATCTCGATAAGGTTTTTGAAGGCAAATCCAATTAAAGAACTTTTGGAACGAATGGCACACAAATCAGATGAGAAAAATAACAAAAGTGTATTGGATAGAATACGCTGCAGTGCAGCACAACGAAGAGGGCATAGGCACCCCACCTGTTGCCAAGCAGCTCCAACCTTCTGAGTCAATGGTACCAGGGTACCCATGCACGAGGCCTAGTGCTATAGACGCCCTCGTGGGCTAGACAAGAAATCAAAGGCGTCAAAGATGGAAAGGAGATAAGTAACTTTTATTCTAGAAATATTCCTAACTAGAATAATTTATTTAGAAAATATTTTATTACAATCAAAAGTCTTTAATTTTAGTTTCTTATTCTACACGAAAAAGTCCCGACATAACCCTTAAGGGACGATTCTTAGTATTAAAATGAGAGAATTTTATTCCAATTATAGAAGTTTAAGGCTCTCTCGCAAACAAGTCTAAGCTTAGGAGCTATAAAGCACGGACACGCAATACAAGTACGATATGATATAGACATGACATAACAATTTTTTAAAAAATGAGGGTACAAGTACGGTAAGACTCGGTAATAAATTTTTTTTAATATCTTTTATGTTAAAATACTTCATTTAAATTATTATTTTTACTTATATGATTAATGTAATTAACTAATAATTTGGAACAAAGTGTAACCCAAAATACTATAATTTATATATTTATTTAAAGTATAACCCAAATATAACATGGTTCAACGTATAACATAATTACTTATTAAAACAAATAAAATAATCCAATGGTCCAAATTCAATCAACTAAAAAAATGCCCAAAAAACACTTGATGTAAAAAAAATACCCCTCTTTTAGTGAAACAGGTCGTTTAATATAACCCCCAAGAAACCTTAGCTACACTTTTTTCTCTACCGAAACCACCTAATTCTTTCAATCGTTACAACTTCTTCCCTTCTAATCTTCATCAATCGGCTGCCTCTTCTTCATTTGCTCGCCAATCGTCCGTGTCTACCCGTGCCTCCCCCCCCTCTCTCTACATGTTCCCACGTGTCCCATGCATATTCGAGCATATCCGTAACATGTTCACGTTGAACACCTGTATGACACCGATATGACGGCAAAATAGCCGTGTCGGTGCTTCATAAGTTAGGAACTCCCCTCTACAAGTTCCATATATACTTTATTAACCATAGGTTCTTCATGAGATAAGAATCACAACAAGGGTAAGATTTCGTCAATTGAAGCCGATATTCCCATGAATCGTCCAATGACTCAATTCATAACTCATAAACTTAATAACTTGGTATCAGAGCAAGACATTATAAGCAATTCCAATACTAAAAAGGAGTTAAGAGCTTTGTTACAAGAAGTTTGCAAAATTAATGAGCTTGCAAAGCTCTTTCTCCTAGAGGAGAGTAATGTGATCAATGCCTTTGTGGGTAAGGCAAGTAGACAAAGGCCATAAAGAGCGGAATAAGACGTAACCTTATTTTAATAATATTCCAAATTAGATTAATTTATTTAGCAATATTTTATTGCAATTATAAGTCTTTAATTTTAGTTCCTATTCAACAAGAACAAATCCCTATGCTCTATTTAAGGGGACAATTCTTAATAATAACATAAGATAGAATCACATTCCAATTATAGAGGTTTAAGGCTCTCTCTCCCTACAAGTCTAAGCTTAAGAGCTTCATTGGTTTAGTTCCAAGGTTAGTAGCTCTTTTTGATGAGTTTCAGATGTACTATTAATCAAAGGAATTGCAGCAAGGGTAAGGCTTCATCAATCAAAGCAAGTATTCTCATAAATCGTCCAATGACTTGATCCAAAACTCATGAACTTAAAACCAAGGAGTTCATGCAATTTTTATACCGAAAACTTTCCTATTTTCACCTAGTTTGGGAAGTACTCTTTGACCAGACTTTGGACCTTTTCTTTAGGACTTTTTAGGACATATTTTCGGACCATAAATCTATATTTAAACAAAGAGAACCTGTCAACAGTAACCTACAAGGTAAATCAGATGACAAGAACAAAGCATTGAGACTCATCTCCGTATGCAAGAAAATCATTTGATAAAGAATGTTGGTGACATTTTGACAATGCAGATCTACAATGAAGTATGAACCATTTCAACAGAACTTTTTGTGTTTCTTGAACCATTTAAACAGAATTTGACATATGAAGCATGAACCAAAATGAAATGTAGCAAATTTGATTACCCACCAAGAGCTTTGAATATGTTCAGTTATATTTTGTTATGTTCTTTAATATGTAAAACTGTGACTATTTCAATCTTTAAATGGGACTCATGTTTTCATCTCCATCAATCTCACAACATAAGGTATACAAATTTTATATTTTCTTAAGTACTTGGTTTGATTTTACTTTTTTTGTTGAACCTCTATGTTCTAAGATAAAAAAAAAGGTTAATATACTATTCGGTACCTAAGTAAGACTTCAGCGTTCAGTTTGGTAGTTAAGTTTGGCTTCAATGTCTAATTTAGCACTTGACTTTTTTCAATTTGAGACTTAAGTTTTTTTTTTAATCTCAATTAAGTACTTGAGTTTGTTTTCAATGTTCAATTTAGTAAATGAGCTTCTTTTTTGTCACAACTACTTACCTATTCATTGAGCCACAAGATGCCATTAGGTCTGGGTACTGAATTCAACATTGAAACCAAACTCAAGTACCAAATTGGGACAAAAGAACTCAAATACCTTGAACATTGAAGCCAAACTCAAGTAACAAATGGTATATTAACCAAAAAAGACTAAAATTGTTTTGATAGTACTTCCTTTTATTTTTAAGAATAATATGATGCAGTTGACAGATGTGGATAAAACTGAAAGATAGAAAATAACCTAAGTGTAATCAAGAAAGAATGGCAATATATTCAATTATTTAATCAAATCATAGAAAATAGTTTTAATTTTGAATAACCAACCATCTCAAATTGCCATAGAAAAATTGCTAATACCTAATATTTGATGTTTTGCACGAGCATGACAAGTATATGTAACAGGGTAACCAATTGGAATCAACCGAAACACACCAAGAGCAAGCCAAAATCATCGAATTCCCTTCAAGTGCTATTTTGTCTCTGACATTCTTTGGTTGATTTAAGTTTAATAGGGTCAGTACACATTGGGAAAGATATTTCTAACAAGAATATTAATAAATATAAGAAAAAGCATAGCTTGGAGAGTGATAATAAATATGGGGTTTATGGTTTACCTCCAGAAGAAGAAGGCCAACGACACCAAGGGCTAGTCCAGCAGCTCCAACTAAACCAATGGACTCGTTGAATAAAAAGGAAGCAAGAACAGCCACTGTCAATGGCTGAGAGTCAATTATCACCTGCATCAATCAAACATATTGTCACCGTTACTAACAAATTAGAATCAATGGGGAGAAAAGAAAAGAAAAAGAACATACACTGCCCAAACCTGCAGGTGTCCTCTGTAACCCTTGAGCAAGAAAACCCTGGAGATTCCCTCAACAAGTATTAATATACAGAATGGTACACTGGTTTCCCTGCTTTGGAAAAAATAATAAATTAAGGGAATGAACAGAAAAGACCTGGAAACAGGTGGCGTCGACAAGAGCGAAAAGCGCAATGGAAAGCCAAGCAGTGAGTCCAGAGGGAAAAAGCTTGCCCTTGGAGTTGGCAAACGCCACCAATAACAACCCCGCCGGAATCAAACGAAATGAAGCCACAAAGAAAGGCCCTGCCTTGGGCAAAACCTCCTTCATTGCGACCATTGCCGTGCCCCAGAAGAAGAATGGAGATACGAGCACCGCCCACTCCAACAAAATGTTGCTTTCCGCCTTTTCAACATCTTCTATTTCCAAATCTTGTTTTTCGTCTTGAGAGACGAGGCACTCCACGTCCAGGCCCGTCCCTACGCACTCCACAACTTCAGGATCTTTGGCTTTGCAATTTGTTCTGAAGCGAGTGGAGTTGGCGAAGAGGAGAGGGGACAGTTTCACAGAGCAGTTGTGAGATGCTGATGAGAAAAACAATGAAGAAGAAGAAGAACGATTATTGCTATTACTGTAAAAGGAGAAAATTGGAGGGGTTGAAGGAAAGGAGAAGCAGGTGCAGCCCCCCATTTTTTCTCTGTGCTAGCTTGCTGATAAGAGCGATGCCTTCACGCTTTAATATGCTGCTCACACGTCACGGTCACAATCTCTGCCAATTTTTTTACTATTATCAATAAATTACCAAATAAAAATATTATGTTTAGTTACCCACTGGTTGAGTGAAAAAAAGAGAGACGTGTGTAAGGTGTATCAACATTATAAAAAAAAATTAAAAAATATTATCATATAATTATATTAATAAAAAAAAATTAGGGTGGTAATTAAAACTGTCTCAAATATAAATTCAAATTGTGTAAGTTTATTCTCTTTACTTTTAATATTGTATAAACTTTTAATTACATTACTGCACCAATATTCAGAATAAATTTCGGTCTTTCAAAATTGTTGTCTTTTCTCTCACCTCACCATTAAGTGGCTAATAAAATCTTGATATGGTTCGATCTAATAATAATTTTAGCATAAAAAAATTCACATTTTTAGTTAATTATTAACACGTGGATGGCCTAAATTGTTGACATGTGCAAAACTAATTTTATTTTAAATTATCTTGATTAGTTAACAAAACTCTTTTTTTTTTTACAACGCATCTTAAATACTGTACAAATACTCTATGTTCATCTGTTTAGGCAATCATGCATTCTGATATGACACTCAATACATGAACTGTTTTTGCATTTTGACAATCAACACCGATACAAAAATGATGGGTATGTCTTTAACCATTGGAATGATACAGTTGTAGATAATTTTCGAATCAAGTTTGTAGTGGTCTTGTGTTATACGTGCAGAAGTGCATGTATGAGGCCCAACATATTTCTAGATCTCCCATTGTTGGGACCTCTAAATAAATGCAACTCATACCTGTTAATTGCACCCTTTTGTCGACCTCCAACACTCACTAACATATATTGTCGGTTTAGAGTTAGCGACTTTGTAGTCAACTGAAATCTTCATACTATATCGCTTGATGGCAATGATGCGGTCGTCCTTACTCGTGAATCTTGGCCCACGAATAACTCTTACAATTCGGGATCTATCAACATCAAGTGATCAGGTATTATATCTTGGAATTCGAGGGACTCGAAAGCATGCGCCACATTGGGATCAATGCTCGACATGTAGGCCCCAAGATCATTGTGTACGATGATGCCACGATTCGAGTTCTCGATCGAAAGGGAGTGAACAATTTCATCATCCGCACTTTCGTTATCGATATCATCCAAGACCTCATCTACATTGGAGTCATTAAAATCTTCACCCTCGTGATCAGAAAAACCATCATTATCGGATCTATCTTCACCATCTGCATCGGTCTCAATCACGATTGGATGTATTTGTAAACGAACATGGTGTGTATTTTCAGCCCATATCGATGTCACTCCACCACCATACTGGTTTGCACATCCAACGTTAAGATTGATCTCACAATCTTGCACAGACGATCTATTATCAATAGATGCTTTGGAACCTCCGTACATGGGTCTTTAACTCCATATTGTTAACTCAACGGAATCACATCTTCAACGGGCTCAACATCTGCTAACTCACCCAATAACTGAATTGGTTCAATGTTCATCCTCCTTGTTGGACAATACAATGTGACCGACATGATCGGTCAGTCACGATTTCAGCTAAATTTTCGGGGTTTTAATATTTTTTTTTAAATTAAACTTTTTTATTAACTACATAAAAAAATTTAATATAAAATTTACACCGATTGCGCCTGACACGTCAACGGTACCACTAAAAAAATATTTTTTTAAATCCGATATACATACAAAATATATATGTATTTTAACAAGAAATACATACCAATGCCATCTACTGCTCCAACGACTCCAAAAAAAATTAATTTTTTTTTTACAATTCAATCATTACTAAAATAAACGGTGGTAAGTGAGGGTGCGACACTATAAAACACTATTCAATTTACCTATTTCTGTAAATAATGTTCAGCCTATCATATTTGAGTAAAAAAATATTGTTGTATTATTTAGATAAAAAAGCCCATTGCATCTAACGAGTTTTACTTTAATATATTTTAATCTGGATACACTATTATTCACCAAAAAAAAATAAAAAATAGGTACACTATTAAGACATGAATAGAATAGCAGGAGATAAAAAAACCTAGTATTGTATACGTGAGTGCCGTGCGGAAAAAGAGGGAATTTGGAATCGCAAATTGGTAGCACTGAAGAAGAAGAGAAAGCTTCAAAGAAGAAACAATGGGACGGTGGTGGAGTAAGTGTGCGGTGGCGATAATGGCGTTGGCCCTCTTTTCTATCTCCGCCACAGCGAGGCCCTGCAAGACCTTCCTCGTCTCCTCCTATTCCATCTCTTTCCATAACTCTAATGACCCTTCCTCCGCTCTCTCCTCCCGATTTGTCACCGTCTTCACCGAGATCGGTCAATTGAACCCCTTACCCATGCCCGCCGATCCCAAGCCCTCCTACGCCTTCAGCTCCCTCCGTGATCGTAGCAGGGACATTCTCAGCGTCGTCGTCGCTCTCCTCTTCGGCGTCGGCTGCGGCTCTCTCACTGCCGCCGCCATCTACTTGGCCTGGATTATCTTCACGGCCCGTTGCGAGTATCATGAGGATGATGAGTCTGACGAAGAATTTAGCCCTAAAAAGATGGGGTATGTTAATATTCCTGCGAATCCTGCTGTTAACGTTAAGGAAGCCCTTTGATCAAATGCCATGGTTGTTATTAATTATTAAATAAGTTCTCGGATTGATTGTTCAGTACTTCGGTAAATCATGTCTATGTCTGTCTATGACTTTTCATTTTATTTAAAGTTTTTTTTTTTTTTTTTTTTTAAATATGTAATATGCAACCCAAGCACTTCTACTGTTATTGTATTACTCTGGACGCTATTTGCTGCTTGCTTTATTCTAATATGCTTTAATTTCCATTAGGTGCATTTTCTTTGTTTTTCTTAAAAGAAAAAATGAAGATGAACTGCCTTAGAAACTGAATCCTGTGGGATTATGTATGGAAGGGGAAAAAAAATTATGGTTTTACTGTCTTTTTATCATTCTATATGATGTCGATCTAAAAGCCTTCATACAACATTTTAAGCTTATTATTAGTTTCTTATTGACCTTACCTTTGATTGTGTAATGTTTGCATCTTTGTTCTATGGTTATGTGAACCTAGGATTGTTACTTCGTTGATGCTAATTTTATTATATTTCATGCAATTGCCTGCAAACGATTTGTCTCATCAATCGACTGTCATCTGCACTTCTGTTGCTCATGATTATGAATCTTCTTTATCATATATGCAGTGTCAGTATCCTCTGTTTAATGTTTCTTGCTTTCCATTTGAAAGATAAATTCAAAAGCACAGTACCTAGAAATTGTTTCTGCAAACCTTAAGTTCTGTTATCTAGACAATTGTAAAGTGATATTAAACATGGTAGTCTGTGTAAAACTTGGTTGTATTCGGCAATTGATTCAATTCCTCACCTCTCTAGGTTGAGTCCTTGCGAAGATTAGTTTCTGCTTGAGGAACATGACATTAAATATGGAGTATAAGAATGGTAGGACAGTATAAACTTCATGCTATGATACTTTTTTTATTTCATAATTGCAGTTACTTAAGGATGGTTTAGGTATGAGGCTTACTTAGCATTTAAGCTAAAATAACTTAGTCAGTTGAAAGCTGCGATGCTGAAGGAGATGTTAAGACTTAAGAAAGGTGACTAGTAAGTTCTGTATTTCACTATTGCACATTTTTGCCTTTCATGTTAGTTTAAACTTTCATGGCTTGATTTTCTTGACTTCATTCTCTTTCTTAGGTGATGTATTTGTTATGTATTTGCTTTTTCTGCTCTCATACTTTCAGATCTTGAGAAAAATGAGGGGTATGATGTTTTGATTATATTAGTTGTTGCAATGAGCATGCATTTGGAATGCAAGAATCAGAATTCCAGTCATAAGCGTTTTATATACATATATATATATATGTTTGATAATATTTCAAGGGGAAAAAGGGAATGAAGTATAATATGATATGAGGTTAGAATGGTATGATTTATGTAAGTTTGATAGATGGATAGTTTGAGTTTGGTAGGGTCTTTCTTTTAAAGGCATTTAGTAGTATCCTGTCTTTAAATTAATGGTCGATGCCTAGCTTTGCCTTTGCCTTGGCTTTGCCTGTAGAGATTTCTATGATTTGCTATTATGATTTTCGAGGTGGTGGTGTAGCTGTTGATATTTCTTATATTGGATTCCCAGGTGCACATTTTAGACTGCTCTATAACTGCAGTAGGTATAGTGACTGTGGATTATTTTTATTATTAGCATGGTCTCCCCCGCCATGCCTGGGGATTTTAAATCTTTTTTACAATTTTTATTTTAATTAATACTAAAATAATTTTAAAAAGCTAGAATTATTCATTCTTTTCTTTATTATGAAAATTATTTTTATTATTTAAAATTGGGAATATACTTTAAATTAATTGGTGAGTTAATGTCTAGATTAATCATTTAAATATAAAAAATAATTTTTTGATTTGATGTGAATACTCAATATTCTTAATCAATCTACGAGAGAAGGTCTGAAATTAACTATTTTAAGTAGATTATTTTTAAATAAAACATCAAAAGATTAAGTACAAATCATAAATCGATTTGCAAATTGCTGTACGGATTAACTTTTTTATATATAATTTTCAAAATAAAACTAATTATTTGAATTATTTTTCTGCTTAACTTTTTTTTAATTGGTTGGTTGTAAATCTTAAATCAATTTATGAGTTAACATGTGAACCAATTAATTTAAATATATCATTTAAAAATAAAAAAATTTGTTCGATATATTATCAATAGAATATTCAGAGTTTGTGAGTGAATTGTAATAGACACATGTTTAATTTAAGGTATAAAAAAAAATGTCAAGAATTAAAAGAGTAGGACATATCAATATTTGAACATACTAATATAATTAAACATTTCATTGGTAATATATCAAGTATTATCTACAAAAATAAAATGAATTAAAAAACTAATTTATAAAATATTTTTTTTTCTCAAAATTGAGCCACCATGATAAATTATTTAAATATTTTTAAATTTGATGTCTTAAAAAACAATATAATATAAGTTGACATACAACATAAAAAAAACATAATGCACAAAAACATATCAATACCATAAAAATACATACAAAATAAAGCTAGCTAGTAGACCCACCTACAAAAGAAGAAAAAATAGACACTTTGGTGTTATTTGTTTTTTAATGTATTTATAACTCGTTTATAATATATATAAACTTAATAATGTGAGACTTTGAGATGGTATATTTTTACTTGAAAACAAATAAAAATATTTTAAATTTGAGATGTAATAATTATTTGCTTATAGTCATTTTAGATGTATTTTTAGTAAGTTAAAATATTTTTTTTATATAAAATATCAGTTTCTAGGTTATTATTATTTTAAAAACATATAAATTTATAAAAATAATATATATATACAAAAGCCTATTACAGTGGAAATATACTAAAAACTTATGATACATAAATTAATAAAAAATAAAAAAAATATATAAGTATATAAAAGAACTAAAAATAATAAATTTATAAAAAAATATACAAATATATAAAATAACTAAAAAGCAAATGAACAGATAAATAATTGTTTAGATACATCTAAACCTTATATTTTTAATTTCAAAATAATAACTTGATATTTTATAAAAGAAAAGTTAAAAATATATAAATTCACTAATAAATACATCTAGAATGAATCTAGATAAATAGTTGTCAAACATATCCAAATTCATTCTTAATGTACCAAAATATATTTTTAATTTTTTTTTAAAATTTCTTATTTATATCTGTCACATGACATACTAAAATATTGCCACATGTCTCTACCGAATTGGTTATCAATATCACGTTAACACAAACTAACGGTGGTGCTTGTGAGGAGGTATAACTAGGTCCACAAAAAAATTCCAAGTACCAAGTACTTGACAAATTCAGGAGACAAGATAGAAGACTTAACATTGGCTCGCTCGCCCCCCCCCAAATACATATATTGAAAAGTCAAATAAGTAAAGCATTTATATAGAATAATTTATATAATATAATTATACATATATTTACATTGAAACGTAAAAGATTTCCCAGAAGAAAAAAAAAAGTAAAACAAGTAAATTGTAAGTTAGCGTCAAAATAGGAAAAATCAGAAATGCATATTTATTTTACTAATGCATTTCTGAGTCAGCCCTCTATAGCAGCAACCAGAAAAGATGCAGAAAGGAAGATTTTATAATGCAAATATCCTATCCTGGACTAACTTAAATGTACATTCTACAGTAAGTCCATTCTGCAATGATGCCAACTCTTTAACTCATGTCAAGCGTCTCTCTACCAAGGTGCATATACAAATGTTACAAAAGGAAAGAATGCACTGCACTAAATACTTCGCCTTTGTCAACCCCGTATATGAAGTCGTCCATCACGAAGAGAACCTGATAAACCACGCTGTCTCCCCCCCTACATTGTTCAATTAGAGGGTAAGCTACTTAGTGTATACATATATATATGTATATATCACCAAATCAAATCCAGGGATAAATTAAACAAGACAAAAACCTTTTCACTGTTAAACATGTCATCAGCAATGGCATCCAATTTTTTTCTCTTTTTCTCCTCCTTAACAGATTCGGCCAAGTCCACATTTCCAAATTCATAATCTCTAGGATCCAGAAAAGGAGACACAACCATGCACACAGATACGAAATAAGTTACACAAATATCCAATCCAAACAATTAAATATAATGTGGAATCCAAATAGAGCTCTGATCTAGGATCTTACTTGTAAGGATACTTTGAAAAAGGAACAAGATTGTTGAAGCTATTTCCTGACTGGATGCTTGCCTATATAGGCTCAAGAATACAAGACAAATAATAATAAAGATTCGACCAGTTAATAATATTCCAACCATATACAGGATGCAAGTAGAAGTCAACATGAACTCTAGTTCGCCAACTTATATGTACTTGGCAGGGAATTCCTAGCAGACAAATTACATGTGGCACAAATTGATGACTTGAGAAATCAGTAACAAAAAGGAAAAGATAAAAGAAGCATGATTTTCCAGAGTCAGATCCAAGTCCCAACTATAAAAAGAAGGCAGTGTTTCTATGTCTCAACAGAAAACCAAGGAGAATTAGCAACATAAAATCATGATGACATGATTAAAGAATAAAACCTAATGCATGCATGAAGATTGTTACCTTGCGAAAGCGCTTGTAATTTATAACTCCGTTGTCTTCTTTAAAGCTATTTTTGGAAGTTATATTCACATCTCTAACTATTAAAACTTGGCTATAAACAATATTAGAACTTCCATATTCAGACTCGTCAGCCTTGTCTCTTCTTGCTGTCAAACAACAATTATCATCTTTAGAGGTCACTTGGTCAGCCTTGTCTCTTCTTGCTGTCAAACAACAATTATCATCTTTAGAGGCCACTTGGTCATCCTTCAATCTAATAGCATCCTGACATGTAGACCCTTCCGCTTTGCTCACATAGCTAGGTGCTTCCATGGAAATTCCCTCTCTGCTTACATAATTCTGGGCCCCTTCTTTAACATTAACTGATGTAGCCATTTCAATTTCCTCATCGGTATCTGCTACTACAGTTTCGTCTGAGGAGCAAGAAGAAGAAACAGGTACTGCAAAGAGAAAACTCATTAGCCTAACCTTAATACTCATAAATTATAAGTAAATGCCACTTCCATGAAATATAAGAACAGAAATAAGAGGAATCAATTAAAAAATACAAGTTAAAAAATGATTCCTTTGAATCCAGTCAAAATTTTGGGAATGAAATCATCTATATGCATACAAATTGTAGTTAGTCATACTGCAAAACTAATATAATACAAACACTACAGAGAAAAACACAGCATCATAGGATATTTTAATATGTAGGCACCATTTACAAACTTTTACAGCTAAAGAGCCTTCACTTAAGAACCGGAAAAAAAGAGAAGAGTTTATCCTAAAGCAAACATCAAAAAGTCACGGTAACCCAAAATTTTATGCATGTTAATCCAAAATCCATATCTAAACTCTCCTTTCTGTCCTTCAAATAATAGTATCCTTACATGGATTTTAATAGTATTTACTTCTGTTAATATATATAATTTATCTTTATCAATGATTTGAAATTTTCCCATCCAAATATGTCATATTTTATTTTGCACCAAAACTAGAATGAAATTGTCAAATTTGCATTTAATTATTATAACTTTCTTTATGTTTATGCAGATTGTATGCCTTATTAACTCCGTTAGCTAAATAAATAACATGGAAAACAAGCAACATCCCTAAAAATGTAATGATGTTTTTGTTTTTAGTTTATTTTCTCTAAATTGCTTAAAACTTTGAATTAAGTTTTTTTTCAAAAGAACCTTCAGGGAAAAAAATCTTAAGAGAGAAATTGGGGAGAATGAAGGAGAGTAAGTGGAGAGAGAGAGAGAGAGAGAGAGAGAGAGAGAAGGAGCGCTGGCTGGTGCTAATTTGGCCAACCCAAGGCAGTAGATAAAAGGTCAGATCAATGTAATGTGCCTAGCATGAGGTACCCTCCCCCCTTCCACCCTATTCTCTCTCTCTCTCTCTCTCCCTCCCCTTTAATTTTCTATCCCTGATTTTGTTTCTTCTTCTTTTATTTTCTTCGTTTTCTTCAGTTTATTTTTTAAGTTCTCTTTCAATTTAAAAAATAGAACAATTTTACAGACAAAAAATAGACGTGCAATTATCTGGAGTATAACATGAATACATACCTGATGATGATATCAATATAGACTGATCCAATTTTCCAGATAAAAGAGCACGTATTAATGCCATTTCATCCACTCTATATGATAAACCGAGTTTATCTAAGTGATCAAACTTGTCTACTGATCTTCCAGGGATGACATATGTAAGACAAGTATTTTCTCCACACCCAAAGGCCTAGAAGAAAAATGTTCAATAGCAAGCCCACATGCAGATGACAAATTTGCAGGGTTATCACTTGAAGCTTAACCAATAAATCAACAGTAAAAACAGAAATAATATTTAATAGTCAAGTACTGGGTAACATTCTATTTGCAGAAGTAGATTAGCATCCATCAAATAAATTCAAGCACTGACCTCCCTATTATTAATGTCGCTTCCTCATAACATAGGAGACTTACTACTACACATGCTAGCATTCTTTCATTCATGTTAACCAACATTCTTGCAACATCACCTGAACGCTACAAGCACTTGTTTTCCCGTCCCAAAACTCCTTCCTATTCATTTTATTGTTTTTGGGTATGATACATTCTTAGAGAAAATAATCAACTGTAATTTAATTCTACATGAGAGGTTTGATGGTCAGAGCACTCTCATCAAAGAAAATATCCTACTAAACTACCTAAGCCATCCAACTTGTAGCTTACCTTTCAGGAAATTAACAAATAGGCAGCTGGTTAAGAGGCATAGGAGACAAAACTATGGTAGGAACAATTCATTCGTTCACATTCACGAGGTTTGCCATCTTATTGTTGTGTAGTGAAAACGGTTTGAGACCTTAAAAATAATACTTTTAGTAACCTGAGGCAAAATACAAAGACCATTCTTGCGATGTTCTCGATCCAATAAATAAGGGAACATAACATACTTCATGCAGAACAAGTAGGCGAAAGAGATAGAAAATAAGTTTAGATGATAATCACAAATAGGCAGAAGTAATTACAGAGGAAGTGAGGAAATCAAGGGAAAAATAGAGAAAGGAGAAAACCAAACAAGAATCATTAAGAGCGAGAGCATCTCAATAATTGAATCTCAAAATCTCAACTATTCATCATCTAAAACCTAATTAAAACTAAAATAAGAAGATACTTATAGCTAAACCCAAAACTTAATAAAATGCCAATACCAAATTTAACCCTAAAACTATTATAACCAAACCATTCTAAAATATCTCATCTATACTATGATTAAACCAATAAAATATAAATGAAATTCCTAGAAAAATTAATCTCACAACTAGCATGACTCCATTGTTCAACATTGTTACAGCAGATTCCTCCAAACATAAACAACTGCTAATTACATAGAGCCACTGTAGTTTCATTAACACTACATGCTATTTGTACAAATAACCATATTTTATAACTACTCCTGGTTGAAATGCAAATATTACCACTTCAAAAAGAACTTAAGAAGCCCTAAAACTTATTGAGACGCCCTGTTCAAATTCCCAAAAGATCTATAGTTCAAATGTTAAAATCTAAGTTACCTCCCAAACCTTTGTTGGAGGTCCTAGGGGAGTCATGGCTGGCATGTTTAAAAGAACAAAAAGGACAAAATTCTAGGTTAAAACTTCAGCCAAAGGTGACCGATGCTTAAGCTCTTTAATTCTAGGTGTTATCACAGTATTGATATTCTGTTTTAAAATACAACACAAATGAACAAACAACACTTGAATAATGTTTTCTATGAACTAGTACAACGAAAAAAAAAAATATCAAATACAGTAAAACAAGCCATAAAGAATACTTATGCCACAACAATGATTTTATGTAACTTCTTCAGAGATGAAATATTCTGCAATGCCAAGACAGTTGATAGTTTGTTGGAAAAGAAAACATGAAAAATGAAAGATACCTGACTACTTGAACAAATTTCTTCAACATAGTTAACCCTTGAGCCACTCACTTCCAGTAGAGACTGCAATCTATCCCCGAACTTGTACTACATCAGACAAAAGAACATTAAAATCTGTAGCATGCATTTCAATTCAATGTTCCTAGATACCAACTAGTCTTAGGAACATACATAAAAGCTTTTAGAAACTTTTCGTTCACTAATTATATTAATCCAAAGATTAAACAGTAAAAGCAAACTTAAGATAAAAAGGATATGCAGGTAACAGCATGCGTTTCAAATTTGGAAATCACTATGAAATGCAAAACATGGTCACTCCATAAAACTCTAGAGCTGACGGACCCAACTATATGCGTGAGCTTTTACAGAAAAATAAAACAATGATTTAGCTAAATCTTTAAGAGGCGTCCAATGACGACGAATGTTGTTGGAAAACTGTGAAAATACTTCAATGGAAGGATATAATTCACTGATTTTTTCCCTTGTAATGAGGTGTTAGATTTAGAGCATATCTTCGGAGAAATTAGTCGCAGATTATTAGAAGAAAAAGAAGATTTCTGGAGAGATTTTATTGATCATGTATTTAGTTTGTTTGTCGAATTAACCTAGGTGGTGTACTATAAATATTTACTAGTCTTTACCCATTGAATATACAAGCCTCTTTTTAGTTTACAACATTGTATCAAAGCTATAGGATTCTTTTTCTGAATTCTTAGTTTTGACCTTTATTGTCATATATTTTGTCAAGCTTCGTGGCCTTCATTGCCAATTGATCACCTTTGTTTTTTTTCCTCCACCAAAAAAAACTTGTTTAGTCAAGTCTTGAAAACTTTTGTTGCCCTTCGTTGACTAATTGACAACTAAAAATTAGTGTACATAGCTGATTTCTAGGAATTTAATTTCCTTTTTCTTCCCATTTTGTGTATATAAATACCTATGTATTTTTTCTTCGTGGATTGTCAAATGAAGAGTGAAAATTCTTCAAATCTCGTTGCCTCCTTTGATTTTAACATGGTATCAGAACTAATTTTCTAGATTTAAGAAGAATCTCTCAAAATTTTCAAAATCCCAAAACCTAGGATTAAAATATTTAGTACTTACCCTTTTAAGCCCACCATTTTTTCTCATCACTCCCACCAAAGGAATCGAAACCCATCGCCGATGAAACCCAGAATTTCGATGACTAACAAACCCACACGAGTCTTACATACCTCTGTTGGCTTATAAACTCTTCCTCACACGTTAGCGCATAACACCACTTTGCCAAAGTTCCTTCTTTCCGTCCTAGCCATCAAACTTGGTTCATATTATCGGTCCTCCTCTGTTCTTGAGGTCAATTGGAGTTGGTTACATATCCTAGTATTAAGCCACTATTGGGTAATACTATTTTGGAATTTTTTTTGGCTATTATCCTATTTTTCCCAAAAGGAATATCTTTTTTTTTTGTTTGTTTGTTCTTTTCCTTGCTCCTTTTTCTTTTAAATGGTGGATGATAAAAAAAATCATAGCAACTAGTTTCAACAATCCATCATTACAAATTAGTCCCGTAAGACTCAATGGGAATAACCATCTTGCATGGTTGAGGTCGTGTTTGTTATTCATCAAAGTTAGAGGATTACGGGGTTACATAATTGGTGATACAAGAAAACCAGCATCAAATAATCCCACTTCTAATCAATACGAATCGAAAAACTCTCTTGTTATAATGGCTCATTAATTCCATACAACCCCACATTTCCAACATATATGTTGCTTGACACTATAGCAAAAATATGGAATGCAACTACCCTCACTTACTCACATGTTGGGAATGACATTCAAATTTTTGAAATCCAAAATAAGGATCACAATACTAAGCAAGGTGAGATGACAATATCTCAGTATTTTTTCGAATAGGGTGGCTTATGGCAGACGCTAGATTGTTATCAAGATTTCCAAGCAGGGTGCACTAGAGATGTGGTAAAGTTTCAAAGCTGGTAGGAAAGGAGTGAGATTATGATTTCCTGGTCGGGTTAAACAATGAGTATGATCAGGGGCTAGGTCCTTAGAAAAATCCTATTTCCCTCTCTTGAGCAAGCATGCTCCTATGTCCAGCAAGAAGAAAGCACAAGGGGTGTTATGCTCTATATAGCACTGGTTGAGAAAGCAAGATGATCGCTAGTCAAGAGAAACACAAGGTTGGTAATTCTAAAAAAGATCACCTGCATTATGACTATTGTGGAAAACCACGACACTAAAGAAACTTGTTGGAAGATGCATGGTTCATGGCTGACCCACTAGTGGACGTGGGGGAAACAAGGTAAGTCAACAAGGCCTCAAGCAAATTTGTCAGAAACCGCAAATACTGCTAAGGAGACAACTTCCTGTTGAGAGCTTTTCTTCTGATGAAATTCAGCATCTTAGGTGTATTTTATCCCAAATTGACTCTACCTCTAGTGTAACATCCAACTTTGTGAAATTAGGTACTGCTTTTAGCTCCCACATTCCAATAAACCATATTTTGTTCTTACTAAAGGAATTGGAAATGAAGGAAGCTTGAGGCATACACTAATGTTAATTATGCCAGATCAATAATTGCTAAAGATTAGTGTCAAGATACTACACCTTCCTTGAAGGCAATCTTGTGACATGGAAAAGTTTTTTTTTTTTTAAAAATAAACACAGTGTAGGTCAATCAAGTGTAGAGGTTGAATTTCTGGTAATGGCTTAAGGCCTGTCCGAACTACTTTGGTTGAAGATCATTATTGAAGATTTCAGAATTAAGTGCAATGACCCAATGAGTTTATTGTGACAACAAATCTGCAATCAGCAAAACTCATAACCTAGTACAACATGACCAGACAAAGCATGTTGAAGTCCATAGATAGTTTATCGAAGAGAAATTATAGAGTGGATTGATATGTACACCTTATGTGTCCAGACATGGAAACTTGTTGATGTTCTGATCAAAAGGTCAAGTAACTCAGTTTTCCAGACTATTTTATCCAAGTAGCATACAAAGAATACCTATTCATCAGCTTGAAGAGAAGTCTACGAAAACTGCAAAAATAAATCTTCAAATGCAATGATTTAATTCACTAATCTGTTCCTTGTAATCAAGGATTTGATTTAGGGCAGATTTTAGGCGAAAGTAGCAGCAAAGTTTTAGGAGAAATGGCATATAATTTGGAGAGATTTTATTAATTATGTATTTAGGTTGTTTCCCTAATTAGCTAGGCCATTTACTATAAATCTGTACCATTCTTTTCTTGTTAAATATAGTTTCTTTTCAGTTTATGAAAAAAATCATAAGCAAGAATTTTGTATTATCACAATTTAGGTGCAAGCATACCAATTCAAAAGTGAAAAAAGAAAAATGATACAGGTGTCGTCATAATTAAACATATACTTTCTGTGGATTTGGTGGAATTTTTCTTTAATTGCTTATACGATGCCCATGTATGTCACATCCTCAATTTTTCTATAAGCTAATATAGCAACATGTCCAGCAAACCATATATAAAATGGATACCGAAAAAGTTAAATACTTTTCCACTTGTAAGCACCCAACATTAACATGTGCATGTGAGAATCAGCTAAAAAAAAACAAAACCACCAAAGCAAAAGATGATTATATAAATGGCATCAACTTTCTTCTTTCTGTCCCTCATTTATGATGGACTCGGGACACAAGAAAATAAAACCAACAGAGCAATTACGAATAAGAAAATATTACCACATGTGTAGATTCTAAGAGAAAGGTGTACCCTCCCAAACAGTTTTCACGCGTTTTTGGGTCTGAAACTTCAACAAATACTCCATCCACCATTATTGTTGGAACATGGCTGAGAGAAAAAACATAAATTAGTACCTTTACAGTGGAAAAACTTCATGTGTAAAAATAACCCAAAGATGCAACATTGAAATAATACTTACGAACAGCAATCAGGAAACTTAGTCTGGATACTTCTCTCAGCTACAAGCTAAAAAAAGTACAGCAGTAAGTACAATGAGATAAAAAGTAAACATCAACAGTTTGAATTGGATCAAAGAAAAAGTTGTATTAATTTGATCAACAAAAATATTCTTAAATGTGTAAAATAGCAAGGCAATTCCACAACAAATCTACTTGTACTAGATATGGTAGCAAATATTAGATTCCACATTATTTGATAATAATTGATTGAGAAAACTATTATCTTAATGCATCATCTTGGAAGGTTAAACACTTACCTTTACTTAATTCCTAGCTAACAAAGCCTTAAGCCTTTCTAATTTCTTTCAATTTTTGCATTTTCCAGCATATCTTGGTTATTCAAGTAACTGAAAACTTACCTCTTCATGTACCATCATTTTTTTAGAATCAATAAAAGGAAAAAAAAAAAGCAAGCCATTTGAGTTCAGAGGTCGTTTACTATTTTCCATTTCAGTACTTTAGCCCTACATTTCTGTTTCCACAAAGTGACCATTTTGAAGAACAAGTACAGACAATGAATGTCAGAGCCACTCAACAAAGATAATATGCTAATAATCTAATTCATAATGATATTTTTTTCCTATTAAACTAACAATTTTGCATTAAAAAAAAAAAGCAAGCCATTTGATTTCAGAGGTTGTTTACTATTTTCCATTTCAGTACTTTAGCCCTACATTTCTGTTTCCACAAAGTGACCATTTTGAAGAACAAGTACAGACAATGAATGTCAGAGCCACTCAACAAAGATAATTTGCTAATAATCTAATTTATAATGATATTTTTTTCCTATTAAACTAACAATTTTGCATAATTGAGTTTAATGTAAATTAGCATAGCAAATCTAATTTCTTTCACTTTTGCATTTTCAGCATATCTTAGTGATTCAAACAAATGAAAACTTACCTCTTCATGTACCACTTTTTTAAAAATTAATAAAAGGAAAAAAAAAGCCATTAAAAAAAAAGCATATCTCAGTATTTTAGCCTTAAATGTCTGCCTTTATAAAGTGGTAATTTTTGAAGAACAAGTATAGACAATGAATGTTGGTGGACTCAACAAAGATAATATGCTAATAATCTAATGTATTATGATAATTTTTTTCTATTACATTAAAAACTTTTCATAGTTAAGTTCATTGTAGATTAGTTCACTTTTTCTTTTCCTTGAACAGAAAATATAGAACTTTTTACAAGAAGTACTTAAATACCTTAAGCTTGTCTATTCAAGACACGAAAATATAATACAATTTACAAACATTGCTCAAATAAGTTGCTTCAATTCATAGATCTATATCTCCGTCTCCGTTTGTAATCCAAACATAAAAAAGGCAAGACAGAAAATGCTAGCCAAACATATTAAAAGTGTCCAGGAAGAGGTAGAGAAATCCTCACTAAACACTCTGATTATTTAACTTGTTAGATACGCTTCTATAACCAAAGGAGTATTGGGAAAATGCAGGATATAACACCTCAAGGAATTTAACCTTGCTAGTTGACTAGTAGCAAAATGTAAAATGATGATTTATACAACTATAAATAAAAGGAAGGCCCTATGGCCTTCCACAATGGACACCGGTCCATTTTTTTCCTTTCTTTTTTTGACATGAAAACATTATGGGTAAATTTCAATTCTAATCCCTCTACTTTTTAGATTATAAGAACGGTTAAAGTTCAATTTGATCCCTATATTTCGCTCAAATTTAAGATTTAATCTATATACTTTAATTTTGACATAATTTGATACCTCAATTTTTATAATGCCATTGGTTAGTCTAAATACTTTATTCTAATTAAAATGATGATGTGAATTTTTAAGAATTGTTAGCACCATTTAAATTCTTTATTAAATTCAAGTCCGTTACAATGTTATTTTTTTGTTAGGTGGATACCAAGTTTATTTTATTTTTTCAAAATGTCATACCAACACAAGAATTCTAATAGTGTTAACAAATAGACCTAAATTTTTAAATTCGAAAAGTAGAGAGACTAAATTCCTAAAATTAAAAGTACGGAGATTAAATTCCAAATATGCGAAAAGCACAAAAACTTTAAGCAAATTGTAACCTCTAAACTTTCACACTATAATTTAGTCAAGAAATAAATAATTAGTACGGTTTGGTACTAATTTAGTAAAAGGCCAGCATATAAATTCTTTCCTTGAGTTCTCTCTTTACTGAATATTAATTGGGTAGTCTTTTCTAATTATTTCTGGGACGTTTGGAAATAATCTCCTCTTTTACCAAATTGAGAGTATTTAGTCTTGCCTTCCATTGAAATACTGACTTTAGGAGCAAACTCTAGCTTCCATGAAACTTGAAGGATAATGTTACACAGTAAGGAACAAATACCTCATTCCTAAACCTTTGTGCTATCAAAAAACTAAACTCTCCAATTAGGTTTGGCATCTTGAATTCCAATAAAGATCTCAAACATTTATCATTAATTCAATAAACATCAGGTAGGAATAAGATCCCTAACATTTGGAGTGTGGAAATCTTATAGTCTGCTAATAGCGTCCCATAGACAAGATCAAGAAGAAAAATAAGCACAATTCTTGAATGTTTCAAACAAAGAGATTCATAAAATAAGTATGATATTTTGAAATTAAGCATTTTCATCCAATCAAAATTACATGCCTACATAATTATTAATTTTGGTTGAACAACTTAAAATCATCATTACAATTAAAGGAGATAAGATAGGGTATTTGACTATCTTTACCTCAAGCCAACTAGTACGTAAGAGCGGTTTCTTAGCCACAATTGCATCAAGTAGATCCCTTATCAGGGGCACGTGTTGATCAACAATCACATGTGTACAATCCTCACTGTAAGCATGAGTAAGACAAGCACCTTCATGACATAGAAATGATAGTCAGCCAAAAATATAAAAAGAACTTTTCTCTCATCAAAAAGCAAGCAGACCTTAATACAAAATCAATATTATATTTCTACATACTAATTGGCATTGGCATTATTGTCAGTGCAGGAGGATGTAGGTTCAAGCGCACTGGAGCGCCTTTATCCTCCTATTTATCAAAAAAGAAAAATCTACATACAAAAGGTAAAGAATTGAAGATTATGATTCTAAGATTTTCAACATTCTACCATATTTCCAAGTGAACAATTTTTTTTCAGCATCCTAGCAATGCAACAGCCATCCAAGTAAAGTCAGTCAGTACCCCCCCCCCTTATTTGGTCAAGCCAAAATTATTGACAATAAAATGTTAGATATTGAGTAGACTAAGCTGTTGAACTCTTAAGACTCAAATATTGAATTCTTTACAATGAAATCACATGAACAGAATCCTATTCTTTTGGCTAATTCTTCCTTTGAATACGTGTTTCTCCCCTATAACTTGCAAAATCCACAATTAATTTCAACCTCAAGGCACCTAATTTTGAGAGAAGTGGATCATAGTTTTTTCTAATTGTTCAATTTATCGCTCATGCTAAACAAGGAAATAATGACAACATTTCCTAACACCCAGATCTTAGAAGCATGATAAGCAAAATATTTGAGGGTAGAACAAAAGGACTCCAAGTTTTCAATCCATCAAATTTAATTATCAGTTTTGGTTTCCCTTTCTTAATTCTAGACGTAGAGGCAACATTAAAATTTTCTGAATGTGGATAAAATAATTTAAAAGGAAAAAAAAGAACAAAAGATAAGTTTTAAAGGTGAAATTATAGGACAAAAGCTTTATGAAGATTGAAGCCAAATTATGGATTTTAACTAACCAATGGATGAAACTTTGTCCTGAAGATGATGATTCATTTGGGAGGCCTCAGCACAACAGATATAGAGTACAAGCGGCACATAAGAGAATCTAAATAGATACAAAGGGCAGAGAATTTAGAGAATTGATACGAAATCACTGAATTCATTGAAATAAGGAAATTATTCAATTGGCAATACCGAAAGGTTGCATTTCCTGTTCCAAAAGAAAGGAGGTCCCCATCTTCTAAAGAGGTCTGTTTATTAGGAAAATGATGAACTTTCTTATTAGAAGTAAGATTCTTGTTAATGAATGTCCCGTACTTTGACAAATCTTTGATTCGAACTGGACATGATTGAGTCATTTCATCAACCATTATATGAGCATGGATTCTGGACACTCCCTTGTCTTTGTGAATGATGATATCACACCCTTCAACAAATCAAAACACTTACACAAAATGAGAGAGAGAGAGAGAGAGAGAATCCCAAAAGCAATTATCAACAATAATTAGCATTTAGCAATTTCCTCACAAAGAAACAAAAGAAAAAAAAAAGGCAAATTAGATCACCTTTTCGACCCACAGAATACGTTCCATTCTTGAAAATATAGTACTTGTCTTCTTCTTCTTCTTCTTGTTCAGCTGCACAAATGGATTAGGTTTCGGTTGTGAGAATAATCAAATACAAAAATGAAGCAATAATAACACTTCAATTAAGCTTTACTTGCCTAAGGAAGGATCGACGGGAAGCAAAGCCCAAACCATTCTTTACAAATTACTACCTACTGGATTCTATTAAACCAAAGTTAATTTGAAGTTTAAACCAAGTTTCCTCTGCAAACTCCAAACACAAAAAACTTTGCGATTAGTAGCTACGGTGTTTCTAACTTTGACCGATGAAGGAAAAACAAAATACATCATCGAGCTTAGAGCTGGACCCCGACTATTCCTGATCATGGCCGGGCTTTTTTAGGTTCGGTCGGTCCGATCGAAAAATGGGTTAAAATTCCAAGCTCAGCTCAAATTAAAATATTAAATTTGAGTCAAGTTTGAGCAATCCGTTCGTATTATTTTTTCTAATATTAATTTTTATATAAAATAAATTTAAAAAATATAATGCATCAAATACATCACATTATGTGGCGCCTTAAACTCGATTACGATAGATCGACTCAAATTCAGAACGTCACATTAATCATTTAAGTGACTCTCTGCACCAATCAACAAACACACCCCAAAATCACCCATCACATCAATCAAACACATGCTTAGTCAAGAAATTCTAAACATACAAGCCTAAAACATGTTTAGTCTATCGCAATACAACATAATAAAATTAAGGGTAAAATCATCATTTTACACAACATAGGCAAAATACTCATAATTCATGAAACTAATCCAAGAGTTGCCTTGGGCATTTTATTTTAAACCATATTTGATGGATTCAATTCAAAACGATGATTAAAACTCATTTAATTTCAAAACAAAATTTTTGGACTAAAATACTTAAGGAGATGAAATTCTTTCGTAAATTAGGTACATACCTGACATCTGATAGTATCCTAATCGTACTACCGTGTATCCTAAATTTAATAGTATCAATACCGATTACCTTACTGGATGAATCGTTTCCCATGTGCATAACTCCACCTTCAACTGAACTGTATGTGGAGAACCATTCTCTGTTGGGACACATATAGAAAGAGCATCCCTAATCTAGGATCCACTCAAACGTAAGCTCAGAGCTTTCGCTCGTTGACACTAACAAGAAATCATCACCACTTTCGTCGGCCAAATTAGCACCAACTACATCTTCCTCGTTACTCTCAGCAGCCTTTTTATTTCGCAGTTTGTAATAATCTGCTTTGACATGACCTAACTTCTTACAATAGCGACACCTTTTGTCTCGTTTCTTTGATGCTACCAAAACGAAAGCTTGCTTATCTACCTTGCTATCTTAACCAAATTTATTGTCGAGTTTATCTTTACTTAACAAATACCCCTTCACATCCTCGAACGAGAGTTTGTCTTTACCATAAATCAAGGTCTCCCTAAAAGACTTGTATGAAGGGGGTAAAGAGCACAATAATAACATAGCATGATCCTCATCGTCAATTTAAACTTCAACATTATTTAAATCATCCAAAAGAGTAATGAATTGTCTGATGTGATCTCTAAGAAGCTCACATTCGTTTATGCAAAACGTAAATAGACGTTATTTCAGCATTAAACGATTAGCCAGAGACTTAGTCGCATAAAGAGTTTCTAGCCTTTTCCACAAGGCGAATGATATCTTCTCCATCAATACCTCCTGCAATACCCTATTTGCGAGGCACAAATGGATTACAGACATGGCATTTTCATTAAGCTCTTCTCATTCTAACTGATCTAGATTATCAGGCTTTTTCTCAGTAACAACCTTTTTCAAGCCGGTTTGAACTAGAATTGTCATCATCCGAACTTGTCACAGATTGAAATTTGTGACATTATCGAACTTTTCAATGTCGAAACTTGTTGTTGCCATATCTGAACAGGCCGATCTACGAAAAATCGAACTAACCCTGATACTAATTTGTTAAAATTGAACGTTGACAATGAAGAAATACTGCAAAGAAAACAAAAAGGAAGAACACACAGATTTTATGTGGAAATTCTTTCGGGAAAAAACCACGGGCAAAGGAGAAGAAAATTCACTAATGTCGAAAATTGAATGAATGCAAGAGGAGATGACTACGTCTATTTATAGGTTGAAAAATCATATTCTAATCAATAACTGATAGAAGTAACACAGTAAGGTTGAAACACCTTATTCTAATCAAAATAAAATAGATGACTTATTATAATTAAAATAAAATAAAAGAAGTCTAGTTCTATTTGGGCTTTACTTTTATTTTATTTTAACAAGAATTCTAGTCACCCAAGTCTAACAAAAATCATTTTATGAAATTGAAGATAACATTTTGTAATTCATAGTATAAAACCTTTTTCTTGTAAATTTCAAAACATTTCATGGTATATAAGGCCTCCAAATTAGTTGTATAAAAATCAAGACTTATTTGTAAGGGTGTCAAAATATGCGTAATTCACTCAGCAACCACGTCGAGATGAAGCAAAAAACCATATCACGGTCTTGTATGGGAAGGATTGCTTGTCTCGACAACACGATAAACAACATCGTGATAAGAGGTCCTCGTTGCAACGACGTTGAGGCTCATCAAGACAACCAAGTGCAATTTATTGCAGAAAAATTACAACATTATCATAGGACACTTTGACATTAAAATACACATACCCTTTTATGATTTCATGCCAAAATACCTATTCTAACTTGTCATATGGCATACATAGATCATATAATTCATGCTCAATCACACAAGATCAAGCATTAACATGCTTTGGCATCCAATTCGATCCTCTATACTAACATGCTTTTCTAAAGTCCTAATTCAATTATTCAACATGCCAAATATGCATATAAGGTAATTTAAAGTGCATTATAGGTACATACCTTGCCATTTGGTCACTTTGCATCTATCCAAGCATTCAACAAGTCATTTAAGCATTTCTAACCACAATTATCTAAGGCACATGCATGCTAATCATCATATAGTCTAGCCATACATCTAGCATCATTCATGCATCATCCGAACAATTAAAGACATCCACAAGCCAGTTATAAAAGTCCTTAAACAATCCATGGAAAGTCCATTTGCAAACCAAATTAGTAACTAAAGTCTAATCCCTCAAATGAATCCACATTACCATTACTTATTGCCTACTAAAACCATATCACATACACAATTGTGTTTCTTTGCCTAGGGATCACAAGCTTGCTTACTTCACTCCACTCAAGCTCTCTACAAAAATAAACACAAGAGAGTGTGAAATTAAATAAGCTTAGTGAGTGCTCAAGTTGCTACAATAAACCACAAAACAAAAGTTAAATGCAAGAATATTAAGCACATAAACAGTTATCATCATCACGCATTCATTCATGTTGATACATTGGCATCTTGTGACTATGAAATAGGTACGAAAATACAGCACATCGAATACACGAATCTCCATCACACCAATGGCTCATAGAGTTTAACATGTCCCAAGTAAGTGTAACATTATGCTAACACTCTCTAACACACCATCATATCCCAATGAATAGAGCCGTTCTTTACATTCCCTTATCCCTCCAACATGCCCCAATATCAAAACACATATATGAGTACTCAAATCCTATGTCATGCCAACTATATCTGTAACAACTCGATTTTCAGTGGTGTCAAAAGTAGTGGTTTCGAGACCACAACTTCGATGTGTCAGGTTGTAAATTTATTTATTTTAATATTTATGGTGTTATATGCATCGTATTAAATTTTGGTTTAGAAATTTTATCGTTTAGATGGTTAATTAAATAAAAAGAACTAAATTGAAAAAAAAAATGTGAAAGTTGAGTTCCATTAGCTTGAGGCGCAAGATGTCAAATAAAAGCAAAGGAAAGGCACTTGGTAGGTAAATATACCATAAATAATAGGGTGGACGGTTATGGACATTAGAATAGCTAAGTTTAGTTAAAATTAAACAAGGGTAATTTGGTAAATAAAATGATAATAAAGAAAACATGATGAAATTTCATCATCTTATTCATTTTAACAAAAGAAAAGAAGAAAAACCCTAGAAAACCATAAGCAAGGTTCGACCAAGCTCAAGGTCTAGATTGGTGAGCAAAACTTCGTCCGTTTTTAGTAATTTCTATGTTTTTGAGTCCGTATTAGCTTAATCTAGCTAACCCAGGGATTAGTTTGTGATTCTGTCAAAATTTAAATGTTTTTTCATTGATGAATGAGCTTATTTTTGCTATTTTATGGAAGTTTTAGAAGCTTGGATATGAGATTAGTTGGTTTTGTAAAGTGATTTTTTATGAAATTAGAGTTTAAGGACTAAAATGTGAAAACAATGAAATTACTTGTATTGTTATGAAAATGATTGTTGTTGGGGTTGGATGAGCACCTTAGAGAATTCGGCTAAGATTGATTGTGTAAGAGAAGGGTTATTTTGCATGTTTTGTGTTAAAAGGACTAGATTGAATAAAAGGAAAATATTATGGGAAAATTTGTAATTTTCCCAAAAAGGACTAAATTGTGTTGAATGACTTAATTATGTGACTTAATGTAAGAATTTGATGATTTGTGGATGTAGACTACGATCAAGCTTCAGATCGCGAAAAAAGGAAAATTAATGGAGTAATCCCTGAAGTCTAATCGTAACTGCAAGTTAGTCCGGTAAGTTCATAATGTTAAATTCTTATTTGTAACTACTTATAACTGCCTTCTTTTGGTTGATGATGATTAGTACAACAAAACTGAATATGTGAAAGATAGAACGACAGAAGAAGAATTTCTCGGTTTTGTACTAACGATAATGGTTCGATGACCAAGATTCCTGCATTTGTTGCGGATTCTCTAAGGCATCATGAGTCACTGTAAAGTGAATAGAACCAAGAATGGATTACAGGCCCTACTATAATAGCTTAATTTTTAGTAATATTGAAAACAGCGACTTCGGGATCACAAATCCGACGAGTCGAATCGTAAATTTATTTATCTTAAAATTTATGGTGTTATATGCATCGTACTAAATGTTGGTTCAGAAATTTTATTGTTTAGATAGTTAATTGAATAGAAAGGACTAAATTAGAATAGATGCAAAAGTAGAGTTTATAATTGGAAGGACCAAATGAACAAATTGACTTAAGGTACTTTAGTGGGTGGATTAGCATGATTTAAATTGGTTATAAATAGGTTTAATTAAAGTTAAAAATGGTTAATTAAACTTAATAATGAAAGTCATAAAAATTACAAGTTTGCCATTATATATATATATATATATATATGAAATTAAAGGAAAGAAATTAGGTCAATTTCACATATTTTCTTCTTCTCTTTCTTCTTCACATGGACAAAGGAGAAGTTTAGGGTTTTTCCCATTCAAATCTTTGAGCTTTGATTTAGGTAAGCAAACCTTGACCATTTTTAGTAATTTTTATGTTTCTGAGTTCGTATCAGCTTAATATAGTTTATACGAGGACTAATTTGTGAATTTTTCATGGATGAATATGCTTGTTCTTTGAAGCTTTTGATTGTTTTGAATGCTTGATGATTGGGTTGGATCCTTTTGCAAATGATTTTTGATGAAATTAGGGTTTATGGATTAAAATGTAAAAGTAATGAAATTGTGTATTTAGTTGAAATAAATTACTTGAAGAGATTTGTATAAGGACTATGAGTATTTGACTGGGGTATGTTTAGAATAAATGTGTATTTTGCATGTTTATGTTGAAGGGACTAGATTGAACAAAAAGGAAAGTATTAGGGGTAAAATCGTAATTTTTCCAAAAAGGATCAAATTTAGTTGAATGACTTGATAGAGTGATTTAATATGAAAATTTGCATGATTTGTTGATTTAGATTACGAACGAGCCATGGATCGCTAAAAAGGAAAAAAAACAAATTAATCCCTAGTGCTTATTCACAATTACAATTTAGTCTGGTAAGTTCGTAATGTTAAATTCTTATTAATAACTGCTTATAACTTCCTTTCTAATGATTGTTGGAAATGATAAACGATGATTGGAAACGTGAAAGATAGAAACAACGAGATGAGAATTTATCGGCCTTATGCCAAAATTAAAAATGGTTCGATAGTTGAGATCCTGCATTTGTTGCGGATTCTCTACAGCATCATGAGTCATCGTAAGGTGAATAGAATCCAAGAATGGATTACAGGCCCTACGATGACTGAGATTTATACTTGTTTGCATATTCTCGTCAGCTTAGTGTGACCAGCATCGTAGGGAACAAATATACCGTATTGATGGCTAAGAATAACATCGTATACTGCTAACAGGCATGACCTCTTGGTCAATAGGGAGTAAATGAGCATCTTGACTTTGAGTCAACAGGGAGTAAAATGAATAACGATCTCTGAAGTTCAGTTGTTTTGGCTCGATAGATTTATAAAGTTGCTTATCACTTAAGACTCGGTAAATTGATGAACCTTGCAAACTTATTAAGCTATGAAGCTTACCAATGAATTTGTTGTTGTTTTGTAGATTCATTTTGCGACTTGAAGATCCTGGTAGTTCGTTTGGTAGTATTTACATCACTTGGTTATTTGGCATGTACTAGGATGACATTATCTTTTGTTTTGTATTTAGAAATGATAAACCTTATTATGTCGAATTTGATTATGCATGAAGTGCAATTTGGGAATGAATTTAGATGCTATGTAAAGACTTGGATATTTTTGTAAGTTATGTGATAGCTTAATGCATAATTTGAGCTGTTAAACCTTTGCTTGACATAGTTCTTGAAATCTTGCATACTTGTTCCGGTAGAATTTTTTGCATGTATCGATAGAAGTACAGGGTAGGAGAGAGGTTGTTTACTAACTTGAATTGTATCGGTAGTTATGTGTATTAATGTATCAGTAGTTTGTATGCATGTAAAGGTAGAAGTTGTAGGGTGAGGATTATACTGAAATTTTTAGTATTGGTAGTTGCATGACTTATATCGATAGAACTTGCACAGGTATTGGTAGAAATCTGCATAGTTTCTGAATTGTTTACTAGTTTGATTACTACCAATACTTGACCATCAGATACCGGTAGAAGTTTCCTAAATTGTTAGAAATTTATTTTTTACCCTTATTAAATTATGTTTATGTTTAAATGATGAAATATGATTAATATGTAAAGTGATAACTTTAATAAATAAAGTTGAATAATATGGCGTTCGAGATGAACAGTAGAACATTGGAAATCCTAACCGGCGACGGTGTTCGAGTTTTGGGTGTTACACCTACGATGGCTGAGATTTATGTCTGATTGCATATTCTCGTCAGCTTAGTGTGAGCAGCATCGTAGGGAACAGATATATCGTATCGATGGCTAAGAATAGCATCATATACTGGTAACAGGCATGACCTCTAGGTCAATAGAGAGTAAAATGAGCATCATGACCTTTGAGTCAACAGGGGTAAAACGAATAACGATAACTAAAGTTCAGTCCTATTTTGTCTCGTCAGATTTATAGAGTTTGTTTACCACATGTTATTCAGTAAATTGATAAACTTTGCGAACTTATTAAGCTATGACGCTTACCAGTGAAATTATTGTTGCTTTGTAGATTTCATTTTGCGACTTGAAGATCGAATCATCTTGAAGACATCACACTATTTCAGAAGCTCGTTGATAGTATTTTCATCACTCGGTTATATGGCATGTACTAAAATGAATTAACTTGTACCACTTGTATGAATGAATGAATGAATCTCAATTGTGAATTCTAGATAAATGTTAAACAAGTTGGTATGTTAGTTCAATGTGATAAGCATACTATATGTTTTGTATGCAAGGTCTTGGAAACCATGTATAACGTATTGGTATACTTCTTTAAGTTATGGAGTAATGAAAGTTTGATAAACTTGTAGTTTATGATTGATTTATTGATTTTTGTATACTTGTTCCGGTAAAAGTTATAAGGTAGGACTTCTTAGCTCTCTAGAGTTTTTCATATTGGTAGAAGTAAGACTTGTATCAGTAGAACTTTCCCAAGTATCAGTAAAAGTCTGCACTACTTCTAAATTGCTTCCTAACTTGACTACTACCGATATATGTCCAACAGGTATCGATAGAAGTCTCCAAAAATTGTGGAAATGACATTATTTCCCTTTTTCGAGTTATGTTGACTTTTAATTGATGATTCATGTTGTGTACTTGGTATTCCTCTTCATTTATACGATTAAACGAAACAGAAATGTTGGAAATAAACGCTATATAAGATCGAACGGACATCGAAATCCTAATCGGCGATGGTTTCGGGTTTTGGGTGTTACAATATCCAATTATTCCAACAAATCATAAGGCCAACATATACATATTTCACATAGATTTTTCTGGTTTATGCACACTTACACATATCACTATCACTTCACTTTTCACATGTTCATATCATGCACTTTAAAGTGCAAGCACTTGTTCATTGAGCCACATACATTTCATATAAAATTTGTGCACAAAACCAACTAATCATAAGACATATTCAGACATGTACTTATCACATATAATCACATTACACTTAAGCACATCACATCACACGTAGGCTTCATTTGGAAAGTATCAAAGCTTAAGTAAGAACACTTACTCTTGGGACTTACGAGAGGTGATTAGGCCACCTAACCCCCTTTTTAACTCACTGATTTGTGCATTAATTATAGCACACCAGATCACTCACCTTTACAACCTTGGCTTTAATGACAAAGCTCAAATAAGCTTTTGCTTCTCTTTGTCCTTGCATGTAGAGGCTTCCAAACGAGTTGAAACTTTACATACACATAAAACGCAATACAAAGGCATTACAAATAACAACGAACACGACTAAATCACTCCAAAATCATAGATCCAAGTCTCTCATTCTCAATACCGAAAAATTAGCTAACTTTGTTGAAATTGATGTTTAACCACTCAAATCTCATTTCTAAGCTTAGATTTCGATTTCATACATCCTAAATATCATCTCATTGTAGATCTAAACCATCAATTTTATCTAATTACACTGATCTAATTTTTTCGAAAAAATCAAGCTTATGTGATCTTTAGAAAGGGGAAACGTTTAATTTATTTAAATTACTTAAGGAAATAAATTACTTAAGGATTTATTAAATTAAGATCAAATACCTTTCAATTAAACCAAAATGAGTTAGAAATCACTTTAAAATATAAGCTTAGCTTAGTAATACGAGATCTACCATTTTCAAGCTAAAAATAGGTTTAAAATTAATGGATTTATTGAAATATCGATTAAATCAATTAAAACTCGAATTGTAATAACAACTCATTCAGTTAAATAACAAAAAGTCAGAATCTCACCTCAATTTAACGAAAATAACGAGTTTAAGATCAAATTCGAGCTACAACATATGAAGGATAATGGTGAAATTGAAGGATAAGAATCTGATATTCTTTGAAATTAAAAGAGGTAGGGGTGAGCATTTGATCGAATCAAATGAAAAATTTTCGAGCTAATCGAGTTTTCGAATCTTATTTCATCATCCTAACTCGATTTGAAATTTTTACGAATCGAGTCGAGTGAGATAGAATTCGAATCGAATCGAATATATTTGTTTGAGTTAAATTAAAAAAAAATTAATTTGGTGTTATTTAATTTTATGTAATTTTTTTAAAAATATCTTTATTTAAAGTTTTTAAACATAATTATACAACGAAAAATTGAAATAAATAAGTGAAAAAAAATCTAAGTAAACAATGACAACACAATAAGATTATAATAAAAAAACATAAGCAAAAGTCCAACTAAACAACATTTGGGTAAGGTAAAAGATAAAATATTAGAAATATTTGGGTAAGATAAAAGATAAAAATTAAAAATATTTGGGTTTAGTTTATGGATAAGTTTTAGCCTTTAGGGGACACAATTGGGTAAGGTAAAAAGTTTGGATTTCGGGGGAAAATGGGGTAAAGTAAAAATATTTGGATATGGGTAATATAAATTTAAAATTAAAACTAATATAATTTTATTCGGTTTATTCGAATTCTTTGAATTATTCGAATTCAAAAATTTAATTTGATTCGAACTCGAAATTCGAAAATAAAAGTTCAATTCGATTCATTTAACTTGAATAACTCGATTCGAATAATTCGAAATTTAAATTTTTTTCGAATTTTTTTATTCGAATCGAATTTTGCTCACCCTTAAAAAAAATTCATAGTTGGAAAGTTTGAAAGTAAAAAAGGAGGAATCGATTTCGAGAGAAAAACTCTTATTAAAATTTTGAATGAAGAGGGAAAATGAGAGGAAAGGGGACGATGAGGGTTGTTAAATAAGCAACCAATTTTCAAAAATTGCGCCATTGCCCATTTAACCACCTCTAGTTTTTGGCCTTTTTCAATTAAAACTTGTTTTTTAAATTATTTTCAAATTTGACCTCATTTTAAATCCGTTTTAACCAAATTATTTCCCGGACATCTAATTTTAATTTGTAAATCTTAATTTTTAATTTTGATTATTTTAATATTTTATTTTATTTTACCTATTCTTATTTTTAATTAGCTAATCTACTTACGGTTTTCGTTTCACTAACTCTCGATTTTCTAACTTGATTATACTAACACAATTTTTGGAATGTTACACATCAAGCTTAAAAAATTAAGGTATATGGATTAAATCTCAAAATTAAATATATTTTAGAGTGTAAAAAAAGACATTCTTTTTATATATTACATATATAGGTATTTAGATTAAACCATTAGAGTGTCCTACCTTTTTTTAGCCGGTATAATACATTTAAAGTTCGTTTGTTTGCATGAAAAATATTTTGATTGTTTTACAATATTTGTTTGGTGGAAAATGAATTACCAAAAGAAATCATTCTCTAAAAAAAGGGTAAAATCAAAATTTCGTAAGAAATTTTCCAAATTGATAAAACTTTGTTCATTGTCTTCACTATCGAAGAAAACAATCCCTTATATGTTAATTTTATATTTTTTATGATTTATACCCTAAAATCCAAATTTTTACTAGTCTCCAATTTAATTACTTAAAACAGATTTTTTTATTCTACAGTTCAATCCTAAACCTCGTTTTATACAATTTTGTAAAAAAAATCTCTTTTTTTCAAATTTCTAGATTTTATAATTTAGTCCTTATAATTAAAATTGTCAAAATTTCCAAAAATTGATTCTTTTTTTTTGAACAGTTAAATTTTCATATTTTATTTTTCAAAATTGTAAATTCTCAAATAATGTAAATTAATCCTAAGACTCAAGTTTTGAAATCTTTACAATTTAACCCCTATAATTTTAAACTTTACTATTTTATGCTCAGCTTTCCAAATTTTCATAGTTCATAATCATATAATTTAGTTATTATATCAATGTTCCAGATTTCGCTACTCAAACCCTTAGAATTAAAAAATTTACAAATTTTACAATTTTATCCTTACTTCAATTTTTATCAAATTAAATCATTTTTCAACTTACTCATCCAAATAATATTCAAAATAAATATTTACTACTTTCAACTTAATTAGACATAATGTACGAAATTAACAATCAAGCTTAATTAAAACTAAAACATGATTAGTTAAAATATAAATAAACTCAATTAAGAAATGAAAAAAATAATAAAATCTCAAATGTATTTTTGTTTCATTAAAAAAAAAGTTTTATAAAATATTTTCAAATAATCCGTCAAACGACAGAAAATATTTTACACAAATTCATCTAAACACCATAAAATATTAAATTTTCCAAAAGAATAGATAATTTTTCAAATTTTATTTTCTGAAAATCATTTTCAATAAAACAAACGCAACCCTAATCTACTCATATTTTCATATATCTACTATTAACATAACACACCTTACCTACCTCATATTCAAAAATATATATATACAGAAATAATTAAAATTCCATTAATTTCAACATTGGATTTAAATATGCCTTCACTAGCATAATATTTCCCAACAAGTATGCCCCTTTTTCATAAGAATATCTCACATATAATGGATTACAATGCATTTAAAATCCGGTTAAGTTCTTCAATGTGTCACCTGATGGAAAACTATGGTGGTTTAAACTTCTTTTTTTTTTTAAATCGTAATAAATCCATTTCGAATATTTTGCGATAAATTTGATAAAATATTTGAATATATTTGGTTCATAATAAACCATTTCAGTTAGGGTTGAGAAAAAAAAATCAAAAACCAATCCAAACCAAATTATTTCAACGATTTATAAAATATAAGTTGAAAAATAACAATCACTCGAACTGAACAAAATTTTATTATTTATTTACTTTGTCATTAATTTTAATTTTTTATGATGTAAAAAATTAGATTTAAAATAATAAAAATAACTTAAAAGTTCAATATAAAAACATTTCTCAAGAAAAACAGCATATGGAATTTATTAAATTATTTTTATTTAAAAATTATTTTTTAAATATTTATGGAAAAACTTTAAAACTTTACAAATAATATTCGAAAACTATAAAATAAAATTCATGTTATCAAAATAAATAAAAATAATATCTATAAGCCTTAAATAAAATTCATTTTCTCAAAATAAGTTCAAAACTACAAAAATAAAATATGAAAAAAATAAAATAAAAAACCAAAACTATCTCACCCCTGATCTCAATATCAACTTGCTTGCATATCGAGCAATCACTGGCTATATGATTCATATTCAAGATTCAAGACCATCCTTCTATATTACATTATATTAAATACCTCCTATATATAATATGTATTACATGTATAGATATTCTAAAAATTTACTAGTCGTGGTTATATTAAGGATAATATTTAGTGCTTTTATAAAACATTTTTTTGTGTTGACAATTTCCAAGAAAAAAAAAAACCTACAGTTGGTCTGGTATTATATAGAAATTTTTATATAGAATATTAAATTATTTTTACTATTTTAAATATAAAATATTTCTACATATTATAGCACAACTATTAATTTAGAAATATAAAAAAGAAAGTAGGATGCATAATATAATAGCACAATTATTATAACATATTTGCTTTAACTAGGACTGCTATTAATTTGCCTTTGATATAACAATATTTAATCTTTCATTGTAATCTATGCTGTAAACTTAAGAAAATACTTGGTCAAGGCAAGGATGGTGATAAATAAGTCTTTGGCAATTGTGGAAATAAGTTTGATTCTGATAACACCTACTAATACTCTCAAGTTGAATGCCATGGCAGAGGCCGTTGGGAGTTTAGTATTCAAGGGAACCAACAGATGAGAGTCTACCAGTGCCGGTGTCAGTGCCGTTGCTATTCATCCTTTGACCTGGTGTTGTGGGGCTAAAAGGCTCTTCCCGTTGCTCGCCCATCTTCTGCACATCCTCTGGTGAAAGTATCTTTATGTACCAAACATTATTCACAAATGCCCTGAATAAGAAACAAATTAATCACTTCAACTAGTCTTTTATGTATAAATTGTTAATCAAGCAAATATCATCAAATTGAAAAACGTTGAAAACAATCAATCAAGCTAGTACTAAAATATGATAGTTTGGTTAAGAACTAGAATTCATAGGGTCTTGGAGAAGGAACAAGTTTATTGCTTACATGGAATGTGAAGTATCCATCCATGCATGTATACACGGATGTATCTATATGATGAACACTGCTTAAGGAGTCATAAAGAGATAACAGACTTTTCCAATAAGTTCGTATTTCAGCGTGAATTTTATTGTTAAAGAGAAGGAAAGAAAATCCATTCAATACTAAGCTGACCATTTGGACTAGGAACAATCAACAATCTAAACACACCCAACCAAAACCCGAATGACAGAAATCCTAAAGAATGACCCAAAATTATCTGTACTTAAAATGTTCCTAGTCTTAAACTTGATAATTTAGACTGAAACGATATGGATTCAAATAATCCAAACGTCAAACTCAAATCTAAAATGGCTCAAACTTGCTACCTTTAGTTCGAACAAAAAATCAGCTCTGAGACTACATTTTATTGGCTTAGTTATTGATGAACATACTAGGAAAATTGAACTTCTGCCTCTTTATATGGACTTAGCAATTTATTATATAGTGTAGAAAATACATTTGAAATGCAGCTTCAGTAAGAGCAACAATGAGATGTGCCAAAAAGTAAAAAGGCCTAGTAGATTCAATTATTCAAACTTTGAAACGATTAAAAGGATCTCAATTCCATTGAGTTACCAAATATAGGTTAGAAAATGCAGTTTTTCACTTGTGTCACTCCAATCGAACTAGCATATCATGAATGCATGTCTACCTCTGCTTTACTGTTTGATAATTTTCACCACAGAAAATACTTACTCCCATGCTTCGTCTCCAAGGAGAAGAATATCATTCTCCCTGTCGACAAATACAAGCTGCCAGCCTGATCTTAAAGGGTCTTCCAACTTCCCCTCAATTCCAAACATCTGAGCCAGCTCCTCTCGCAGCTCATGGTAACTGCTGAACCTGGAGATGTCTAACGAGCGTCCCACTGACCCTGATTTATAAACCTACAAAATAAATAATAAAGAACCATCATCACTATAATCTTAAGCATACCATGACTGATATGAAAATAACCTTTAGAAACAGAAGTTCATATATACCTTGACAAATGTTTGAGTTGGCGTCGGTGGGTCAACTTGCCCTCTGCTCCGCAGCTCTGAAGAGTCTTGCATGCAACCATACAGAGGATTCTGGAATAAGGAGTCCCCTAATGGAATTGAGGGCACATCAGCTTCACATGAAGATGTTGCAATAGCAGGCATCGTTGTGGGAAGCAGAAGGCCATATGAATTGTTATGACCAAAAAGAGCAGAATTCTGGGCACTGGAGTTGCCAATATCTGGCTCTATTATAGCATCTTTTCCAGGAAACACTTGTGGAAGTGATGTAGAGCTACCAAAGGCATTTACGTCTGAATGGGTATACTTTGGAGCCCAGGACTGCTGTGTTAACTGGCCAGCTAGCATTGACTGACCAGATCTGGAAAAGTTCAAAAGATTTGCACTGCTTTCAGGACATAATGAACCCAACATATTCTGGACAGGGGGGACTGATCCTGAGAACTTTCCTGAATCGATAAAATCCATTTTCAGAAATGATGAAGGCAAATTTGCTGGCTGCCTCTGCTGAAGCTGATCACCTTGAATCATGTTCTGTTGTTGCTGAGCCTGTTCCTCTGGGTGATTGCTTACTTGTTCCCGTCCAAGGACAGAAGGCAAGTTCTCAGTTAGAATTTGGGATTGTACCTGCACAATGTTGTGTGGAACTGATTGTGAAACACCTCGTTGTTGTTGCTGCTGCAACAGTAAACTATGGTTGCCTGGCTGTTGAACATACGGCAAAGATTGTTGCAACTGCTGTCTCAGTGGATCCCCACTTCCTAGGTTCTGCAACCCATTGGCCAGCATGGCTTGGTACTGCAGGTTATGATCATTTACAGGGAAACTTGGATCTATTCTCTGCTGCATCCAAGGAAATGTGCTGAAGGACTCCCCAGCTCCCCCTCTTAGCCACATTAACCCACTAGATACATCATCTCTGTTATCTGAAAGAAGACAATTATGAAGGTCAGGTATCCACATAAACAGATAAAAGAAATAATAGTTACAGACATGTCACCAATGCATCATGATCAAACCGTCCACAGTTAAGGAAGCAATGAAAACCAACATATGCAGTAGAAATAATCCAGCCTGATGAATTGTAAAACTGGTGGCAATTTTGAACACTCTAAATTATGCAGCACATCACCCTTCAATGTGTAGATGCTACACTGATACAAGTTCAATTAAGAATTGGAAAGGCTTTCCTTCAAAGATTGATTCTGTTGACTAATCCTAGGCAGCTTACCAGGCCCTAATTTATGCCGACTAATCTTAGCCAGATTCTTAGTAGAGATTTGATTCTATTGCATTTGTTGCATCTTTCCTAGTTAGGCTTCAAGCTTGTGTAGAAATACCTCTGTAAATTGATTGTAAAAGACACATAAGAGGATCGCCAAAATCCTTTTTCTCTAAAATCTTCATGGTACCAGAGCCTTAAATACTAATTTAGGGTTCCAATTGATTTTTTTCCCCTAATTCTCTTAAAACCTAGAAAGCCAAATTTGCTACTCTTCCCTCTAGACCTTTCTTTCTGTTCTCAACCCAGCCTTAGAGAAGTCATAGCATCATCAGTCAACCCACCAACTCTAGTGACTATCCTCTTAGTGCATGCATCTCACGTGCCTCCCAATGCATTCTGATTAGTTGTTCACATGCCGACACATGTAGTTTACCCATCAGAGTTCTTTCTTCCGATCATCGCTGTTGGCTTCGATGCTGCATTTCAGCCTATCCCTGCTACTGTTGCCTCTATTTGGTGTTGGTAAGAAGGTCTATTGTTGGTCTTGTTGTCAAAGGTCTCTCATGTCTTAGTTGTTGCGCTTGGCTATATCTCTATGTTTTATTGAAAAAATGGTGGATGATCCTAAACGTACCACCGCTAGTTTTGATAACCCTTCATTGCAAATTAGTACGTAAAGCTTGATAGGTCATTATATGGTATCAAGTAGTGTCCACAAGCTTGGCTTGAGTGATTAACAAAGATTGTAAAGATGTATGGTTTCTTACAATGCCAAACAAACCATACTATATTCATCAAGTCTTCTCCTGAAGGGAAAAAGGCAATTCCTATTGTACAAGTCAATGATATCAGGCTAACAGCCGGAAGAGACCAAAGACTTGGGACAACTTAGATACTCCCTTGGCACGAATTTGGCAAAATCAAAAAAGCGCATCTCAATCACTCAACCACTATGTTCTAAATCTCTTAAAAGGAACTATAAGGATTGGGTGCAAACCAGCAAACACTCCCATAAACCCTACCAACAAGACGGAAATGTAGGATGGAAGTCCTCTTATAGAGAGAGGAAGGTACCAAAAACTTGTAGGAAAACTAATTCACTTTAGCTCACACTAGACCGAAGATCATATTTGCTGTAGGTATGGCAAGTTGATTCATGAGCAAATTCAACTGAGAACCATTTGAAAGCTGGGTATTGTATCTTTTAATACCTAAAAGGAAGTTTCTGCAAGGGATTGTACATTAAACAAAGATGTATACACAAATGTTGATTGGGCCAATTCGAAGACAGACCAGAGATCAACTATGAGTTATTGTACTTCCCTAAGGGGGAACCTGACTACAGGGCAAAGTAAGAAGCAATCTGTTGTAGCTCAAAGCAAGGGCAATAGCTAAATTTATTAGAAATGTCACATGGCATCCGTGAGTGAATCTGGATACAGATGATGATGAAAGAATTAAAGATATCTATTGAAAGTTCCATGAAACTTTTCACTGATAATAAAGCAACTACAAGCATTGAGAAAAATCTCATTCACCATGATTGAATTAATCATGTGGAGACTGATCCCCCGAAATACTTATATGCCACTGATAATAAAGCAACTATCAAGCGAAGCCTAAACACCTACAGTCGATAGACTATGAACATTTTTACGAGGCATTACCCCAAAATACTTTCAAGAACTTGAAGTCCAGGCTTGACATGATAGATATTCATAATGCAACTTAAGGGAGAGTGAGGAAATCAAAGGATGTTTACAGGTGTTACGTAGCAATTATGTTGATTAACATTATAGAGAGACTTTAAGAATAATTTGGTAGAGATGATTTAGGAGTAAGTGTTGCATTTTGTATTAGTGCCCATTATTAGAGCCTAATAGCATGCTTTGTAATAGTTCTATGTTTTAAAACTTTAGCATGTATACATATAGGCTATTGTAACTAACAAAATGTATAATAAAAAGTACTCTTTTTCTCTCAAAAACTCTCCTTCTAAATGACTCTCAAAATTCTCTTTCTCAACAAGCAGCATTAGAATATATAGCTTCTAACTTTTTTTTTTAAAGACCTTGTATGTCACATTTTCAAACATGGCTACGGAGAAGTAACCCTTAAGGACTCTCTAAATACAGGAAAAAAGCTTAGAAAATGGAACATATCCTTTTTGGACAAATACTAGTGTGGTTTAGGAAGAAAACAACAATAGAATTAAGGCTGAAAAACAAGATAAAGGATGAAACTCCTTAAAACGTAAGGCTATAAAAACTTGTAGTTCTGAAAGGTATTAATTCAAAGAATATATTAGGGTTGGCTGTAAATTTATTTTAAAGCTTATTTATATTAGGGTGACAAATAAACATTTAATCCTAACTCTAGATTTAACCCTAAAGAAAACTTATAATCCTAGCCATCTATCCATATGTTTAAAAACTAATAAATAAGCCAAACTAAAAAAAATACATAAAACTAGTAGCTTTTGCATCTAATATCCATACCCATTACTCACACCCAAGTAAAATAGTCATTAGGTTTAAAGCTTTGAGCAGGTTACAACAATTTATCTCATGCAAAAAAAAAAACTAGCATTGCAAGGCCAAAGCCCACAATTTCATGCCTCAACTTCTTAACAAGGTTTGAAGTTGCACAAGTGTATACATATATATGTATGTATGCATGTATGCATGTATGCATGTATGTATGTATGTATGTATAAGAGAGCAGATAATGGCATATTGGAACGAAAAGGAATAAATGAAATAAAGGATTATTTAAACAAATACTCATATTTATATTATTAAAATATTCATATTTTATATGATAAAACATTTATTACATAATATTTATAAATCGTAGTATATATCTATAATCAAAATATTAATATAAATTTTCAATAAAATAGTAAGAATATTAGTTAAATTTTAAAATTATTGTTAATGTTCAATTTTATTAATAAATTAAATAAAATTATAATACTTAAACTAATAAATTATATTAAAAATTTTTATATGATTAAATATAAATATGTATACTTAATAATTTTATTGAAAATAAAAATATTTGATACTACTATTTTAATATTTTAAATATTAAAATTAATTTTTTTATTAATATAATAATATTTGGCTTTATTTAAATTATTTTTTATATAAAAATCAAGTTTCTCAAAAAGAATTGTTTTCCAAAAAATGACTTTAGCTTTCCAAAAGGGATTTTTCAAAAAGAGGAAGTCATTTTCCAAACAAAAACAGCTTATTTTCCGTTGACCAGCAAATCATTTTCCGTTAACCAATAAAAAAAACACAGGAAAATGTGCAAAATATTTTTCGTAAGTCATTTCAATGAAAACAGACATCCTTATATTTAGTCATCCCCACCCCGCCCTTCCCTTTGTTCATTCTCCCCCCTTCCCAAACCCCCCCACCCACCCCACCCCCATGTTATCAAGCACTCCTGCCTCAGCCAACTAACTAATCTTATTTCACAGCTTCAAAAGAAGACAGATTAATCAATCTCAAATGCATTGATTGTTTTTTCTTTTTAAAGTCAACCAAATTTCTTTTAAAAGGAGCTTAAGACTAGAACCTCAAAAAGAACAATACCATGCAAAATTGAGGAACCAGGATGCCAAGGGCGTTTCAATCTAAGGGGAAACAGAGATGGATACATTGGAAAAGTTGTTAAAGGCTCAATGTCCCACAGCGATACCCTCGGCTGCCTCTCACCTGCTGTTGACTCGTCCCAACCAACCTACACAGCAAGCAAGAAATCAAACTGCAGCGAATTAAAAATTTAGGAGAAAATTTTTCTTCACCCAAATTAGTAGTCAAATAGAAGACACGTGCATTTAAATTGCCATTCATTCTAATGGGATTTAAAGTAACTCTAATACAGGTTGACAAGCCTCGAGTTCAGCATTTTGTATGGTATTCGCCTTTGAAAACACACAAAAAGAAGAAAGGTGATTTTGGGCATACACTTGAAGGTGTTAGAAGCTCAGCGCAAAAAGATGAAACAGATGCGTAAGCAAATAAGTTCTTCTTTGCTATCCTATCTGATCCATTGATGATACAAAATACAATAAAACATGCTAAAAAAACTAATGCACTTTCAGATACTAATTTGGAGGCCATAGCAGAATAAAGGGCATCTCTCAAATTGGTCCTGATGAGAAGCTGCAAACATTAACATGCGTAAATGATACTGAACCTACAGGACTAATATGCTAATAACAAGCATAATGCAAAACATTGCCTTCAAACCCTAAATTTTAGACTACTGCAGAAGAAAGTGCATATCCCAAATCATGCCCAAGGAAATGCTGCAAAATATAAATAATTATAAGCACATCTATAATATATATAAAAGCACAAGTTTGAAGATACTTTTGAGCCAATGAGTATACCCTTTATTTTTGATCATATTACTAAATTGATATTTAAAAATAATAATAAATTTCAAACAATTATTTTTTAATCGTTATGATTAAATGTGACCATTAATTTAATGTAAATATCTTTCGTATTTACTTTCATAAAGTTCCAAATTTGTATATTATTTTAATAGTTTTATGTATTAATTCAAATTTTTATTTTCATTATTTTTTAGACATTATTTTGTTCTCTCAATTGTTTTTTCCGAAACTAATTGACCTTTAGTATAAATTAAGTTAGTCTCATTTAATTAGTACAAAAATATTTTTTTAAAATTATAAAAATATATTATTTAATGAATTAAAATATGTATAAAATCATGTGCAATGCATGTGACACTAAATAGGTAGTACTATTAAGAGCACAACATTGTTTTTAGCACAAAGCCACCACCATTGCCAGCCAGCACCAGAAACTTAAACCAATTCCCAACGATGAAGTTGTTGAAATAGCAATGTTAGTAGAATATAAGTTTTAAATAGGTTGAACACATTACTAGACTCTTTTTGATAGTTTCCAGCTAATAGGATCCTTTTGATTAAAAAAAAAGGCATAATTCAACATATAAGCCTTTAAAGATGTTACCATGCACATAAAATGATTGGTTTAAAGTAGAATTAGACCAAATGTTGGCATAACACAGTAAAAACAGTAAGCCCCCATCAACTAAGAGACTGGAAAGATATACAAAAGTTTTTTCGTGATAAGAGGTGAGCATAAACATAAAGCAGGGTTATAACGGGCCTGAACTACAAAACTGCACAGGCAGAAAATCAAGTTACAGGAACATCAAATCGCATGATTTATTCTAGTTTTTTTTTTTTTTTTTTTTTTCATTTCTTTATGTTTCTTTTTTTCCTTTTTAATCATTTTTATTCATTGGAGAAACAAAGCAATGATACCCAAACTCAAATGCCAGTCTTACAAGATAGAAAATGTATAAAATCTAAGTCTCAGATTTAATGAACTGTTGCTGAGTAAACAAAGACTAGAGTGTACTAAATCATGCATTCAAGAGAACATACGCTTTTCTTCCCGATTAAAAGTATTACTACTATTTTACATGAACAAATGAACAAGAGAGATCAATTCCAATAAACTTCCAATTTTCTTGGTATGTCAGGAACAATGCACCAAATGAAGACCAACCCATTAGTAGATAATACACAAAAATTTAAGTCATATCCATTGGCACTCCAAAAAGAAAACACCCTTATATTCAGACCAAGATATTTCTCATCAATTTACCATCAAATTTACCTCATAAGAGCACCTGAATTATTCAAATTACCAAGATCATCATTCTTCTTTCCTAAGATTTGCATGACAAGTTTAATCACTTACGAAGGTGAATCAAGTAGAACCCTTAGCCTAAAAGGACAAACACATAAAAGGCTAAAAGTTCTAGGATGCACTAAAAGCAAAACGAGTCAGCTTATGTCTTTATTGCCCTCAATTTGAACCAAAACTTCTATTTTTATGCAATCACCTAACATTTCAACACAATTAAAACGTGCAACTTACATACTATTGCAGGCTGAGCAATAGATATAAGGATCTTTCTGCTCTTTTCTTTCAGCAATCAACTTGTCCATTGTATCCCATACCTACTTGTTCTTCTTTTTTGTTTCTTTCTAATTTATCTCCCACATTGTTACTTCTTCTTCCACAACTTTCTTCAACACCATCAACAAACTTGGAAAACAGTAATCATTCAATCAACACCATACCTACTTGTTCTTCTTTGAACTCTAGAAACTGCAATATCAGGCTTATCCAAGAATCTTGTATAGAAGTAAAATAAAGACTAGATGCACTTAGATAACAATAATGTGTCAAGTTTGAAATGGTACAAGTTGCATAAAAGCTAAAATGCCTAAATTTAACCTCCAACTAAGATAATCCGAACTAAAGATTATTATACCCACTTGTTTGCTACCTATACTCTTATTTGCTAATCCAACAACGTCAAACACTCACCATTACAATTCTCCCCGTCCCATTCCTAACCTCTCTTTCATTCAAGATTCTAACATTATATAATCATTCAATTAACATTGAATCTCCATGAAATCAAAGAAAACAAACAAGAAATCATGGACGTTAAACACATAAATTTTCTTAGACATGCATAATAAAATAGAATACGATATTATCCATCCCAAACAATAAAATCCATCTACTATGAGATCCATGTAAAAAAATGTTAATACTTACCTTCACAGACCGCCAATGGGAATTTGGCCAGCGAACTTGATCAAAATTGCTTATGCCAGTTACTGTACCCATATACCTGGAGAAAAAAAAAAGCCATCATATGAGCAGATAAACGTGCAACACAAAAACAAATGCTTTTTGGTCCACACTATTGAGAGCTACACCATTTAGCACTTCAGTTTCAACTACCAGACAATAAACACCAACTGGTAGATACAATAGAAATAGTGTATAATGAAACCAATATTTCATTAAAGATTGCAATTTATATTCATGGTTCTTTAATCAATGGTTGTAAAGAATATGGAATTCCTCCAACACCAAAAAGGGTATGTATGTTACTCTCTTAGTATAGGTCCTTAGTGTACAACTATTGTTAAAACCTTTCAGACTACTCCATTCTTTCCTGATTCTCCTGTCTATAATTATGACAGGGAGCAAGATATTTTGTAATGTACTATGACAACAGTTGAACCAACTGTGACTACTAAACCACCTATTACTAAAGTGTATTCTTGTCGATCTCAGCAAATTGACTCACATCCATCCTCCACTAGTTTCCTAATTAATCCTATGCTTTCATTTATTCTATCTAGCAATATTCCTTAATCCATTTTTGTTGAAATTAGAGATGAATCATGACGAAATTAGAGATGAATACTCAAAGGTATTAAAGAAAAAACTCTCAAAATCATCTATATTTCTTAGAAATATGTCCAACTATATATACATGTAGCATTGAATCAACTACGGAAATAATATTTCTTAATTAGAATAATATCTCTTTCTTAGAATCTCTAAAAATCAGCTATAATCTCTAAAGATACTATTTAATGCTCAAAGATTATCAGCACTCCCCCTCAAGTTGGTTCATAGATATCTCGCATGCCTAACTTGCAAAGAAGATTATGATAAGTCTTACAACAAAGCCTTTTAGTAAAAACATCAGCCAACTATTTTTCGGATGCTAGATAAGATAGACTTAAGGCACCACTAACTACTTTTTCCTTGATAAAATGATGATTTATTTCAATGTGCTTGGTTTTATCGTACTGTACTAGATTTTGAGCTATGCTGATGGTCGCCTTGTTGTCACAATACAAGGTTGATCCATTTTCTTTCAACTTTAGCTCTTCCAATACCTTTTGCAGCCATAAAAGCTCACAAACACCTTAAGCCATGACCCTATATTCAGCCTCTGCATTTGATCGAACCATAATACATTTAATTCAACATATTGAGAGCATGGACCTTATTACAAATCTCAAAAATTTGCACATCATTCCCAACACAAGAGTAGGTGAGAGCAGCAGTATTCCAAATCTTTTCCACAATATCAAGCAACAAATAAGCTTTGGAAATATGAGGTTGCATAGAGTTGATAAGCCACGCCATAACAAGAGAGCTCACTAAATCCCATTGACTAAAAGTTTAATTAGTGAGTTCACGTTTCAACGTTTTACCGATGATGTATTCGTGCAAGACACGAGCCTTGATAAACGACAAGCATGACCTTGACCAAGCAAGGAAATTATGTCCACCATGCTTCACAAGACTAATTTGCAACTAGGGATCATCAGTTGAAATCTTGAGCTTCTCGTCCTTACATACTGCTAGAAAAAAAAAACTAAACCCAAAAAAAAAAATATTTGCTTGCACAAAAAAAACACCCACAAAAGACACCAAATAGATCTCACACAAAAAAAAAATTAGCAAAAAAAAAACTACCAGTTAGAGGAGAATGATCGAAAGAGGGCAGAAAGCACCACGAAGGTGTCAGAAAAAAACACAGTGGCAGTAGGTAAAGGGCGCACGATGTGTGAAACGAAGAGGCAAAAGCTTGCGACGACGCTTGAGGCCCACACACGGGTCTTCTAGTCACCGGATTCTGGGGTTTTGCTGACAAGTGGATGCCTATTCCAATGGTAAGGGCAGTGAGAAACAAATAAGACAATGGTGGAAAGTACCAATTTTGTGTTTCTAGGTCTTTTTTTTTTTTTGCTTTTAAACCAGAAAAACCCCCAAAAAATCGGATCAAGGCTCTATTGCCATGTTGAAATTAGAGATGAATCATGACAAAATTAGAGATGAATATGAAATTAGAGATAAATACTCAAAGGTATTGAAAAAAAACCTCTCTCGAAATCTATATCTTTTAGAAATATGTCCAACTATATATACATGTAGTATTGAATAAACTAAGGAAATAATATCTCTTAATTAGATTCTCTAAAAATCCGATATAATCTCTAAAAATACTATTTAATGCTATCAAAGATTCTCAGCACTCCCCCTCAAGTTGGTTCATAGATATCTCGCATGCCTAACTTGCAAAGAAGATTATGATAAGTCTTCCAACTAAGCCCTTCAGTAAAAACATCAGCCAACTATTTTTTGGATGCTAAATAAGATAGAATTAAGGCACCCCTGGCTACTTTTCCCTTGATAAAATGACAATCTATTTCGATGTGCTTGGTTTTATCGTGCTATACTAGATTTTGAGTTATGCTGATGGCCACCTTGTTGTCACAATACAAAATTAGAGATGAATACTCAAAGGTATTGAAGAAAAAACTCTCTCAAAATCTATATTTCTTAAAAATATGTCCCCTCCAAGATGGCCATGCGCGAGGCGTGAAATGAAAAGGCAAAAGCTTGTGACGACACGTGAGGCCCACACACGGGTCTTCTAGTCATCGGATTCTGGTGTTTCGCCAGCGAGTGGTTGTCAATTCTAATGGTAGGGGTAGAGAGAGAAATAAATAAGACTAAGGATGAAAGTAGCAATTTTGTGTTTCTAGATTTTTTTTTTTTTTTGCTTTTAAACCAAAAAAAACCCAAAAAATCGAATCAAAAGCTCCGATGCCATGTTGAAATTAGAGATGAATAATCAAAGGTATTAAAGAAAAAACTCTAACAAAATCTATATTTTTTAGAAATATATCCAACTATATATACATGTAGCATTGAATCAACTAAGGAAATAATATCTCTTAATTAGAACTCAAAATCAACTATAATCTCTAAAGATACTATGTAATGCTATCAAAATTTCTTAACAATTTTATTTCCTTCTCATTGGTATCCAAGTTGAACCACATATTTTAGTTTCTCTTTTTTTCCTGTGATGTTAGTCCTCAACTCTTTAAATTAGATCCTAAGTATCTCAATTGTGTCTTTCTAAGATTCTTCATCCTCAAAAAGGGCATATATGTTACTATCCTGCTTTAGGTCCTTAATTAATGCAACATTTTTTTACACTACCATCTATAATAGTGCGGAGCAAGATATTTTGGTAGTACAACATGACAACTATTGAACCCACTATGACCAGCAAACCACCTATTACTCAATTGTATTCTCATTGTTCTCAGCATATTGGCTCACATCTGTTACGGACGAGCTAGAAAACCAAAAGGAAAAGCAAAAAAAGAGAGAAGAAGAAAAGAGAAAGGAAACATAAGAAGATAATTGAGAAGAAAAACAAAGAAGCAAAGAAACAAAATAGCAAGGAAGGGGAGAAAGGAGGAAGAAATGAAACAAAACAGATTCAATTCACCTAATACTCAATGAATTTCCTAGCATACACAGCACTGCTATGTGGTAGAAAAGAAAACTACAAATAGCTTAATTAGTTACTACAATTGTTAGTTTACAACGATCAATGCATCGCTTCTCCTCCCACTTTGCTAACCTATTTGGCAGTCCACCTTGCTAACCAATTTCCACTTGGCTACTAACCCATCTCGCTACTCACTAACTCACCTCACCAACTTACCATTTCTTTGTTATTCATTTTTCCCTTTTTTTTATATTTATCCCATAACAATAACTCCCTCCCAGAAAAGATCCTTGTCCTCAAGGATCAAAATGTGGAAATTGGTGTTGTCGTTATCCCCCATTCAGGCTTCCCAGTAACATGGCCACACTTCCCCCTCTTGCTTGTTGAAAACTTGTTCCACCAGTTGGACACTCACTTTTTTTTAAGGATGAGACTATTCACACGGTATATGGCCATTTATCCAAAAGTTGCACAATAATATGGTTCCCTTTTGGTACCTTAGCAGCATCCTCAGGGTTGTTATTCATTGGTGCATAAGCAAGCCAAGTATCCATTACCGTAAATCCGACTCTTGTTAAAGGAGGCAATGTTTTAGGATAGTCTTGCATCAAACGCTCTAGTTGAGTTGAGGACATAAATGATGTTCAATTAGCATCCTTATACTCGAAGTTAACGAATTCCTTAATAGCACCTCTTGTTTTGTTGATTTCCTCAATGTACGGACTAAGATCTGAAATCAATTGGTTTATATTTCCTGGAAAAGGGAAATAATCGAGCTCACAATTAACATCTCCACCTAGATGTCCTTTGGCTCTAAGCAGAGAATCAAGCTAATTATATTCTACGGGGATCACCATCGATCCTCCATCACTATGAGTGAGTTTTGTAGTCCCTCCAATAGCTTCTTTTGCTTTTTTGTGGAATAGCAAGAGAATTGACATGGTACTCTTTAGTTGCACGGTCTCCATAATATTATTGCAAAAGTTACTCTAAGCTATTTCTTTCCAATTTCAAGACCCTTAAAGCCTACCCAGAGCCAAAGGGATTGCACAAGTATATGTCATCCTTGTTAACCTCGCAAACTGAATCAACATTTGTAGATTTGGGCATAACCATACGCTAGCAACCATCCCTTTAAGGATCTGGGTCAAAAACATCAACTGTGGTACAAGGGTTCCCAAAAGATTCTATAGGTTGCTTGCTTGAATCAACAACAACAGTATTAAAGCCCTCCTATGGAGGCTGAAAAGATGGTGAACTCAAAGGGGTAAAACTTTGGCTTGATGCGGCACATGGTACGTTGCTGTATCACACCATACAGATCATCATCATCCACAAAGATAAACAACATCCCCATCTTCATTAATATATGTCAGAGTAAGTTCACTATTAACAAGAAATTTGAAAATTCCAAAGAATTTTGCCCTCGGCTAAACCATACTAAGACCATAACGTTCACCATCATCAATACAAGCAGTGAAACGCCTTAAGAGTATCTCCATACTTAACATGAGCATGAACTTGGGCTCTTGTGAAAACCTAATGGGTTCTTTAGGTGCGAATCCATGAAGAGCCTCCCTTAATATTCCCTTGCCTTTAGCTGAGGCTGTTATGTTGCTAATAGCAAGATTCAAGTGCCCCAAATACTTCCCAAATAAAGAATGAAGCTCGGACCGTATCTCACACTTGAACTCATCCTTAAACTCCTTGAATCCGATCTCTAACTTAGCATCCCACTATGCAATTTCACCCTGGATCTTAGAAACTTCCTACTACAACACACTAACCTCTTTTTGCAACCAAGTGGTAACTACATTGCCAATCATAGAGGATCGTAATAGCTCTAATACCTTGTTATGGACGAGCTAGAAAACCAAAAAGAAAAGAAAGGAGGAAGAAATGAGACGAAACAAATTCAATTCACCCAATATTCAATGAATTTCTCAACATACACAACATTGCTTATGAAGCAAAAAAGAAAAGTACTAACAACTTAATTAGTTACTACACTTGTTAGTATAAAGTTGTCAATTAACTGTTTCACCTTTTAGTTTGCTAACCCATTTTGTCGCTAACCCATTTCCACTTCACTACTAACCCATCTCACTGCTCACTAACTCACTGCACTAGCTTACCATTTCTTTGTTATTCATTGTTCCTTTTATTTTATATTTATCCCATAACAACATCCTCCACTATCTTCTCCATTTGAAGATCTCAATCTTGATCTTCCACTTGAAAAGAAAGTAAAGGACAATTTTCATACCCTATTTCTTCAATTGCATCTTATCAACATTTGCCTTCTCCTTTGCATTGATTCATTGGTTCTATAGATTTTACATATGCTCCTAAAACATCAATTAGGCTTTGGCACATTCTAGATGGCTAAATGGTAATGAGTGTACTTAGCATGTGGATGACTTTATATGATAATGGTACTTATCCTATGGTAAAGAGAGCTATTAATTGTAAATGAGTGTTTCTTGTTGATCTTATGGTTCAATGGCTTGTCTCAAAGCTTGTTTTGTTTTTTGATAACTGGTTTGCTCAAGCAAATGGTGTTGGTTATTTTGATACTTTCTCTTCAGTAGCTAATTGTTTCTCTAGCTACTACTAATGGTTGACCTTTACACCAATTAAATTTTCAAAAACCATTTTTAATGGTGATTTGCAAGAAGTATACATGGAGCGACCACTTGGCTTTGTTGCTCAATAGGAGTTTGGTTAGGTATGTAATTATCTTTACTTGGATTACATCAATGTCTTTGTGCTTGGTTGGGTGATTTAGTGAGGTTATTCAAAAGTCTAGTATGAAGAAGAGTACTTGTGATCATTATTCTAAAAACAAAGTAAAGCAATTATTATACTTATAGTTGTGTATGTTAATGATATTGTTATTACTGCTAGTAAGAATGAAGGTATCTAAGCTCTCAAATCTATTTTTCATACATTTTCAGATGAAAGACTTGGGTGTGTCAAACCATATTCTTACTTTTGGACAAATACAAAATAATTAGGGTGCTAATCTTGAAGTGTACCAGTGATAAGATCACAAGCAGGTCAAAAAGTAAGCAAAAGATTTCAATAAAAATGTAGATGGCTTTCAAGAACATGATTAGATAAACAAATGCTAATAATCACACAAGATAAACCACCAAAGAAATACTTAATGAACCACTAAGAACTATTATACCTACGAACACTTGATTCTTTTGTCTCAAAAAGCATTCTAAAACGCATCCCGGCTATTATACTTTTAGTTGTGTATGCTAATGATATTATTATTACTGCTAGTAAGAACGAAGGTATCTAAGCTCTCAAATTTGTTCTTCGAACATTTTTAGAAAAAAGACTTGGATATGTAAAAACATATTCTTACTGGACAAAAACAAAACAATTAGGTGCTAAATCTTGTAGTGTACCAGTGATAAGATCACAAGCGAGTCAAAAAGTAAGCAAAAGATTTTAATAAGAATATAGATGGCTTTCAAGGACATGATTAGATAAACAAATGCTAACAATCACACAAGATAAACCACTAAAGAAATACTTAATGAACCACTAAGAACTATTATACCTACGAACACTTGATTCTTCTGTCTCAAAAAGCATTCTGAAACGCATCCCAACTGAAACACGTGTGTGGAAAACAGCCTTGATGTATTTTGAAAGGGGTATGACAAACACAGATGGACTAGCCCTGCATTTAAGGAGAAAAGAAAGCATGTTAAACATAATCAAAATAAAGATTAAATTAAAGAGGTAAGAAATCATCACCACCTTGGATTATAAAATACTGTAAAACAGCTATTAGTTGCAGCAGCATGAGCTGCAGCAGCAAGGAGTCCAATGTGCATGCTATCACTAGATAAAACAGATGATGGCATAACAGTTTGTGGGCGAGTGGCACGGCGAATTCCCAAAAGAAGCTGGTTATTTTCATTCCTATGACAATAATTGACAAGATGTGGTCAACAACACATATTTACATACTATTACCCTCCTAGCTTTCTCTCTAGCTAAGTATCCCAATAAACTACATGTACTAGTATAAAACAGAAAAAAAAGGCATATTCAACAGCAGAATTAGGAAAAAAGAAAATGCATACCAAATAAAAAGAACAGAATCCCCAGCAACAAGTCTCTTGGCACTAACAAACACACTCCAGCCCGTAGTAAGAAGGTGTCTTTTAGGCTGCCCTGTAAGTGTGACATCACGTCAACTTAAATAGAAAAACAACGGTTATAATTTTGATGGGCCATATTACAATGCAACAAAAGACAATCTAAACAGTAATTAACATGAGTGCAATGCAGTTCACAAAAAGACGGTGCAACTAGGGTTCCCTCAACTAAAAACACAAAACAACCAGTTGAGGAAAATTAACACACTCCAGCACGAACTAAGATGGTTTCATTTAGGCTGCCATGCAAGTGTGACATCACGTCAACCTAAATAGAAAAACAGTGGTTATAATTTTGATGGGCCATTTTACCATGCAACAAAAAGACAATCGAATACGTAATTAGCATGAATGCAATGCATTTTACAAAAAAGATGGTACAACTAGGGTTCCCTCAACTAGAAGCAGAAAACGACCAGTTGAGGAAAATTAATACACTAAAGTAGTACCTCCAAATTTATAGAATATACAAGTTAATCAACTCAGAAGGAAACTTCAGATACATAACTTCAGTTTGTGTTTTGAGGTTTTAAGTTTATTTAGCAATTGTTTGGTCCTAACCCTGCAATGTTAAACCACATACTGACGGGATTTTTGTAATATGCAGTGAAAACTTGAACATAGTTGTATTTACAAAGATGACCACATACCATGGCAGTAACTTCCTCAACCCTGTAAAGCATACATAACTGCAGATTCTAGCACTGAACCCTTAAATTGAAAAACATTGACCATTCCAGTCTGTCAGCATCCTCCAATCCATCTCAGATCTAGCTTCTAATTTTCTTAAATTTGAACAAAGATGGTTTACCTCTTTGAGTACCTTATAGATTGTGGGGGTAAAATTACTTAGAAACTATGTTTCAACAACATGGACTCAAAGAGCAATGTACCTTTATGGATCATTGCCTTAATTTTACACAAGATCCAACCATGAGTTCCACGAATTTTACTTTAGAGCCAAGTTGAAGCACATATAGCAAAAGCATTGTAGCTCTAAACCAAGGAGAACTGTATCGAATTAGTAAAAAGAAAAATCTTAAAACCATATGCGTGAGGCATTTTGAGAAACTTCCATAGAATGTTCACTCTTTCTTAAAACATTAAAGTACTACTTACAAAAGCCCAATGCATCCAGCTATTCACCAAAATCGAAGAAAGTGTTATTCAATGTCAACACTAGCTCAAGCAAATGCCACACTTGCCCTAATCACTAGTTCATGGTTAACAAAGCTCATTATGACTACAAGAAATAATACGACACTCATATTAACGGAAGCTATATGAGATTTGGCAAGTTCAACTGATTGGTTATGAGAAGAAATTATCAAAGCAACAAAGAACCTATAAGAATACTTGATATACGGTTGTCAACAGCAAATGATGAAAAAAGCGCAGGCCTAAGTGAAGTCGGGTGCAATAAGTTTATGTGTGTTTTGGAAAGTGTGTATAATATGTTTAAGATATATAATTATGATAATGAACTCTAAAGAGTGGTCCAGTATGCATTACTTTCCCATTGTCCCATGTATGTTATTGGATACTCAAATAGTGGGAAATAGAAAGTATGATACTAACCCCTTTTTTACTAGTAAAGACACACAAGCAAAAAAAAGAAGTTAAAAGTAAATGAAACTAGAAGAACTTCAATCAGGCAGGTCTTTCATGCCAATCAGTGCCCAGGTTCACCACACATGCTCCTGATGAATGAGCCTTGCCTAAAAGAGCCAGAGATGATTCTGTTGTCTAGCAATGAGGCAGAAGGAATACGCGAGCCTAGGCACACACCATAACAACACTGCTTGATAAGAACAGAAATTAAAACTAACCTCTAAAGATATGTCTAAATTTCCACTCAATGTCATGGAGATCCCTTGCAATGAGTTCCTGAGCAGGTGGTTGCTGCGAGAAATCCTGCAAAAACAAATAAGGAACACATCAGCAGCCATAAAACAGTTGGACGGTAGAGATACAAGAAGAGAGTACCAGTGGAGGAAAGACTTTCTCAGCAGCACGACGAGGAACAGAAAAACCACCATGGGTACTAGTATCACTTGCAGTAAGTGTCTTGCAAAAATAATTCGTTGGCTGCTTGCTTGGAATTCCCAACTCCATTGGAAGAAATGTATCCTTCTGCTCTTCCTATATGCAAACATAGATGAGGAAAGACCAAAAAGATCCAGAAAAGTACATTGAAAATTAAGACAGCAATGCTTCTTACTGGTGTCAAAGGCTGTAGCGTCATTTGAGCATATACTTCATCTGTCTCAACATCAGCCTGAAATAACATACATAATCTGTTACAAGTCTTGAGGCACTCCATCACTGGAAAGGAAGAGAATAGGAAAGTAACTGACATGCATGGTAACATTGTGGAGCTGGCATATCAACTGAGGAGGCAAATTAGGGTAATTTGGAATGTGGGCGTCAACCTCCTTGTTAGTGGTGGCTGCTACCTGGAATGTTATTTGATTTCATTTCCACTGTATTTTGTAAGTAACAAAACGCAATGCCCAGAATGAAAGAAAGAAAGAAAAAAAGAGAGAGATGATTAAGCAAAAGAGACGAACCTGCTCGCTATGACCCTGAGGAAAGTAGACCACCCGGCTCCCCACGGTGGGGAGGCACACCAGTGGGCCAGCGCAGGCGTGCCATAGCTCTGAGTTCAAGCATTTGTTTTCCCCTAATAATTGAAGAAACCAAATCAAAATCCATGAAAAATTGACACTTTAAATTTTTTTTAAATTTCTTTTGTAAAGAAAAAAAGTACCTTCATGAGCGGCCTGCTGACCCAGGCCTGAAGCAGAAAGCTTCATATCAAAACTTAGCTTTTTGTTTGGAAAAAGAGGAGAGAAAGAGGGGAATTGGAGTGTTAATCTAAATTTACAAGTTCCAACAAAAATCCTAAACCTCACTCATATGGCAGAGGAAATGGAAACCCTAAAACTCTTAAAAATAAGAAAGAGAGCGGGAAAAGGGAAACCCATTTTTAGATCTTTGGGTTGAAAAGTAGGAGAAGAAGGAGATAACAGAGTTTCCTCTTCTTCTTCCAGAAAAGCACCATCGCCACGGTTACTGAGTATCGCGATCACCTCATACAAGCTCTGAAAACCAAAGGAAGCAAAAAAGGAAAAAAAAATTCTACAAGGTAAAGAAGAAGAGTGTATTTATAGGGGAGCCGACCGAAGCAGGAGTTGGAGCAGTGCGTAGAGAGAGAGTTTGGAGGAGAGACAATCCGAGCCGTTGGCTCATCCGTACGGAAACATCCTCAACGTTCATTGCAGGTCTGATATGACAGCAGAGCATGTGCCACCATCGCTGTCACAAGTACGGATTGTGGTATTAATAAATATTATTATTTTCTTTTAATTTTTGAATGTTGATTGACGAGAGTCAACATCCAAGTCTTCAAAAAGCCATGGATAAAATTTACTGCTGAAGAACACCACCCCCCCTCCTACAATTATTCAATTCAAGGAATGATTTCTCTTTTTTAATATTAAAGGATGGTTTAGACTTGAATATAACTAACATTTCAAATCGGTGAAAGTTCTTTTTTTTTTAAACCAATGTATCATTTTATATTTCTTATGATTATTTTTTAAAATTTATGATTTTCACTCGTAATAACGTAGTTTTAAATTTTTAAATTTGAGCTATTCCTTTTGAAGTATTTTGAGTTTAATTAATATATTTAATATTTGTAAGTAATGAAAGGTTTTTTATCATTCAGTTGTTTAGTTGAATTTAAATTAAGGGTATATAAAATATTTTTATTTTTATTATTTTACAAAGTTTATTTGATGAAAAATGAATTATCAAATAAAATTATTCTTAAAAAAATTATAAAATCAAAAAATAAACTTTCAGAGCAACAAAGAGGAACCCTCTTCACTTTCAAAGAAAAGTGTATTATATTTTAATTTTATATTTTTACGTTTTAATCCCTAAAATCAAAATTTTTATTAGTCAACAATTTAATTTCTCAAAAATAAATTTTTTTTTATTTTATAATTCAGTCTTAAACCTCATTTTGGACAGTTTTGCAAAACAGTCCTTTTTATAGAATTTCCGAATTTTATAATTTAATCCTTACAACTAAATTTGTCAAATTTCTCAAAAAATTAACCCTTGATTTTTTAACAGTTAAACTTTCATATTCTATTCCTCAAAATTGTGAATACTCAAATATTGTAGTTAGTCCTAAAACTCAAGTTTTGAAATTTTTACAATTTAACCCCTATAGTTTAAACTTTACTATTTTATGCTCAACTTCCTAAATTTTCATATTTCATAACTCTATAATTTAGTTACTACATCAATATTTCATATTTCACTGCTCAACCCCTTAGAATTCAAAAATTTACAAATTTTACAATTTGGTCATTACTTTAATTTTTATCAAATTAAATCATATTTCAACTTACTCATCCAAATAATATTCAAAATAAATATTTATCACTCTCAATTTAATTAAACATTTTATATTTATAAATTATATTACCTAATGTACAAAATTAACAATTAAGCTGAATTAAGTAAATTAATATTAATTAAAACTACAATATGATTAATTAAAATATAAATAAGCCTTATGAAATAAACTCAATTAAACAATGAAAAGATAATAAAATCTCAAATGTATATTTGTTTCTTTGAAAACAACTTTTATGAAATATTTTTAAGAAATCTATCAAACAACAGAAAATATTTTACATAGATTCATCTAAATACCAAAAAATATAGCTTTTCCAAAAAAGTAAATCATTTTCCAAAAATCATTTTTAAGGAAACAAATCGAGCCTAGTTTGTTTTGATCTTCATGTTAATTTTTTGGGTAAATTACATCATTAGTTACTAAATTATGGTAAGTTTTCGTTTTAGACATTTAACTAAAAATGTTACAATTTGATCATTGAATTATTCAAAAGTATTCATTTAAGTGAGAGAACTATTTAAAAGTTTTTTATTTAAATCACTAGGCTATTATTTAAAAAAATCACCAATGAGCTCCAAACGATAATTCAACTGTCGGTATGACAGATCAATACCTATCGACGAGTAGAAAAACATACCTTAGATCCAAGTTAATCAGATAGTCAATGTCGCAAATCGAAGAAAAAAAATTGTATAAATTTTGGTTCGCAAATTCATAACGTCCAAAATTATTTCATGAAAAAAAATTTAAATTATAAAAGAGCTTTCAATTGTTACAATTAGTGCAAACGAAGAGAGCCATATAATATCGAGTTTAACAGTCCGAACACTTAAATGAAATTTTTTGAATAGTTCAGTGATCAAATTGTAACTATTTTAGTTAAGCATCAAAAACGAAAACTTAGTCATGGTTTAATGAGTAATGGTCTTGTTTACCCTAAATATTGTAGGGATAATGAAATATTTAGATTTTGAATTTGTCATTTTTTCTTACTTTGGTCTCTGAACATTTTTTTTACATTAATCTCGAAACTTGACAATTTTTCTTAAGTTAATCCCTAAATCTGGATTCCATTAGATTGTGATGATGTAATACTTTAATATTGCACCACAACATCACCTAAAACTTTTTAAAAAAAATATTGTGTTCAATTAAACCTAAAAATAAACTAAAACTTTTTTTAAAATATATTTTGTTCAATTCAACCTAAAAATAAAGTTATGATGTATGCAATATTTTAGTATGATCCAACTTTATTGTTTTATGCTATGTTAAGTGATGTTATTAAAATGAAAAAAAAAAATTTAGAATAACAAATGTCCTGTCAATCACATTTTAAAGCATTGAATGTATCAAAATTCGCGAGCTATATTTGGTATTTGTATCTAATTCCATTCATTCAAATGTTATCATACCCCACAATATAATACAAAAAAACCTATTGTATTTATGTGACTAGCACTTACCATATAATATTTGAATTTACATTGCAGCAAGACTATGTTGGAGTTATAATCTTTTTTATAATATATAAATTTCGTTAAAAATAATATAAAATCTATAAAATATAACTTTTATAAGAAATATTTATTAACACTTATAAATAATATAATTGTTAACTTTAGAAACTTGTTTTTTTTAAATAAATTATGACAAAAAATTATAAGACTTTTTTTATAAATAAATATATTATTTTCTATAATATATAACTTGTATACTTAAACAAGTTATGTCCATATTTTCTTGCCACAACTTTTCAAAAATAAGTATATTATAACACTTCTTATAACATGTAAATTCTGTTTTATAATATACTTTTTTGCCTATAACTTTAAAAACTTTAGGATTTAAATAATATTTTTTTTGAATTTATAATATAATTTTAATTTTACATCTCATTCCTATAATTTGAATAACTGAAATCCAAATTTAAAAATTCAAACTGCTTTTCTTCAAACTCTTTACTAAATCTTTTAAGAGTCCAAAACTGAATTTAATTGTTTGGCTATTTAAAATAATAAAAATTTCAAAATCTGAGGAAAGCTTTTAGGAGGATGTTAGGGATCCTGCACAAATAAAATTAGCAACCTATCACCAGCTTCAACGTGTTAGGAATTTTTGGATTGGAATCAATTTTAGATTTTCTCCAAATTTTGTTTCGTTGGCCCTACTTTTAGAAGTTGTTTAACTCATCCCGAAATAACAAGCTTGGTTTGCCTTTGTCTCAATCAGAAAGTTTCCTAGAACACTTTCGGTGACCACAATCAGTCTAGTGTTTTCCTAGGAGCATCCTGGAGAAAGCTAACTAATTGTGTAAGCATTATCATTAATTTTAGCTCAAAAATTTCACAATGCTAAACTCACATGGAATCCTCGAAAAGATATGATGGTACAACATCAGCAGATGACAATCAGAAGGATGAAATGATCTTCTGGATCCTTGTTTGTGCTCGTTCCTTCTCTTCGGCTCCATCCAGGTCGCCGATATTGTCATGATATTCCTGTGTAAAATAAGATTCCAAAGCAAAAATAAGATACTAAACATATCAAACCGTAAGCCATTGGCAGCTAAGACATGTTTCTCGTAACCAAGCAAGTATGGAAGGAAAAAACCCAATAAGGAGACTAGCCTCATTTTATATGGAATGAAATAACCAAAATAAAATCAAACCATGTATAATAAACAGTTTTCTAGTTCTTTGCAATGGATTCTAAAGCTTATTCTTTGGTGATATGATCAGACTTTGTCCAATGACGCAGTCATATACCCAAGTCCCTGACCCATCTCCACTTCTATGTCATTATGTTATCAACCCGAACTAAGGTTTTCAGCTTCAACTGACAGACAAGAAAAGTTGCGGATTGAGATTGTAAAGAATGTTGATGCCTCTTATTAAACTTGGTCAGCAAACTTATGCTCTAGTAAACAGGAACCAGAAAACAAAACAGAAACAAAGGGGCCTCCGCAACTGGAAAGAAATAACAAGCAGAACAGTACATGCCAGAAAAATCATGCAGAAAGAAAAAACAAAGATTTTCATGCTTAAAGGAGTAACTTTTGCAGCTAAAATTGAAAAAAACAGAAAAAAAAGGTCCACATCGCAAACTTATCAACTGACTGATATCTTTTGTCAGGTTGTGATAAATGCAACGGCAATTAGGGGTAAATCAGTTAAGAAAAATGGCTGGATATCCCCTCATAAAAGTTAATACAGCAGCGAAAAAGGGCAACTTCACAAGGACTTCTTGAAGTCCAAGAACACTAAAGACAAGATTGCTATCCCAAAGAATATGCAGATGTGATTTTCATTTTTAATTTCTCAAAACTCAAATGGTTCTATAGAGAAAAAAAAACCACGTGCATATATTCTCATCCAAGGACAAACTGTTCTTTTCATAAATATTCTGACCAGCAAAAATAGAAAGTTCAATTCAAAATAAAGTAAAACCTAGACTCATGTAGAAGTTTGTGAAAGGGAATAGTTATACGACGGCCTGTTAGAGCTTGACTATGGTCATTGAGAATTAGATATGGTCCCCAAAGTCTTCATCAATCAACATTCATAAGAACTGTAATATATATTTTTGTATTTTTAATCTTACAAAATATTATATGTCACGCCAGTAAGTTACTTGAACAATTTTAAAGGTGATAACAATGAGTAATTTTGACAATTGCAAGAGAGAATAGCATCATGATCTGAATCTTGTTCTCCACATGAAGCCAATAATGCAAATGAGGTAGAAAACTATATCATAGCAAGCTTCAAAGGACAGAAGATGGCATTTTCATCAGTTGTGGGACATTCAATTAAGCAAAAGCATAGGCATCATCTATATGTCCATTCCATCTTCCTGGTGTCCACAACGCACCATTAACACAAAATAAACCTTCCTTACAGGAACATTTGGTATATTTCTAATATCACCATTGTAGTCTAATCACTTGATGATCTTATTACTTTGCTATTCCTAAGCACTCATGATTTGTTATCACTTTGTTTGATCAATGATCACTAATTTTTTAAACTTAAAGATCACCATGTTAGATTGTTGCTAAAAGTAATACATAATTTTGCTCAAAAATACCAACATAACTGTGCATATTGTAATAATTGAGTAAGTTAATGATTTCAATATAATTCAAAAATAAAATTTTGTTAAATATAGTAATCTTTTATTTATTTTATAACTAGGTATAAATTACAAATTTAGAAATTATATTTGTTAACAAGTAGACCAATATGTAAAAATTATATAAAAATTTGAATTCAAAAATGGCAATTATCTCTTAAAGTCATAAATAAAGAAACCAAAAAGATTTGTTTTAATCTATATATGTATATATTTATACACGCTAGATTATGCCACACCAATTCACCGTGTATAGATCATGATTGTTGGAATGATCTAACCAAGCACCACCTTAAAGAAAAGATAAAAAAATCTTAATGTGCTTGATCATTAAGGAAGTAGGTTATAAATAGTTGTCTGGTCTTCAACTTCAGCCGTTTTAGCTTGATCTATGAAGCACCATTTTATACCAGCTTTGCTCTCTCAAGGATTGTATGAAGCAATGGCTAACTTCGTATGAAGCCTTTAGGGTCATGGTATGAGGGCATGGAAATCTAGGTGTAGGTGTATCCCTGGATCATTGTACTTCTCCTTTTTTTTAGTTTTCTAAAAACTGTATGAAAATTATAAAATCAGCCCTAAGGCATTTCTATAAACCCTCGAGGTAGGCATCTTCTCTAACCCATTAAATGCTAAAAACAATAGTTCTCACCATTTATTCACTTCTGTTTGTTTTTCCCACCTCAAAGTCAAAGCTTTTCCTTTCTGAACTAATCAAACACAATATCTTCTCTAACCCAATTAAACACTAAAAACAACAGTTCTTACCCAGCATGGAACCAGATTTTTAACTTCAAACAACTACCACTTCTTACCCTACATCACCACCATATCACCAATACATGTATAGCGAGTCTCAGTCATACAGTTCTCCTTTATTTGTTAGAAAATTTGAAGAAACACAAAAGATTGAAAAAGTGCAATGCCTTCCTTCAATCAACACTCAGGATTTTCTTATAAAGCAAGCCTTAAATGATTTTCTTTATCAACAAGCTGGTATGTAACTGATTTCTGTCTACAAATTGTATAACTTGAATACGGTTCCAAAGGGGGAAAATTACCTGAAGTATATTCTTGATATCGTTCTTAGTAAGTTTCTGCTGCTTGAGCAGTAATTCAATCCTTGCCCTCATTTGAGGGTGTCTGCATAGTATTCAATAAACTAAATTTAACAACATTTTAAAGAAACAAAATAACTAGACATGATCGAGCAAAAGGTGCAAAAACTTACTCAGAACACCAAAGATGACCCAGAATAACAGCAATCAACTGCAATCAAAACAATAGAAGGTCAAAACTGAGAATATTTAAATACATTGGTTAATAAGATGTCTATTAAGAAATATAATTAATCCAGAGTTGAAGTTTACAGCTAGGTTTGTCTGACTGATGAAGGGCTGAATTTCCATTCAAAAGAAATATAATAAACCTAGACATAAAAAGATTCATCTGTCGATTGGAACATCTGTAGTCTTCAGCAGAGATAAATCATATATTACATGGTTAATCTCATTGTACCCACCCAGGTTTTTTTTTTTTTTTTCTGAGGCTGTTTCTCCAAGCATGAACTCATTGTATTTACTCACTCTTAGAATATAGGACCTTTCTAAGAACTTATATTTCCTGGTTTTAATCATGAATGAACTGAAAATTATAACCTAACCAGTGTAGTCAAAGGCACAATCCACACTCTAGGTGCTAGAATAATTACATTGCCTAAGATGGAAAGCAAAAAAACGCTTGCCCGAGAAAAGTAAGACGCAATTTGCATACATGAAAAAATTTATGCATGTCAATGAATAAATGTATAATATAAGGTTAAGATCAAATGTTTTCAGAACCAAACCGGTGGTTGAACCAGTCAGACCACCAGTTCCCAATCCAACTGATTCAATTGGTTGGATCGTTGATTCAACCACCCAATTTTTTTTTTAAATATCAGAAAAAATAGAAAATAAATCAAAAAATTTCTAGTAGAAATTATAAACATAAATAAATAACAATAATGATATAAAAATTAATTAAACATTCCAAATTCAATTAAAACATTAACATTACCATTTTTAAATCATAACTGAAGTATTGAAAATTTTAAATTAAACCACCAAAACAAACATTAACAATATAAACTCAAACAACATAACTAATCTCTAGGCTCGAGTCAAGATACATTCAAAGTCTAATATCATCCAACTAATTAAAATCATTTCAAGCAATAAACACATTAACAAAGTCCATAACTAATAAAACACTGGAGTCCACGCTATTATCACAAATATAGACATATAATTTACTGATTTTGAATGAACAAGATAAGGAAGTGATCCCTAAGCTTAATACTTAGGCTTTTTGCAGTAATTCATACCTAAATTTGAATGTGCTAGGCAGTAAGAAGCAATTATCACGGAGAATCTCAAATAACAATTCTATATCTCCACAGAAAGATTGTTGATACATATGACTCCAAACCCTACAGTTCTTAGCACGAGAAGAGTAAAGACTTTGACTACACTTAAATCTAACAGGAAACTATCAAGGATGCTAAGACTTCAAACAAAAACTAAGCTATAAATAATCTAAAAGGGAAACCAAAAATACGACTGGGCTAGTGGTAATTTTTATTTGACCCATTTTCTGTTCTAATTGATGAAATCAAACCCTCTCATACTACCATTTTAGTGCAATCAAAACCCAAATTGGATGGAAAATGCTAATGTCAGCAATTGCATTGTTAACTCCTATATGGCACTTGGTTAATGGTGTGGCAAATGCATACAAATTGCTAATACGTCACCTACAGTCAGAATTTTTTTTTTAAATAATCATTTAACTTATTCAAGTTTTAATTGATTGGATAGAAAATGCTAATGTCAGCAATAGCGTTCTTAACTCCTATATGGCATTCAGTTAATGGTGTGGCAAATGCATACAAAGATAATTTGCTAATATGTCACCTACAGTCAGAAAATAATTTTTTTTAAAAGATAATCATTTAACTTTTCAAGTTTAATTAATCAAACTTAGTAAAATGAAAATCCATCAGACTATTGCTCATTCTTCTTTGGTCTCCTCCTCAGCATCCCAATATACCATTCGCTTTTGTTTCTTTCTTCTCTTCTTCTCCTCCTCCTCCATCAAACTATTGCTCACTCTCTTTTTTTCTTCTTTCTTTCAGCCAAGACTCCTCCTTTCCCTCTAACACTTCTCTGTTCTCCCCATACATCTCCACGACAGCTATGCTCCACTGTCATCCTATACTCAAAATATCTACAACCTAAAAATTCTTATTTTCAATCCTCAAAACATCTGAATCTTAAGAACTTCATATTACCATTATCATAAACTTTCACCCCCAAGCAGTCATACATGAAAAGATACCACAAAATGTAAAACAAAACAAAGAGAGTCAAATAGAATGCTTGTCAGAACATTTAATGTTAACCCACCATTATCATCAAGATTGAAGTTGATAAGAGTTTAGGAAGTCAAAGTAATACAATTTTAGAAACATAACTTGTTTCGATTAGGTTACAATGGACTTTTTCTGCTAAATATTATATAATATATATTAAGATTTAGAAAGAACTGCAGTTTAGACACCCAGGTTCATGATGTTGAAAAATTAAGCCCAAAGAGTAACAGATATTACACTACTCATCAACAAAAACAAATAAATAGTCATATCAAGTCGAAGAAAAACTAAAAGATCTAGGACAACTATGTCAAAAATGTGTGCCAGATCTGTTTAACAGCTTAATTCATGATAAATATAGATAGTCTTTGAAGCATTAGACTAATCATAAATGCAAACTATTTATGAAGGCTCAACTAGGCTCAACTAATTCCACCGCAAACATCCACAAAAAAGAAAAAAGGCCTGGCAAGCTATAAAAACCTCCCTTCATCAGGCACTCAAAAAACAGAAAGAGAATGATTAAAGAAATAAAAAAAGCAGAAAGAGAGAGAGACCTGAAGAGTGTAAAGTCCAGATTCAAGTTTCCTATTGTACTTTTCCTCTTCATCCATCTGCAAAATGCAAGCCATGTTATAGAGGAAGACATCTCAGAGTTGAATGCAGACTAGAAAAGTGCAGTTCATGGATTACCTCCAAATCATCAAGTTCCAGTTGCTCCAGTCGTTGTGTCTCTGCTTTAACTCTGTCAGAATATCTGCATCATTTAAATTCATAATATAGGAATATTAGTCGCAGAACAAAATCTCTATCCAACCCTTCTTGGAAGTGACCCCTGCAGCTATGGCAAATTTTGTCAACAGCAAGAGAAACCCTTCTCTTAGTTACTAGAAATACCCCATCCCCCACCCTCACATGGACAAGAATTTGCTTTGCATATTAATGCCAATAGTAGAAGAACCTCAAGACTAATCCTGTAACTTTGTGAAGTTAAAAGAAACAAAACAAGTGAAATAAGCCAATACCTTATATATAGTTCCATAAGGCGGTCTATCTTCTCACATTCATTCTCAACAAATTTACTTAATAACCTTTCCCTTCTGGAACCTCTCAAAATTCCACCTGGAAATAAGACCACAAGAATGAATATTTGATGTATTATGCTGCTAAAATAGTTTGTAATTAATTGGTAATCATCTGCAGAAGTGATAAGCTTATGCAAGGTTGGTAGTCTCACAGGCACACTATCAATAACCAGGTTAAACACGATGAAAAGTCCAACAGGCAAAAGGGCAATAATGTCATATTTGTCTAAAGGCACTCACCAAACAATGATGCAATTAGTGATACCAGGCGCTCTTCCAACTCCTCTTGGTACCTTTCCTTCTTGTTCTTCTTACTTATAGGAATCTAAACAATGCAAGAGGAAAAGGCATAGTATTAGGTACTGAATGCAATTAGACATGGATAAGTGCTCAAGAAATAAAGACATACAAAGAGAGATATACTTGCCTTACCCATGAAAGCAGCAAAAGCAGTCTTCAATCCCAGAACATCCACAAATCGCTCGCAAGCAGGGGGATACTTGGTCATGGAAAAATCAAGTGCCCTGATGGCAGAGGCATAAGCAGATTTCTTCTGCTTCATAATAATGATCATCAACTCCACTCCTTCGGCCTTAACGAACCTTTCCTTGTTCTCCAATGGCATCAATAAACAACACAAACAATCAAACAAATTCTCGAGCATTTCCTCTTCATCTGATGTCTTGGGGTCCTTCGATTTATACATAGCCACGGCCTGCAAAACCACATCCACGCCATTCATTTGTCCCAATCGCTTCTGATTGGCAGTGCTGTTCTGAAGCAATATGGCCAATATCTCCGAAGTGTACTGCTTGTTACTATCGAATTCCCTCACTTTGATCTTCCCCAACAACCATCTCAACAACTTGGTCCTCTCGCAGACCAGCTCAGCCACTGTAGGCTTCACCTCTATCATGTTTTCAATGCTGGCCAGGGTGTTGTAAATAGCACTCATCTCATCAGGGTCCTTGTCCGATAGGCGTTGCAGATTCTGGACCAACAGCTCCAACACATTGTTCTCTATAAGAGAATCCACCAGAATCCTGGCAGGCTCGTCGTTGTCCTCCAGAACATCCTCGTCTGTCAAGTCCTCTAACAAATGCACAACGTCGATGGCAATGTCGGTGTTGTCATGGGACAAGAGGTTGAGAATGGAAGGGATGGCATTGAGATTGACGAGCTCAGGGTACAACTCAGGGGCTCCAGCAAGAATCTTTAGCTTCTCTAGCTCCTCGTGCAGCTCCACTTCCGAGTCGGCGAACCGCTCCGGTTGGTCCGGGTACTTGAGCCGGGCCTCGATGTTCTCCTTTAAGCGGCGCTCGAAGGAAAGGACTAGCTTCTTGAGGGTGCGGAGGTCAAGTAATTCGACAGTGTTTTGGGATTTCTCGACGGCTTCCAGGAGGGAAAGGTCCACCTCCGCCTCCATCTGATTGTCGCCGTCGTATCGCTTTCGTTTCAGAGCGTTGCTAACTTCCATAGTTGAAATTCCAGCGCTTGCTCCTAGACTCACTTACCTCACTGCTTGTTAGCTTCTACTTCTTGGTAGGATTCGGAAATCCGCCCTGTTTCTGGTTAGGCGTTTTTCAAGGGGAGCGGCCTTGGTTCCTTTCCTTTCCTTTCATTGCCCTCCCAAATATTATATATTGATAAATCAAACCCAATCTATCTAATCCAATTAATTTGATTTAATCAGTTTTTTCCAACGATTTAATCCATTTATATTAACGAATTATTTTTTCAGTTTTTATTATATAAATTTTTTTTAAAGCTAAAAAGCAAATAAACAAAGAAAATTAATTAGAGTTGAGAACAAAAATATTCATGTTTTATTGCAAAAACTGACGAATCGCATTTGAAGGATCTTTATATAATTTTAATAATAATAATCCAATATTAATGTATAATAGACCTTAAAAGATTAAACTTAAATGTTCAATATGAACTTTAAAGCTAAATTTTAGAATTAAATGATCTAGCCCATATCTATATATATTTGGTTAGTGATTTTTTTGTATTTTTATTTGTATGCTTTGCTAAGAAATTATCTTCCTCTAACAATGTGCCAACATTACCGAGAGAAAAATAAAGGAATTTGATGTCGAGACTAAGAGCATGTAGTAAAAAAATACAAATTATCTTTCTCTCAATAATTTTTTGCATAAATTATGTTCTCTATTTATTTGACTTATTTTTTTCTTTTTCCTAATATGTTGATGTTTAATATATTATTACAGTCTTCATGTTTTTCGATTAAATTATGGTCAACAAATAGATCGAATATTTTTTCAAGAAAACGATGCTAGAAAGCAATAATGATCAATCGGTTCCTCAACCTTCTGTTATTAGTGAAAAAAATCAAATATCGGATCTTTCTAAGCTCTTGAACAAGATATCAAGTTTTTTTCAATCCCAAGCTCTTGAACTAGATATCGAGTCTTCCCAAGCTTTGAACGAGGTATTTTGTAATCTAAATCCCAATATCCTAAACGAGGTATCAAGTCTTCCCATGCTTCTGAACAAGATATTAGGTCTTCTCAAGTTCTTGAACGTCCTCGTAAGGTGCTTAGTGTTGAAACAAAAGGAGTTTGATGCTTCTTCTTTAAGCGTACGTGATCTGAGACTACGAAAATCTATTTGGGATTACTCTCCAAATCAACAGGAAGAAGTTTGTTGAGCTTACATTAAGTTTGGCCCATATCAACCGATTCCTCCAAGTGAGGCTCCAACATCTCCCTAATATATTGACAATAATAGGCATTGATTTCTCGCATCTTGGTACAAATTATTCTCGGATTGGCTCGAGTTTTCACCAAGTAAGAATGTTGCATATTGTCTTCCTCGTTTTCTCTTCAACAAGCCATTTGGGCGTCATGGAAATACTTTACAAGCCAAGGATTTCGATCATAAAAGTAAGGGTGGTTAAAATCGATTTAATCAACCAAATCGAACTAATTGATTGATCGGTTAGTTAACCGATCTAATTCAGTCAGATGTCGGTTAATAATTTTTAAAAGTTTGATTAACAATTAATTCGATTTAAAATCGGTTAATTAATCGAACTTAATAATTAATATTATATATTAACCCACCCAAACCTAGGCCCTAAACACTAACCCACTCCCAAAATAAACCCAATCCATTGACTCACACAAAAAAATCAAGAAACATAAAATTCTAATTCCTCCTAAGCCTAAAAATAATGCACACAATACACTTAAATCTCACATACTCAAATCCATAACCCTAAATTAAAAATCCCTAATCTAAAATCTCCAAAGTCCCAAAATTCCTACTACTAGTCACCACTTTCCGGCATACACCAAGTCACCATCATTGTTTGTTTCCCATTGATTTTGAGTTCACCCAAAATCCAAAAATCCCTAATCGAAAATCTCCCAAAATCCTTAACCCAAGTAATTGGTGACGCACATTCGATTTCAATGTCACTCACCACCGTCCAACACTTACCTTGGGTTTTTCAATTTTTTTTTGTCAAAGGTATATTCTTTTTGTTTTCACTAAAATGGATTTTTTATGCCGTTTCTTTTTTTTATGACAAAAGTTTCATTATTGAATATTTATGCAATTTTGTTGCTGCTTCTTTGTTCTTAACCTGTGTTTGTAATAAAAACATATACTTTTCAATTAATTCGGTTAATCGAAATATTTTAATTCAGTTTTTTTTTGAAAAAATTCAATTCGATTGACGATTAAAGAACTAAAAAGTTCGATTAATGGTAGTTTGGTTTGGTTAATCAATCGGTTAATCGTTTAAACACCACTACATGGAAGAAGGTCAATAAAGAATCTTCTTTCAACTTACTTGGTGGCATACATCGAAAAAGAGATAACTAAAATTTTTTTAACAAATTCTATCATTGATGAATTCGATGTTATGAAAAAACGGAGTGTGCAATTTAAGATGCCTAGTATTAAGAAATGGAACTAAGGGCAAGTTTTTTTAATTTAATTTTTTAAATTATAATGATATTTATGAAATATTTAATTTTATATATTGTGATTTTTTTCTTTTAATTTTTTACCGTTAAATCATTCATGTTTTTAAAAAAACATTAATTTGATTTGTTTAATAAGAAAGAAAGTATCCGAAAAGAATTGACACTTTTTTATACTAGAAAAAAAATCGTTAAGATTTAGAAGTTTCACCCCCTTAAAGTAAAATCTTGGATCCATCCATGATTGTACCTCTATGCTCATATATAATTATTCATATCTTTTTCACCAAAATTCCTTCAATTACCTGATCGATGCAAGCATAAAAATATGCACACATCTCAATTTAACCATGTTACCATTTCATGCAACATATATTAATCAACTAAATCGAATATAAGTTGCATTTATATATACATAAGCACCAAATGCAAACACATATCATTCTAGAACATCAAAATGCAACATTTACTCATAGGTACCATTCTATTCCAACAAATTTTAACCTATTAGCTACATGTCAACTGCAATATGAAATTTTCACAAATATTGCTGAGTCAGGTTCGAATTCTAGAAGCTGAGAAGATCTCATCGCGATTTACCAATAATCTAAACTACCTGCACATGGAGAAAAAAAAATTGTATGCTGAGCGAATCACTCAATGATAATTCTACAATTCAAATCAATATAAACAAATTCATGCAAATACATAAGTTTAAATCATAGTATATCTCATGCCAATTTATGAAAATACTATCACTTTCATATATCTATGCTTATATTCATTTTAACTCAACAATTCTTTATGTATACACACTATCTTTTCACATAACATTCAATTTATTAGCATTTAGTTCATTTACATATCCATTATTGAATAATGCCAACTATTCATTTATTAGCATCACAATTAAATTCATAAGTCTCTTTTTCACTTGAACACTTCAATCATTCCTAAGCCTGATAGCTCTTTTATACATATTTGGCCCTCAAGGCTCATTTTCAACTCAAATCGAATAATATCGCATTTCATATTGCCATCATATTGCATTTCCTTATAATTTAATCAATTATTGTATTATTAACCTTATTAACCAGACACATACTCGGTATGGATACATGGATCTGTCACCCTGGGTTTCCCCGCAATGATGACACTCAATCAATTTTTCACTCTAGATTGCCTAATAACGATGACTTAATGTATAATATCTACCACCTTGGATTGCCTGACAATGATGGTTTTACTCAATACTCTAATCGCCAACTATATTCGACACAATCCGAACATCTAATAGGATAACCAAATTCCAATTTCATTATACAATCCAATTTATGCTTTATCATGTTAATTTCATAAAAAAATTATCAATTCATCACATAGTTTAACATGTTCCAACTCAATCTCATACCCATTGCATATATTAAGCAAATCATGCAATTATTTATTATCTACTTCGATATTCAATCTAAATCACACCATTTTTACTCAAGCAATCATCGATACTCACCTCCAACTCCATATAATGTAAAATGATATAAATATGCAACAATTAAAAGATTACTGAATCATAAAATTACAAACAAAAAAATTCGAGCTATTCGTTGATGACTTTGGATTTTCCTTTCCCTCTTGAAGAATCCGGGTCGAAATTAGCTATGGATTAACATAAACATACAACACTATCAATACTCAGCCAATTCACAATCAATTATCAATTTATGAAAGTTTTATAATTTATTCAATTTAGTCCCTAAAACCTAAACTAACCTATATTTCAATTTAAAACTTCAACTTGAATTCCGTTTTCACTATTACTCATTAGGGACCTCCTATTTCTTATTTCTATATTGAATTTTACAATTTATTCAGTTTGATCCCTAATGTACGAAACTATCAATTAAACTTTACAATCTAGTCTTCTTTTTAATCTAAGCTTAAGTTCTATCAATTTACCACCTAACAATTTCAATTCTCAACTATTAAAACTTTTAAAACTTTAACAGTTTTACAAATCGGTACATGAGCTAGCTAAATCAAGCTTCAATGACCTCAAATCTATAAAAAGACAAGAAAATAACTAAGGACTTGCTTGAATTTCATGAAAATGGCATTAAGCCCTTTTTTTCTACTGTTTGGTTGGGGAAGAAGATTTTTCTCTTTCTCCCCACCAAATTCACATATATATTGTAATCAGTTAGTTACTTAAGTAATTGATCTTATTAACATATAATACTTAGTTTAATGTGCTTAAACCATCCACTAAGTTTCATTATAACAGGATCTAATTGTTGTTTTGAACCTTTAACTGATTGCAAATTAAGTCTTCAATTCATTTTCTAATTAAAAATCTATAGTGATTGAACTTTATAATTTACACCATAAGCTTTAATCAGACACAATTTCGACTAATTTACTTATCCAAAATTCATTTCACCCATATAATAATTTTGTAAATATTTAATTATTTACGGTCTTGATTTACGAAAACGAGGTCTCAAAATCGTATTTTTCGACACCACTGAAAATCGGATCGTTACAAAACCATTCAAAAGCCTATCTAATTGTGGCAAACCTAAGCATAAGCATGCATGCAATCATTCAAAACATATAAATTTGGCTCCAGGCTAACCAAAGTAAACAAAATAAAGTTGAGACTATCGCCATTAAACCTTTTAGTAATATATATATATGCATCCCACGATGACCTCTCTAGTACATGGCATTAGGCACCATTTGCAAATATAAATGTTTTATACTCTTCAATGATAGCAATTGTGTTTGCTTGTGATCCTCGAGCAAATGGTCACTCTCCATTATGCATTTCAGTAAAACCCATATGGTGATCGCCTATCATTTCTCAGAACTTATTCTCAATCTGGTTCTTGCAGCTACCTTGGAGGAACTTTTCAAAATATATGGCCACTAGCTTAGGTTCTTTAAGTTCTATCGACTCTACCATGGGTTCTTTAAAATCCTTCACTAAAACTTCCAACTTTGCCATGGGTTCCCCCCAATCTTTGGATGAAGTTTGCTCGTTTAATAGAGGGTTCTAATTTTGTTTACTGATTTGGGATGAATTGATATGACTTGCTCTTGCAAAGGAATTGCAATCTTAAAGAAGATTTGATTTTCCAAAAGATCCACGTTTTTTACCCAACTCATAGGAGTCACCATAAGGCACATTATTATGTTTCAATTGGTCACCGAATGAATTAACTCCATTGCTCATTCTAAAACCCCTACATTGCTCACCGTAGGTTGTTTCCCCAAATATGGATCCAATTTGTTCCTTGTTTTGGATGCCTAGAAATTCTTAAAAAATGTGCTTGATTTCAAATTTCATTTCTAATCGAAACTTATCAAACTTCTCATCAATTTTTATTTCAAATTTTATTTCAAAGTCGTTGCAAAAAAATTGAAGTTATTGCCTTGACCAATTGAGATCCACAATGCATTTACTTTGTTAACGATCATCATCGTTGTAAGGAAAAAGGCTATAATACCTTTATTGTGGATTAAAATATTGGAGAAAGAAACTACAAATGGAGAGAGAAGAAGAGAAAGGAGGGAAAAGGAAGATTGAATAGAGAATTCAAAAAGAGGATACGAATTCATAATATTTTCAAATGATATAACCAATAGCATTGTGTCTCTTTTATATTAGGATTGACTAATTTACATTGTTATCCCGATAATACCCTTAATGAAATGTACATTTACAATGAATTAAGCTTGTCTAATGATTAAAAGATGTGAAATAAAATAATATTGTATTACATAAAAGGAGTAGGAGGGCTTTTAGGTAAATTGTAAATTGCATCTAGGGTTTTGAGGAATTGTTTGGTTTCAGTGGCAGGCAGCGGACCCAGTCTTTTATATTTTAGCCAACAAGGAGCGAGCCGAGGCAGCCCCTGAAATCCCTATGGAGTATATATAAATTGTTACGATAGTAAGATTGAAAATAACAAAACAAATAATAACAATAATAATACTCAATAGTAAAGTATCTCAAAAAGAATTAGGTTTTTCTTGGTAGATTGAAATAGGAGGAAGGCGTAAACCGGAGATTCGGACTGCGGATGAAGATTTGATTCAAGTTTCAGCTGAACCTCAGTCTCAGCCTCAGGCAGGTAATCAAAATGAAATGCAGATTGCGGGATTTTGACTTTCTAAATGAGGAATTTTGTTGTTTTGATTTGTTTGACTGCTCTCATCATTCATCAATGTGGAAAAAGGAAGATGGAAAAAGGGGTTTCCAGGCCGAAATCGTACGGGGGGGTTTCTGCTGCTTCGATTGATTCGTATAATGGCGTAACCCTCTCTGTTTCTTTTTTTTTTTTTTATGTTTGTGCGTTTATATCACAGGAATTTATACGAAAAATCTCTTCAGCGAAAGAAAGAAAGAAAGAAAGAGAAAGAAAATGGACCCTGGTCGCTACCCTGTTCAACAAGGACATGGATGGGATAATAACAGCGTAATTGCGGTTTCCTCCTTTATATCAAATCACCTATATGGGTTTGGGATCATTCTCTCATCCCCTTATACACATATGAAACAAAGCCCTGCGGCACTCAGGATATGGACTCTCCATTTGCCTAATTCATATTTCTTTCTTTCATTGACATAGCTTCTCTCTTCAATCCACAGGCTCTTGAGGGTTTTCCTGCTGCTCTTGACCACAATTACCGGTGAGTGCTTGTCCACTGCCCTTTCATCGTCTCCACGGTAAAATTTTACTACGAAATTTTTTCTTCTTTTAGTGCTTCCCTAACAAAGGTACATGGTTCAGAAGTTATTTGGTGAATTTGCTGTATTTTGTGTTGCCCTTTTGCTTTAACGCTTTCATGACCAAATTTGTGATTTCATCTTGCTATTGAATTTACTTATTTACACCAACATTTGGCTTCATTATATCAAATTTTATCTTTCCTCTTCCACTCTCTTTCTTACTATACCAGGGTCGGTGGTTCATATGATGAGAGGAGATATCTAGATGAAAGATACTCGAGGGATAATGTGTATCCAAGAAGTAACTACCACAGAGATTTTCTGGAGAGGGATAACCAACCCCCTCCTCTTGATGCTTCTGGTATCTGGTCTCAATCAAGGAGGACAACTTATGAGGAAGAATATCCCCACAATCGGGATTCTAGGCGTCATCAGAAGCCTTATGCTGATTCATATAGTGACATGGATGCTTTTCGTGATCATGAGATCACTTCATTTCAAGATTTTGATAAGTTTCGGGATGGCTATCGGGGTGTTGACAGCTTTCGTGATCATGAATTTGACAGGCCCTCTAGGTTTGGGGGACGAGAACGAGATGACAACTCATATGATGATTATGACTATAGGCCACGTGTTTCCCATCAGAGCAGGGACAACAGCCGTGAGAGGGATTATGAATATGGCAGACATAGTTATGATTCTGATTATGAAAGAGGCAGTCGAAGAGATGGCAATTGGAGGAGGCGCGATCGAGATCGCTTGAGTAGAGAGAGAGATCAGAGTCCACATAGAAGGCATGAGAGATCTCGATCACGATCCCATGGACGTGATGATCGTCCTAGATCAAGATCACCTCGAGGCCGAAGCCATGGACGAAGCCATCGTGAGAACAGCTATGATGATGGTCGGAATGATAAAACTGAGAAGCGAAGGGATCGTGAAGAGAAATATCAGCGGGAACATTATTCTGTGGTCTGTTTCATTTTCCATGTTCGTTGTGCTTCTGCTACTGCATTTGTTTTAAGCTGTGAAATTGGGTAAACTTTTTTTGCTTTCTCACAGGCACCATCTGCTACTGTTGTTGTAAAGGGTCTCTCGCAGAAAACAACGGAAGAAGATCTATACCAGATTCTTGTAACATTTTGCTCTTTGTTTTTGTGTTGAATGTTCTTATTTTCGGTATATAACTTAAGCTATATTTCTCAACTTTTATGTGGCCATCAGGCTGAATGGGGGCCGCTTCGCCATGTCCGTGTGATCAAAGAGCGACATTCTGGAATTTCTCGTGGATTTGCTTTTATTGATTTTCCGTCTGTGGTACTCATCCCGTTTGACAAATCAACACTTTACATTAAGTTTTGTTGAATGTAATATGAGGGAAATTGCTTCTGGTACAGGGGGCAGCAAGCACTATGATGGAGAGGATTGGTGATGATGGTCTTGTTGTTGATGGTCGGAAGCTTTTCTTTGAGTACAGGTAAATTTTCATTCTAGAATCATGATTGAAATTGTTCATCTGGCACCATTTTTATATTCTTATGTTACTTTTTGATAGTAGTTTTTAGGGAAAATCTTTTATTGTCTTCCTTCTATTCCTATGGTGGTTTGATAGTAGAAAACAGGTTTATAAGGGTTTTAATGAAATAAGTATTGATTTATTTCGGTTGATGGCAAACCAGTTGCTCCAAAGTACTGACTATTGGTATCTGCAAAGCAGTAAACAGGGAACTCAAGATCATCTCAGGACGAAGAGTCTTGTATTTATTTGCAGGAATGCTTCTGCTCCACTGTAAATCTTAAAATGGAAACTGAAATAGAGTGCTTATTGAACTTAAAAGTTTGCTCTGAACTATGGATTCATATGTTATGAGGCCTCATGTAATGGAAATACGAAATTGCTCATTTTTTCCTCTTAGTAAACCTTAGATGATTGAGCATAAAAGTTTGCTCTGAATTGTGGATTCATATGTTATGAGGCCCCATGCAATGGAAATATGAAATTGCTAATATTTTTTCCGCTTAGTAAACCTTAGATGTGTTATATGCACCTTTTTATATCTGGATCACACGTGTTACTCTGTGCTTATTGAGTGATATATGTATTTTAACTAAAGCTTCTATACCTTGATGAATTGATATGGTTGAAATCAGTATTAAATCCTAAGTTTAATGAAACATTCTTTCCCTCTTTTTCTGTTCTTTATTGTGAATTTCTGACGATGAAGGAAAAAAAGCGCTATATTATATGCTTGATTTTCCTACCATTTGTTTGCATAAGAAATACATTGAAATCTGTTTCGTTGCAGTAGTAAGCCAACTGGGGGCACTGGTGGACCTTTTGGTAATGATAATGCTGTGAAGTCAGGCCATTCAATTCATAGGGGCATCACTGTTCCTTCTGATTGGATGTGCACCATATGTGGATGTGTCAACTTTGCACGGCGAACTTCATGCTTTCAAGTCAGTTTTTTTCATTTCCAGTCTTTCTGGTATTGTAAAAAAAATTACTGTTTAAGGTGGTGTCCATGATCAGTAGATTACATTTCTGCTATTTTGCAACACTAGGTCAAGAAGAGGTAATTATAGTTGGCTAGCTTTATGTTGTTTAGGATGAAGGCATACCACTTACCAGAATGTTATGCTAGAGCCTGGAAGCTAGGCTAGTGATGCAAATGCATAGCAAATGTCAGAAGTTGTGAAGAACTTTATATTGGCTGTTGAAAACTAGATATAATTTATGTACCCAAGTTTGACTGCTAAACCCAATTATTGTTAATCTATTTCTTTTACGGGTGGTGCATTGCTTTAGTGTAAATATGCTCTTTTGCTATGATTATGTCTGAATATTTTGCCAACTGAGTCATTGATGTGTCCTTTCTCTTGCCTTTTTATGTAGTGTAATGAGCCACGTACAGATGATGCTCCAGCAGCTGACATATCTTTATCACATTCAGCATCCTTAGGAAAGAAAGGAACTGATTCAGGTCGGTATCCATTGTTATTTTGAGGAGGCTTGTATCATTGAGTGTTTAACTGCCACAACTTACTAAGTTAACATGTAATTAGGCCCTACTCATGTACTTGTTGTTCGTGGGTTGGATGAAAATGCTGATGAGGAAATGCTCCGTTATGAGTTCTCTAAACATGCACCAATTAAGGTTTATGTTTTTATTATAATTATCTTTTGACAGAAAATTCTTTTTTATAGCAACCACTGAATCTTATGGAATTAATCTGCAGGATCTTCGCCTTGTTAGAGACAAGTTCACCCATGTGTCAAGGGGGTTTGCTTTTGTTCATTTCCATTCGGTATATCTTGCTTTTCTTTATGGCATTACTTTCCTATAAAAGCTGTAACTATGAATGACTTCTAAATAAATTTGACTTTAATAATTTGTTCCAGTATATGCCATTGATTCTGATAATTTTCTGGTTTGTGATATGTCACATCGAGCAGCTGTGAAAATGAAAGTTTTAGGTTGATATTCCCAAATTATTCTTTTGCTGTGGTGCACTTCTATTGTGCAAATAAATATAAAATTCATTGCTAACATTTAATATTTATCATCTCTATTGGGCATGTGGGTACAAACGTTGTTGCATGTATTCAAAGAGCTCTTTTCTTTCTACAACTAGTAGTTTACATTTTGGGCTTTTGTACATTTCTTTTGGATAGTGGGTTTTTATACTTTTATTTCACTATAAATATCATAAAAATAAGAGAATCAGAGACTATTCTATTAAATAAAGAAATTTTGGTATATTTTTTCAAATACTGTATTACTTCTTCCATCTCACATATTAAGATTGTCCCAAACTCTCCGTGTTTCTTGTGCAAGTGAACAAAACAACTTTAGGCACTGAAGAGAAAATATCCTCTGTTATAGGTTGCTTCAACTGATCTTGTTTCATTAACACTACCTCTAACTAAAGGCCTTTAAATAAAGTATAACAGCGTTATCTGACACCTTACTGACCCTGCATCATGGGGCTGCTGGTACTATAAAATGCTTATAACTGTGTTCTCTTTTTCAGGCCTTCTGGCAGCTATATTATCGCTTATATTTTTCTGCCTTTGTTATTTCCTCCTTATGATATTTTGCTTTAATTAATTGCCAGGAGGAGAAAAAAATGTAGCTTTCTTGGTTGGCAAAATTATTTTTAACATATAATGCATGACCAAGTATTTTGATGTCGTGTAGGTTGCTGATGCCACAAAAGCTCTAGAAGCTACAAATGGAACAACGCTTGAGAAGAATGGGCAAATCTTAAGAGTAGCATATGCAAAAAGCATCCTTGGGCCAGGATCAGGGACGTCAGGAGCTTCACAGTCAAGTAGCCTTGCAGCTGCTGCGATTGAGGCAGCAGCGTTCTCTCAACAGGTATTTCGTTTTCTGTTTGGTTTCAATGATGATGTTTTTACTGTTTAAAATAATATTAGATGCACATTTTGGAAACTAAAATGCAAGTTAATTTAGGAGCATTTGCGTGTTTACTAAATTTGTTTTAATGTTTGGTCATCTCTTATGTTGCCTTATGTTTTTCTTCTCCTATTTTAGAATGTATTGTATGAGTCAGCCTTTCTGAAAAATTTGGTTATTTTAGCAGATTTCTGCCAAATAAACTTAGAGCACAAAAAACCATTAATTTTCTTGATAAAGTGAGAAAGAGTGCAAGGGCTAGCAAATGATTTCTATTTATTTGAATTTGCATTGCTTTCCCCAATTTACCTTGGTCTCTCCCTTCTGTATATTGTTGATGAAAAGCTAGAAGGATTAAAAAAGCGAGTTATATTAACTACTAACAAATAAAAGCTTTTAACATTGAAAACGTAGGAGATTTAGTTGTAAGAGTAGGCTGGGGGTTATTGTCTTTAAAAATGGTTTTTAGTTGTTGTCTAACATGACTTACCTTGTCAATACTTGAGTTCATATTCAATGCGGTTTTAGTTTATTGGAATTCAGTTCAAGTCTATCTTAACAAGTCTTCCTATTTTAGCTTGAGCTTGTCACAAGTGTTTTGAAGAAGATTTGAATGCATGGTGGTGGATATTTTTTTTTCTACCTAAGATATTCTTGAGTTGTCCTCTTTGCTTTACCATTTTTCTTTTTCTACTTGCCTGACAAATCTGTTCAGTAGAAAATTTGAAATGGTTGTAAATATATATTCTTTTTCTTCCTATTATATTCTTGGGTTGTCCTCTTTGTTTTGCCATGCTTTTCTTTTGCAAAGTGCCTGCTGCCAGCTGCTGTCACATAATTGAGTCTCTACTTATCTAATTTACCCAACTTTATCCTTTGGTTTTCTTACAAATGAACTTTAGGGGCATCTTGCATCCTAAATACTTGTTTGAATTGTCAGGTTGACCTTTGATATTCTAAACCTTAAGCCCTAAACCCTAAACCCTAAACCCTAAATCTTAAACCCTAAACCGTAAACCTTAGTTGAAACTTGAGTGTTTCATATACAGAGGAATTGATGGCACTAAACTGTCGAGACATATATTTGTGAACTTTGACCATTGAGACAAGACCATATGCACTATCTTGAATGCCCCTTACTCTTCATGGGCAAAGGGTGCCATATACAGTATCAGACAAAAGCTATAGTGCTTGGTTTGTCGATGGCACCATTACTCAACATCTACTGATCTTGAAGAGAGGTAACATGTAGGAAACTGAAAAAAAAGATTAGGATACTTTGATCATGATGTTTGAGATGCTGTGAAGTAGCATGGTGTGTTGAACTGACGAAAGTAGGAAGATTTCTTCAAACAAGAAAGTTGGTGATAAGAACCAAAAAAGAAAAATGAAAGAAAGAAGCTCAAAGAGTATGTGGAATTGAAGATGAGAGAGAAGGCTCTATATCTGATAAAAGCCATAAAAGTGTGAGAAGAACTAAACAAAGGAGAAAATGGATGAAGCTATTACTAGTAAAATGTGTCATTATAAGGTGTCATTTAAAGCAAGAGAGTCTCTTGTCTGCCAATATCTTCAAAACTCAAAGCCTTTTCTTTTTTGGGAGAGAAAAAAGGTTATTACTGAACCTCAGTTTGATGGGTTATCTTCTTGGCTGGATAATCTTTTCATTTGTGGCATATTTGTACTATTTGGTGTAGTTTTGAAACTTAAAAGAAGCAATCCTGATGTAGTTACACGGATTAAGAACCCTTACTTTGATGAGAATAAGATCGCTTTTGTAGTGTTTAGTCTTCTCTATTGTAGGAAAACCGAGCGAAGTTTGAGTTATCTTTTTTCATGTTCATATCAACTTTTTCCCTCATCTTTTTAGAAATATGGGGAATTGCTAGAACAAAACCTACTATAAGCCCTTGAGCTGGAAAGCTAACCCCCTGATTTTCCTACTTCGGTCAATGATATGCATAGTTCTCTCCTTTGTTTTAGCTTATACATGATATGTAATGTGCCTAGTGATGACTCCTTGCAGGTTCTCTTTCTAAGCTTTTATAAATTATGTAATTACACAGTATACAAAGTTTATTTCCTGCATCCTACTTGTCATCTTAGTTCCAAGTGTTTCTTGGACTCAATTATGTCATTTATCCTTTCAGTACGATGCTGTCGGATGGACACCAAAGGAATATAATCCAGATAACAAACAATCTACTAGCTGGCAGGAGCAAGTTGTTGGTTCAGTTCCAGTTCAACAGGATGGTTCAGCGTTGCATTCTGGTTTTGTGTGGGATGAAGCTTCTGGTTACTACTTTGATGCTGCTTCTGGGTTTTACTATGATGGAAATACAGGTTTATTTTTTAATTTTCTTTTATCTTTTCATGATAGTTTTCTTTGGCAGGTTAGAAGTCGAATTGGGATATGGATTTTTGGAATTTTTTAGTTATATTTTGATTTTGGCATAATTTATTCCTACAAGAAATATAAATTTCCTAATAGCAGAATGGAACTATTATATCATTAGGAGTTGTGGTAATTGGGGTCTATTGCTTGCAACTGCTTTTTTGCTCAGGAAATTTTCATGGCACATGATCCCTAGCTCAAGTTGTCAATGGTGGGGTGTGGTAGATTCCAAATAAAATTTGAGATTCTTGTGTTTGTCAAATGATATATTTTTGTGATGTCTCTCTCAGAGACACACGTGCAGTTATATGTTTATGCATAACAAATATTGATGAAAAGTGAGCTGTAGGGATGTTGTAGTAGTTATGTAGGACAGATTTATTTTGCTTTGTGGCTCATTGGTTAAGTTGGCAAATGTTATATTTTAGGTGAGATTTAAGGAGAAAGTTGGATGACGTGCAGTTTTTGAGATTACAAAAAAGCCATGCCATAGATTGATTAAACCATAAAGGACTATACTTCATGTCCGTTCAAAGTGATGTGAACAATAACAGAAATTACTAATGATAATTAGACAATGACCTAATAGTTACTGAAGACACTCGGAACTAATTCAGCTTCTAAAGCACATTTATCTAACCAAGCTATTGATGTGTCACATTACTATTATCTAGTGGTAACAGAATAACTTTTATTCTTGTATGGAGGAAAAAGGTGAAATAATTGTTTCAATGCAAACAGCTAATTTTTGGTGGGGTGTGGTAGATTCCAAATAAAATTTGAGATTCTTGTGTTTGTAAAATGATATATTTTCGTGATGTCTCTCTCAGAGACACACGTGCAGTTATATGTTTATGCATAACAAATATTGATCAAAAGTGAGCTGTAGGGATGTTGTAGTAGTTATGTAGGACAGATTTATTTTGTTTTGTGGCTCATTGGTTAAGTTGGCAAATGTTATATTTTAGGTGAGATTTAAGGAGAAAGTTGGATGACGTGCAGTTTTTGAGATTACAAAAAAGCCATGCCATAGATTGATTAAACCATAAAGGATTATACTTCATGTCCGTTCAAAGTGATGTGAACAATAACAGAAATTACTAATGATAATTAGACAATGACCTAATAGTTACTGAAGACACTCGGAACTAATTCAGCTTCTAAAGCACATTTATCTAACCAAGCTATTGATGTGTCACATTACTATTATCTAGTGGTAACAGAATAACTTTTATTCTTGTATGGAGGAAAAAGGTGAAATAATTGTTTCAATGCAAACAGCTAATTTTTGGTTTTCTAATTTTTGGGATTCAATATATAGTAATGCTCCAGAGTTGCAAGTTTAGACTTAATTTCCTTTGTTATTTCAACATGCAGGTCTTTACTATGATGGTAACAGTGGGATCTGGTATTCGTATGATAACCAATCTCAGCAGTACATACCTTGCGGTGATCAGAATGAGAACAAAACACCTGGTAAGCAGTCTGAGCCTTCCAAAGGAACTGATGGTAGGAAGGTAGTAATATCTGCGCCGGCTGCTACTGTCACTTCAGTTGAGAAGGCAGCCTCTTTACCAGATGCGGTTCAAGCTGCTGCAACAGCAGCACTAGCTGCGGAGAAGAAAGAAAAGGAGAAAGCAAAAGAGATAAAACTTGCTTCGAAAAGCAGTATCCTGGCTAATAAGAAGAAAATGAATAATGTGTTGACAATGTGGAAACAGAGGAGTCATGAAGGGCAGGCCACACGTTTAACTCTTGATGAAAATCACCTGTCTGCTTCATCTGACGATAGACCTCTGCCATCTGGACAACATGCAAAGACCAAAGTTAAATTTGATGTGATGGGCCTGAAGGAGAGTAGTACATCAAGTTCTGGAGTCAATACAACTGCCCAAGCTGCATTGACTGGGGGTTTGGAGTCTCCAGTCAAGGCAAGGCCTGTAAGCAACAGCTCAGGGGGGACTTTAATGGGAGTAATAAGAGGCTCGGCAAGAGGCGTGGTAAAGTCTGATGCTCCATACTCCGGATCATCTGCTGGAGTTTCCACTTCTGCTGTTGGAAGTGCTGAAGTTTCATCAACCAATTCAGATATGCCCACAGTTTTGACTCCCTTTAGGACTGATGCTTCTGCATTGGGTTCTTATACACCTTCGACTGTATCTGCAAGTGGTAAGAGAAGGTTTTCTGAAACTCCAGTGCCTTCTACTACCAGCAAGGAGCAACCTCAAACTGCTTACAGAGACCGTGCGGCTGAGAGGAGGCACTTGTATGGTTCATCATCTTCCACTGGAGATGATCTGCCTGACCATGAGCTCAGGACTTCAAGTAAGCTTTTTTATCAGTATCAAATGTTATTTGTTCATATTTTTCCTGTTAGTGTTTCGTGTCGACCCTTGTCTGCAAAATAGTCCTAATATTTCTTCTAAATATTGCTTGTTTTTAGGCCTTGATTGTGCAAATTGATGGCTTCTTTGTTTTATCTATAAAATTTGCTATTAATTTGTGAGAAATTCTGTTTCAAGATCGAGATATGGCATTCAAAAAATTCTCCTCAGATCCAATGCCTTTCCCACCTGGTGTTGGTGGTGGACGTGGGGTTGTGTCAGATGATGGCCAAAGCTTTGAGGTTATCACAGCAGAGAAAGCAATTGATGAGAAAAATGTGGGCAACCAAATGCTCCGCAATATGGGTTGGCATGAAGGATTGGTACCATTCTCTCCTTAGCTGTTGATTTTTGTTTACCAAGTGCCATTTAGTTGTTGGTTTCTCATGGAGATGAGATGCTTATGTCCTCTCTCTCTCTCTCAAAGAAAAAAAAAAAAAAACTGTATATTTCCAACACTCTCATGCCCCATTTACATGGTGTCTTCAAACTCATATTACCATGACTCTTAATTATTCATTTCCCCCCCAAGTACCCCTTTCCAAGACATTGAATTGACACCTATGTCCTTTTGACCCCCCAACTATATGGAAAATTTTCTTCCAAGACATGGGACCCCTATAGAGCACTTGTTCCCAAGTCCAAGCAACTTGTACTCAAACCCTATGCATTCATTCTATTCTAACAAAATGGGTTGGCATGAAGGATTGGTACCATTCTCTCCTTAGCTGTTGATTTTTGTTTACCAAGTGCCATTTAGTTGTTGTTTTCTCATGGAGATGAGATGCTTATGTCCTCTCTCTCTCTCTCAAAGAAAAAAAAAAAAAAAAAAACTTGTATATTTCCAACACTCTCATGCCCCATTTACATGGTGTCTTCAAACTCATATTACCATGACTTAATTATTCATTTCCCCCCCAAGTACCCCTTTCCAAGACATTGAATTGACACCTATGTCCTTTTGACCCTCCAACTATATGGAAAATTTTCTTCCAAGACATGGGACCCCTATAGAGCACTTGTTCCCAAGTCCAAGCAACTTGTACTCAAACCCTATGCATTCATTCTATTCTAACACTTGTTCCCAAGTCCAAGCAACACAGGCTCAAACTCTTTTCACTCATTCTTTTCTAGCACTCATCCCAAGGCCAAGGAACTAGAATGCTGAAAGATGATAAGCGTACAAAAAGAATGCCAGATGTTTTAGTAATAGTTGCACTGTGATTGCCTCATAAAAGTTAAATTGTACGAAAGCCCCTGTACTATGGTCTTTTTGTTTGCGGATATAGTCTCTACTATAATTTGATCATTTCTCATCCCTTTATTTTTCAAAATGTGCATTTTAAGTCCTGAAGCCAATATTTTTTATTGATAATTCCATCAAATAATTTGACATGTTTTTTCTTTTATATGTGGTGATATGGCATAGGCATTTTTTTATACAATTGAACAAATATTATACATTCTTTTCTTTTTTTTTTGTCATTTTTTAAATATGCAAAAACTTTGTCCGACTGTATAAAATATGCCAAAGTGTATGTGCCATCATTGTATGTTTAAAGAAAATTGGAGAAAAGTTAGCCTGAGGACTGAAAAGTAAGGGATTAGAAATGATTAAATTATAGTAGAGTGACTAAGTTTCCAAAGGCTGTATAGTACTATAGAATTTGACCTCTTTAAACACTTGAAAAAAAAATTAGCATCACTTCTTGTTCATATAAATTGAGTGCTTTCTTCAGTGTCTTTGACTTATCCTCGATTGTAGGTTGCATTTTGCATGCTTGAAGCAGAAAGTTCTAACAATGGGGGATTGCTTTATTTTCTTTTGTTGTTTTTGTGGAAATGAAATGAAAATATATAGGGATTGGGGAAGGATGGAAGTGGAATGAAAGAACCAGTACAAACGCAGGCGATGGATGGTAGAGCAGGACTCGGAAGTCAGACGAAGAAGTTGGACCCTAGCCTTGAGGTGCAAGCCGGCGATAGTTACAAAACTGTGATTCATAAGAAAGCACTTGCTAGGTTTCGTGAAATGTCTTAGGAGCCCTTAGGTAGAAAAGATGTGGAATTTATTATTGTTTCTGTTTATATATGTATCATTTAGAGAATCTTGGCGTGGTTTGAAACTTACAGTCCACACCATTTGGAAAGTTAATATTTATGGCCATTTTAATTTCGGTGTGAATTGAGTTTTTGGAGCCTGCCTAGGATGTCTTTACTTTTGTTTATTATTAAATTATTATTATTTGAGTGGCTAAATGGCTTGGAGTAGTGTTTACTGATTCGACTAGACAGGCTATTGATGCATACGTATGGACTTGTGATTCAATATATGGCCAACGATATTGTAATATTCACGTATGATTTAACTTGTTAATATTTTATGTAACATTATCAACAAGATTATTATAAAAAAAATGATGTCATTAACAAGACTGAACTGTAAATTATATTTCTCCTAGTTTTTTAACAAATAACATTATAATTTCCTTCAAAATACAATTTTATACTGTAAATTAAAAAATAAATATTAAATAGATAAACATAACAGCCAAATGAAATGTATAATAAAAGATGTTCTGTAATCTTTCCGACTTTTAAATACTTCTGCATAACGTTGAGTAAGGCAATCTTCCCTTTTGTTGGAAACTCGTATAACACTTGATACATTATGGGTAAATTATAAAAATAATTATTTTTATTTGTTTCAATTATATTTTAATCTTTTATATTTAAAATGTTACGTTTTAATCACTTGTGTTAACGTTTTGTTACGAAGTGATGTTAATATTTTGTTACGAAATAATCACTTTATCATTAAATTTCATTACTAAAGATAGTCTTACATCACCGTCCAAATAAATTTTAATACTAATTTAAATGAAAATATATTTTTAATTTTTTACGAAAATAGAATACAAAATTTTATCGTAAATCCCCATTTTCTCCTGTTTAAAAGGAAACAATAGTTGGGTTCTGGAAAATTACCATCAGAAAAGAGAAGAGAACAGCACAACAACAGAGAAGGAGGAGGAGGAGGAGGAGGAGAAGTTGCAAGCAATCCTTGATTAGGATTTTTCTTCGGGGGATAAGATGGACCAATCTGCGTCTGGTAACGAATGCAAGAACAATTTTTATATTGATAATTTGATAGCTGCTAGAAAGCTACTGAAGCTTAGCTTAGAGAAATCGAGAACCCTAGCGTTGGTTCTTGAAAAGGCTGGACCTAGGTTAGAGGAGATCAACCAAAGATTGCCTTCCTTAGAAGCTATTGTCCGCTCGATTCGTGTCAACAAGGTTGCTGTCGGGGGGGATATTAACTGAGCTACGACAATGCTTAAGGTTTTTGATGCTGTTCATAGACTTGAAAAGTCCCTGCTATCAGATCCCCGGAATGATCTTCCTGGGTATTTATCAGTGTTGAAACGCCTCGATGAGGCATTAAAGTTTCTCGGTGATAATTGCGGTTTGACAATTCAATGGTTGGAAGATATAATTGAGTATTTGGAGGATAACAAAGTTGCTGACGGAATGTACCTGTCGAATTTGAAGAAATCGCTCAAGGGCTTAAGAGAGTTGCAAAATGATGTGAAATAGTACATCTTGATGGAGGCCTTTTGGATGCTGCATTGGATAAACTGGAAAATGACTTTAGAAGACTATTGACGGAGCATAGTGTGCCCGACTCCCAATGTCATCACCGTCATTGGGCGAACAAGCATGCATTGCACCATCGCCCTTACCTGTGACTGTTATTCAGAAGTTGCAAGCCCATTTCTTCTTCTTCTTCTCTGTCGTTTTGCTTTTCTCTTCTCTGATGATAATTTTTCAAAACTCAGTTATTGTTTTTTTTTTTTTACCTAGGAGAAAATTGGATTTTTTGGTAAAATTTTGTACTATTTTATAAAAAAATAAAAAAATTATTTTCATCTCAGTTAAATATTTAAGTTGATATTTAAAATTCATTTAGACTGTCACGTAAGACTGCCGTTAGGGAGGTAATAAAGCTTAATAATAGAGTGACCACTTCATAATAAAATAATAACGTAAGTAATTAAAACATAATATTTCAAACATAAATAACTAAAATGTAATATGAACCAAACAAAAATGATTATTTTTATAGTTATAAATAACAATGTAATATTATATTTGAGGCAATATAAGCTGTGTAGATATAATATTACATCGTTATTTATAACTATATTTGCTACACATGCTTCATCTAATCGAGCTTGTTTTGCTCAACTGAAACCTTAATGTGTAGATAAGATCCTATCAAATGATAGGTATCGCCAAATATGACAGCTCGTTGAGGTCATAGTCATGCTAGATCTAACCACGATGAAAAGGTCGTAATCATGCATCATCAATCTATCATTTCAAGTCACGTAATCTAACAGTAATCAACTTATGTCAAATGACAAATCTATAAATCCAAAGATGAGGTGTGTGGTCTACAAGGGGGACATGAATTCGTCATCAAATCCAACTCTCTCTATCTTCTCTGTGGTTCTTGATTCTCTAGGTGAATCGCCCCCAACCTCCAAGCCACCTTTTTGTATCAACAATAGGTAGGTAGCATGGACAAACATGATTCACTCCAGCTAAAAAATTCCCTACAACTAGAGATAAACAACAAGATCTACAAACTCGACCACAACCACATATGATACACGCATCAAGCCCCAATCTAGGACCCATGGGCATGATGCGCTTCGTGGAGAGCTCAACTTAATGTGTTGGTTCAGAAATTAGTGTCAAAATGCTTTCAAGAGAAGGGATTGGAAGATTCAAGCGGTCAAGACTTTGTTTCAGGTTGCATGAGTTTCAAAGATGCAACCCAAGTGATGTTTTTAGTAAGCCTGCAAGAGGCCCAACTGTAAAGAGTTGGTCCACGCACACAACAATGAAGAATAAGCCCATTTGGGTTTTTATTTAGCTCATTAGAATTTTATTAGTTTCATTATGGCCTTATTTGTTGCTAAGCCCACTCAGTATTATCTTAAGCATTTTTATAGTGTCAATTTACTATTAAATTTGGTTCATTATATTGTTTCTTTTAAATGGCCGAATTTTTGATTATGTCTTAGCTCTTAGTCTTTGTTTTGTTTTAAATTTTTGCCGATGAGGCATTGAGCTTTAGTTTAAATTCTTGTAGTTAAATGTTACTTTTTTTTTTTTTTTTTTGAGTATTAGTTAAATGTTACTTTTATCCTTAAGAGTTAGAAGCCTTGTACTTCGTGGCTGAGAGGATCTAACTGGCCACTCTCTCTTTCAGCTACTTTAAATATACATTGTTTTTATGAATATGAAAGCACTCTAGACTCTCTTTTTGCAATAACTTTTATCTTGTGCATTTTTAAAAAAAAATTGAACACTATTTCTCTTCAAGGTCTATTCTACTTATTTTTTATTCTATTTTACTGATTATTCTATCATTTGTCTAATTCTAATTCATGTTTTATTCATCATGTTCAAATTAATTCTTTGCATTTGCGACTAAATTTTTAACACTTCAAACGTGTCACTCTTTAAAATTCTCATATTACTCGAACTTTTTTTTATCTTAACCCTTATCTTCAAACACATTTATCTAGTAATTTCTACTTTCTATTTGCTATTATCCAAATTTGGAATTAAGGCTTGACACATGATTTGTTGATCCTTATCCAAGGTGCCATTTCCATCTTATCAAAGGGGGAATTTTGATCCGTAGCCAATTAGCTTGAGCCGCTCCTTTTTCTCTTTTTTCCTTATCTATCAATTTCATATTCTTACCGTATCTTTATATTGTATTAACTAACTCTTTATTGTTTTTTTTTTTCAAATTCTAGCCACTTGAATTCCATCATTATCCTCTGTCTTATCAACAAATAATTTAGGATCAACCATAATGTTTTTTCTCAACATCCTTTCCCTCAGCAATCACAAGCCCAAGCCTGACCAAGTCGTTACTATGATTCATATAATCCTTATGACCCACACTATCCACATGTGCTACACCCACCGCCCACCACCTCATCAAAACTACCCTTACTCTACCCTAGGAGAACAAAACTCCCAAAATCCCAACACAAGTTGTCAAATGCAAGAAAAAAAGAAGATTTTGGAAGAACAACCCACCATGCTTCAATGGCTTTACAGATAACAAGTAACAACAAGAGGTTGATACTCGTAACAAAAAAATATTGAAGATTTGCAAACCAACCAAAACCCCTAACCCGAGCCCCATTTAGGGTTAATAGGAAGAAACCACTCAATCATTTTCTCACCGGCAGAGAAGCTTTTTCTATGACTTTAAGGGATCACATAAGGGCATGGTATTTGTCCTTGCTGGTGGGACCAATTCATACCTTTCATGAGTTGGAGAACCTGTTTATTACCAGATTATTCACAAACAAGACACTACAACAAGGTCCAACGTATATACTTTTCATCAAGCACAAAGATGGTAAACATCTAAGGGATTTTATTCGTAGATTTAACGCAACAACCATGAAGGTTAAAGGTCTAGCAGATGAATGGGCCATTTAGGCGTTCATTGTAGGTGTAGATCATGAACACCTCAAGTATATACATTGATAAATGATCAACCAAACAGACTTTCACCCTTTACAAAAAGGTCTACCATTATGCAGAAATAAAAAAGCTTCAAGGGGTAAATGTATAGCTATCTAGAGATTTTCCAACCTCCTCCTCCTAATAGATTTAATAGCCTGCGCAAGGGTTGCCCTCTCTACATGAACATCAAAGGAGAAACCCTCACTCTAACATACACTGGGGGGGGGGGTTGTAATTTTTCTCCGCTTCTAACAATTCCTCCTGCATCAAATGACTGGTAGAGATAATAGTTGACGTGTTGAATTTTTTGGCCTGCAATGCAACAACAGACATGCAACATGCAAGCTCAACTATGTAGTGCATTTTGTTTCTTTTGAATGTAATTAATTTAGCTGTTTTAGTTTGTTTGTAATTTTTTGGATAAGATAAAAGTTTAATTTGACAGCTTAGAATGATTACTTTTTGTTGCTTAGGTGCAGATTTAGGTTGATAAGTCAGCTTGTTTATTTGTTCAAGTTAAGACATGTGATTTCTCATGTAATTAATGGGGTTAGGTAGGATAATTGTTTCCAGCTTTGTAGCATATATCAGTTTTATTTTTCTTAATGAAATGATCAGATCCGTTTTGATCATTCCCTTTGTGTTTTTTCTCAGTAATTTTTTTCTTCTTTGTGGATAGAAAACTCAATATGGTATCGAGAGCATGTAATCTTTGAGGCCTTTTGCTTGTTATTTGTTTCTTTGTTGAGTGTCTGAAAAGAAAAAGCAAAAGCATTTTTTGTTATTGTCATTTTTGTTGCTGTAAAAGATGAGTTTCTCACCTCCTCCACCACTTGTTTTTTTTTGGAGAAAATTACAACATATGGGCTGTGAAAATGAAGACTTATTTGCAAGCTCATGACTTGTCGAATGTAGTTCAAATTGATGAAGAACCATCACCTTTGAGAGCTAATCCTACAATAGCTCAAATTAGACAACACAATGAAGATTGTGTCAAGAAGTACAAGGCAATGTCTTACCTGTAAGATGGTGTTTCTGATGTAATTTTCACCAGGATCATGGCTTGCAACTCTCCAAAGCAAGCATGAGACAAGCTCAAGGAAGAGTTCCAGGGGTCAAAGAAAACCAGGTAGCAGCAGTTGATAATTGAGAAGGGATTTTGAGAATCTCAAGATGAAAGAGTCTGAGACCATTAAGCAGTATGCTGACAGGATAATGGTGACTGTTAACAACATCAGACTCCTTGGTGATGAGTTCACTGCAAAAAGGATAGTTGAAAAGGTTATTACAACTCCTCTAGAGAAGTATGAGTCAAAAATATCTTCTTTGGAGGACTCTAGGGACCTATTAGCTATACCTTTAATTGAGCTGATCAATGCTCTTTATGCATAAGAGCAGAGGAGAGCAAATAGATTGGAGGATCATTTTGAGGGTGCATTTCAAGCTAGAGGCAGAGAGAACTCAAGCTCAAGCTCAAGCTGCAAGGGAAAGAAAGCTTGGTCAGACAAGAAAGAAAAGCCCAAAAGAGAAGCTGGAAGAAGAAGGTTCCCACCATGCACTCACTGCAAGAAGACCACACACTTGGAGAGGTACTGCTGGTACAGACCTGATATCCAATGCAGGAGCTATAAGCAACTTGGTCATGTTGAAAAAGTTTGTAAAAACAAACTGAAAGCTCCACCATAGCAGTAGAATTAGGCTAAAACAGCTGAGGATGTTCAAGCTCAAGAGGAGCAAGTCTTCACTGCCTCTTGTTTTGCTACTGCAACCAGTGTGAAGAAAGATTGGTTGATTAATAGTGGTTGTAAGCATCATATGGCATCTGATGAAGGGTTGTTCAGGGAGCTGGATACTAGTTATGTCTCTAAAGTCAGAATAGGAAATGGAAACTTCATTGAGGCTAAAGGAAGAGGCAAGGTGGTGATCAGCACTAAGTCAGGTAACAAGACAATCTCTGATGTTCTCTTTGTACCTGATATTGATCAGAACTTGTTGAGTGTTGGTCAATTGCTTGAAAAGGGCTACTGTCTTTCCTTTAAGAATAATTTGTGTATGACAGAAGATCCATCTGGTCAAGAATTATTAACTATGTCCATGTTAGATATATGTTTTATTTTGGATGTAAATCAGCTAGATGCAAGGGCATATGCTAGTTAGGCTGCTGAGTCTTGCTTATGACACAAGAGATTGGGGCATGTGAACTACAAGTCACTCGGTTTGCTGCACAAGATAGATTTGGTTGAGGATATGTCCAAGATAGATGTTCAAGATGGTGTTTATGAGGTGTGTCAGCTTGGAAAGCAAACCAGACTGCCATTTCCAGCTAATATGGCTTTAAGAGCTCAAGAAATACTTCATTTGGTCCATACAAATGTTTGTGGACCCATGAAGACTTCTTCTTGGAGTGACAACATGTACTTTGTGTTGTTTATTGATGATTGTACAAGGTATTGTTAGGTAAACTTTTTGAAGCAAAAGTCAAAGGTAATTGATTTTTTCACCAAGTTTAAGGCCTTAGCTGAAAACCAATCTGTTAGTTAGATTCCAAAAGATTTGTGAAGAAGCTGGAATTTTGCATCAGTTGACCAACATTTACACACCACAGCAGAATGGTGTTTGTGAGAGGAAAAATAGGGCAATTCTTGACATGGCCAGATGTTTATTCTTTGAGAGCAAGCTGCCTAATAACTTTTGGGCTGAAGAAGAAAACACTGCTGTATACTTGCTCAACAAGCTTCCAACCAATGCTGTCAAAGGAAAAACTCCATTTGAGGCTTAGTTTGGACACAAGCCTTCAGTCTCTCATTTGAAGGTATTTGGTTGCCTTTGCTACACTTTAGTACCAACAGAGAAAAGAAGCAAGCTTGAAGAGAAGTCAAGGTTTGGTATTTTTGTTGGTTATAGCAGCACAAAGAAGGGTTATAAAGTCTTTGATCCATCCACAAAGAAGATTGTTGTGAGTAGGGATGTAAAGTTTAATGTAAGCTGTTATTGGAAGTGGAGTGGTATAGATGCAAGTCTACCTGAACCAGAGCAGCAAGGTGTTGAGTTAGAACCTACTGAAGATGAAGACTTTGATGATCTGCTTGTTAGGGGTACAAGATCAATAGCTGACATCTATGAGAGGTGTGATTTGGCTATTTTGGAGCCCTCAAAATTTGATGAAGCTGCCAAAGAAGACTGTTGAAAGGATGCCATGCAAGCTGAGATGGACATGATACATAAAAATGACACTTGGGACTTGGTTAATAGGTCTGTCCATAAGAAAGTCATTGGTGTAAAATGAGTGTTTAGGATCAAATACAATGCTGATGGGTCACTAAACAAGCACAAAGCTAGGTTGGTTGTGAAGGGATACATCCAACAGCATGGAGTTGATTTTTTTGAGACATTTGCACTAGTTGCAAGATTGGATACAATAAGACTGCTGTTTGCTTTAGCTGCTCAGAAGTAATAGAAGTTACACCAATTGGATGTAAAAGCATTTCTGAATGGTTTCCTTAAAGAGGAGATCTTTGTTGATTAGCTTGAAGGTTTTGAAGTTCCAGGTGAGGAACACAAGGTCTACAAGCTTAAGAAAGCACTTTATGGCCTTAAGAGGCTCCAAGGGCCTGGTATGACAAAATAGACACTTATCTGTCAAGGCTTGGTTTTGAAAAGAGACTAAGTGAGCCTACCTTGTATGTTAAGAAGGCAGAGCATGAGACTCTATTGATCATCTCACTATATGTGGATGACTTGCTTGTGACTGGAAGTAAAAAAGGGTTGATAATGAATTCAAGAAGCAGATGCAAGAAGTATTTGAGATGTTTGATTTGGGGGAAATGACCTATTTTCTTGGCATGGAGGTCACTCAAACTCAACATGCTATATTCATCAGACAACAAGCGTTTGCCTCCAAGATTTTAACTAAGTTTTGTATGGAGAAATGCAAACTAGTTAGTACTCCAATTGCACAAGGAGAGAAGCTGTCCAATAATAGTGACCTTGAGAGGGTTGATGAGAAAGGCTATAGAAGCCTTGTGGGTAGCCTGCTCTATTTGACAGCAACAAGACCAGATATCATGTATGCTGTAAATCTCATTTCTAGATTTATGCATTGCTGTAATGTCTCACATTTTAAGGCAGCAAAAAGGGTCTTGAGGTATGTCAAGGGAACTTTGGATCATGGTGTGAAGTTTGTGAAGAGTAATGAGTTGAAGTTGATTGGCTACTCAAATAGTGACTGGGCAGGGTCAATTGATGACATGAAAAGTACTTGTGGATATTTCTTTACTCTTGGCTCAGGGGTGTTTTGTTGGAGCTCAAAAAAGCAGTAAGTTGTGGCTCAGTCAACAGCAGAAGCAGAGTATATTGCAGCTGCTGCAACTATTAACCAAGCCATTTGGTTGAGAAAATTTCTAGGTGATTTAAATGAAAAGCAATCTGAAGCTACTGAAATCAAGGTTGATAATCAGTCAGCAGTTTCCATAGCCATAAATCCTGCATTTCATGGCAAAACTAAGCATTTCAAGATCAGATATCATTTTGTTAGGGAGGCTGAGCAATCGGAGGAGGTAAGTTTGGTTCATTGCAGTTCTGAAAACCAACTTGCAGATGTTTTAACTAAGCATCTTGGAACCTTGAGATTCGAAACTTTGAGAAGTAACATTGGTGTTTGTTGCATACATGCCAAGGAGGAGTGTTGAATTTTTTGGCCTGCAATGCAACATTAGACATGCAACATGCAAGCTCAAATATGCAGTGCATTTTGTTTCTTTTGAATGTAATCAATTTAGTTGTTTCAGTTTGTTTGTAATTTTTTTGGATAGGATCAAAGTTTAATTTGATAGCTTATAATGATTACCTTTTGTTGCTTAGGTGTAGATTTAGGCTGATAAGTCAGCTTGTTTATTTGTTCAAGTTAAGACATGTGATTTCTCATGTAATTAGTGGGGTTAGGTAGGATAATTGTTGCCAGCTTTGTAGCATATATCAGTTTTATTTTTCTTAATGAAATGACCAGATCAGTTTTGATCATCCCCTTTGTGTTTTTGCTCTGCAATTTTTTTCTTCTTTGTGGATAGAAAACTCAACACAATGACAACAACATCAACGACATGCGGAGAGAGCACCCTACAACAGATTTGAGACTTATACTCTTGCTGCTTCATATGCTTATATCCTTAGCCATATTGAAAATCAAAGAATCTTAGAGCCCCTACCTCCCATGAGACCTAGCTAGTACATGAGAGTCTTATCTCATAGATGCCAATTTCGTAGTGCCCCTGGCCACAAAATGGAAGACTACGTCTACCTCAAAAACGCAGTTGAGTTGTGCGTAGAGGTCAACTAAAGCAATATTATTATAGACCCCTTACCATAGAGACTTTAGGCAGACTAGACTTTAGGCAGACTGGTGCCTTGCGTGAGTCAAGAGAAAAGAGCACTCAATGGTAAGTAGTCGATTAAGGGAGTAATAAATGCGTTAGGATTTGTGCCTTTAGTGTGTGATTTTGTCATACTTGTAACTTTTTAGCACTAATTGAATAAATAAAAATGATCACATGTTTATTTAATTTTTTTGTATGATAGTCTTCGATAGTTTTTGCATGTAGCAAAATGAATAATCAAATATTGTCTCACTAATTATCTAAGGTTTAACTAATATTAAATTGTATTGCATTGCATGATCGAATTGTAATACGATAAGACATTATATTATAAGGTAATTTAAATTAACAATGAGGTGGGTTGATTGCTCACCTCATCTCTTAACCATGAGGTCAAGGGTTCAATCTTCATCCAAGAAAATAGAGTACATTTCATGACCAACTGTTTATCACTTTGGGAAGCCCTCGTGACGAGGGGAATAGTCATTGCTAGCGGCAATGTATACCCTAATTTCGATAAAAAAAGAAAGTAATTTAAAGTAACGGGTTAAAACTTCTAATTTACTTCATTATATCAAGTGGGAGATTGTTAGGATTTGTGCTTTTAGTGTAGAGATTTCACCATAATATACTTGTATTTTCGAACTAATTAAATAAATAAAAATTACCACATGTTTATTTAATATTCTTTATGTGATTGTTTTCAATGGTTTTGTGCATGTAAACCAAAATGAATAAGCAAGTATTGACTAACTAATGATCTAATGTTTAACTAATATTAAGTTGCATTGCATGGTCGGATTGTAATGCAAGAAGACAACTTATATTAGTAAGAAATTTAATTTGTTTGTAGTTCATTAGGTCAGATTGAGTAAATTATTCAAAATAGGAAATCTAAAGTTGGTATGTTTGGTACTTGATGTATACATGATATGATTTCACTCACAATAATGAAATCATAGCTCAGTAGAAAGAGTAAATGATATTTTCTTATTCGTATTGCGAGGATTATGAAAATGGAATATGACCATGAGTCATTTGCCTAGGACATTTTATCATTACTATTATAAGTAATGATAATTTTTATTCTACAAGATATAATGGTGATCATAAGATAAAAATATATCGAATTAGGTGAATGAATTTAATCCAAGGGAGCGCGAATATCTTATAAGAGTAACATACATATGATAAAGCCATTGATAAAAGCGTAGCTTTCATAATGATATATAATGGGTAGTTCATTCATGGTAGTTCTAGTGGATTGCAAATTTTTTTTGAATGAATGCACAAAATAGTGAATGAAAAATAAATTGTATGAATTATTATATATCATAAATACATTGTTAACGAGAAGATGATATAACTTAAAATTAATTTAATTTTTTTATATTATTATTCAATTTAACAAATAAATTAAATAATTGAGTTCAAAGTGAAAGTTAACTTACTTAGTCAGGATATTTTAAGATAATTAAATAAGATTGTATAAACAGATGATAGCCAAAAAGCTAAAGCACTATCTTGTTGATCATACAAAATTCTTTCAAAAATTTGAACCCTTGGACCTTGCTCATTTACAACAAATTAGGTAGGTATAGACTACAGACTGCAAACCTTCCGAATATTCTGCAGCTCCATAGCTTCGAACTGTAGGTAGAACCTGCTGCTTCCACAATGGAAAGTTACTTTCATCTAGTTGAATGTTCACTTTCTTGTTAGTAAAGTTCTTGCGAACCTTGAAACAAGAAATGAATCTTATTCTTGGAATCCTCCAAAGTGACCAAGGAACTTCACTCAAATATCTGTCAAGCTGTAATCCCTTCAAGAACTCCTCAATTGTGAGACAAGTAAGCTCTAAATACTTCATCAAGATTCTTCAATGCGAAAGAAATTGATATAAAATGATGGTTGGAAACCAAGAAAGTCAAATAGTATGGAGAAAGAACGAGAGAAAATGTAAACTGTGTTTGAGGTTTGTAAACTTCATTCAATTCAGCGAAAACTATCCTTTACTTTCACACTGTGTTTACTAACTGTTATGAACAACTAAATCATTAACTAAATCATTGAGTAGATAAAGAATTGATTATGTCAGTACAGTAGGAAATGCAATGAGCAACTACTGTTTTATACATAAGCCTCCATTGGACTGCTAATTTCCACCTATCTATCAACATTTTAGTCCTCACCAATGAAGTTAACTCATCATCTCTTTCCACACCATATGCTGCTTTCAATATATTATTATCGCAAAACTCGCTTCCAAATACTGCACTCGCTTCCTTTACCCACTCCCCCAGGCTCTTATACTCCTCCATTTTGTCTATCAAATGAACCAATGACTTGTCTTCTTCGACTGAAGTCGGCATTTCCTTCAACAAAGCATCACATTTCTTACCTATCCATTTCATCACATATATTTCACTCCCTTTTGAGATCGGACATCCCGAATAAGCTAGGTGTCCAATAGATTTCCTCTGTTGTGGTGGAGTTGCCCACAAGCGCAAAACACACATCAAAGCAAAAGATGGCCTCCCATTTTGATGGATATATAGCAACTCTTTCGGCCAACAACTTAAGCTATGCATGTCGAAGTCTAGTGGAATAAACACCGTCTCATTTGGATTATCCTCTAAAAGAAACCCATAGTATTCAAGAAGCTCCAAATTTGTGTATGTTCCATAACTCAAGAGAACCTACATAAAAGATAATTAGCATATCAATCTATAAAAACTCCAAGCACTGTTCAAAGGGTACACATAATCAAGAAGAGAATGAAATTCAGGCTTTTATTAGATTATATTTTATTATTTTAGTTAAAAAAACAATTAGTTTTGACATCTAGCAACCTTATATTCTCATGTTAGTATGTTACAGCTTAAGGGATGCTTGCACCATAACAAACGATATGAAACGTTTCTCTTGAAAGTATTTCATTGTTGAAGCAAGATACTGAACTATTGTATGCACCGTAAGCACAGGTCACCACAACTGAGGAGCTCAGCAAGCTTAAAGCTTCAATTGGATTGAATGCTCAACTGGGCACCTAAGAGGCATGTCAAAACCCAGAAAACCAACAAATTCTGCCTAGACAAGGATGGCAAAATCCCAACCAATCCAATAAGTTATGCCATTAATGGGAGATATTTTGGATGACAGAAAGAATTGTTGAAGCTTTACCCAAAGAGAGAGTAGGATGGAAAAACTAGTTTATTTTCCCCAAAACAGGGCACTGAAGACATTGTTATATACTCATTTTTAAATAATTATTAGGACTTCTAAATACTAGCATACTTACTGAAAAACCTTAATCTTTTATCAAATCACGAGCATTGCTAATAGAAAAGGTATATATTAAGAAACAAAATTTTATTTGCTTAAATGTCAGTACATTTTAAAATGAAAATCAATTCGTGTCCTATATGAAGGTTAAACTACTGTTACTACAAACCATCAAAAAGATAATTTTAAGGAAGCCTTAAAACTCCGAAAATCAAACCCACTAAAACCTCTGCAATAGCTTGGTTTGAGGACATGTTTAATCCTGACGACATCAGAGTATAAATCACCTCCTAATCAATCTAGAAGTATAGTTGTCTAGTAGATAAAGTATATTCAAAATTTAAGCAGATTAAATTCAACAGCCATCTGTTTGATAAAGGATACAATAATCAAATAATTAATAAATTGACATAAAAAATAGACCAATAACACTTATTTGATTCCTGATTCTGAACATTTCATTCTGATAGTGTAGGACAAAAGCAAAACCATTCTATAAATACTTAGTTAAGAAGCAGACCAAAAATGAAGTGACAACAACTACAGGACTCAATATTAATACACAAACACCATACTTAACAGAAATGGAATAAAATAGGAGAGTGTACTTGATTCCTAAGAAAAACTACCATTACCAATTTTCTTAGACAACTAAATTAGGATGACTTGTGGATTAAGAGTAAGGGTCTAAGGGTCTTTTGCTATCAATGAAACTGAAGAAGAAAAAGGAAAAGAAATCCAGTTTGTCTACAGATACCAAGGCTTGTACTTTCTCCTCAGGGTTTTGGATTCTCACTAATAAGTCAGGGGCCGTTTTGTGGTGCTTTTTCCTTTATGCATATAGAGTAAGGTTATCATGTAAAACATACAGTACATCAACGCAAAACTTACGGTGCAATAGAGACTTAACATGAAGCTTATTATAAGAAAAAAGAATATGGAATTTCAAAAAGAGACCTCGAGTTTACATTCCTAAGCGATTTAAGATAGACTTGGTAAATCATTGAAGCAGAGGACTAATACAAAGAATACGAAGATTACCCATGGTGAATGACTTGCATTTGCAGCTTGTTAGACAAGTAAATAAATAAATTAAGCTATTTAAAGTCTTTGAAAATTTTCAAAGACTGACATTGTACTTGGTGTGAGATTCAAACAGAAGGCATGGTTTAATTTTAAATTCAACAAATGATTATATTCAATAGACAACCACATTTTGCAGTAATAAGAGCCACACAAAAAGGGGAGATGATTAGCTTTGGCTGCAGCAAGTGTAAAAGATATAATCTATTGAGAAATGTCAAAGAGTTTTCCTACTATCCTCAAACAAATAAGAAAGTGCTTTATGGCAAATTATATTTAGTGTGAATTGCAGCCTACTAGGGAAGCTAAGGATTGAGGACTGTAGATAAAAGCTTTTTTGACAATTGGGACAGGCTAGTGGCAATTTTAGCAAGCAGCTTATGATTTGCAGACAAAACAAAGTAAATTTCTCATCTCAGTGTATGCTCATTCTACCTGTCTCATATAAAAAAAATACATATATGTTAACAATAAAGCAATTTATTGAACAAGATATATTTTAATTTCTGTGAGCAAAATGAAAGAATTTCTGGTACCTGCTCCCCCACATTATAGTTTTTTTTAGCATAGAAGCAATATGCAGCAACATCTTCCTCGTATCCACCATCAGTTAATCTCTGCGAGTGATGAATATCTAAATCATCTTTTGCATGTTCATTTTGCCAATTTTCTACATTTTCAAAGCTGTCTGTATCTTCAGTAGGTGCAGCATAATTAAACAAGTCTCCCACAGGACATAAGCAGCCAGCTTCATCCCAAGGTATATGTAATGTCCTAGAGGAGATCTTCAACATGAACAAATGTTTATGATTCAAGTATATAAAGATATGAGAAAGAAGAAAAAAGCCAAAGAGAAACAAAGCTGGGAGAAATTTATGATTATAAGAAGTGGATAGCATGAGACAACACAAATTGAATGTATTATATGTAGGAAATGTTATGTATAGACACGAGAAAATAAATTAGGAACCTATGTATGCTTGTATATCCAGACATTTATCCATACGCATGCGTGTGAAATCTGTATAACAGTTTAAGTTGAAGTTGTCCAACAGAAATAAAAACCGAAAAAAAAACCCAGAGAAGCATAAACACTGTCAACTCACAGTCCCAGTAGCCCAAATCCAAGCCCTGAAAGTGAGAAGTGGAGGCTTAAGCTTAAGTTCCTTCATAAGAGTGAAGGCTTGTTCCCACTCGTATTTAGCTTTCGTGACAGCTTTCTGAGCAGCCCAGATGGCATAATCCACCTAAGAACGAGATAAATAGCAAGGTTAGAAAGAAAAAAAGAAGAAGAAAGAAATACAAGTGAAGTAAATGTGAGAAAGCAAAAGAGGTAAAATCAGAGACAGAACTTGCAAGGCTTGCGTTTCAAGTTCACCGAAAGCGGCGAGTATGGAATAACTACGAGGCAAGTGCAGAAAATAAGGGTGCCATGGTGAAGCCTTTCCTTTATTGATTTCATATAACAAACAAACAGTGAATACCTGCCTTGCAAATGAAAATGGGCAAATTGTTTTAGTTCAGTCGTTGTGTTTGGTTGAAACGCAGATTAAAACATATATCGAATACTGAAACACAAAAGCAAACCTGGGTAGAAGAGAGAGAAGGATGGGCTTTGAGTGCAAGAGACAAAGTTTCATCTCTTGAAAGAACAGAGTCAGTTGTGATTAAGGCAGATTTTGGAACTTTAAGAAGCAACTCTCCTTTGTTAATCTGCCGGAGAGCAGCCACACCTCTTCCTCCGGCGCCGGGGAAGCAAAAGACACCCAGACAATGGCCCAACCCCAGGCTGGAACATGACTCTGAAACCTCAATCCCATACGTTGCCGCCCATTTTAGCAAGCTTTTCACACCTCCTTCCTCTGCCTCCGATGAGGGATTCATCTTACCATTCCCAACCCTAAATTGGATTGATTTAACTTGCCCGGTCCTACACTTGTCCAAATGCTAGATTCAGCCTCCGTCTGATATCGATTCAGGCCTTGCACTAACGAAAATAATGTAAAAGAACGGCTTAATTGAGCTACACCCTCTCTTTGGGTTAATTATTCCAACCAATAAAGAATTGTCATGTAATTAAAATTTAATTTTACTAATTAAAACACAGTTAATAAAAGGGTAAATTCCACCAACAGTCACCCAACTTTTATTTTCCGGAACAAATAGTCACCTAGTTTACATTTCAGTCCCTCAACTTTGAAAATATGACAAAACGGTCCTTTTTGAAGTTTTCCGTCACAAACATCACGGAACAATGACATGGCATGTGATGGCGTCGGAGGCGTGTGGGTTAGCTGTCCAGTTGGCCGGTTACGTGTAACAAAATAGTCACTCAACTTTGAAAATGTTAAAAAACAGTCACTAAAGTTCTCGAAAAGTGACAAAATAGTCATCTTGTTATGTCCACATCAACATCACCTTTCTGGGACTATTTAATATTAAGTTTTATATGCAAATCCATGCGTTTTGTTCAGAATTTTGTCAAATTATATGTATTTTTATTTATATTTAAAATTTAAAATTTTAAAAAATATATTTAAACTTCATTTGTATTAAAGTTCAAAAAATATTGATCCCTAAACTATAGTTTATATTACTTAGTTTATAATGTCTAATGTGGTACACATTATTTTTTACGTTTAATTTTTTAAAAATAATATAATTTTATTTACTATAATTTCTTTGTCTGGTATTTGGCCCTTTGAACATAATTAAAAAAAATACTAACCTATTTAACAATTCAAATATTATAAATAAGAAATTTAAAAAATAATTATAGTAACATTTTTCATATTCAATATACAACATAGTTTTACTTCAATTAATTATATTAAGTAATATTTTTTGAAATAACAACTAATAACATAATTAAGATATATAAATTATTTGATTATTCAAAAATAATGCCAATAAAAAAATTATAATCATTATTAGGGGTGCAGATTGATGGGAGAATCATAGCCCCAACCAAATCTTTTGCATGGGAATACAATACAGATTATCACCATTGGATTGACTTTCAGAATTTCGATGGCCTCAACATTCAAGGATCTGGTACCATCAATAAGCAGGGAGATACTTGGTGGCAACTTTCTTACAAAGATAACCAAAAGGTAATTATTTATATTGCATCACAAACCCATAAGATTTTTCCAACAGTAAGTGCTTGAGGCTTTTAGTTGCTAGGCTTTTAGTTGCTATGGCAGAAATATTTTGACGTAAAATGCACACAATTTTATTGCATAAGACTTCCCTTGGTTGTGTTGGTAGGGTTTTATGATAGGGCACTCCAAGAATGTAGATATCAAAGGTTTAAGCTTTGAAGACAGTCCACAAATGCACATTGCATTCGAAGACTCTACTTTGATTCATGCCACTCAACTAAGAATCAAGGCTCCGGGAAACAACCTCAACACTGATGGCATTCACATCCAACGTTCCACCAATGTCTCTATCCATAATACAACCATTCAAATTGGTTTGTCTGCTTCTTTCTTTCTTTGCTGGTTTCATTTCATTATACTTTCCGTATATTTGTTCATTACTTCAGGTAATGATTGTATATCAATAGGAGATGACTCTAAATATATTATTTAGATGAAAGGTGATGCTGATGTGGATGACAACAAGAGGACTATTTTGTCACTTTTCGATAACTTTAGTGACTGTTTTGTCACATTTCCAAAGTTGATTGATTATTTTGTTAAACGTAATCGGCCAGCTGGACATCTCCCACACGCCTCCGACACCGTTACATGCCATGTCACTGTTCCATGACGTCTGTGACAGAAAAGGACTGTTTTGTCATATTTTCAAAAGTTGAGAGACTATTTTGTCACATTTTCAAAGTTGAGGGACTGAAATGTAAACCAAGAGACTATTTGTTTCGAAAAATGAAAGTTTAGTGACTGTTAGTGAATTTACCCTAAATAAAAACAACCCACCTAATATAATTACCTTTCTTCTTGCTTTTAGAAAAAAAAGCCTTTCTTCCTCAAACCTCTATTACAACAAATTCCCCCTTCTCAACTCTTGAACTCAACCTAGGTTTGATACAAAAATCTGCAATTTCCCACTACAAAACACGAATATCGACATTTAGAAGCTCGAAAATTCATATTGGTTCAAGCAATGTTTATTGTTACTATCAATTGAGGGCACCAATTTGTAGCTTTAATATGCCTTAAGAGGAAAATAAAGAAATTTTATGGTTGTTCTAAGTACAAAGAGTTCTTTAGTGTTTATTTTAGTTTTAATTTGACTATATGAGTTTCTAATTGAGTTGAATATTTTATTTATAATTTTATTGCAAATTTCAGAATCATTATAATTGTTAATTTGTTTGAAATTGTTAAATTCGACATGAATTTTAGAAGAAATGCTAGTTGGGTTCATATGATAATTATTGTAAAATAGTTTTTAGTGTTTGATTTCTATTTCATGTAGGGGAATTGTTGTGAATTCTTTTGATGGCTCGAAAAGGATGGAGAGCATTGGAATGCTGTAATTGATAAATTGCGAGCACAACTTCAAATGATATTGAATGAAATTGAGAAATTCATATTGAAAACACTAAGTTGAAGAAGAATTTGGAAGTGGATGAACTCCAAAGTTTGTTGAAGAAGGTTGACAACAAAAAAGACAAATTAAGAGCATATAAACTTATTGTGCCAAGGATTAGGAAAGAATCATTGTTTTATAAGGTGCCTTTCTTTGTGTCATGGAAAATTTGTCCTTCAGTTTTTAAGATCATGGTTTTGAATTCTGTTGGGATGTTCAAATTTCTTACAAAGTTAGATTTAGAACTCTGCTCAATCTATCTACTAGCTTAGATGATGTTGGATTTTTTTTTTTGGTGATTAAAAACTTACAAAGCTAAATTACATGGTTAGCTTGTGAAGAACAAAAGTTCTTTTCTTTGTCGGCTTTAATTAGCGCTAAGATTGCTTTTGAAGGAGACTCAACCAGTTGAAGGTCTTTCTTTTTTCCAAAAACCAATTTGGCTATGAAATCCGCACTTCGATTCTCCTCTCTAGGAATGTAACGTATGCGTCAACTGCTTTCTTGAGCCAAGATGTGATGTATTCCTCTGATAAGAGTGGACTGTGAAGTTTTTGGGTCGCTTCTATGAATAGCTTTAATTGCCTCCAAACTGTCTGATTGGAGACTTACTATAGGAGACTTACTTTGTGTAGAAGGCTTAATAGTTGGTAGCTGGGTTGAGGCATCATTGGTCGTTGTAAGAGGCATATTAGTTGTAGGAGCCTGGTTTGAGGTGGTTGTTGTAAGAGGCACACTAGTTGGTGCTTGGTGTGAGGCATCAGTTATTATTGTAGGAGGGGTAGAAGTTGTTGAAGCATGCTAAGCTCTTTTTGTTGCTTTTTTGCTTGGTGAGAGGCCTTGAAACTAATATTTGACCTTGTCTTCCAAGCTGTAAAACGAACAAATTAGATTGTTAACAAATTAAACACATTAGAATAAGCAATAACATTTCAAGTTCCTTACATTAAAGATTTGCAAACCAGTTTTTTTTGTTTGTGTACATTCCCAAGTCTTGCATGAGTGTTCTCTCTCTTAATCTAACTGCAACATGCTTATTTGATTGTTGTTTGGGAAGTTAAGAGCGAGTCACCTAGGCCTTGGCTGTTGCCTTGTTGCTGGTGCCCTAGAGGCTATTACCTTTCTCTATCTATAGGTGCACTTGTAACACCTTACACTCGATCTAAACAAAAATCGGATATAAAAAGGCACATTGGTTGCAAAAATAACCAAAACAAATAATCAATGTTCAGTAATTTTACATAAAAACATGTTCAAATGGCAATTATAGAGATAAAGGATGTTAATAAGAAACAGGAAAAACAAATTAAACTCCTGCCAAAAATTTATTTTTGAAAAAAAATTCATTGGAAAAATTAATAATAATTAACTTCATATGAAAAAAAAAAATTTCTTTTTCTCTTTAGAGAAATCAAAATTAAGAAACACTTACACTTCATCCCCTGCAACAATTATATTTGAAATATTATTAAAATAATCATTGATGAACACTTCCAAATTGTTATTTTATTGGATATCATCACTCATGTTTTCATCATTTCCACTTATATTAGTCATCTATAAAAAAATAGTTTAAATTACAGAAAAATTTATCTACCTATCAATTTTTAAATTCTTTTTTCCCAGAATCAAAGTTATAGAAACCTTTAAAAAATACAAAATAAAAAATTGAAAAAAAAGATAGAACATCTATAAATGTTTAATTAAACTAAAAAAAATAGTTTAATTTACCTAATAATCTATCTATTTGCAAATTTTTAAATTCTTTTTTTCCCTGAACCAATATAAATCAAAATGATAGAAAAATCTTTGAAAAATATAAAAAAAAAGAATTGAAAAAGCACATGGATACGAATTTTAAAAAATTGATAAAAATCATCCATAAATGTTTTCATGCATTATCTGTAAGTGACTTTGAAAATAAAATTTTTCAAAAAGAAAAAAAGGAAATTATACCTTAAAGAAAAAGTGATGAACAAATCTATCTTCTTTTTAAGAAGTAGAACACTGAATTTATATATATATATGACAGGAAAAACAAATGGTAAGTAGGAATGGAGTTTTAGAAGGGTGTATAAGAAAAGAGTGTTGAAAATTGTTGAGGAAATTTGCTGAAGTGTCACTTCTTTACAATATAATTGGTTAAATTCTTTAATGGACAACTCATGAGAGTTTATTTTTTATTTTTGCTTTCTGTTCTAGTCAATGCTTTTTTTTTTTCGTGGTTAAACATAAATTTAAAATTATTAAACCCTTATGGTTTATACTATTTCTCTTCTTTTGTATTGAATTCTTTTTTTATATTAGCTTAATTAAGAAACTTTGAACAGTTTTGAGCATAAATTTATATCAAAATATTTTTCATATTAGCGATAATTGTTAGGGTTGAATCCAGACAGTAATGAGGATTTGATTATTAGAGATTGGACAAATATAATTGAGAGTAGAGAAGTAGGTGAAACTGAAGGATCTTGTGTGTAGATTTTATCTAAGCGTCCAAACTTATGGGATATTATTCGAAAGGTATGGTTTTTGGATAAATTTGTTTTCCCTTCTAGTGGTGGCATTTTGTTCTCAGGATGAAATCAAATTTGAAGTTGTGATTTATTAAATAATTTGATCGTGTTAAAAAGAATGTAAATCAATAGTGATTTTGTATGGGTTATGGTGATTGTGTGCATCATTAAGAGCAGAAGATAAGTGGATTCATGAGGAATGATTATTTTGGGGTGGCTTTATCTTGGTACACTCGATGGATGATAGAAGAGGCTGCCGAGAGAAAGTTTTTGCGTTGCTTGCCAATGATTAAAAGGGTGGTTTTCATTCCCTTTTCTTTCTGTAGTTTGAAATAATTCGACACTTGACAGAAGATTGATTGTTTCAGGAACGCCATTGGACTTATCTTGAGGTTGCTGCAATACTACAAGCTGCAACAAATAGCCCTCAGCCCTCAATCTGATAGATTAAAGCAGATTGATATGTATTTTATAATCCATTTGATATCCTTTTTAGTGCTTATATAACTCTATCTACAGGATGTGGCTTTAATTTAAGTGTCGATACTCATTGCCTGTATCTTAATTTGTGTTCTTGCATCTCTTTTGTAGCATTAATCTGTGCATTAATTCTCATTCTGATGGCTAGAAATTTTACATCATTTCCTCACAAGAACTATATTTATGAGGTTTGTATACATCTCCAAAATATTACTTCTTTTATTGTATTTCTTGTGGGGCTACTACCTTGTGGTTTTCATATTATCTATACTGTGTACAACCCTCTAGATACATTAATTATTCGGGTCCATACTAAATATGCAAAATGGTTAGCATCATCGTATTTTTGTATGGATTCAAAGCTTTTCCTGTAAATGTTCATGCAATAGGACATCGATTTAGAGGCAGGAGTTTGTCAACTCTAATCGCAGGAACTTCAAAAAGTCATCACAGCTATTGCAAAAGCTTGCTACTTATGACTGTGAACAATTGTCGAGGGCACATGTAGCCTTGGGCAAGGTGTCTGAGTCCAATTTCGGACATTTACTTTGGTCAAATAGTTGTAAAGAAGGAAATGAATTTTCTAATTTAATAATGTTGCTTTTCGCTAACAGTTCTCTATTTTCATAGAAAGGTTGACCGATATCGAATATCAGATTTAAGGTTTTGGGGGTGAGCTCGTGATTATTTGAGATTAATGGATGCTCCCGTTATCTGTTTGTCTGTTTTGGGACCTTCTCGGCCTTCACATAGGCACCCACACAAAAATGATTGCACATATTCTAGTTTACATTTTTGGTACTATTTTCATTTATATCGAAATAAACAGGCCTCAACTTCATGATTTTCTTTTCAAAATGATGTTTTTTGAATACTATTTTCATTTCTATTGAAATAAATAAGCTTAACTTTCTGATTTTCTTTTGAGCTGTATTTTCATTTTTATTCAACGTTGAATTTATATATACAGTTTACTATCAAAAAACTTATTTAATTGTATTTTGAGAAGAAAAATAAATAGGAAGTAGGAAAGGAGCATTAGAAGCGTACATAGGAAAAGAGTTTCGAAAAGTTTCGATATTCAAAGTCTCAAATTCAAGTTTTAAAGAGGATAAAGGGACATCTTGATCGAAGTTACAGTTGCAATCAAAGCCTAGGGAACATTGGGGTTCACCAACTTCAACCATCCTTATTATTTGTTCCATTGTTGCATTTAAGCTACTAGGCTCCCTCAAGTATTGAAGCCCATTTAGAGTCTCCATTCCACCATTTCCATTGCGTTGCCATAGTGGTTCACCTATTATTGTCAACTTAAACAACTCTTCCATGACTTTTATCGTTTGTTCGATGATTTTGTTCTTGTTCATATCATCTTTTATCGAGACCGTCATAAGAAAATCATTTGCTCGGTTCATATGATTAGATTTAACATTTGTCGATAATTCCAAACCCAATGAAATTTTTGGGGATGGAGGATTATATAATGAAAGGGAGCCAAAATCTTCATTACTTTGTAAAAAAAAATACTCCTGAGAAATTTCTCATAAAAAAAATACTCCTAAAAAATAAAACATCAACAAGTGATCGAGATAATAAGGAAAAATGACTTAATTTTTCAATGTATTTTGTTTCCATCATAATGGAATGGACTTAAAGTCTTCACTTGTATTGAAATCAAGAGGCCTCAACTTAATGATTTTCTTTACAAAATGATATTTATTTTGATTTTCATTATGAAATGGACTTCTAAATCTAGGGTTCTTTTTTATACTATTTTCATTTCTATTGAAATAAAAAAAACTTCAACTTCAAGATTTTCTATTCAAAATGATGTTTCTTTTCAAATAAACTACAAAATCTAGAGTTTTTTTAATACTATTTTCATTTCTATTGAAAAAAATAGGTTTCAACTTTTTGATTTTTTTAAATGACAATTATTTTGGTCATCATCAAATAAATTTCAAAATCTAAGGTCTTTTAATTCCATTTTCACTAGTGTTGAAATAAACAGGCTTAATTTTTTTTTTTCAAAAATGATATCATCAAATAGACTTCAAATTCTAGGGTCTTTTTACTCTAAAAATTTTGGGTTTTTTTTTTTTGAAAAAAAAAAGTGATTAACATGTGCCTTAGCTTCATAAATTTGCTTTAGGAATGACTACAAATATTTTATGTTTAGCAAATTAGATTAGATTTAACTTAAGGATATTAATATATTAAGTATCAAAAGAAGAAATAAAAAAACATAAAGAAAATGAAAAATCATCACTGGATTCACTTCAGGAGGAAGATTACACCTAACTAATTATAATTAACCTCAATTTCCTATCGAGGAGCTACTGGTAACGCCACTACATACCCAGTAACTGCTTGTAACCCCACCATAGGATTAATTGCCAAAGGAAAACTAGAAAAAAATAATTAAACTCTTGTCATATCCATTTTTGAAAAAAATCATTAAGAAAACTAATAATAATTAACATCATATGAAAAAAATAAAATTTTTTCTTTAGAGAAAGTAAAATTAAGAATCATATATACTTCATCCCTTGCTACAATTATATTTTGATTATTTTCAAAATAACCATTATTGAACACTTCCAAAATGTTGTTTTGTTGGATATCATCACTCATGTTATCACTATAATCATACTGATAGAAATGTCTTTGAAAAATACAAAATAAAAAATTTGAAAAACAGATAAATCATCTATAAATGTTTAATTAAACTAAGAAATTAGTTTAAATTTACCTAATAATATATCTATATGTAAATTTTTAAATTCTTTTTTTCCCTCAACCAACATCAATCAAAATGATAAAAAAAATCATTGAAAATACAAAAAAAAAAAAAAAAAAAAAGCACAATTATATGGATTAAAAAAAATGATAAAAATCATCCATAAATGTTTTTATGCATTATTTCTAAGTGTCCTTGAAAATAAAACATTTCAAAAAAAAAAAAAAAACTATACCTTAAACAAAAAGCGATGACCATATTTGTCTTCTTTATAAGGACTAGAACAAATTTATATACATATATATTTGAGAGGGAAAATAAGTGGCAAGTAGAAAATTAACGTTGGGACAGGAGTGTTGAAAATTTAGAGAGTATTTGCTGACTTGATACTTCTTTGAAATATGATTGATTAAAATTTTTAATGGATAATTCTCGTGAGAGTGTGTTTTTTATTTTTGTTTTCTGTTCTTAGTCTTTTTTTTTTTTTGTAAAACATAAATTTGAAATTATTAAACCCTTATTTTTATACTTTTATATTAAATGCTTTTTTCTTTTTTCTTTTTTCCTCAGTCAAATAACTTACTTCATGAAAGACGTTGGCATCACCAACTCTTTCAAGATCAAGAGTAATACAAAATTTTTTCCAATAGACAGTCCGAAACAACACCTTCTCACAACAAAAACAATAATGGATTTAGTAATTTCACCACGAGACTTTAAAAAACGAAAATCTCGATATACCTGCTTTTGCCAATGGAAACGCCATACCATTACTATGTTGCTGAATAACCACAATCTGACTAAGAGCTAGCTGCTTAGTGCCACAGTCGATGTTCCCAAGCAATTTCCTTAATGACCACTGACTATAATACCTTTTTGACAGCCAATCCGTAGCAACAGTCCAGCAAAGTTCGATAATTAAAGGAACATGCGCCTTCCTAGCCACTTCAATATATATATCCACTGCTATTTTAATTGCCATTATTTTTTCCATATCCGTTCCTCTAGCTTCAACTCGTCTCGAGAATTGTGCACAAGCCACCCCTTTTTCAACTCTCAAAACTCCACCACATCCCCCCGCCTCCTCAAACACCACACCACCACATTGAATTTCATATTATCTTAATTTAGTTTTAAGCATAAATTTGTATAAAAATATTTTTATATACATGCGATAATTGTTAGGGTTGAATGTAAGCAATATAAGGATTTAATTATTAAAGATTGGAGAAAGATAATTGAGAGTAGTGAAGTGGGTGATGTGGAAAGATTTTGTGTGCAGATTTTAAGTGTGGCATTTTGTTTTAGGTTGAAATCAAATTTCAGGTTGTGATTTATATATTAATCTTGTTGTGTTGAAAGGTATGTGAATTAATAGTGATTGTGTGTGAGTTATGGTGATTATGTTTACCATTAGGAGCAAAAGATGAGTGGATTCATAAGAAATGGTTATTTTGAAATTGAGTCTGCTCTATAGTTGGAAATTAAGTGGGCTGTGAGATCAATTAGTTTTGGTATAGAAACCATGTCAATCCAAGAATACATTACATCACTTTGGCAAATATCCATTATATGTTACAAATCCGTCAGCCATTTATCTATTACTGAGTTAACCGATAAAAATTCTACTCCTGCGTATGAGGTGATGGAAAGCTCACTATATAAACTCATCTGAAAGCCAAAATCCAAATCTGAATTACAACTCTTAATATTGTTTTAAATTATTAAACAACAACAACAACAACAACATCAACAACATAATAAAGAAGTCTAATACTGTGGGTTGGTTTCTATGAGCCCATTGCTCAAAAAAGAGTCCTATCAAAAGCTTTTCTAAAACATTCCTATAAGAAAGTTACAGTTTACAGATGATATTATTTTAAAGCTTCTGTATGAACTTCCCTTTCAAGTTCCGAACACCTTGGTTTACATAACTTACATTCTCAACAACTACAAAAGAAGCCATTAATACCTGCAACTCATAAACAAATATGAATCCATTAGTACTTGCAACTCATAAAACAAATATGAATTCATTAGTACCTGCAACAACATGCCAACAAAAAGAAAAGCTTGAGACTTAGCAATGGCATCACCTTATACCAAATAGCAGAGCATCCTTGATTGAAGCAATGGTTGTTGACAAGATAGCATCAATGACTTTGAGCGTCAACGGAGGCATATATTCATCGTTGGCTAATCTGTCGGCGCTTTGAAACGCTAGGGTTAAGATACTTCCCACGGCTCCATCTCCTTGCCCAGGTGCCTTATCAGGCATAATGCTGAACCCTGCTGGCAATATAGATGCAACTTTTGGGTTACCACCATTCAAGATTTTTGACATGGCCATGATATCCATCGGCGCGTATACTATGTACGAGCCAGTTTCGTCGGTATAGCTTTCTTGGAGATACAATATCTCGATCTTGTTTGGTGATGACTGCAATTTTAGTAGTATGCTTAGTTCATGGAGGAAATTGTGATGAGAAAAAAAGAAAAGGAAATTATCAAAACACTTACATTCACTTGCATAATGGAAACTCGATTTCTAGGATTTTCACCATTACTGACATAGACAAGTTCTCGGACATGTCGTTGATATGAAAGCAAATCCCACTGCATAATTATACACCCCAGAATCCATCCATGAAAAGTTACACGCTCAATGGAGTAATGTATATACACATATGCATGCTTGCATTCAGACAGGAGGACATGAAAATAACCCTAAAAACTTATATATATATATATAAGTTTTACATACCCTGTTTCTTGTACGTTCATGACGAAGAAAATCAAACAGAACCTCCATCGCAACCGGAATTTGAATTGAAGTAGCGAAGATCACAGTGTTACTAGAAGGCTTCCCAGGAACCTTTAATATATTTCCATATCTCAACCTAACATCTTCAGCACCAAAGTTTTGAGGTAACCCCAACCATACATTCTCAGAACATGAATTAATATTGCTGAAAAAATTCTTAGTCATCTTTTCAGCCAACTTCAGCAGATTCTCCCTCCCTTCTTGTGGTATTAAAACTGTTTTTCCAGACAAATCAAATAACATCAACAAGTGATGGTGCATGTAATGTATACAAAAAACAGGAATGAATTAAAAATTCACCCCCAGCAGTTGTTGGAGCGGTTCTAGCCATTGAAGTTGTGAGCCATTGGCAATGCTTGTTGATGATTGCAATCCATCGTTTGGCACTAAATGGAAAACCTGAGCTAACAATGGGACGAAAGAGAGGGTGAAGTGATTTGTTATCAACTTCAACATGTTCAATCCATGTTACCTTTGACTTTCTATTGCCTACTTCTTGGATTACACAACCTGATGGCCTTCTTCGGAATTGTACTTGTGGATATGGGAATAAATTCTCCAATGAAACATCAACCACTCCCCATGTTCCATTTGTGTGCTTTTTACAGTACCTTGCGAAGTAGCTTTGTCTAGCTGGTATTAATGGTGTACACTGATGAAACTCTGCTGACATCTGATGAGAAAACAAATAAAATGGATTTTGGAAGACTAGTTATTATATATAGGTAATGTAAATACGTAATTATTTCAAATATACTAATTATTAGAGTAAAAAAAAAAGAAATCGATCGTGAGGAATCTTTTAGGAATTATAACGATATCTAATGATTCCCCTAACCCTAAAACAAATAAAATAGATTTTTGGAAGAGAACCATTAGTTGGTTGCTATATACAGGCAACGCAAATACATAATTATCTAAATTATACTAATTATAAGAGAAAAAAAAAGCAAATGAATAGTAATGAATATATTAACCGTAAGAAAAAAGTAAACTAATAGATCATAATCAAGTATATAAAATATCAAAAGAAGAATAAAGAAATAATTAATCATAAAAAATTTTCTATACAATGTGATACATTAACTTTAATTTTGAGTAATTTATACATTTTTTTTTTTTGATTCAAACCATGGAAGACTATTACCAACATAATATCATTTTACGTCTACTATTATATACATAAATAATTATATTTATTGAAGTAAAAATAAATGAATGTATTTAAAAATATATACAATTGGAACAAATCAAAGTTTTATGTGTGTATATAATTGTAGCAAATCAAAATTCATTTATCACATTCCATATTTAATCGAAGTCAAAGTGTAAATTTAAGATTAAAATGAAGATGATATTTGAGGTTTACCACTTGAAGAACTCCATTGTAGCTCCCATCAACGCTTTCTAATATAACTCCTAATAGTGTTGTCCTCGAGACAATGCTGCAAAATGTTGTTGCCCATTGTTTCTAATCTCAAGAAGATGGAAAATGTTAGTTCATTAACAACTTCATAAATGAGTAAACTTACAAAATGAAATGGAATAAGGGCAAACAAAATTCCTACCATATCCATGAGCAATTCAACAATATTTATAGAATTCATCTCAACAAATGTCGTCTCTCGAGAAGTTTCGATATTCAAAGGTTTGAATTCAAGTTTCGAAGAGGATGAGGAGACATCTTGGTGGAAGTTACAGTTGCAATCAGAGCTTAGGAAACATTGGGGTTCACCAACTTCAACCATTCTCATTATTTGTTCTATAGTTGCATCAAGGCTACCAAATTCCATCAAGTATTGAATCCCATTTAGAGTCTCCATTCCACCATTTTCATTGCGTTGCCATAGTGGTTCACCCTTTATTGCCAACTTAAACAGCTCTTCTATGGCTTCCATAGCTTGTTCGATGATTTTTTTCTTGTTCAGATCAGCTCTTATCGAGACCGCCATAAGAAGGTCACTTGCTCGGTTCATATGATTGAGTTTAACTTTCGTTGATGACTTCGAACCCGATGAACTTTGTGGGGATGAAGGATTATACAATAAAGGGGAGTCAAAATCTTCATTATTTTGTAAAAAATAATTCTCCTGAGAAATAGAACACCAACAAGTGAATAATAAGGAAAAAATAACTTAATTTCTCATTGTATGCTATTTCCATCTAAATGAAATGGACTTAAAGTCTAGGATTTTTTGTACTGATTTCACTTGTATCGAAATCAAAGGACTCAACTTTATGATTTTCTTTACAAAATGATATTTATTTTGGTCATCATTATGAGATGGACTACAAGATCTAGAGTTCTTGTTTTATACTATTCCATTTCTATTGAAATAAACGGGCCTCAATCTCATGATTTTCTATTAAAGATGTTTCTTATCAAATAGACTTCAAAATCTAGGGTTTATTTTAACACTATTTTTATTTTTATTGAAATAAATAGGCTTCAACTTTTTTATTTTCTATTCAAAATGACAATTATTTTAGCCATCATTAAATAGAGTTCAAATTCTAGAGTTTTTTTTAACTATAAAAAAAATTTAGGTTTTTTTTTTGAAAAAAGTGATTACCATGTGCCCTAGCTTCATAGATTTGTTTATGGAATGACTAGAAAGTTTTTATGTTGAGCAAATTTGTTCTGATTTAACTTATGGATACTAATATATTTTCTAACAAAGTATCAAAAGAAATATGAAAAGAATAAAGAAAATGAAAACTTACCACATGATTCATTTCAGGAGGAGGATTTACCCTTGACTGGTTATAATTATCCTTAATTTCATATTCAGAAGTTGCTTGTAACCCCACCATAGGACTAATTCCCAAAAGAAAACAAGAAAAACAAATTAATCTCTTGCCAAATCCATTTTTGAAAGAAAAATCCCTTGCAAAAATTAATAATAATTAACTTTATATGAAAAAAATAAAATTTTCTCTTTAGAGATATTAAAATTAAAAAATACTTACTGTTCATCTCCTGCTACAATTATATTTTGATTATTATCAAAATAACCTTTGTTGAGCACTTCCAAACTGTTGTTTTGTTGGATATCATCAGTCATGTTATCACCATTTTCGTCTATATTGGCCATCTAAAAAAAAGATGAAGAAGAATGAAGTTTTTTTTTTAGTTTAATTGAAGTTTTTTTTAGTTTAATTTACCTAAAAATTTATGTTAAATTCTTTTTTTTTTCTAAACCAACATCAATCAAAATGATAGAAAAATCTTTGAAAAATACAAAATAAAACATATAAAATAATCTATAAATGTTTAATTGAACTAAAAAAGTTAGTTTAAATTTACCTAGTAATCTATCTATCATCAAATTCTTAAATTTTTTCCCTGAATCAACATCAATCAAAATGATAAAAAAATCTTTGAAAATACAAAAAAAAAAAAAAAAAAAAAAAATTAAAAAAGCACAATGATATGGATTTAAAAAAAAAGAAGATAAAAATCATCCATAAATATTTTCATACATTATCTCTGAGTGTTTTTTAAAATAAAACATTTCAAAAAGAGAAAAAAAAAAAGAAAACCATACCTTAAACAAAAAGTGATGAACATATTTGTCTCTTTTCATCCTATGAATCTTAACGTGTATGAAGTTTCATTTTTTATTTTTTAATCAGGATGGTAAAGACTCTATTTAACTGAGGTTGATCTAGGTCAAAAGAAAACCTACGTCAAGATAACCCTTCTCTAATGAATCAGAGCACACGAAACCGTTTTTTTTTCTTTTTTTTTCTAAGGAGTAGAACACTGAATTTATATATATATATATTTGAGAGGGAAAATACGTGGTAAGTAGGAAATGAGTATCGGGACAGGAGTGTTGAAAACAGTAGAGAATATTTGGTTAAAGAATTTAATGGATAATTCTCATGAAAGTGTGTATTATTTTTTTTTTTTTTTGCTTTCTATTCTCACTCAATGCTTTTTCTAGTGAAACATAAATTTGAAATTATTAAACCCATATATATTAGATTAATTTAGTTTTGAGCATAAATATATAAAAAATATTTTTATATACATGCAATAATTGTTAGGGTTGAATGCAGGCAATAATGAGGATTTGATTAGTAGAGATTGAAGAAAAATAATTGAGAATTGGGAAGTGGGTGAGACGGAAAGATATTATGCAATTATTATTTAGAAAGTATGATTTTCGGATAACTTTGTTTTCCCCTTTTAGTGGTGGCATTTTGTTTTAGGATGAAATTAAATTTCAGATTGTGATTTATATAATAATCTGGTCGTGTTGAAATGTATCTGAAGATGAGTGGATTCATGTGGAGTGGTTATTTTGAATTTGAGTCTGCTGGTATAGTTGGAAACTAAGTGGATTGTGAGATTAATTTGATGGTCTTTGAACAGATTTTTTTTTTTCTCAATCATTGAATTACAAAAATGGAATCGTTAATAACAATCTATATCAGTTCATCAAAGCTGCAAAAACAGCAGACTAACCCAACGAAAACAACACAACAACCAAATAGCGGTGTTTTTGATGGGTAAACTATCAAAATTGTAATTACCATTTGTTGCAACAATTATATTTTGAATATTATCAAAATAACCATTGTTGTTATTTTGTTGGATATCATCACTCATGTTTTCACATATACTTGTCATCTACAAAAAAAAGTTTAATTTACATAAAATTTATCTATCTATCTATCTATAAATTTTTAATTTCATTTTCCGCTCAATTAACATAATTTAAAGTGATAGAAAAACCTTGAAAATTACAAAATAAAAAAATTTAAAAAAAAATAGAATCATCTATAAATGTTTAATTTTGAAAATATTTTCCCCTAAACCAACATCAATCAAAATGATTGAATTTTTTTTGAAAAATATTAAAAAATGAATTAAAAAAGCACATGGAATATTGATAAAAATCATCCATAAATGTTTTCATGTTGTAAGTGACTTTGAAAATAAAACCTTTCAAAAAGGAAAAAAAATCATACCTTAAAGAAAAAGTGATGAACAAATTTATCTTCTTTCTAAGGAGTAGAACACTGAATTTACATATATATATGAGAGGAAAAACAAATGGTAAGTAGGAACCGAGCCTTAGAGGGGTATATAAGAAATGATTGTTGAAAACTGTTGAGGGTATGTGCCGATGTAGCACTTCTTTGCAATATAATTGGTTAAAGTCTTTAATGGACGGTTCATGAGTGTGTGTGTGAGTGTTTTTTTTTTTTTTTTGCTTTCTGTTTATAAGATTCATCTCAACAAATGCGAGCTCTCGAGAAGTTTCGATGTTTAAAGGCTCGAATTCAAGTTTCAAAGAAGATGAGGGGACATCTTAGTGGAAGTTACAGTTGCAATCAAAGCTTAGGAAACATTGGGGTTCACCAACTTCAACCATCCTCATTATTTGTTCCATAGTTGCATCAAAGCTACCATATTCCCTCAAGTATTGATGCCCATTTAGAGTTTCCATTCCACCGTTTTCATTGCATTGCTATAGTGGTTCACCCATTATTGTCAACTTAAACAACTCTTCCATGGCTTCCATAGCTTGTTCGATGATTTTGTTCTTGTTCAGATCAGCTCTTATCGAGACCGCCATAAGAATATCATTTACTCGGTTCATATTATTGGGTTTAACTTTTGTCAATGACTCCGAACCCGATGAATTTTGTGGGGATGGAGGATTATACAATAAAGGGGGGCCAAAATATTCATTAATATGTAAAAAACAATCCTCCTCGAAAATAAAACATCAACAAGTGATCGATATAATAAGAAAAAATAACTTAATTTCTAGTTGTATGCTGTTTCCCTCTTAATGAAATGGACTTAAAGTCTAAGGTTTTTTGTACTGTTTCCACTTGTATCGAAATCAAGAGGACTCAACTTTATGATTTTCTTTACAAAATGATATTTATTTTGGTCATCATTATGAAATGGACTTCAAGGTCTAAAGTTCTTTTTTTATACTATTCTCTTTCTATTGAAATAAACAAGCCTCAACCTCATGATTTTCTATTCAATATGTTTCTAATCAAATAGACTTAAAATTTAAGGTTTATTTCAACACTATTTTCATTTCTATTGAAATAAATAGGCTTCAACTTTCTGATTTTCTTTTCAAAATGACAATGGTTTTACTCATCATTAAATAGAGCTCAAATTCTAAGGGTTTTTTAACTCTAAAAAAAATTAGGTTTCTTTTCTGAAAAAAGTGATTACCATGTGCCCCAGCTTCATAGACTTGTTTATGGAATGACTAGAAAGTTTTTATGTTTAGTAAATTTGTTCAAATTTAACTTAAGAATACTAATATATTTTCTAACAAAGTATCAAAAAAATATGAAATAATAAAAAAAATGAAAAGTTATCACTGGATTTATTTCAAGAGGAGGATTTACCCTTAACTGGTTATAATTAACCTCAATTTCATACTCAAGAGCTGCTTGTAACCCCACCATAGGACTAATTCTCAAAAGAAAACAAGAAAAACAAATTAATCTCTTGCCAAATCCATTTTTGAAAGAAAATTTCCTTGCAAAAATTAATAATAATTAACTTCATATCAAAAAAATAAAATTTTTTCTTTAAAGATAATAAAATTAAGAACACTTACTGTTCATCCCCTTCTACAACTGTATTTTGATTATTATCAAAATAACTATTGTTGAACACTTCCAAAATGTTGTTTTGTTGGATATCATCACTCATGTTATCACCATTTCCATTTATATTGACCATCTAAAAAAAAAAAAGAAGAAGCAGAAGAATGAAGCTTTTTTTACTTTAATTTACCCTAAAATTTTATGTTAAATTCTTTTTTCCCTAAACAAACATCAATCAAAATGATAAAAAAATCTTTGAAAAGTACAAAATAAAAAAAAATTAAAAAACAGATAAAATCATCTATAAATGTTTAATTAAACTAAAAAAGTTAGTTTAAATTTACCTAGTAATCTATTTGTGTCAAATTCTTAAATTTTTTTTCCTAAACCAACATCAATCAAAATGATATAAAAATTTAAAAAACACAATGATATGGATTTTTAAAAAAATAATAAAAATCACTTATATATATTTCCATGCATTATCTCTGAGTGTTTTTGAAATTAAAACCTTTTTAAAAGAAAAAAAAAAAGAAAAAACTATACCTTAAAGAAAATAAAACCTTTCAAAAAGAAAAAAGAAAAACATACCTTAAAGAAAAAATGATGAACAGATTTATCTTCTTTCTAAGGAATAGAATACTGAATTGAATTTACATTATATATATATATATATATATATATATGAGAGGAAAAACAAATGGTAAGTAAGAACCGAGCCTTAAAAGGGTATATAGGAATGAATGTTGAAAACTGTTGAGGGTATTTATTGATGTGGCATTTCTTTACAATATAATTGGTTAAAGTATTTAATGGACAATTCATGAGAGTGATTTTTTTTTTTTTTTGCTTCCTGTTCTCGTCAAGCCTTATTTTGTAATATTCTGATTGAGCAAAAAAAAAATTGAAATTATTAAATCCTTATGTTTTATACTATTTCGAAAAGTATGATTTTTGGATAACTTTGTTTTCCTTCTAGTGATGGCATTTTGTTTTCAAGATGAAATCAAATTTCAAGTTGTGATTTATAAAATAATCTGGTCGTGTTGAAAGGTATGTGAATTAATAGTGATTGTGTGTGGGTTATGGTGATTGTGTTTACCATTTGGAGCAGAAGATGAGTGGATTGATAAGGAATGATTATTTTGGGCTGGCTTTATTTTGATACACTTGAGACGAGGTTGTCGGGAGAAGGGTTTTATGTCACTGGCCAATGATTAAAAGGGTGGCTTTTCTTTGTTTTGTGCCCTATTTGCATTCAGTTGGTTTGTTGAACGATGAAGTGAATTTTTCTTATTTCTTCATAAACTAATTACTTTTGTTTGTCTACGTCTACATTAGTCTTGGTTGTCGCGTTGGAAAGGGTAGAACGAAGCTCAGGGTCAGTAATAGGAAGCAGTATAGCTTCTTTCCAGGAGTGTGCGGCTCTTGAGGGACTTTATAAATTGTATATTTGAAGTAAAAAACTCATTCCCTTATCTGATACAGACGCTACTTGCACTCACGGATGAAGCCTATACGGGTTCTACCATTGGAGATGGAGGAGGAGACTCTGAGTCCGAGGAAAGCAGTACGATTGATGTTGCTGATCCTGCGGTTCTAGAACTTCTTAAGGATGAAAATGATGGTGCTGCTATTTATAAAACTCCATTTACAATTAGATGAAAGCAGTTACGAACATAGTCTTCCTTGAGGAAAGTATGGTTGTGTAACCATTAGGTATTTGTTTCTCAGTGCTCTTGGAGGCTACTTTGCTTTTTAATTTTTAGACTGTTCATTTTCTCTGTGTCAAGTATTTTGAATTTCTATTAATGCAAGTAAAAGCAGCACTTTGCATTTCCAAACAAGGCTAGCTTACTTTAATATTGTACGCTCTTCCAATAGTACAGTATCATATTTTTTGAGCTATGAATTGTGTCTATAACTAGGCTCACCTGGGGTTGATTGTTTGTTTTGTTACTAGTATCCCTCTTCTTTCTGTAGTTTGAAATAAATCGACACTTGACAGAAGATTGATTGTTTCAGGAACGTCATTGGACTTTTCCTGGGGTTGCTGCAGTACTACAAGCATATACTAATGTGCTTATGTTAGGTAGTGAAATGGTTAGCATCATCGTTTTTTTGCATGGATTCAAAGCTTTTCTTGTAAATGTCCATGTAATAGGACATCAATTTAGAGGCAGGAGTCTGCCAACTCTTACAGCAGGAACTTCAGAAAGTCATCACAGTCGAAGCTTCTGTGTTTTGTTATCACATCTATTATACAAAGCTTGCTACATATCACCGTGAACTATTGCCGAGGGCAAGGGTTGTCTGAGTCCAATTTTGGACATTTACTTCGGTCAAATAGTTGTGAAGAAGGAAATGAATTTTCTAACTTAATAATATTGCCTTTGGCTAACAATTCTGTGTTCTTATATTCAGGTTGCTCGATCTTGAATATCAGATTCAAGGGTTTAAAAGTAAGCTCATGATTATTTGAGATTAATGGATGTCCCTGCTATCTGTTTGTCTATCTTGAGATTTTCTTGACCTTCACATGGACACCCACACAATCCAAGAACTATCAACTAGAATGATGGAGGCACCAAAATGATTGCATATATTCCATTTTACATTCTTGGTGAGCAGGAAGGTAAGAGACCATGCCACTTACCCTCTCCCTTGCGTGCTATTTTCATTTATATTGAAATAAGCAGACTTCAACTTTATGATTTTCTTTTTAAAATGATGTTTTTTTTAATACTATTTTCATTTCTATTAAAATAAATAGGAACTTTCTGATTTTCTTTTGAACACTATTTTCATTCCTATTCAACACTGAATTTATATATACAATTTACTACCAGAAAACTTATTTATATATATTTTGAGAGGAAAAATAAATGATAAGTAGGAAGGAGCATTGGAAGCGTACATAGGAAAAGAGTGCAATTGTCAAATTGAAAACTCTTGGAGGTTATTTTGCTGACGAGCCACTTCTTTGCAATATGATTGATTAAAGGTTTTAATGTTCAGTTTATGAGAGTATGTGTATTTTTTGTTTTTGCTTTATGTTTTCAGTTAATGTTTTTTTTCACGAAACATAAATTTTAATTTCAAAATCATAAATTAATCTCAATTTCATACTCAAGAGTTGCTTGTAACCCCACTACCGGACTAATTACTGGAAGAAAACAAGACAAAAGTTAAACTCCTGCCAAATCCATTTTTGAAAAAAAAAAAATCCCTTATTAAAATTAATAATAATTAATTGCATATGAAAAAATAAAAAGAAAAAAATAATTTTTTTCTCTTTTGAAAAATTAAAATTAAGAAGCACTTACACTTCATTCCTTTCTACAACTATATTTTGAATATGATCAAAATAACCATTGTTGAACACTTCCAAAATGTTATTTTGTTGATATCATCACTCCGATTTTCACCATTTCCATCTATATCGACCATGTACAAAAAAAAAAGTTTAATTTACCTAAAAGTTTATCTACCTATTTATCTATCTACAAATTTTTGAATTTTTTTTTACCTGAATCAACATCAATCAAAATGATAAAAAAAAATTTGAAAAATAAAAAAATGCATTAAAAAAGCATAAGGATACGAATTTAAAAAATGATAAAAATAAACCATAAGTGTATTTAAAACTAAAACCTTTCAAAAAGAAAAAAAATCATACCTTAAACAAAAAGTGATGAACAAATATTTCTTTTTTTTTGTTAAACAGATATATCTTCTTTCTAAGGAATATAATACTGAATATATATATATATATATATATATATATATATATATATATATATATTTGAGAAGAAAAATAAATGGTGAGTAGGACCGGAGCGTTAAAAGGGTATATAGGAGCGTTGAAAATTGTATTTGTTAATGCGACATTTCTTTACAAAATGATTGGTTAAAGTCTTTAATGGACAGTTCATGAACATGTGTTTTTTACTTTTGCTTTCTGTTCTCGTTAATGATATTTTTTTTATGAAACATAAATTTAAAATTATTAAACCCTTATTGTTTTACTATTTCTCTTCTTTTATATTAAATTCTTTTTTATATTAGCTTAATTAATAAATTTTGAACATTTTTGAGCATAAATTTATATAAAAATATTTTTCATACTAGAGATAATTGTTAGGGTTATTTTCGGCTTTTATTTTAAATATGCGTTTTCATGGCTAAAAATTCAATTGAAAATATTAAATATTATTTAAAATTAATAGAAAGACGAATAATTACATTCGATGAAAGAAAAAAGGATTTTGATGCAATTTTGAGAAAACTCACACGTGTGGGAGATGATGAAATTAATGAGATTTTTGGGGGTTTTTTTTTCTTTGTTTCAATGGAGATTGATGGTTCAAATATGTTGGAAGTTTAAAAGGGATTAGGATTTGAAAGTAAAAATTGATTGGAATAGCAAAGGAAAGCAAAGGGACAACAAGAGCTTTTGTGAAGAGTTTCTATAGTGAACAACTTGGAGAAGGGGGGATTTAGGTTGAATTTAAAAATCTGGTTTAATTACTTCATAAAAACTTTCATTTTTTACTCTTATATAAATTAATCCTATTTTCAAAATTAAGGGTATTAAAAACTCATTTTTAAAAATTGATTTAACTTTCTAATAACCATTGTCGAAAACATTATCTACCAACCTTTTAAAATTTCGAACACATATAAGTTAAAATTTCTAAAATACCCTTGAAATTTCTAGACCTAATTTTGGGTGTGACAACTTTACCTAAAAATTTATCTATAATTTTTTAAATTATTTTTCCGTGAACCAACGTCAATCAAAATGATAAAAAAAAAACCTTTGAAAATAAAAAAAGAAGAAGATAAAAATCATCTATAAATGTCTCCATGCATTATCTGTAAGTGTCTTTGAAAATAAAACCTTTCAAAATGAAAAAAGAAAACCACACTATATTTAACCTTGTTGCCATATCAATCTTTATCTTTAAGTAGCTTTTAGTAGCCATGTTTATTATATTTATTATTTAAGTACTTATTTACTGATATACTATATTGAATAAAAAGGTTAGTTAGAATTTTAAGTACAAACCTTAACAAGCTTTTTGAACGCGTAGGTAAAAATTGTTTTGAAAACATCTTTTGAAGTGATCATCCTCATCCTCAGCTCATCATCAAGCAAGGATTGAAGTGTATGTAACTTAGATTTTGGTAATAAAGTGGCATGCACATAGGATTAGAACCATATGAATTTTTGTTGTCAAGTAACTAAGTGGTTCCAAAAACATGTCATGCATGCTTGATATCATTTGGTACCTTGGGATAATATTCCTTATATGGAAATACTCATGTGTTACATGAAGTTTTTGAATGACAATTTGGCATATTTTGAATTTTAAAATTGTTTAAAAGTGTTATAGAATGATTGATGATAGTTTAGACTTGGTTTTAGATATTTCAAACATGTTTTGGATAATTTGTCCTCGGTGTTGCGACATCAAAAATCGGTGTCGCGATATTGGACATGTAATTAGAGTAATTTTCCCTCAGTGTCACGACATTAGAAGCTCAATGTCATGACACCAATCAGTGTTATGACACCCATTTCAAGTGTTGCGACATTGACATTGTTTACCCTATTTTGATCCGAATAATCCTTAAATGGTCCTCGTTTGTAACCAAACTTAAAAAAAAAAAAAAAAACCTAGAAATGACTTGAATAACTTCAAAAGAGTTTATTTATGTTAAAGCAAATTTTTGAAATTGATGCTCAAGTTAAGTAGCCTTAGTGTCCAAATGTGACACCTCTTGCCCGTGACGTGTTGGTTCATTTCGAGTGAGGGGTGTTACAAGTTAACCTTACTTCAATATTGTGTTTAAAGGGTTTTAAGATATGATCAATAAGATCATTCTCAGAGATGGAAGCATCAAGTACAACAAGTTTGGCATGATCCATGCTGCTGAATATAGAGTCACAGTCTCAAGACAAAGCATGAAGAACATTATTTATAGTGCGAACTTGAGTTTTTGATCCTGAAACATGGTAGCCTTCGACCAAGACCGAGTAACATAGGCAATGATGACACCAACAACGTGAGAGAGAACATTTTCAGAAACAAAGCTAAGGATCCAATTTAACATAGTTTGATCCTTAGTATACTAGGTTGTCTTTCTGGGTTTGGAGTATTATTATCAAGATATAGGGGGAGGGTTGGAGCCATCAATGTGATGAATCAATTCTTTCTCACAGAGGAAAAAAATAAATTGTGTTTTCTAGAGAAGATAGTTAGAGGAAGTAAGCTTGATTGTTATTTGATTGTGCACTAATGGGAAGGACATGAAAGAAGAATACGGCGACAACGACGACGACGGTGATTGGGTAGCCATGGTAAGAATCGAAAATAAAACCAAAAAAACAACTTAAATACCAAAAATGATTATAAAAGGAAGAAATCATGGGCAAGGTAGAATTGTGGGATCCAATGGTGTAGACATATCCCTTTGGCACATGTTGGGGTCAATGCTTACAACACCTTCTCCCTATATATTAAATATATGTATTAGCCTCATAAATGGAAAAATATGGGAAAAAAAAATGAATATTATACCTTGGCAAGATTTCTGAAGTGAGTGGTGGTGTAGTTTCCAGTAGGGAACAAAATCTCGATAAGATCAGCTAATACCAGTTGGGGTTGAGACACAGCACCATCCAACCAGTCTTCAATCATTTTTTATTTACATGTGTAATAAAAAATATATTGTTATATATATAAATAAATAAAAGAAGAGGTAAAAAAATAAAAATAAAAATGATTACCAAGAGTAGTCAAATTACGGATTCTCTTGTCGTATCTCCAAATGCTTTGGTTAGTAAGAAACCCAAAACATGAATGATCTTCAATGTTGATGTTATGGAGGAATGTAGTGGAATTGTATCCAGTCGGATCCCAACTGTATGTTTCATCTATTACAACATCCACTGTCTGAAATAAATATTAATAAAGTTGTTCATAATTAAAAACAAATATATGTTTATGAATAAAAACAAAACTTACACATAGGATAGCATGCAAATCTTCAATATCATCAGGGCTGGAGACATTGTATGTAATCTTGTTAATGGAGGCGTCCACATTTTCTCCTCCTGCATCTTCTACATACTGTTTTCATCTTAATTTAAATTTAAATTACACAATAATCTAACTAACAAATTTATGAATACCTTTAACTTGTATAATTCCTTTGTGAAAGACCATATGCCCTGCATTCAATTTGCAATAACTCTGTTATTTTCAGATTCAACTTTTCATAAATTTATTACAATATAAGTAGCCTAAGAAATGCATGCATGTAGGGGTGACTATTCGATCGAATCGAGTAAAAAAATTAAGCATGTCAAATTAAAATATTATTACAGTATAATTAATTTCATGTTAAAGCACATAAATTTGATCAAAAAAAAAAATATTAGTATGATAAACTTAAATATTAATTAACTTATTTAGGTCCTCAAAATTGTTACTTTAGAAAATTTTTAGCTTTCTTAATATATATTATTTAAAATTTTAAAAATTATTTTATAATTTTTGTTGAAAGAGACCAATTTATTCATTTTCAAAATTGACAAGGATCAAAGAGGTATTTGCACCAATTTATTATTTAAATTATTCGAATTGTAAAATTCAACTCAACTCGAATGACTCGAATAACATGGTGTTTAGGGGTGAAATCAAGCATATGAATGTGTGGCCAATGGTTGAGCTACCTACATTCTGGTATTCCATCCATGCCACTATTGGTTTGAATGCTTTTTCCTTGGCCTCTGAAACTTTAGTTAAGCATAAATAGTTGTCTTTTACCTGAAAATAATTAAAATAGCAAGGCTCAAATTTAAATAATATGCATTAAGTACCTTTATTCAGTTCTTAAGTTAATATGATAAAATATTAAAATATAATAAAAAGACACGTCAATATTTTAATACTTTTTTATTTCATTTGTTAGTGAAAATAACATATTTGTTTTATGAAATGAAAGTAAATACCAACCTCTTTGTAGACTTGATTTGCTCTCTTTTCCAAATTTGCAAAAGCCCCCAAGAACTTGATCCATTCTGCTCTCTGTGTCACATCCCAAATAACTTTTAACTCAACTTTAACAGAATTTTATATTTTAGTCGAGAGTTTTGTATTCGAAATTTAAAGTTTGTTTTGATTAGTTTTATTTTTGTATTTTTCAGATTACTCTCACATTAGTGAAGTTTTCTTTTCAGTGGTTTTTTTATCTTTTTTATTAAAGGTTTTTTTACGTAAATAGTCTTTTTCAAGAGCGTACGCTGACAAGAGTCTTGGCATCTTAAAATGAAAAAATTATTAAAATTTTTTAATTAATAAAAATAAAATTACACTTTGACCCCCTAAAAATGATAAAATTTGATTTAATCCTTTAAATTTTATAAAGATAAAAGCTATTAAATTAGTGAAATTACATTTTTATTATTGTAAAAATTACAATTTAATTTCGGTTCTCCAACAAAATTTTTTTAACTTCACCCCTGATCTTCTCAGTTATTCTTTTTTCACTGTTTATACAGATCGATCTCCAACAAAACCATATATATATATATAATTTTTGATATTTAAAAAAGAAAAGGAAAAAGTAAAAATACCTGTAGAGGAGAGTCCTCTCCGGTAGCGGCAAAGTTAGCGAAATTGCAAGCTTGAAAAAGATCAAGGTTAGTAACAAAATGGGCTGCAAATGGTGTGAGCTGTTGAGGCTCACTTGCGTTGATCACATTGATTTCTCCTCCTTCAACCATTTTTAGTACACATTCTGAGGCCACCGTGTTCGATGTCATCCCTTTCATGTTTCCCACTACTCCCAATAGCTGCATTCCTATCTTTTATTATTTTCTTTTTACAATTTTCAATATTCACTTTCAACCACTATATATATTTATTTATTTAGAACATTTATAAAATGACTCCAATAAATCATTTATAAAAGTGGATAATATATATTTTTAAAGTTACATAATTGTCTCAACAAGTAAAGCAAATTACATTCGTAAGAGAAAACATGAGTTTAAACCTTAAACACAATATTTTTAAGAAAGATAACTACGAACTCCAAACATAAACAGTAAAACCAACATAAAAAAATACCAAGAAAAAGACAACACAATTTACCATACATACAAATAGTTTTCTTTATAGGACTCATACATAAAAATTTAGAACAGCAGATATTTTGTTGACACTTAGCAACCAAAATTCAAATCATGTTGAAGTTGTTTTCTAAATAACCTTTGCCCAACTGTTGGTTTATAACTATTGCATCAATGTTGTATTCATTTGTTTAGGGTGGGGGAAGAGTGACTTGATGATGGGTTAAGTCGGGTCGAAATAAATTTTAGGTCTATTTTTTAAGTTCGAATTTGATTCGATTTAAAAAATGGGTTTAAAATTCTGTCAAAATTCGATCCAGATTAAAACTGCTAAATCTAAGCCTGACCCGATCCGCCCGTAATAAATTTTTTATATTATTTTTTAAATAATTTAAAAAAATATATATAATACAACAAGTACATTAAAAAAAACTTTATACTTAACGAACATTAAGACAATTGCAACTTAACAAAAAAATACCTCTAAAATAGTAATAAAATGAATAATAAAACAAGAGTTATGGAACATTCAAACAATAACAACAAAATAATAATAATAATATAATAACAAAATGGCAGCACAACAACAGAAGAAAAGAAAGTTTAGGTTGATTCGAGTTGAACTCATATAAAAAATCCTATTCGAGATTCGGCTCATTTAAAATATAGATTTTATTTTTTTATCCAATCCTATTCTTCAAACTTATATTTTTCTCAAATCTTCTCATTTTTCAAGTGGACTTTTAGACTTAAATGACTAACAAAACCCGTGATCAAATCTAGGGAAAAGCCCTTTATAAGGATCACGTCCAACATTAGTCTAATTCAATTATTTATTACAATTAAATATAATTAAATGATATACTTATTTCAATAATTTTAACAATGATTTTTATACTAAATAAAAACTTAAATTAGTTGACATAATTCGAATAAAAAAGTAGATATCAACCATGTATACACATAGCAAATTACATTGGTTTTGATTCTTACCTCAAAAAAGGAAACTGGAAGCCGAGAACATAAGATAAGGCACATGAGAAAATTTTGTTAGGTATAAATACTTGGGATGAAATTAATAATTTAAATATTAAAACTAATTGATGACGATAAATAGTAAATGTAATTTACAACAATACCATTAAGATAATTACTCATTTACCTTTCTAACTATCATAATTTTCAGTAAGATATTATATAATGGTAAATTTTCAGTAAGATATTTTGGAATCAAGCATGATTAAATCTTAAGGATTAGTATGTAAATTTACCATTATACTTCACTTTATTTGATATTTATTATTGTATTTAATAATTAAATGTAAATTTATCACTATATTCTAATCTTATATTGAATTTTGTTGTTTTACTGAAATTCATTACTAAAGTTTGATTTTTAATTTTAATTTAAAATTATTTGAAGAAAAAATTAATAGAAAATATTATTTAATTTTTTAATATTTAAAAATAATAATTTAATTAATATAATATCAAAATTAATAAAAATGGTTATTTTATAATAAAAACTTATTTTTTATTAGTTATTTATTTTTTTAATTTTTTCAAGTATTTATTCCATTAAACAAAAATTCTAACTTAATTTATTAATTTTTAATATTTTATAAGTTAAATTATTGTTAGATTTTTTTTTTCTTTTCCATCAAAATTAATATTTAGTGGTAAAAATTTAAATTTACATAATCAAAGTTAGTGGCAAAATATAATAAAATGCAAAGTTTAGTAGTAAAATTAAAGCACATAAAAGTTGAGTGATAAATTTATTTATTTTTTCAAAATATAATGATAAATATCAATCATAATAAGGGTTAATATGTCATATGGTATTTGAGTTTGGTTTTAATGTTCAATTTGATACTTAAGTTTTTTTTGTCTTAATTTGGCGTCTAAATTTGACTTAAATGTTCAGTTTAGTACTTGATTTTTTTTTTCAAATTGATAATTGAGTTTTTCTTTATCCCATACAAGTACCTAAGTAGACTTCAACTATCAATTTAGCACTTGAGTTTTTTCTTTTGTCTCAATTAAGTACTTATGTTTTTTTATTAGAGCACACATGCCAAATATTTATTAGGCCACATAATGTGATTTGATTTGGGTAAAATCAACTATTAAAACAAAACTCAAGTATCAGAAAAAAAAACTTAAGTACCAAATTAAATATTTAAACCAAATATAAATATCTAATGATATACTAACCCTCGTAATCATGTATAGTGACAAAATTCAATATTTAATTATAATGTCAAATTTACACTTTAACCCAATTTCAAACAAAAGATAAATCTCTCAATATTATGAGTAATTACTTGATATACGATGATGGAGTTTTTTTAATTTTAGAATGAAGATTAAGAAATCATTTAATATAATGTCTAGAATTATATATAATCTTTTTTCGATCTTTAAATAAAAAGATAATTAATTTTTGAATCAATATCCACCGTTGATAATAATACGGACAACAATCAAACTAAAATTCAATCGAACTAATTAATTAATATTTTTAAAAAATTATATAGATATAAAACATCATAATTTTTTAATCACGTTTGTAGAGTATCAAATAATAATAGGATTACTACTGCGACAAAAAAGAATAGGCTGTAAATATTTAATGGTGGAAATACCTGGAAAACTGGTGGCGGTATCGACTGAAAAGTTAGAGAGCGGGATGACAAATGACTTAATCCTTGTTGTGCAATATTTTGTCCTTCCAGCCATCGTTGTATCACTCTATATTAAAATTTCAGAAATGGAAATCAGAAATAAAGGGAAAAAGAAGAGTTGATGGAGGTACCTGGATGAGAAGATAACTCTTGCCATCAATGCCATTCTTAATGACTTTGAAAGTCTGACCATAGTAAATATGGTAGTTTTGAGCGTCTTCTACTTTGGAGATGTTGCCTTGCGGTTTGACGTTTGGTGCTGCGGCTGCCGCCGCCCCAATATCTATGGCGGATAGCCACTTGTTCCAACTCAACAACCAGGCCACCATTAACAGCCTTTGGATCCAATAACTACAACCACGAGACATGATGATGAAGCTTTCCAAAATGGAGGAGTTGGAGGTTGGATCGATGAAGTGAAGCAGTTGTTGGGTTGGGTTGGGTGGGGAAGATGAAATCAAAGCAAATGAGAACCCGTGAACTTTTTCTTAACTTTTATTATTACTATTTTTTATGTTTCTACTTTTTACCCTTTTAGATGATTAACAAACCAAACCCGTGAGCTCGTGTATGTTTTGTCTTTTTGTCATCTTATGTCTATTTTGTTGTTACTTTCTTACCCCCCTAATTTTCAAACTTTCTTAATATTCCCATTCCCTCATGTCCCCTGCACTAACGCTGCCACTCATCAACTTTCCAACTTTTTTATTTTATTTTAATTTTCTCACTGTTATTTATACAACACATCATTAGCCGGGTCAAATTATTGTCAAAGCATACAGCATAAAAACATCGAAAAAATTGTGTAAAATAGAGACGTTAATTGAATTTAGACTTTGAATTTTGAACTGTCGATCATGAGTCTAGGGTTAAAGATTTAAGGTATAAGGATATTGGTTTAGGGCTTAAGATCGAGGGTTCAAAGTTTAATGTTTAAGGTTTTAAAGTTTAAGGTTTAGGGTTTAGGATCGTGGTTAAAAAAATTATCAAAATGATGTGTCGATGATATGAAAAAGGAGGTTGAAATGACATTAAATAATTGGCAAGGGATATAAGATGATGCAACGTTTTTATTTCATATAATTCTGTCTCAAAAAAAAAAAAAAAAAAATCCTTTCTACTCAAATTTACAATGTGGATTGTAGGGTAAACAGTCCCGACCAATGAGTGGGAGTTCGATTTTGTAATTGTTAATATGGTAATAATTTATTTTTAATATTAAATTAATTAAAAAGGTTTAAATTATAAAATAATATTTTCTTTATATTGAGTTACAAGAACATGTCTCTAACGAGCATGAGAGAGCACGTGACGGGTTGCAATGTCAATTAACCCTAAAACCTTTACGAATCGAGTCGACAGCCCCATTAGTGGGTTTCGATTATGGTCATAAAGAGCACGTCATAGATCAAATAACAGTAGGAAACATAGAATATTTCAGCTATATCGGCTTTAACAAGGAAAAACATAAAGTTTGGCATTGTGGAACTAGAAACATAATCTCTAGTAGAATTATCTGGATAAAAGCTAGTAAGCACATACAGGTTGCTTTCTTTCGCGCTAAAGCATCCACACATACATATGATTATTTTTGAATGATCCCCATAAAAGCCTGCAATCATCAACCAAAGGTTGAAGAAGAAAAATTTGAAGATGAATCGTTTAGCACCATGCTAATAACTACCATGACATCAACTTCGATATCATTTAATAAAAGTAGTGTAACCATTTTTTTTTTTTTTGCTCAGTCAAAAAAATTACAAGAAAGGCATTAGAATTTGGAACCACCAAGCCAAAACAGAACAAAACAGAGCTGCAAAAGCAGCACGTAAAAAAAACCATAATCCACCTATTAAAGCAGCAACACCTTAAGCCAAAACATTACACCTAAATAGCAACACACACTACCCGGCTCATTCCATTTCTACAGACTTACAGCTTTGAATTAACCAATCCTTTCCTTAATCAACAAAACTACATATTGCAGCACACTCCTAGCAAATCAGACTTCAAACTCTGACCAACAGGTTGATGTACATCAAATAGAAAGATAAAAATTGCAGCAACACAAAGAACCTCCTTCAGCAATCACAATCCTCCAAACACGATGTAAACTTACCACCAATCCTGAGCATATCAGTTCTTTTAATACCTGCAATAGCCAATGCATAGACCATGGTCTCATGAACCTGTTCTGGCACCAAATGAGCCAATTTCAACTATAAGAGGATCATTCATCTTCCATTCCGAATATAGGAACACATCCAATGCAGTTACCACTGCCTCAACTTGTGCTGAAACTGTTACCTTAGCTGCAGAAGGATCCGAAAATGAAGTTCTTGCTATACCCTCCGAATCACCATGGACTCCACCACTTCCTGCTATTTCCTCTTTGGCAATTCCACTTATATTGAATTTCAGGCAGCCTAGAACACTGATAACACAAACAAAAATCTCATCATCCTAAAACACCACAGTACTAGATGAACTCGCACAAGCCAAAACCGACACACCTAGCAGAAAACTGCAACATGCATAAACCAATGACTACAATTAGCGCCATGCAAAGAGTTTGAAATTCTTATCCACCTTGATGTCTGTCATATCTAACTTTTATCTCAAGATATCATCACCTCCCACAGATCTTAAAAAGATTTTAGTAGCCTTTTGCTCAACAAAGAACACTTCCCAATATTCAACCCCCAAAAACTCCTATGAGAAATCACCTTAGTCATAGAAACTTTGATTTATAACAGATCTGTTAATGTCACTAAGAAGAGGGCTACCTCCACATTCTAGGAGTTGATTTTAGACACCATTCCATACCTAAGCAACCTCATGGACCACAAACCATGAGGCTACTCAACACTATCCCCCCTTTTAGCAAAATCTTGAGCTTCTATAACAAAGTACATGTTGAACTACTACCTAACCCACTCACCTTCCTGCTTAAAATTTCCGTAACATATTCCCCACCATCTGGATGAACTTATCTCAGTGACTCAATTCCCCTTAAACGTAAAACACGCATGATTCAGAACCAGCATCCAACCATAGGAACTCCCAAAAAATTGAGTAAAACTTTTTGTTTATGCTAAATCGATGCTTAATTGTCTAAGAGCAAAGATGTGACACACCATCTAGCTTCGAAACCGCAACTATCACGCTACCAAATAAACATGATCCTTAGAAATCAATGCACCTAACCAAACGCATCATTAAACACAAAGTCACAAAACCCCTTGTAGAAATATAATTCTATTTGAGCAGCGAAAGAAATTTCTTTTCCATACTAGTGGCTCCCTAGCTTTCTCAGTAGCTGCTGCAAACTCCTGATCAAAACCATCCATTCCTCATAATTGATTTATAAAAATCTCCGTAATGCACTACATTATAGTTTCATGCAAAATTAGCATCCCAACCTTCCAAGTTTACTTTCTTTGAATAACGCAAAAATTTGCCTTGGATTTTCGACTGACCCTTCTAACCGAATCCGACATACAATTTCGAAACCAAATTTCTTAGATTGAGATAGTCCAAATATTTTATCGAGGAGTTTACGTGACAATGATGGAATTAGAGATTAGAATTATTAAGCAAATAAATCAGGTAAATTACTAAGTAAAGTACAAGGACTATTTTGGAAGGTTGGTCAATAATAAGTAAGGTATAAGGACTACGTTGCAAGGAGACTCGAATTGATGGATTAAATGGGTCATTAACCAAAGTCCTTAAATGCTATTAAACCATAGCTAAAACATGGTTAGTTGCTTGTATTGATGATTGCCATTCATTCCCACCATCTTTTTCATGTTTAATTATCCACCATTAGATTAAGAGAATTTTAGGTAAATTTTAATTAACTCCCTAACGATAATCCCACGTTACAGTTCAAATGAATTCTAAATGTCAACTTGAATGTACAACTAAGATTGAGAATTATTTTTTCGATCAAAATAAAAAAGAAAACTAAAAAAAAAAAAAAAAGAAATGAACAGATTTTTTTTTTTCAATTTAAAATGTAATTAATTTAAAATTTTCAATTCATTAAATTTATTTAATTAAAAATTTATTCTCGTCTTAATTTGAAACTCAAGTTAACATTTAAAACTCATTTAAATTGTCACGTAAGATTATCATTAGGAAATAAAAGAAATTTAACGGTAAAACGATCACTTTGTAACAAAACGATAACGAAAATGATTAAATCGTAACATTTCAAGCTTAAATGATTAAAATGTAATCTGAAACAAACAAAAGTGAATATTTTTTTAGTTTATCCAAATTAAAAATGTATAAAATTTGTTAGAACTCAATTTATCCGAACCTAACCTTAAACCCAAATTAGAAAGAAAATAAATAAAATTTCAAATATAAATTTATTTTAAATTTAAAATATCAATGACCCTTTACAAATTTCAAATTCCAATTCCAAAACTCAAGCATTTACAACTTTTGACGCAATTGAACCCAATTACAAATTCAATTAACCCAAATAAAAAATAGCCCAGACTAATTTTTTTTGAAAACCCCATTGGCAGTAACTTGTGCTGCCAGCTACCCTACCTTGCCCACTCAGAGGTTGCCACATCAGCACTGCCACCACCAACTGCTCACCAGTCAAGTTGCATCGCCACTGCTGAAGTTTGCATTGCAAAGGGAAAGACAAGACTCGTATTTAGTTGAGAAAAACAAAATAGAATGATGGTATTTTAAGCTATAAAGCTGAACTTGAAGTCAGTTGTAAGAGATTACGAGTTTTTTGAGAAATCAATAGAAATACGTAGCATTTGTAAAGCAATTAAACGGTAGAATACAAATCAGATTTCAAGCATTCAGATATCAAGTTCTCAAGGTATACAATTCCAATAGATATTTACTGTTATTTACTGTTCAATTTTCGAACCTCTCCATATTTTAAATATATATTAAAAATCATTTAATTTTTTCATTTATTGCAAAACGATTTATAATAAATATATATTAAATAATAAATAAAAAGAAAAGAAGTCGAGAAGACGTACCGGCTTGTGTAGCCGCCGCCGTTGGAGTTGAATGGAATCTCTCTGTTCTCGTTCATGATCGTGAGGGGTGTTTTAGAAAATAGATTCGAGGCAAAGAAAAAAGATTAGAACTTTGACTAAAAAAACTAGATCTAAGTTTAGATCTAAATCCCTTTTAAAAATATATATATTACAAAAAGTATACGAAACAGATCTTAAGAAAAAACCAAAACTTGTTTTGTTTTTTCTCGAATCCAGATTTAGAATTTTTCATAAGTAAAAAATTTTAAAAGGCAAATTTTTTATTGTATTTTGGTTTGGATTCAGAGTTTTAAAGTCTGATCTAAGATGTTATAAATAAAAGATTAAAAAAGGGAAGATTTTTACCTGAACATGACGACCGGCGACGGTGGGCTGAAGACACCAATGTCGGACATGGGAGCATGATTAGAGAAGGAGAGATTTGAGAGAAAAAAAAAAGAGAGAAGTTTTTTTTTTGAAAGGAAATAAAAGAAAGAGAAATATTTTTTGCAAATTTGGGTTTAAATACCCTGACGAAAATGACAGCGTTTTGCTGTGGGGTTTTAAAGCTGTTTTTCAAAAAGGGAGCAAATTCCCCTTTGGTTCTTCCTTTTTTTAAAAAATCATAATTCCATCCTTTTTGACATTTTCAACTTATTTCAAATTTTCTCAACAGTTTTAAATTATTTTCATTTTAGTCCTTTAACTCTCTGGAGGATTAAGAAGATGTCACGTGTCAAACTTTTTTGGATTTATTGCCCAAGCAGTCCCCAAACTTTCCAAAATCATATTTTAACCCCTAAACTTTTTCAAAATTATATTTTGACCACTAAACTTTTCACAATTATATTTTGACCCCTAAACTTCCCAAAATTACATTTTGACTTCCAAACTTCTCAAAAATCACATTTTGACCCCTAAACTTCTCTAAAATCACATTTTAAACCTAAAATTACATTTTTACCCCCAAACTTTTCCAAAATTATGTTTTGACACTTATTCTCCGAAACTTCCTTTTTGATCTTTTTTTTTCTTTTTTCTTCGATTTTTGTATATAAAATTTAATTATTATTCTTGGTATTTTTAATTAAATTTTTTTTCAGATTTTGTTTCGTGTGATTTCGTGTTTTGTATATCATTAATCCTATGTTTATTTTTTGCATTTACTTATTTGTTTAATTGTTCTATTTTGCCATTATTTGCACATTCGTATTTACACATTTATTTTTTTTATCAAATCAAATTTATTTCCCGCCTTTTAAAAATACAAAATCGAGGTAATATTTCTTTATTTCGAATTTTGAAAAATTGTGTCTTAACTTATTAGGCGTGATTTCTCTTCAAACCAAAATAATCGAAACCCCTTTTATAAAGTTTGAAATTGGCAACGAAGGAATGCTCGTTATTTTTTGATATCGAAAAGTTATGTTCTGACTCACTAGACGTTATTTTCTTCCTCGATTATTTCGAAATAACGAGAATTCCTCACGAAATTTGATTTCCTTCTTAAAAGTGTACATCAAATAACTCATGTATTTAATGATCGTATTTTAAATTTTACTCGAGTTTTCAAATTTTTAACAAATCAAGTCCGGATAATAATCGTCGTGGTACCAATTTTGGGCGTGTGAAGGTGCTAATCCTTCCTCATATGTAATCGACTCCCGGATCCATTTTCTGGATTTCAAAGACCAAAATGTTTTTCAAAACAGGTTTTAAACGTTTTGTGGTGATCTAATCACACCTAATAAAAGATTGGTGACGACTCCATATTTTAATTTTAAAAATATTTTCGAGATTAGTTTTTTTTTCATTTTTCAAAAAAAAAAAACATATCGACAAAATTGTTAAAAATTATGTCCAAATTTAAAAATGTATAAAATTGTTAAAAATTATGTCCAAAATTAAAAAAGTATAAAATTGTTATTAGGATCGGTGGGGTGAATGAATGTTATGAAATATCCATCATCATCGTGTTAACAAAGAGTTGTTTAAAATCCTGGGAAATATACGTGAGAATCCACCTCTCTTTTATCTTTCACACAAACGAATCATGGTAGTCAAAAAGGAAAGCACCATTAGAGAATAAAGATCGCAAACCCCATTATTCATATCCATATCCATATCCATGGGCAAGAAACACAATTTTCTGGTGGAATTCATTGATGAAAGGAATCTAAACTTTTATCCTCCTCAAGTGAAGTGAACGGGACCTGTAATTTTTCCCTGGAAGTTTCATAAAGATGAATATTTGACATGGTCAAAATTTGTAATTCAGACTTCCTACGTTTTTCATATGATATCTTTCCAGATCTTCATGGGACCTACGGAATCTTGCAATCCTGATATCATCTTTTCTCTACATTTAATAATAATAATAATTATGCCTTTGATCTCAAAGTTTGCTCTTAGTTGATGCATATCGCTTAAATCTCCGCAAGTTTTCTTGTTACGTAATTATAGTAAAAATAACTTTAATCGGAGTTCAATTTGGAATTTGACTCGAATTTCAATCTAAAAAAATTACGATTTAAGTAATTCCAAATATTTCATTTGAGGGAGAGACACGCAAAAGAGTTAATGGCTCGTATTATTCTTCTTCAGAAAGTCTTTTTACTCCAAAACCTTTTTTAAGATCATCCTATTTTTTTTACTCTCGTTGATATTGTGTATCAACACCTCTATCTTTTCCAAATATAATCCAGGACACTCTAAATACATGAAAATCTTATAAAAATCTGATCGTATCCAATGCTCTCAACCGATGAGTAACATAGCATGCCGACAAAATGTTTCTAACTGCGTCTGAATCTTCTTCTTTTTATCCTTTCTATCTCTATAAGATTCAAAACAGCTCTACTTTTATAAAGGCATGCATGAAAGAATTGATAGCAAGGGGACCAATGGTGATATATCATGCATATAAAATAACTCGGTTGGTAAATACATAGGTTCGACCACACGTAAGTATAGCTTTTCTTCTAATTTAAAGGTGAAAAAGGACTATAGGTAAAAATAGGCTTATCCAACTATACTGTAAGTCTGCAGCACTCTTTAATCCTAATGTATTAATGGAACCAACAGTATGCATGGTAGTATCGAAATGCTTATGTGAACAAAAATGACGCCTAATATTCCATATAGCAAGTACAAGAACAAAATCCTTAAAATTCTCTCCCACTTCTCCAGCCTTTTTCTTTTTCTTGATAAAACTGTGGGGATATCTTGTGTTAATTTGCTCATAGTTTAGCCTAATCAGGACAAAAGTACACCATTTTGGATCGATTGCACAAGCTTTCCATACAACTATGACAATTAAAACTTTATACCATTGCATGATGTAACTATCTGCTTGATGCCCATTTGCATGATGTAAGCTTGCAGTTCATGAGCTTATATGTATACTTTAGTTCACATCGGGAGAATCAAACAATGCTATGATGCATGTTTTGTTATTATGGTCGGTTTTGTTTGGTCAAGCATTGATGCAAAGTTTGTGGATAGAACTGATTCTCAATAGACTTTCAATGAATTAAAAGCTATAGTTTTTTCTTTTGCGTTTTAAGAATTAAGAGTTCTAGAAAAACGATCGAGAATCTGTGTGGCGGTATACCTCATTGATGAGTTCAGTACCCAACTTTTCTAACACTATATAAGGATGCCTCGAAGACAATTCTAATTTCATATTTCATGAGATCAAAAAGAATGGCAGCCATTTCCTTTAATCCTAGACTCAATGTTCGGGGAGGCAGGAAGAATCATGGCGTTGTAGTTGAAGAGATTGAAGGGCTCATCAGAGTTTATGGAGACGGGAACATAGAGAGGCCACCGATCATCCCTTCTGCCCCTTGCATGGTCACAAATGGTGTGGTATCTAAAGATGTTGCTATTGAGAAATTCACCAATTTGTGGTCACGTATCTATGTCCCAAGCTACTCCAGCAAGATGCATTTACTTGTCTACTTCCATGGGGGTGGATTCTGTGTTGGCTCAGCAAGTTGGAGATGTTACCATGAGTTCCTGGCTGCACTTGCTTCCAAAGCTGGTTGCATAATCTTATCTCTCAACTATCGTCTAGCTCCAGAAAACCGTCTTCCTGCCGCGTATGATGATGGAATCAACACTCTTATGTGGGTGATACAAGAAGCTCGGAATGGGTCTAATGAACACAAATGGTGGTTAAACCAATGCCGGTTCTCTAGTTTGTTTCTAGCAGGCGATAGTGCCGGTGCAAATATAGCTTATAATGTGGCCATCAGATCCTATGGAATATCTGGCTCCAGCATCAAGCCTTTGATTCTAAAGGGTATAATCTTGATTCAACCATTTTTCGGAGGAGAGGAAAGAACCATATCCGAAATGCACGCCACTCAACCTGCTAACTCAGCACTCACTCTATCAGTTTTCGATACCTATTGGCGATTATCGCTGCCGTTAGGTGCCAACCGTGATCATCCATGGTGCAACCCGTTAGCTGAAGGTGCTACTAAGTTGAGGGAACTGAAACTTCCTGGTGCAATGGTGTGCATATCAGAGATGGATATACTGAAAGATAGGAACCTTGAATTCTGCAATGTGTTGGCCAGTGCTGGGAAATGGGTGGAAACAAGGATGTATAAAGGTGTGGGGCATGCATTTCAAATTCTGCATAATTCTCAGTTTTCTCAAATTCGGACACAGGAAATGGTGTCCCATCTTAAGGCTTTCATCAACCAATGATCTCACTGATATTCTATAGCAGTTGCTGTTGACATTGCAGGTATAGTAAAGTAAATTCTAGTTAATTGAAGGATGAGTACATATATACATACATAAATAACAGTGGTATTTAGTAACTAAAACTTCGTGTGCAAATTTAAAAATTGTGGTTATTTGAAATTGAATTAAATTAAATTTTATTTTATTTTATATTTAAAATGAAGATTAAAAGTTCTTGAAAAGTTATTGATTTTAGAAATATTTATGAAAAATTGTCTAATAATATTCAAAATTTATAAAATAAGGTTTATTTTGTTAAAATAAATTTAAAAATTCAAAACTAAAAATTAAAATAAAAAATCAATAACTAAATTAAGTCGAATCAAATTATGACGAATGATTTAAAATATTCAAAAAAATTCAATCAAACTGAACCAAACCAATATCACTCAAATAGATGACCATCTTGAAAAGGCATGTGGTCAAAGTAATTGGAACTTTAGAAAAGTAGACTTGTATTATCTTATTTAAAATTATTGGTTTATAATTCTTTGTATTTTTTGTAAATTTAAAATTTAGTATTTGTATTTTTAATTTTAATAATTTAGTTTCTTTACTTTTAATTCAAAATTTAAGTCCAATTATTAATATTATTTATTTTTTGTTAAATTTATTAATGTTATATTTTGAAATAAAAAAATACACTTATGTAACTAAATATATGACAGTGTAATTAACTAAAAATTTAATTGAAACATAAAAAAATAAGGATTAAATTTTAAATTTACGAAAAGTACAAATATTTATAGCATATTTTAACCAAAATTATTTCAAAGAATTAATCAATTAAATTTTGAAGCTCATGGATTCGATTCCAAAAGAGACATCGTTATCAACTCGAAAGATATAAGATTGGACTAAGTTAAAATAAAAAAATAAATAAAAGAGAAAAAAAAAAATCAACCTTGTAATTAATGGTCAATTTAGCATTGCTCCTCATAAGCAATTTTGAGACAAAAAAAAACATTTTTAAAATAAAAATATTGCTAAACAAAGTGTTTTTAAGTTTTTTAAAAGTGCTTTTGATATAAAAAAATCTTTGAAAAAATACTTTTTTGACCAAAAGGAAAATGAGAAAATTTTAGTTTTTTCTCAAAAGTGTTTTACTCAACTCAAGACATAATTGCAATGATGGGGATTACTTCATATTAATGGAGTTAATTGATAACACACTCGATTTTTAGGGTTACTTGTGCTCTCCATAGATCTCTTTATTTTGCCACTATATTTTATTTTTTTAACAAGTGATGGGATTCGGATTATACAATTCTAACAAATTTATATGAAATGTAATAAGTAGTTAGCTTATAGTTGATATGGTGTTAACTGATGTTGGCTGAGGATGTGGTATGCAATTGTGAACTGATTATGAATTAATGATGTTGTGAATTGGTGAGGAAAGTTGTAGGTTTTTCACCAAAAAGATTTTATAGAAACAGTATGTGATGTTGCAACATTAAACGTATGTTGTCGCGACGAAAAATAACTTGTAATGTCACATTAAGACGAGGAACCCTGTCGTCTCAACGAGGCCAAAACAATGAGTGACATCATGATGTCGAGTGGATTGACGTAGTGACGCGACAAACTATTTGGCAAAGTCACCATGTGAAAATGCTGATGTCATGGCGTAAACCCTATCTTTTGAATCTTTTACAATTTATCCTGATTTGATCTCGGGTTAACTTTAGATCTTCCGTAAGCTTGTATAAGACCCGAGAATGTTTATTTATCATATTGTTTGTTTATATTGTTCGCATTTGCTTGTTAAATGGCTTGAATTATGATTATTTTGAACGTAGTTGCTCCAACAACGAATGTGACACATTGTAGCTTAGACCTGACGATCAGGTCGGGTATAAGGTGTTACATGAAATAGGTTATAGTTTATCACCTTTAATAATCTTTTTTTGATATCTAATTGAACAAATATTTTTAATAACTCTAAATTCTTTCCCTTTGAAATTTTATGATTCCCATTCTCGAAATATTATAGTTAATGACACTGAAAAATTTTGGGGTATAACATTAGGGGTCTAGATGGGAACCAAGTTGGTGGCATGAGGGTTCGGAGAGGATTAGGAAAGGATTATTGGGATATGGGATGTGTTTAGTGGAGTTACTGTATATTTCTTGGAGTTCCCATTATTGGAGTTCCGTTATAACTCGAGAGTTCATATTTGGCCTGGATCTTTGCAAATGTATCGAAATATCAGTGCTTCAGTGATTTAAGTGTTATAGTGGTAAAGATATATGTGTTTCAGTAATATATGTGAATTAAGTGTTAAATGATTTTGTTAAGTTTGTGAATTGAGAAAGAAATTTTAATATGTTAAAGTGAAAACTACAAATTATAAAGTTAATTTAAATGATTTTATGTTTTGGAAATGAATTAAAAGTTTAAGTATATCAATGAAAGAAATTGCTTGAATAAATATTATTAAAATCAATTAAATTATATATATATATATATATAATGGTAAGATTGAATTCAATTAAGTACTTATTAAGCTATTCATATAGTTTAACATATTTGTTTAAATGTGTAGGTGAAAGAAAGTAGATTCAAGTTACATGGACTACTTCTTTACGAGGATTTTCAACTTGGATCAGACCACTTATCCAAGCTACAAGACCAAGTTCTTTTTGTATATATATAAATTTTGGACTTTAGAGATGGCATGTTGATCGGTGTTTTTACAATACAACGATTGTGCAAGCGTACACACGTCGATGCAAGTATAGTTGATAGACAGATCTATCGGATATCGATCCCACGAGGAATGAGTTCTTGATGTCTAATGTCAGAGCAATCAATACTGAAATTAAATGTAATTTGAGTACTAATGTCAGTGCAATATGTCAAATCTGCACACTAAAATAGTTAATCAACGTCAACGTAACTAGGGTTAAGCTTTAGAGATTAAATTTCAGTGTACTGAAAATAAATCCAATTGTGTTGAGTGTTGAATACTAAATATTAAAATGCATGAAATATAAATGTGACCAAGTGTAAAGGGTAGAAATGGTTCACTGAATATTGCTAAGTTGCAACGTTAGATGCATCAACAAGGTAAGATATAGATGAATTGTCGCTGCAATGAAGTCCCTTTGAGTTCTTACCAACAACAACTCCCTACTTAATCTCGACTCAAATACAATCACTCCACCTCTCGATGTGAGTAACGATGTGTATCCAAGAACAAACAATTGGTTTTTATCCTAGTCCCGAGCAGCTCTTGCCTAACCAACTTGTTAATCTAACCTGTCATCGCATCTCTTGATGTCGACGTACTGCAATTTCACTTTCGTGTTTAGAGCGGTTAGATCCAAGAATAAACGGATAAGCAATGTAAAGTAAGAATCAAAATGATCTAACATCAAAAGATACTCTCATATTCATTTAATATCATCAAAATCCATCATCGTTTAAGAAGAATTAAAGAGTACAACGAAGCTTACTATCTCTAGACTACTAGGCCTACTCCTTAATTGTTCCTCTTGCTCGGCATCAAACACTTCTCGTCAGAAGCAGTTGCAGACTTGCTTCATCAACTCCTCAATTTCCAGCTCAAATCTCCAATTCACACAGAATTTTCAAAATTAAATCCCTTGGTTCTTGATGATTTCTTTCTTTCTTCGTTTGTCTATTTATAGCCTCTAAAATGTTTCAGGATTCATCCTTCTCTCTCAAATCTAGATCTGAATTTTGCAGTTGTCAAAATTAGTTAGAATATAGTTGTGCATTCATACAGTTCTAGTATGTTCTTCATAGATCTGCAAATTGTCGTTGCATCGCTGAGTGCATTCTGAGATCATAATTGCAACGACATCTGTGAAATTCCTGCGTTGGTGCTTCCAGTTGTGAATTCAGCTTAACACTACTCATTTAATGCTCAGTTTCAATGCTGTGACATCTCTTGGTCGCAATTACCAGTTAATCTTGTGGCTGCATTCGTCCAGCATTAGGCTTTTAGGCTTAGTTTCTGCGCTGACAATATTAAAACGCAATATATCGGCTGCTTACGTCGATATTAGTACAAAAATAGATAAAAATAACAAGAATTTAAACTAACTATCAAGAGTTGGAAAACATGAAAACTAAGTATAAAATGCTAACAATGCTTGCTAAATGAAATACAAAAGAAACAATTTAAACATTAAATTGAGAAGAAAATCTATTTGTAATACCATCACATGTACCTAGATTTGGTAGTGTAAATATTAATTATAAATGTATAATAGAAATGTTATAAAGCTTGTGTATGAATGTGATTTCTGATGATGATTATGTGCTTAAATGTAACATCTCTTGCTTGGATTTGTTATCGGATCAAATGAGAGACGTTACAAAATTCATATATTTGATCTCAAATATATAAATTGTTTTTTTTTATTACAAACGAGAGCCAAATCCCTGATCAAACTAAATTAATAAGTCTTGAGAAGGCGACATCTTCTGTATCTGCTTTCAGCAAGTGAATGATGCTAGGAGGGAGCGATAAAAAATAAAGGATTAGTTCTTGTATATGCAAACACTTCTTAGACAAGTGATTTGCAACAAAGTTACACCGTTGAGGAACAAATTTATATGCAAACTCTTCTTAGACAAGTGATTAGCAACAAAATTACACCGTTGAGGGATAGATTTTTAACGTACTCTGTTTTAACACCTCATCAATGATCGACACCAAACAATAGAATAGATGTTTAATATCAACACCCGACATAACCATGGAGATCGAGATTAGAAAATCTGATTCAACAATTACATCACGACAACCCTGCCATTTACATAGGAAAACCTACATATTTAAGTAGAGGCTCTGCCTTGCCATTTAGCCAATGCATCCTTGGCAATAATAAATAGTTATAAAAATAATATTTCAGGTAGAATGTAATAGTCAAATGTAATATAATAAATTAAATATTAAATTTTCTTAATTTATAATAATAATAAATATAGTTGAAATATTATTTGAAGAATATATTTTGGGAATTTTATCTTGATTTAAGTAAAATAAATTGAATTGAATTTGATGATTGTACTTTTAATTTTAAAAATTTAATCTATTTATTTTTTAAAATTCATTCTAGTTATTAACACTTTTAAAATTATTTTATTAAATTCAAGTTTATTATAATTTATTTTTAATAAAATAACTTTTAATTAAGTTATTTTTTAATTTTAAAATATCACACCAATAAATTTAATAAAAATTTTAATTAAATATGAAATTTTCAGTTTCGTGAAAATAAAAAAAAATAGACTAAATTTTAAATTTATAAAGGGTAGATAGACTTATCAGATGTTTTAACCTTGAAAACATATTAAAATTGTGAAAAATATCAGATTAGCAAATGTATATAAGATGATTTAGAAGAATGATATTTAAAGTAGTCCTTAATCAGAATGGTTTGAATGCGAAGAGCTGGATCCATGGAGAAGACCTAATACCAGTTAAAAATAAAAATGTAATACCGTTAATAAATGGACAAGGACTTCCTTCCCTCGCCGTTATTTGAAAATCTCTCGCAGGCCATTGAAATCGCGCCTCGACCCGTTACAGCAAGAAGCCGTGGATCCAATTTGCAAATTTAACCCAATACCCGTGGGTGATCCACTCAGCATTGCAAATGAAAAATTGAGTGTTCCCGTTTTCTGGTTGGGTGATCCATCTGTTTGGTTGTATTTGTTAGATCTCTGAATTCCAACATTTGGATCTTAAATTTCAGGTTCTTAGAATTATGAATACAATTCGATTTCATTCCAAATAATCGCTGTTGGGGTGGATTGATTTCATTGCAGCATTTGATTTAGTTTTGATTTGATTGGATCTGATTTGAGCTCTCTACAAAATTTTCACCCTTGGACGCAATAATGAATCCTTTCTCGTCTGGTACTCGTCTTCGGTGAGCACCAATTCCTAGTGTTAACCCATTTCTTGTTTTAGTTCTGCCTTTCCCCTTTAATTTGAAAATCCTATCAAGAACACTTGATTCTTTTTAATTAGAATGAATTTTCCTTCTTTTTTTTTTTCTCAATTGAAACGGCTGCGTTTTATTTATTTAATTTTTCTCTTAATTGCAGTTGTTTTGATTGCCATGATTCAAATTTGCGAGTTCGATTTTAGTCTGTGCTACTTAAAAAGATGATTGTGTCTGAATTTAGATCCAAGTGGAGATTGTTAGCTTTTCTGGTTTCATGCTTTGGTTCCTCTAGCTACTTTTGCCTTTTCTTTGTGATTGTGCTTTGAATCAGTTGCACGCAACTATGGATGAAAATGTAGAAGTCCCTAATTTGTTTGAGGTTAGCTTGATCTGCCGTTTTCATGAGTATTTAAAATATTAAATGATGCACCAAATAGCATTAGTTCCAGAGGTACATTTTCTAGAAAGGAAACCCCAATGTACCACCAGTCTGGTAATGAAACTTACTTTCTCTACTACGGCATTATTGCTATATAGGTTTTTTTTTGAAGGATGATAGATATATAGGTTATGCAGCATGTTTTGGAACACAGATATTACATCCAACCATTAAACTCTGATTAACTAGGGGGATGGAGAGAGTGATATTATATATATAAACTAACTGTCCAAAGCAGTCATGTACACAGGTGTCCCATTCGATATGGTTACCAGAGACAATTTGAATAGCCTGGTTACACGATTGTATCTGTAATTTTTGTGGCTGTATGTTCGAACTGATTTGTAGAATTTATCACACTTTTAGTGAACAATTGTAAATTGAACTCCATTTCCTTTTACTGTTCCTAGGTGGGATTGCTTGGTGACTGTAGAAGGCTTCTGTGCCTAGAACCAAATAGTTGTATTTGTCCCTATATAGATTTAGGATGATAAAAAAAAATCTAAGATAGAAAAAGGATTTGTTCTAAATGATAACCTCCAGACCCTGTTATGGGAATTCTCTGCAAGTTCTTTGTATTAGTTACTAAGTTTTGTCCATATTTTATCATTGTGAAGATCTTAATCTCCTTGTTTTCAGTAGTCATCAGTAACAAGTGCTGCTTTTTAGGAGCAAACTGGTAAGTAGGAACATATAGGTCTCCTCTCTCTTAAGCATCTGTGAATATTTCTTGTTCAATAGATTGTTGAGAATAACTGTTTATATGTGTTGGAGAAAGGCATCTCTTAGTTTTATGTAACATTTTATGGAGAAAGAGAAAGGGACTAGGGATCCCAAATCCTATAGTTTGTATTGTGTTATCCAGCATCTATTAATTTTGTATTAAAAGTTGCGCCCTCCACATGCTACCAGATGGTCTTATGTTGGATGCTTTGATAGTTTGAAAGTTTCTTCTCAGCTAGGACCTTCTACTGGTTTCTAAGAATGCTTTTGCTTTTTCTTAGATTATATATCAATGTATAGGAATTCATGTTTTGTTAAACGAATCAAATTGATGACTAAAACATATTTTGTGCATCTTTTGTCCTAGGTAATATTATTTAATCCAAACAAATGAATTGAATGTAGTTTATATGGATATTAATTGGAAATGGTCAAACTCACTACTACTATGCAGGGACATGATACGGGCTATACGTGCATGCAAAACTGCTGCTGAAGAACGTGCTGTTGTAAGGAAAGAGTGTGCTTCTATTCGTGCTGCAATTAATGAAAATGATCTAGATTATAGGCACCGCAACCTAGCAAAGCTTATGTTCATTCACATGCTTGGATATCCCACTCATTTTGGCCAAATGGAATGCCTAAAGTTGATTGCATCAACTGGATTTCCAGAGAAGAGGATTGGATATCTTGGTCTCATGTTGCTTCTTGATGAAAGACAAGAAGTGTTGATGTTGGTCACAAATTCATTAAAGCAGTATCCAGCATGTAGACTTTTCTCAACCTTAATTTATTCCTATTTTCTTTTCCATGTATCATTTGTGTTCTGGATGAATAATTTTTCTCCTGATAGGCTGGTGTTACAAAGGGTAAAAATAAGAAACGGAGAGATACTCTGCAGGAACCTTAACTTATATGCAGAGATCTGAATCATTCAAACCAGTATATTGTAGGGCTTGCTCTTTGTGCTCTGGGAAATATTTCTTCTGCAGAAATGGCCCGTGATCTTGCACCAGATGTAGAAAGATTGCTGCAGTTTAGAGATCCAAATATCCGGAAGAAAGTAAGTGTGTCCTATCTCTATTCAAGTGGCTGTTGACCACAGATTCTGATTTCAATGATATGCCAAGTAAAGGGGGAAAGGGAAGCCTATTCTAGGATTCATGATTTTCTTACGTTTAAAAGATGCTGATTATCCCCTCTTAAAAGATATCAACTTCTCTATTCCTACTGGAATTGGAAAGTTTTGCATTGTATTGTTGGACTCTTCTAGTGTCATGGTTTTTGTTCTTTATTTGTTTCCAATAATACCTTTGTATTTTTGTCAATACAAAGGCTAAAAGCATCCATGTGTATTTTGATGTAAGTATTGCATGCCTCACGACAGAGACCTCAACTGTAAAGTGTAATTCTGTTCCTACTTCATGAAAGTGAGATATTTTGTTTAATGATGTTCCTTAACCTTTGTATGGTCTGTACTTTTATGAAATCTGGATTTTTTGACCATTTATCTTATTGAGAAGAATTTATTGCACGTATCACTCAAGGGAAAAATGCCAACATATTATAAACCTTGAGTCCGAACTCTGATGTGTTTTTGTCTTCAAGAAAGTCTTGTTTGATGATTTGAGGGTAATACATCTATTGACTTTTGCTAGCCATTTTGGGAAGTCATTTTTTTGATGTACTAAATTGGTTATTCTAAAATTACTCATTTTTCTGTTCGTGGATTGGTTTGATTAAACAGGCTTCCTGCTTTTCTTTTCTTTTTCCCCCCTGCCAGTTAGCTTTCTGCTTATGAATTCTCATCACACCATAAGTTTTAGGTTATCTGTTATTTTGTAGCATTCTGACTGCAATCTTTGATTCCTCTTGACTCGTATCTATTGTTTGTAGGCAGCATTGTGCTCGATACGGATCATAAAGAAAGTTCCTGACCTGGCTGAAAACTTTATGTATCCTGCTTCTTCACTACTAAAAGAAAAGCATCATGGAGTCCTAATAACTGGAGTTCGACTCTGTACAGATCTTTGTAAAGTCAGCTCTGAAGCCCTGGTACATTTTAGAGAGGTAATTGGTAATGGCTTTATTTGCATTTTTTTCAATTCAATGTGATTCTCTACTTAAAGTGTTGTTTGATAAACTAAAAAAATTAAATGTTAAATTTTTAGTGCTCAATTTTATAAGTGCTGAATTTATATTATAAAACTATTGGGTATATTACTAAAAATTTAGTGAATATAATTATATTGTTTGATAAAAGTAAGTTTTGATTTTTGAAAATTATTATTTTATATTTTAAATCTTATAAATATAATAATTTAAAATTATTTTAGATAGGTTTGGGTAAAAGTTAAATATAATAATTTGAATATTTTATTTTTTAACAAAAAAAGAAAAAACATATCATTTATTTAAACTATGATTTTAAAAAAATAAAATCAACTTAACGTTTTCAACATTAAGTGATAAGTAGCTATTTGCTTAGTTATCCTATTCAATAATCTTTTGTTGAAAATTTTGTATTAATTAAAAATTTAATATCATTATGAAACACATTTAAAAAAATTAAACATTGAAAATTTTCTTTTTCAACGGTTTATCAAACACTTATATAACTACGAATAGAAACTTTAATGAGTTGAATTTCTTTTAAATGTTTATTTCCTGCTTATGTTATGTGATTATTTTCTATATCTGTGAAAAGATAATAGCTTCTTTTATCATCACTGCAGAACTGTATTGAAGGTTTGGTCAAAACTCTGAGGGATATCGCAAACAGTCCCTATTCACCTGAGTATGACATTGCTGGCATTACAGATCCTTTCCTTCATATAAGATTGCTTAAGCTTCTGCGGATATTGGGCCAGGGAGATGTCGATGCTAGTGACTGTATGACTGACATACTTGCCCAGGTCAGTTCTGAACATGTGAAGCTTTTCTGATGACCTGTCTCTTTAATTTGTAATATATTTGAAGTCCTGAAAGAAGTATAAGTATAATGCATATTGCATATATTGTTTATCTCAACAATTTGTAACTACATGTTACTAAATATACTTGATATAAACAATATATGTAACAATATTTGTCTATATTTGTCTTTCTCCCCCTCCCGTTTATGTGCTTTTTCTGTAAATTTTATATGCATTCTCATTATCTGTAGAACACCAGATTTTCTTCGTAGAAGTTCTTAAAAAGCTTTAATAAAAGAAAAAGAAAGATTGCTTTATTGAGGAATGGGATTTGTTATTCCATTTTATGATTTAAAATACCATCTCACTAAAAAAAATAAAAGTTCTGGCCTTGGTAGAAAATAAACCAGATATTCCACTGAAATGTTGCTCCTCGACATGATGAAAACATTTATGAAATTGCTTGGAGCATGTTAAATGAAAGATGTTACACCATTTGGGGTGTATTGGATATTTGCTTCTAAAGCTGATCTATAGAAATGAAAGTAGAAGCTAAAATTTTCGGAGACTCCTGTTTTTAACAACATTCATCTCTTAATGAGGTTAAGGTGGGTTTCTTTTTTTACTTGTTTTTCTATATGGTCACAATTCTTATAGGTGGCATCAAGAACCGAGTCAAACAAAAATGCAGGAAATGCTATTCTTTATGAATGTGTTGAAACCATCATGAGCATTGAAGATAATGGAGGCTTACGTGTGCTTGCTATTAATATCTTGGGAAGATTCTTGTCAAATCGTGACAATAATATAAGGTATTTTCCTTTCAAATCTTATTTTGGTTCCCATTATCCCTTTCTACACTATTTCTTGGTTCATCTATTACATTATGAAACTGAACCTTGCTTGTTTTTCAGATATGTTGGATTAAACATGCTTATGAAGGCTATTATGGTGGATGCTAAAGCAGTGCAGAGGCATAGGGCAACGATTTTGGAATGTGTAAAGGTGCTGCCTCAGGATGTTTAATTTCATCTTTGATGATTTCAATAGGTTTCTTATTTAGTTCTTGCTCAAGAAACCCGTAAGGAGTTTTGCTTTCCTTTTGGTTATCCTGTTTCTCTGCTTATGTTATTTGTTTGTTACTTTTGGTTAACACCCTATGTGTTAGAATAAGACTTATTACTTGCTGCGGAGAGCATTTCTCTCTTTAGGTATCACTTGATCTTGTATTTTTTCCTTTAAGGATAAAGATTCAGTAGTCATCTCTCCTTCCTTTCTATCCATTTCTGCTTTTTTTTGGGAACCCTCAATTTGTCTTACTTGTTACTCCTATGATTTTTTGGTTGATTACTCGTAATTGATTGACATTTGGATAGATTCATAGGGATTCATTTGAAGATATAATAATTTCTAGCATTGTCTCTTGGGCTTGGATCAGGGGTAGAGTGGAGTAGGAATTGGGTAGAGATCCTAAATTTGAACCTCGGTACTCTACAAATAGGAAAAAAAAGAAAAAGAAAAAAGAGTTTCCAGATTTTTCTTAGTTGCTTTTGATGTGGAATGAAATGCCATTATTGGCAAACTGTAAGTTTTCTGCATTTGAAGAAGTTTTTTATTTGACATTTTCTTTTTCCAGGATTCAGATGCTTCAATACAGAAAAGGGCACTTGAACTTGTATACTTGCTAGTGAATGAAAGCAATGTAAAGCCTTTGACAAAAGAGCTAATTGAATATTTGGAAGTAAGCGATCAAGAATTTAAGGGAGATATTACTGCCAAGATATGTTCCCTTGTTGAAAAGTAAGTTGTGCTGTTTGCTAGTTAAACAAGAAGTGCTACTTCAGCTTTCCTTATGCTGTTATATTCTTTGCAGTTGTCTTGTATGCTTTGTCTTCTTGGCTCAATATTTCATGTATGATGTTTGTGCTTTGGATGTATCTAGCTGCATATTCTGTGTATGACCCTTCCTCCAAGCACATTTTTAGAAAATAAAAGGATTGGTTGTCATTTATCAATCTTGGAGAAGGCAATTATTTCATACTATTGATTTGATATGATCGATTTTAATGGATTGCTACCTTTGTTTAATTTATTGGAGTTGATTTTATCCTTCTCTTATGTTGGAATATTTTCTTCTGGTTTATCTGATTACCTTTTTACATTGGCTGGGGAAGGGTGCTGAAAGATTCATTTGTTATTTCTGTGCAGCATTGTTTTGTCAATTAACAATCATTTTCATTGCCTCAGGTTCTCCCCGGCGAAAATATGGTACATTGATCAGATGCTCAAGGTTCTTTCTGAGGTATATGTATCATGCATATCATTGTTGTATGATTGGACTGAAGACTTTTTATTTGTCATATTCTACTGAATTCAACCATATCCATGTTTCTGTTCGGCTACTGTATTTTTTTCTCTTGTTTGAGTTGCATCCACTGCAGTCTTTGTTCCTTATAGGTGTTGCAGAACATTATGTTTTTGTTTCAGATAATTTATGTGCTTATTATCTCAGTACTCTATCTTTTTGTATACGAGTTCATTAAATAATGGTGCAAAACATGTTTTAATCTCTAATTTTTCCTATTACCAAGTTTCTTAGTTGAACGTATGACCTTGTTATGTGTAAATTCTTGCCAAGGAAAGAGAAAAGCATTCTTTCCCCATTTAAGTGGTGGCTTATATAAAAAAATTGGCAATATTAATAACCTTTTTTGGTAATTTTTTTCCCAAGTGATGCCAACTTTGTTGTCAATTTGCACAAGCTAACCCACTTGATTTTTTCAAGCTAAATCTGGTGGCTGAGCCTGCCTCAGCTATGACTTTTGCTGCTTGTTGCCTTTGATTGAATGAACTATCAAAGGCTGAAATGGGATACTCCACCCCACATCAGATAGAAGTAAATATCATTGATGGAAACCATAAAGGCCTAAAGTTACTCCAGAACTTGAATTTGAGCTTGACTATTGAGAATTGTTGTCTTAGGCCTGAAAATTTTCTGGGCAATTGCAATCTGTATTTGCTCATGTAACAACTTGGATGGCTTATGGTTTGGTCTTAATCCTTTTCATTTGCTTATGATTATAAAGTGTGAACCCAATTAGGATATTTAGGATTTTGACGGGGAAGGATTATGATGTCAGTTTTAAGTCAAGTAGGATTTAGAAGTGATTGATGAAACCAATATAAGACTTCAAATCTCAATTGACTAACAATTCAAACCGGAAAGGCTCAGTTCATGACTCCATGGTTCTGGAATTGATTTTTGGCCAAACCTTTTCTCAATGTGCAAATTGAGGAAGCAATTAGGAAGAATGGGCATGGTAATTTTCTAAAAAGTGTGGCAACTAAGGTGTATAGCTAGTAAAGGCTCATCTTATCGAGTACCATACATTTTTTTGCAATATGTCAATGTTTTTACATTTTATTCATGAAACTAACATTGGTCACAAACATTTAAGCAGCAGGATGTTTGTTCTTTTATAGTTTCCTTGGTGTGAGAATCTTCATCTGCTGGATGTTGACTCTCATTTCTACTTAAAAATTTCTGCTTAGGAGAGAAAAAGGGAATGAGGATGAACCTTTGTCATTTTTGGGAACTGCCACATTTGTTAATTTATCTTCTTATCTCTTTCAATGTTTCTGTTAATTATTATTTTCTAAGAGTACTGATACTTATCCTTCACTTAGTAGGCTGGAAATTTTGTAAAAGATGAAGTCTGGCATGCTTTAATCGTTGTCATAAGTAATGCTTCTGACCTCCATGGATATACAGTCAGGGCATTGTACAGAGTTTTCCAAGCATCAACAGAACAGGTATTCTTAGGTTTATTTTGGATTCTTTTTTGAATTTGATATTTTTTTATTTATTAAATGCACTTTGTTCTTTTCATTAGGTGTCCCTTGTTCGAGTTGCAGTTTGGTGTGTTGGTGAATATGGTGACATGTTGGTGAACAATATTGGGATGCTTGACATTGAAGAACCAATAACAGTAAGTGCATCCTTATGCAAAGATTAGTTTGCATGCACTTAACTATAGTCATTTTGCTTTTCTTTATCTTCAGAAAAAAAAGGGAAAACAGCTGGCAGTGGGTTGTTTTATATGAACTTGAGTTTGCATATAGCAAACTTCTAATTGATCAGAGTTTATTAGGATCCCTTGCTACAAAGGTCATAAGTTTATCACTTGAATCTTTGCTTGAAATGATTTGGATCTATGTTGCTTTGACAGTTTTGTCTTGAAGTACTCATGTTTGACATTCTTGTTGAACATATGGATATAGAGATATGCAGCGGACTTAGATTTGTGAATCCTCTTATTAATTAACTTTGGCGGCCTCCAATCGTATCGTCACGTTTAGTTATCAAGTCTTGTTATCCTCAAGCATCTAAGTGCACCTAGTGCTCTCTCGATACTCCTGGGCTCCTTACTAGATAAATAAAAAAGTCTCACGCCTTTACCCAACTATCTTAAGGTAATTAAGCAAAGCTCTCAAAAATTTCCTTGCTAGAGTTATCTCTTTCTTGTTCCCTAGTTGTCAACTCTCTCGATATCAACAATTAGGATGCTTAGCTATTTGACCAATCCTATAGTCAGCTCTCGCTTGTTCCTAGGTGAAATTGGATTAATTGGGCGTCAATCAACCAATCCAGATTAAGCCCAATAGCCAAACAGGCAATAAATGATATATACAGCGGTACACTAATGAGCCAATTGACAAATTAAATTCTCTTTGAGCATTTGTAACCTACCTTGCTGACCTCAAGCTTTCATGTTCCTACCTACTTTCTCTAGATGTGATAGGACCTTAATTTGACTTTCTTTTGGCTCTCACTTGCTCCGATCAGCTAATTAATGACGCTTGGCTTATTAGTTATGAAATTGCTGTCACCTAATCATTTAAACTCAAACTAAATTGATTTTAACTTGTACTAATCTTGATCTACCTAATTTCACCCTCTTAGATCTCAATTAGGCTATTTAGTGGATTAATTAGTTGTCAAACAGTTAATCAAACATTAAGCAAGAATACAAACAAAGCAAGATAGAACGCAAGAAACAACTAACTATTTAAACAAAATTTAATAATAGAGTTCATCACAAGTCCAAATCTAGAAAATTAGTTCAACATCTTTCAGAAAAGATTCTAAATCTAAGCAACATCAAAGCTCAATCAAATCTAAAGAAGAGTAAAGGAAAGGATTAGAAAGTGATATTTCTCCAAGCTAATCTCTAGAAATGATCTTCAAGCTTGATTCAGAATCCTTTTTTTTTTTTTTTTTTGACATTTCACAATCTGGTGTTGCAACACCCAATTCCACCCTTGCAATGCAGACATGGAATCATCAAAATATGAAAACTTCGAGAGCTTGGCATCCTGGTGAGATATCTCGGCTTTGCGATGCAAATGATTAAAATTCCAAAAATTCAAAGCTTTGGCATCTCGACTCCTGCTCACACCTCTTTAGTTTCATGATCTTGAAAGTCCTTCGATGTTGCGTCGCGCGACATAGACGCTTGCAACATGGTCAGCTTTGTTTCTTCATTCTTCCTCAGTTTTTTGGCATTACTTTAACCTGAGGGTACCTAAAACAAAACTATAAAACATCACCTCATCAAATGTTTTTCATTTATAAACTAAAAACTATAAAAACAACAACCAAAACATGCTGACGCCACTAAAATACGAAAATAAACAGAAACACACTAAAAACACTACAAAAGCTCACAGACTTGTGACATTTAAGCCTAAAATGAAGGATAAAACCATTAGCATGTTTGACAATTAGTTGGGCACATAACCACATTTGACACTCACACTTGAGTTCTAACAACATAGTTTGAGATTACTTGCAGTCAGATAAAATGATGGGTGTCATCAAATGTAGGGTTTCCTCATGGGATCACATCAATCCAATTATGATTTTTAGACTTGGGAGATTCTTAAACTTCTATATGATGCGCTGAAAGACCTTAATGTCAGGATCATGTTCTTTTGTACAGTATGAATGCTTAGATTTATCACTCTACATCTTCTAATACTGTTTGGAAATTTTTCTGTATTCCTGAGCAGGTAACAGAATCTGATGCTGTGGATGCCATAGAGGTTGCTATTAAGTGTCAGAGGTTGGATCTCACTACTAAAGCTATGGCTTTGATTGCTCTGTTTAAGCTCTCTTCTCGATTTCCTTCTTGTTCAGAGTAAGTGGATATTTTATCATTCATTACCACTCCTTCCCCTTAGTTATACATTTCTACTGGCTTTGCTTGGCCTAAAGGTTACCAGGAATCCTTTAAAATTTACAAACTTTATCTAAGCATGACCTAAGTTGAATTTATTTCTTGGCAAATTGGTTCAGCCATACTAATTATTGAGAATTTTCTGATTATTTGTTTGTATGTAATGAAAAGGAAAATCAAATCTTAATGATTGGTATCTGCAGGAGAATCAAGGATATAATTGTCCAGAATAAACAAAGCCTTGTGCTTGAGTTGCAGCAACGATCTATTGAATTTAGTTGTATTCTTCAGAAGCATCAGAAAATTAGGTATGACTTTTTTCTGGGTGTTTTACAATTTATGTCGCTACCTTTTAGAAGGTTTCCAGCACTGTAACATAGTTGTGAAGCACAAAGCTGATGGATGAATCCATACAGATTGGCCCTAGTTGAAAGGATGCCAATTTTGGATGAGGCAACTTTCAGTGGAAGGAAGGCTGGCTCCTTGCCAACAGCTGTTTCAACTTCCACCATAATACCGTGTAATCTTCCAAATGGAATTGCGAAACCAGCTGCAGCTCCTATTGGAGACTTACTTGACCTAAGTTCAGATGATGCCCCCCCTGCACCTGTCTCTTCTGGTGGTGATTTTCTTCAGGATCTCCTTAGTGCTGATTTATCCCCAGCTTCTGCACCATCAGGTTAGTTGAGATGCATACTCGTGCATCTTCTAGAAACATTTGAGTGAATTTATTTTTTCAAGCAACTGATTGTGTTTTGATCTATGAAGCATGACCACTACACAGTGACATGGAAATTTCTAAAAAACTAGGCCATGGATATGTCGATAAAAATACATAAAAATAATTTTTTAACTAAACATATTCAGTATATTGGTAAATATTAATACTTTATATAACATTAAAAGTTTAAATATACTTATTAACTTATATGAATTAAGTAATTAAAGATACAAATTTAAAATATCCAAGGACATTTCCATTTTATTTATTGGGCTATACTATGCACTTATAATCTTGTCTCTTCTCATTTTTCTTAAAATCTTGTTTCTTCTCTTTTTCCTTTTCTTTCTTGTACTTTCTTTGCCCATGCGCACCATTTGGTGTTGATAGAAATCTCCCCCCCCCCCCCCAAATTTTCTGGAAAATAAATTGATTTTCTGGAAAAGTTAATTCTTTCTGTTGTTTGGATGATTTTACACAAAATATTTTCCATTGTTTAGCAAACTTTTTTAAAATCATTATTTGAAATTTGTTTTCAATGGAACAAACACAATATAAATTATGTGTTACAAAATATTTTATGGTAAGATGATATGTTATAATAATTAATATCTTATATAAACTTAATAATAATTAATTTCTAATTAATACTTAATTTGAAATTACATATATTACATATATGTGAGTGGAAAGTGGCACATTGGAATTGAAAGGAATAAATAAGCGAAGTATGGTTTACACAAACACTTACATTTATATTGTTAAAATATTCATATTTATACTATAAAATATTTATTATTAAATATTATAAATTGTAATGTATCTGTTTATTATTAAATAATAAAATAAATATTTTTCAATAAAATATTAAGAATATTATTTAAAATTCAAATTCTTATTAATGTTAAAAATTATTATAAAATAAAATTGTAATATTTGGTAATTTTATTAAAAACATAAATTACATTAATTATATTAATAACTTATTTTATTATTAAATATAAATACGTATGTTTAATAATATTAGAAATTATAATTTTAATAATATTGGAAGTTAGAATATTTGATAGCAATATTTTAATATTTTTAAATATTAAAAATTTATTATTAATATAATAATATTAGGCTTGTTTCAAGTTAATTTTTATATAGGCTAAAATATGCTACAAGTCCCTATACTCTTTGTAAAATTTGAAATTTAGTCCATGTAATTGTATTTCTAGGAATTTAGTCTCGCTAATTTTCAGATTTCAAAATTTTGGTCTAACTATTAACACTGTTAAAATTATCTTGTTAAATTCAGGTTAATTATAATGTCATTTTTATAGTTACATGGTTACTAATTGAGTTTTTTTTTTTAATATATTTCAAAATGTCACTCCAACAAATTTAACAAAAAAAAATTAACAATATTAATAACTAGACTTGAATTTTGAAATTTAAAAAGTAAGACTAAATTTCAAATTTATGAAGAACACAGGGACCTATGGCATATTTTAACCTTTTACCTAAAAATGAAGTTACTCATAAATGTCTTTTTTCTGGAAAATGACTTACAATTTTCAAAAGTGAGTCAATTTCCAAAACAAAAAGGCTTATTTTTTGTTGCTCTATAAGTAATTTTCCATTGGCTAAGGTATTTTCCATGAAAGAAACACAAGAAAATGCAGAAACATTTTCCCTAAATCATTCTTTGAAACAAACACACCACAATTTTTATGTTCTTTGCGGTGTTCTAACGTTGCCCTAAACATATTTTGATGTGTTGCTAGTGTGTCCATGTCAGCCACCATATGAGGGGGTTTTCTTGTGTCTGTGCTTCATAGATTTTGATGATGTAGAACACAACTAATCTCTAATTGTGTAACTTGTTTGCTTAAGATCTAATTTTGCCACTCTTTTTTATTTAAGGGGCTAATTGTAATATCTTATAATCTAGGGTTAATTTGACTTTCATGTCATTCAATGTGCTGATTTGTGGTTGTGCCTATCTCATTGTTTCTTTCAACATCTGACCACAATATATTTGCCAATCACCAAGTTTCATCTTTGCATATCAAAATTTTTCGAGCATTTGACATGTCATACGTCAATATTCCACATAGAGTTGAGCCTAGATATAGGGTTATATATAGTATTTTACATTTATATCAGTTTTTAGTTTCTTAGTGTAATTTTCTCTTTTTCGTGTTAGGTTTTGTTTTCAAGTCAAGTTTATCCGTTTTTCTATTAATGGTGCATTTGATTGGTTGAATGAAATTAAGTTAGAATGAAATAGTTATTTGGGGGGAATATAATAAAGAGACAATAGGTTTTATAAAGTTTAGTTTGGAGAATGGCATAAAAAAGATAATTAAGATATTTGGCTGTTTAAAATCGAATAAAGAAACATATGTCAAAGTATTATTTTACCCTTCAATAAATGGTAATTTTCATTTATAACAATTAAACTTTTTATGTCATAAAATATTGATAGTAATTTAAAAAATACATAAAAGTTTTAAGATCTAAAATTACTATTTAAAAACAATATTTTAAGATTTTATATTTAATAATATATTTATTGATATATTGAAAACAATATTTTATATCTATTAATATATTAAAATATATTTAAAAATAAATAATTATTTTCATATAATTTGACATCCTATGATTATAATTATGAATTCCAAATTGGTTTCGGAATGTAATGGGTGTAATGATGATTCCATTGCATAATTACTCAAGTTGACATTTGTGAAAGGGTAAAATGTTGAAAGAAAATGTTTTCTCGTTGTTTTTTATTGCCATCTTTTGCTAAGAGAATTTTGTTTTGTGTTGCCATAAAGATAAATGTTTCATAGAAAGTGAACTACTTTCAGTGTTTGATTGCTTCTTGGCTGTTGATTAAAAAAGTATGATTTTCTTATTTTGACTTTTTAGGCACAAGTCAGTCGCCAAAAACTGGTACAGATGTACTGCTGGATCTTTTGTCAATTGGACCATCGCCTCCTATGCAAAGCAGCTCATCAGCAATTGACATATTATCCTCCAGTGATGACAACAAAGCACCACTTGCCATTTTAAATGGCCTTGCATCACATTCCTCACTTTCTGCAAATGCCACTTCTCCTGCAAGTTCTGCTGGAATGATGGATTTGTTGGATGGGACGGGTTCGATTACTCAAAAGCATGGTAAATTTTAAAGTTTGGAACTCTGTTTGACAGATTGTTATAGCCTTGTAGTTGCCAAAGTAGTTATAGTTATCTTTTCTGTGAGCAGAGGAAAATGGTCCAGCTTATCCACCCTTAGTTGCATATGAAAGCAGCTCCGTGAGGATGACGTTCAACTTCTCAAAGCAACCAGGAAACCCACAAACAACATTCATCCAGGCTACTTTTACAAATCTGTCACCTGATGTTTATAATGATTTTCTTTTCCAGGCGGCAGTTCCAAAGGTAACTCAAGATTGTCATTATTGATCTTGCTGTACTTATAGTATAGAAATTTTATAACTGTCTTCACTGCCATCTTTTACTGGTGGATATTTCATTATCGGTTTTCACTCTGTTACTTTTTATCATGGATTAATGTGAACAACTAAAAACTTTGCCATTTGCAACTTAAAGCCTGCTCTTTCTAGTTGTTCTCTATATGCCTCGAGAGTAATCTTTTTATTTAGCCTTGTTTATAGGTTCCTAAAATTGAGTCTTCATTAGTTTCACAAAATTTGTAGTATTTTCTTGTTCCTTGAAAGTAACCATCGAAGTTTGTAAATCTTATCATATAGAATTTCTCAGTCTTCTCCTTTTAATGCGTGTGATGCTGATACAGTTGCTGCATTTAAACTCTGCAGTTTCTTCAGCTGCATTTGGATCCTGCTAGCAGCAGTACTTTGCCTGCAAGCGGTAATGGGTCCATCACACAATGTTTGAAAGTCACTAATACCCAACATGGGAAGGTATGTTTATTGAGTTATACTTATCTTTATGTTACTCTTTCTGAATCTCATGGCTTAGCAAGAAAAAGGTTTAGTAAATTATTCATATACCTAGTCTTTAGTTGGTTAAAATCTGTGTTGCTCCAACTCATCCATTTTGGTACCCGTGTCGACGCAAGTTGACACTGACTTGGGATGGGATTTGTGTCGGGTTTCTGGGACTTGGCCTCCTGTGACTGAAAGGAGAGTAGTTAAAAAAAGAGATCAGAAACGAGATGAAGAAGCTGTAGAACAAAGACAAAAGGCAGCAGCAAGAAACAATTGAGGAAGGTCTAATTCTGAATTTCATTCAGAAGTTAGTCCCTCTAGTTTACTTTGTCATAATTTAGTCCCCATACTTTACGAAAACTGAGATGTTAGTCCAACTAGGTAACATTGTTAAACCTTGTCATTAAATTGTTTGACTTGGAAACCTATAGTTAAGCAATTTTATGCAAGGAATTAGCAAGATTAAACAGTTCAACAATTTATATGTAACAAATTCTAAGATATTAGCAGTTCAACTTCATGTATTTACCAACTAATGGACTAATTTCTCAGCTTTTGTAAAGCACAAGGATCAAATTTTGGCCAACTTTTCAGTTCATAAAGTAGAGGGATAAAATCATAACTCGACCAATGAGGAATTAAGCCAAAACACCTAAACAGAAATTAGGCCTGGGCTTGAAAAGTATGGCCGAAAAGAGTTTTAATTGTTTAGTCCAAATCAATCCATTCCAAAACATTTTTAATTCATTATTAATGGATCAAATTTACTTAATATTGATTATATTAATAAATAAATATTTTTCTAGACCTGTATCCTTTTCTCGGATCCTTTTGTGCCGAATTCTTGTGTCTTAAGTGATGAGTCGTATGTTCAGATACGTACTAATACCTGACACCTGTACCCGAGTCGGAGGAATATATGTTGAAATTACCCTACAATAGAGTGGAGTTGCTCTTTGTCCTAATTAGCATTCACCACTTACAGCTTTTCTCTAATGCTATTTTATTTTTCATCATAGGGTTTATACTTGGACTTTCATGTTTTTTTTTTGCGCTACTCTTTATCAATGTTTTGGACATCTTTTATATTATTTAATTTTTAAAAATATTTGACTTTAGATGATGCTTGCATGTAGTTCCATTATAGGCAAGAGTTGAAGTGCATGCCCATTTTACTCTTATGGAGTAGACAAAGGATGATTTAAATCCCTAGATTTTAGGTTTTTAGTTTTGTGCCTAAGAAGACGAAATCAAGAGAAGCTAGGAAAAGAGGTGTTGATAAAATCTGAAAAGTAGCCTGGAGGTAGCAAAAGCAATATTGTTGTCCCTGAATTCGACTAGCCAGTTTCTTGTTATTTTGGGGTATAGCATAAGAGGGATTAGTAGTGGTACTTGTTCAAAAAGAGAAGGAAAGAGCTTGGAATGACATGGTTGCTAATAAAGCTATTGTTTTCCTTGTGGGTTGCACCAGTATTCTTAGCTTGCTTGGTAGGACAGAGAGGAAGTTTGAAGATGGAAAAGAGTGTAACGTAAGATGTGGTAGTCATGAAACCTTAAAAAGACATAATCATGTTTGGTATGGAGCAGCATTTTTGAAGGGGTTTATTAGTAGAGATTTAGTTACTATATATTATCTACTTCACATTCAGAAATCGTTGGTGATGCGCATAAGGATAGCTTACAAGACGAACGATAAAGATGTATTGGAAGAAGCGCAAATCAACAATTTCCCTCGCGATTTGTGAGGTTGATCCATAGCGATGGTTGAAGTTATTCATCCACCACCTTTTCAAACAAATCTCCTGTGAGAAATTTGTGTAGAGATAGTGCAATCTTTACTTGTACTGGAGGGGCAAGAGATTTTTGAGGGTTGTGTTGTGTCAATGTCAAAAGGGGTGGATCACATTCATTTTTCACAAAACAAAATTTTGTCTTTTTTTTTATTATTTAAATGTATATTTTTAATATAAGCCCTCTTTCTTTATCTATCTTTATGGAATTGAATTTTGGGATAGGGAGTCCCACAGAAAATCTGTTGCTCTAGATGTTGGGTCAGTTTAGCATTAAGAAGCATTCATTTTTGGGAAAAAAAATATTTTTAGGAGAAGCTAAAATTCTCTGCTTTTGTCAAAAGTACTTTTGGGTCAATTTTTGGAGTTTGAAAATTATTTTCTCTCAAAAAATGCTGTTTAATAATATTTTTATCTCAAAAATACTTTTTGTCCCAAAGTACTCGGAAATAATGCTAAATTGGCCTTTCAAACATAATTAGATTTATGAGAGGAATCTGAGCTTAGTTCAGTGACAAACAAAATTATAAGAGGATTTGGACTTCTTTTATTATTATTATAAGAGGATTTGGACTTTTTTTTTTCTTTTATAAATTTACTATTTTTTTTGTAAAAGATTAAATAAATTGTCAAATACAAATACTATTTACATTTCAGTTGTAATTATATTTTATTTTCCTTTTCATTAGGATTTTTTCCTCCTTTCCGAGGGATAGGACTATCATTATTCCGCATTGCAGTTGATTTAAGTAACTATATATAAATTATTAATGCAAATAAACATTTATATTTACCAATTATATACAGGGAAAAAAAAAAAGAAAGAAGAAAATGGAATTTTTTTTTATAATATAAAATCAATGTGAACAAGTTTTATATTTTAAATTATATAGTTTTTTTTGAAAAAATATAATTTAAATTATAATATAATCATTATTTGTTTTTATATTTTATATATGCCAAATATGATAAAGGAAAAAAAGAAAAAAAAAACTAGATAAAAAGAAAAAGATTATAAAATAATGTAAATAAATATTTTTTTTATATAAAATTAATGTAACATAGAGCAGTTATGACATTAACAACCAAAAAAAGAGAAATATTTTCATTTTATTTTTTATAAATTTTATAATTTTCTTATTATTTAATTTAACATATATTGTGAATTAATATTTATTTTTCTCCATTTATTTGTGAAGAAAGAAAAAGAAAAGAAAAACTGGAAATAGTTATAAATTAACAAATGAATCATATAAATAATTAATTTCTAATGTATCATTATAAAAATTAATTTTTATATCTGTATTTATTAATAATTTGGAAATATATTTAATGGAAAATCAAATTTTGTTTACTCCACGGATGGGGTTACCAAATTATCATATGTACTTAATTGGTTTTTTTTTAAATTAAAAAATAAATAAGATACATAGTAATTTCTCAATGCTGTTTGTGTAGTTGAAAAACTTCACCTTATTGTATCAAACAAATAATAATCTCATACATAGTAAACAACAATTTAAAAAATATAATAAGTACTTCGCATGTTTATGAATAATATATTTAATGTTTAAAAAGTAAAACAGATTATAATTTTTTTTATTTGTGACAAAAAAAAAAAACCTTATATAAAATTAATTTAAGTCAGCATTTTACAATTTTACAATGTTATGAATTAACTAGCTTACTAACATGTGTAATGCACCAGGTTTTTCATTATATTCATAATTTGTTTACATATTATCTCCTACTAAATTAGGACAAAAGTTTATGCATAAAAGAACATAGAATATAATGAACAATTTTAGTTGTTATTTTTTGAACAGTGGTGCGGATTGTTATTAGTGATGCCTATAATAATATATCACGTGATAGTAACACAATTTAGTTGGCTCTGGTGGTTCGAATACCTATGTTAAGAAAATTTAAATAAATATTATTACATCAATATATTTCAAAAAATTAGTTGTATCTTTTCTTTTTTAACTAAAACACAACTCTTTTGAGTTGAAATTAAATAATAATGATAAACCCAAAACTTACAACTCTTTTGGCTTAAAATTAAATAATAATAAAAAATCCAAAACTGTTTTATTTCGCTTATTTATTATTATCACCTTTAAAACCCTAAATACAATCAGCCGTAATAAAATCCTAGCAGCTCAATTTTTTTAAACTAAATATTTGTTATGTCGGCGTCAGCTTTCTGGTTAGTTGCTAGTATTATGAGATTGGAATTTTAATTTCACAAATCGCACGATCTTAAATAGAAATTTAGCTTCAACTCCGTTTAAGTCAACCTAACCCTCAAATGTGAGAATTGACAAAGGGAATTATCTAAGGCATTGAACTTAAGAGAAGCAAACACAAAAGCAAATAAGCAATGAATCAAATAGAAAAACCACACCAAATATTTTAGTAACTGCTCTCAATTTATTGTATTACTCAATGATGAAATAATTACAAATGAAAGGGAAAGGCTTTATTCATAGTTGAGCTTCCCACAACCCAATGGTATAATTTAAAATACATCGACGGTTGAGATTAAAGGTAATTTACAAGTTGAGATTCTAAGAGATTTACAAGATCCTCTAATATTAGAAATATTAACCCCGGTAGAAATACAAATTACTAGAGTGTTTACATATTCATCATGCTTCAAGTAGATGAGCCTTTAATCACTCTAAGTAATGAGTTAGTCCTGATGGGTCAAATGAACCCAAGTGAACAAGATGGATCATCAAAGTATGCCTTGGTCACAAGCTCCTTTATGCAGCTTGTGACACTAGTCGCAACTTCTTCAACATTATTTTTCATGATTTTTATTTTGTTTTTAATTTTAGTCAACATCATCATGTTTTGTCCATAGTTTCATGGTTTTACTTTGTCCACTTTTTTCGTGGTTTTGATTTTGTTCACTCCATTTTCTTTGAAGGTAGATGTAGTTTTATTTTTAATTTTTAGTTTCTAGTCATGTTTTTGACATATATATGAGATTTGCGTATGTAAGGGTGCCGTCAAATATATTAGGAATTGTTATTGAAGAGCCTTATCATGATAGATAGTAGGATGATGATAGATTTGAGGTGATTACGAGGAGGAATATATGCCATTTGAGACTTGGCTTTTTGTGCATCACTGATGTGGTGAGTCTCTTAGAGCTTTTGGCAATTGTTTCTTGATTGGTCAACGATAAAATTAAATGTCGACAATGAAGACATATCGCAAAGAAAACGAAAAGAAAGAACACACAGATTTTACGTGGAAACCCTTTCTAGAAGAAAACCACGGGCAAAAGAGAAGAAGATTCACTAATGTCGAAAATCCCATAATTACAAGAGGAGATGACTATGCCTATTTATAGGTTGAAAAATCTTATTCCAATCAACAATTAATAGAAGTAACGTGATAAGTTTGAAACACCTTATTCTAATTAAAATAAAATAGATGACCTATTCTAATTAAAATAAAATAAAAGAAGTCTAGTTTATTTGGACTTTACTTTTATTTTATTTTACCACTGAATTTTATTTTAACAAGAATTCTAGTCACTCAATTCTAACAATCTTCGCCTTAACAAGAATTCTAGTCACCCAATTCTAACAATCTCCACCTTGACAAGAATTCTCTACGAACAGGAACTCTCAATGAATAAGTTCTCCACTTCTTCCACAAAACCCCTTGAGGGGTATTCTTTAACAATGAACACCAACCAAGTCCAAGCAATACTCAAACTTGGTTATGGGAAGTGACTCAGTCATCATATCTGCAGGATTTTCATGAGTACTAACTTTGCTCACAACAATATCCCCTCCGGCAATAATATCACGCACAAAATGATACCGAACATCAATTTGATTTGTTTTCTCATGAAACATTTGATCTTTTATAAGAAAAATGACACTTTTACTATCACAAAATTATGTCCCAATATCTTCAGCCATGTTTAAAGCATAAGTCACTAGATTAGCCTCGGCATACCTCTTCGGAGGTTTAATTTCTCATCTAGATCTATTCTTGGTAATAGAATATTGTGGTGAAGAAGTGGCTCTATTATGAACTTCTATACTAACGTGAGAAGTTGACTCTGTTGTAGATACTAGATCAGTCTGAAACTCCACCTATTTTTGTTGTTCTTTACTGGAAGAGTCTTTAAGAGATAAGTTAGGTAACATAGCAGTTTCATCAAAAACAACATTTCTGCTAATCACAACTTTTCTATTTTCAGGACACCATAACTTATACCCTTTTACACCAACCTTAAAACCAAGAAAAACACATTTAATGGATCTTGGTTCCAATTTTCCATTATCAACATGAGCATATGCAGGACACCCAAAAATCTTTATATCAGAATAATCAGCAAGCTTACCAGACCATATCTCTTGTGGAGTTTTTTTCTCAATGGCAACGAATGGAAATCGGTTGATCAAAGAACATGCAATAGAGGTTGCTTTAGCCCAAAACGACTTCGATAAATTAGAATTTGACAACATACATCGAACTTTCTCCATGATCGTTCTGTTCATTCGTTCTGCAACGCCGTTTTGCTGTGGAGTATGACAAACTATCAGATGTCTCACGATCCCTTTTGATTTGCACAATTCATTAAACTCATCAGAACAGAACACCAAGCCATTATCTGTGTGGAGGTGTTTTATCTATTTTCCTATATGTTTTTCAACCACAGTTTTCCAAGACTTGAATGCGGAAAACACATCACTTTTCTGCTTCAGAAAGAATGCCCAAACTTTTCTGGAAAAATCATCAATAAGAGTTAGAATATAATTAGCTACACCTCTCGAAGGCACTCTAGATGGCCCCAAAGATCATAATGAATATAATCTAATATTCCCTTTATGTTATGGATTCCTCTAGTGAACCGAACTCTTTTTTGCTTCCCAAAAACGCAATGCTCATAGAACTTCAATTTGCTAATGAATTGCCCATCAAGAAGTCCTCTTCTACTCAATTTTGTCATGTCGTTTTCACTCATATGCCCTAGACGTATATGTCAAAGTCTAGTAGTATCATCATCTGACAAGGAAGAGGAAGCGACTACAGCATCACCAGTAATAGTTGAACCTTGCAAAACATATAATTTGGCAATCTTTCTCTACCCTTTCATCATAACGAGAGAACTCTTGCTAATCTTTAGAACCTCACTTTTAACTGTGTACCTATGTCCTTTTAAATCAAAAGTACTAAACGAAATCAAATTCCTTTTCAATTTTGGTACATGTAGCACGCCACTAAGAGTTCTAACGACCCCATCAAACATCTTTATTTTGATTGTGCCAACACTTGCGATTTTACATGAAGCATTATTTCTCATCAAAATAACACCTTCAAACACAACTTCATATGTTGTAAACCAATCTCGATTGGGACTCATATGAAAGGTGCAACCAGAATCGAGGATTCACTCCTCGCTCACTTTAGAATTGTCGATAGAAGCAACTAGGAGTTCACCATCACTGTAGTCTTCTACTACATCAGCTTCACCTGATTGTTCTGGTTGTTTTCCTCTTTTATTCTCTACCTCCCTTTTGATCTTATTTTGTAACTTGTAGCACTCTTTCTTAATGTGCCCTTTCTTCTTGCAAAAGTTACAAGTTTTACCTCTATTGGAAAATCTCGATCTACCTTTAGATTTACTGCGGGGATTTCATTCCAGTTTCCTCCCACGATTATCATCACTATTTCGATCTTGTCTTCCACGAATAATGAAACCCTCTCCCTGAGAGTCAGATCCAGCCACAAGATGCTTTATCTTGTCATACGAGGCTAGGGATGTGTAAACTTCATCAACTGTAAGAGATTCACGGCTATACAAAATTGTATCTCTGAAAGTTGAATACGACGGTGGTGACAAACAAAGGAGAATTAACCCTAAATCCTCTTTATCATACTGAACCTCCATGGGCTCCAAATTTGAGACAATTTTTTTAAACACATTCAAGTGTTCGTGCATAGACGCACCTTCTTTCAAACGATGAGAATACAGACGCTACTTCATATGCAATTTACTGGTTAGGGTTTTTGACATACATAACTGCTGCAATTTTGCCCATAATGCAGCAGCAGTCTTTTCCTTTAACACATATTGTAGAATTTCATTAGATAGATGCAGCTATAATTGCGTCAAAGCCTTTCGATCTTTACGCTTATTCTTTTCATCTATCAAATTTGAAGGCATCTTATCTAACCCTAACAGGGCATCCTCCAAATCCATCTGTGTAATAACTGCTTGCATCTTTACCTATCACAACGCGAATCTGGTGTTGCGATCTAACAGCGGAATATCATACTTCAATGTCGTCATTTCGTGATCGAGACTAGTAACCCGAAAAACTCTGATATCAATTTGACAAAATTAAATGTCGACAATGAAGAAATATCACAAAGAAAATGAAAAGAAAGAACACACAGATTTTACGTGGAAACCCTTTCGGGAAAAAAACCACGGGCAGAGGAGAAGAAGATTCACTAATGTCGAAAATCTCATAATTACAAGAGGAGATGACTATGCCTATTTATAGGTTGAAAAATTTTATTCCAATCAACAACTAATAGAAGCAACGTAGTAAGGTTGAAACACCTTATTCTAATTAAAATAAAATAGATGAGATATTCTAATTAAAATAAAATAAAAGAAGTCTAATTTATTTGGACTTTACTTTTATTTTATTTTACCACGAAATTTTATTTTAACAAGAATTCTAGTCACCCAATTTTAACAATCTCCACCTTAACAAGAATTCTAGTCACTCAATTCTAACAATCTCCACCTTAACAAGAATTCTAGTCACCCAATTCTAACAGTCAGTGTTCATTATCAAGTTAATTTGATGATGGCAGGACTAGGATGCAACCTTCTACGATTTGACAAGTTGATACATCTTTGGTTTGTTTCTGAATTACTTATGTATTAATTTATAGTGATTTATTTATAGTTTGTACTATATGTCATATATTTATAGTCTTATTGTTTATGGCTCCTATTAATAATAATATTTTCTTTCAAAAAAAAAATTCCAAATACAATATAAAACTTATTAAATTATTATTTTACATAATTAAAAATAACTGCTTAAATTACCACCAATTTAGTTTCACATATATAATCAACAATCATATCCACTTAGCCAACATTTTACTATATATTTTTTTTTTGGTAAATTACAATAACAGGGCAAAATCCGAACAACAAACACGATTAGTGTGACTCGATGTAACACCCAAAATCCAAACACCATCACCGATTAGGATTTTCGATGTTTTACTATTCATTTATCATTGATCATCTTATCGTAATATTATACAACTTTAGTTATTAAAATATTTCATCTCACATGTTTACATCAACATTTAAACATAAACTCAAATCGACAAGGGTAAAAATGTCATTTCCAATATTTTGAGAGGCTTCTACCGGTACATGATGGTCAAGTATCGGTAGTAACCCTATCATAAAACAATTCCAAAATGGTGTAGATTTCTACCGGTACCTGTACTATTTCTATCGATACAAGTATAATTTTTACCTATACATGTCATGCATCTACCGATACTAAAAACTCCAAAGAGCTATAATTTCCACCCTGCAACTTCTATCGATACAAGCATGCAAATTACCGATACATCTATACATACAACTATCGATACTCACAATTTAACTACCTATACAACTCAAGTCAGTGTACAACCTCTCTCCTACCCTGTACTTCTACTGAAACATACATGGGTTCTACCGAAACAAGTATGCAAAATCTCAAGATTCATACCAAACACAAGTTCATTAACTTCATACATACACAACTTCAATTATGCACTTAAGTCAATACAATTACATTATTTATATTAATACAAAATACTTAAAGTCTACTTTCAACATTTCACCAAAACATAACAAAGTTTTTCACAAATTCATTGTATAAAGCAAGGGGTAATATCCTAGTACATACCATATTAACCAAGTGATGTAAAAGTCTGCCGAACAACTCCGGGATAGTGTGATGCTCCAAGATGATCTGATCTCCGAACAGCAAAATTGAGTCTACAAAATCATCTCAAATTTCACAGGTAATCACTTCTTAGCTTAGTAAGTTCATAAGTTAAATAGATTCACCAACTTCAAGAGTTTGTAAATCAAATCAACTGAATTGATTAAACCGTATCCATTAAGGTAAGTTTCAATTTGCATTTAATACTCACGATGACACAAAGTCATCGAACCTTTAATCCGCAATGGATTTCACTTCATTCATATACTCACGGTGACCCACAGCTACCGGACCTTATAATCCGTAAGGGATTCATATACTCACGATGACATAGAGTCATCGGACCTCTTAATTCGTAAATGATCCATATACTCACGATGACACTTAGTCATCAGACTATTTAATCCGTAAATGATTCGTATACTCACGATGACACTTAGTTATCGGATCGTTTAATCCGTAAAGGATTCGTATACTCATGATGACACTTAGTCATCAGACCGTAACGTAAGAATATACTCACGATGATACTTAATCAGCAGACCTCTTCATTTATGGCTTAAAGCCCGTTTGCTTTTCGTTTTTCCTTTATTCTCATCTTTCATGAATCCGATTATCATTTCATCACAATACAATAGTTTTACGTTATAAGAATATGCACTTTAAATTAGTATTGAACCATACAAACTTATCGGACGAAGTTGCAGTTGTGAATGGATTCCAGGGACTATTCCGCTAATTTTTTTTCCACGATCGATGGCACGGTCGTAGTCTACATTCACAAATCATTTAATTTCTCACATTAAATCACACAATTAATTCATTTAACAAAATCAAACTTTTTGGTAAAATTACAATTTTACCCCTAATACTTTCTTTTTATTCAATTTAGTCATTTCAACACAAAACATGCAAAAATACCCCCTTTCTCCTCAATCCATACCAGCTGAACAATCATAGTCATCATACAAACCCATGCTAATCCATTTGTTTCACAACAAGTACATTAATCTCACCATTTTAACAATTAAGTCCTTAAACCTTAATTTTATCAAATATCGCTTTACAAAAAGATCCAACCCAATCATCAATCATTCAAAACTATCAAAAACTTTCAATAAAAGCATATTCAACAATGGTAAGACCCAAAAAATTTGATAGATTCACAAATTAGTCCTTACACAAGCTAGATTAAGCTAATACAGACTCAAAAACATAAAAATTACTAAAAACGAGCATCATTTACTTACTCAAATTAAAGCTTCAAGATTGTATGAAAAACCCTAAATTCCTTGCTCTTGACCGTGTGGAGAAGATGAAAAGAACGAAAATATGTTTTCTTTCTTCTTTTAATTTTATATATATTAATGGCAAACTTGTAGTTTTCATGACTTTCATCATTAGGCTTAATTAATCCTTTTTCTTTAACTTAATTAATACACTATTTCCACTTAAATATCATATCATTCTACTAACTAAATCTCTCTTGGCTAATTTGTTTATTTAATCATTCCAATTACAAAATTCTACTTTTGCATTTTTTTACGATTTAATCCTTTCTATTCAGTTAACTGTTTAATCTATGAAATTTTCAAACCATAATTTCATACGATGCATATATCACCAAAAATATTTAAAATAAATAAATTTTATGACTCGACTCGTCGAATTTGTGATCCCAAAATTACTGTTTTCGACACCACTGAAAATTAGGCTGTTACACTCGAACTCAGGCCACACCTAGACAGTGAGCATCCTTGACCATCAGGTCATCACATTAGGTTCATTTACTATAATTTTATTAATTCTTAGTAATTAATCACTTTTTTTGTACACAATCACTTATAATAAATAAAATCTATTTATTGAGAACTCTTCCCAATTTATTATTTACTTTAATAGTTTGAGCATGTTTTCAATTGTTAACACACACATATTAATTTCAACTATTAATAATACTAATTTTTCTACTCCAAATCACATATTTATCAAGGGAAAGATTGAAAAACCTAAGGTTACTTATCTCTTGGATTAGCTAAAATTGAAAATAAAGCTCTTCATTTCATTCGGATCCTCTTAAACCATGCTTGAAACCTCTTTACCCATCAATCTCACCATTTACTCACACATACAAAAACATAATATTGTCATAAAAATCACTCAAACTAAAATTTCAAATAAACACTTTACAAATATAAAAAAAACTATCATTCTTATATTGTTTGAAGCTTTCTCTCTCCAACATCAACTTTCTCTCACTAACTCACATAAACCCTAGATCCTTAATGGTGAAGATGATGGTGTAAGTGCACTTAAGAGTTGATTTTCTACTTGATTTTAGTGAGAGAAGTAAAATTGGGGGAGGGGTGAGATTTAGCCTTAATTAGAAGGAAGAAAGATGGAAGAACAAAGGGGGAAATTTCCTAAATAAACGATTGTCTCACACTTTCTTTCCATAATTTTAAGGAGAATACTATGACCCAACCTTTCCATGCCATGAACAAATAGATATGAGGATAATGAAACCCCTTGTCTAATACTTTGTGAAGGCTTAAATTCCTCCGTGAGAGAGCCATTTCATAAGACTTGCATTGAGGAACTAGAAGCACAATTAATAATTACCTTAATAAGCATGGGTGGCAACCCAACATCAACCATTGTGTTCTCTAAAAAATTCTACCGAGCCCAATCAAACAATATCGCATAAAATGGATGACTTTTTACACGATGAGCATATTGTAGTTAATGTTACATAAATTAATAGGTCAGAAATGTGAGCTTTTGGATTGATCACCTTCGATAGAAAGATCAATAGAGTCTTGTTAAAGCTTACATCAATAACTTTCTCCATCAAAGATATACTAAAATCATACCACAACCCGAAGCCTTAAGGGTACCATACATATTTCTTCATTGGGTTGAGGGAGTAGAATTAATATGTGCCTTGTCAAATTTGCATAACTAAAACATTATTCATAAAACCCTAATAACAACGCGATTGACGTGAATTGAATTCATATCACACTTAATAGAATAAATATTCTTAATCATAAAGGAAACACACGAGATTCACAAAGTCACAAATTTTAATATATAACACATTGCCCATACGCTCAAACTTTGGTAAATAAATCAACATTAACCGTCGTAACATTTATTCATTCTAAACCTCTCAACAGTACGTTGCTTGGGAAGTTGTACCCTAAACCTCAAAAAGAAGTGAAAAACAGCTTGAATAATAATCCCTTAAGTTGTATTCTATGTTATGCACTCTCTCTTTTGCTCTCCGCCGTTACTATTCATTTCGTCCTGCTCTCTTTCTCCTCTCTAAGCCTTCCTTCTCCCCTCTCCGCCTCTTTTCCGCCTTCACCATGGCTTCTTCGCATCCCAAAGACGAAGCCTATCTCAACCAAGTTATCGAGAAGCGCATCAAACTCTTCCAGTCCCTCCAGTCTCAACAGCAGTCTCATCTTCTGTCCCTCCCGCACGATCCAATCAAGGTCACTTTGCCTGATGGGTCAGTTAAGGAAGGGAAAAAATGGGTTTCGACCCCTATGGATATTGCCCAAGGAATTTCCAAGAGTTTGGCTGCCAATGCATTGATCTCATCGGTCAATGGGGTTCTGTGGGATATGAATAGACCATTGGAAGGTGACTGTGACCTTAAGATTTTCAGTTTTGATAGCGATGAAGGTCGTGATACTTTTTGGCACTCTAGTGCTCACATTCTTGGTCAGGTACATTGGGATTCCTTTTTAATTACTTTTTTTTTTTTTTAAATTCCATTGTTTGGTTTTTTTTTTTTTTTTGGTAATTGATTAATTTGGGTTGGTGGTTATGCAGTCCCTTGAGAGCGTATATGGTTGCAAACTTTGCATTGGGCCCTGTACCACAAGAGGGGAGGTAAGTCCGTTACCTGAGTTCTTGTTATGTCTAAACGTTCTTTGTACATAATCTTTGTAACTTGGAATCATATTACATCTATTGAAATTTTCACTTTTGTTAACTTTTCTTGGTACACACTTCTGGTAACTTCTGTTGTATAGGATATGTTAGTATGTTTTATTAAATGAAATTCATTCCCAATTAAGTTTTGGAGAATTGGCGAAAGTTGTAGCCAGATTTCATGTGGTTTCCAGGAGAAGTCAGGTTTTATTTTGTAGGGATAAAGTTTTATGCATTGTAATTATTCAATATACTGCGCTGTGTAGCTTGTACTTTCTATTTCAGTTTTTTGTTTTCACTTAAGCAAGGCATTTTAGAGATAATTATGGGTTTAAATTATTGTTTGATGTTTCGCTCTTCTCATCTTGATCCTTTAGTTGGTTACCAAGATCTTTAAAGTGGAATTTACTTCTTACTAGATGATAATGTGGTGTTACAGGGTTTCTATTATGATGCATTTTATGGTGACTTGGGCTTGAATGAGGACCACTTCAAGCAAATTGAATCAGGGGCTCTGAAAGCTGTTGCGGTATTTTAATCTTCCTAAGTGTCCAACTTCCATCTTCTGAGTTTTGATTGGTTTATTTATGATCACCTTCAGTGGCAGTCATGTTCGTTTGGTGTTTAAGTTAGTGCAATTTGTAACAATATTCTAGTAGCCACTCATACCAGTGCCAAGAAAAAATTGGGTGTCCTAAAACCATATTATGAAATGTTGAACAGTGGTTAAATTTTAAATATTTTCTTATGGTCCTATTAAATGGGATTATGCTAGTTGTGAAGCTGTTATTTCATGGTACATTATTATTTCACCATTTTTGCATCTTAATGCAGGAAAAGCAACCTTTTGAGCGCATTGAAGTGACAAGGGAACAAGCCCTTGAGATGTTTTCTGAGAATAATTTCAAGGTAAGTTGAGTGGTTTTATTTTGAAATTTTCATATCAATTGAAACTATTCCTTACTACCATATCAATTGAAACTATTCCTTTCTACCTCTATGTTTTTCCATTGCACTAATTTCTTCAATGGTAACTTTTATAATCAGGTCGAGATCATCAATGATTTGCCTGCAGATAAAACTATCACAGTATACCGATGTGGTCCCTTGGTTGATTTGTGTCGTGGACCTCATATTCCCAATACTTCTTTTGCAAAGGCATTTGCATGTATGAAGGTAACACGATATGTGATTAGTTCAAAGCTATGTTTTGGAGATATTTCAATTCATGTTAACCACCATTTCCTGGTCTACTCATGAATTTCTATCTTCAGGCTTCTTCTGCATACTGGAGGGGAAACAAAGATCGTGAGAGTTTACAAAGAGTTTATGGTATATCTTTTCCTGATCAGAAACGTTTGAAGGTGAGATTAATTTTCTGGCGTCAGCTTTATTATTGTACCACATACGCTGTATATTTATTTGATTTGCTTTATTTGTGACCTCTGTTACCTGAAATTGCTCTCCTTCCTGTGATTTCGGAATTGGATTGCCTGATTCCAGCCATGGATTGGTGGAGTTCCAATTCAGTGGATCAGTGATCCATTTAGCGAACATAATTTGGAGCTTTTACTAGAAGTAGAGAACACTTCTATTAGGAGACCTGCAGATTATGTATTTATTTCTGTAGGGGTTTATTGGTGGATGTGAGGTGGACTGCTGAAATTGTCAGTTTATCTTGACTTTTGAAGTAATTGCCATTCAATGTTACTCCAGATATGCCTATATTTTATAGGTTTATAGTTTTTTTCTAATAAATGGTAGAGTTATTTATTGGTGTACAGCTGATTTATTTTTGAAGTAGTTAATTGCGTGTATTTAAATTTTAAATTTATTTAAGTGGTCCTAGTTGCTAAGTTTAGGGGCCAAAAATTATATTAACCCTTGATTTAATTTTTATTAATTAAACTTAATTGAGTTAAAATAAAACAATCTGTACAAATCAGTTAAATTAATATATATACATGTTCTAAAGAAACGTTTTAGGTTCTAATAAATCATATTAATCTCCTATTAACTGAAGACTACTCCTATTGAAATACTGTCCAGATAAGTAGCTATTTACATTTCAGTTCTTATTCCTCTTACCATACTGATCTGCGTTCCAAGTAACACAATTTCTGATTGTTGAAGCAACAATACAAGAGTATGATGCATAGAGAAATATGTTTATCTCTTCTATTGTGATACAAATAATATCAAAATCTGGTATAATAGCAGAAATTACTTTAAGAAGTCGTTTCCTCATTTAGGTTAATGTTTTACTTACCGAGACAAAAATTTGAGAGCTTTGGTAATTCTTTTACAATGAGAAAAAAAGTTCTCTTGTTTGTTAGTACATTAGTTGTTCTTCAATTACTTCTTTATTCTCATTAGTGTAATGTTTTTCCACAGGAATATATCCGTCAGATAGAAGAAGCAAAGAAATACGATCATAGATTATTAGGTACAAAGCAGGAACTTTTCTTTTGCCATCCCCTCAGGTACAATATAACTTAATATGCTCAGGAGTAGTATGTTACAGAATGTATGCAATATTAATAGTTGGTATATTTGGTAACTTTCAGCCCAGGAAGTTGGTTCTTTCTTCCTCATGGCACTCGAATTTACAACAAACTAATGGGATTTATACGAAATGAATATTGGAAAAGGGGTTATGAAGAGGTTATAAGTCTTCTCATTTGCTCTATTTTAGAAATTTAATTAAAATTCTGTTACTTGAATACTGAATCAAAGAAGTTGCATAACTTGACAGGTTAAGTCACCCAACATGTATAATATGAATCTTTGGGAAACATCTGGCCATGCTGCAAATTATAAGGAGAATATGTTTTTGTTTGAGGTGAGATTTTGTGCAACTATGGAAAAATTGAACTTGTCTCTTGTTTTAATTGTAGAGTGAATCTTGATGTGGACTTCCTAGAATTTAACAAACATTTGTTGAAAAGGGCATTTCTGCATTTAGTCTTCTATCGATGATCCTTTTTATGATGTTTCTTTCTGCCACAGATTGAAAAACAAGAGTTTGGGCTGAAACCTATGAATTGCCCAGGGCACTGTTTAATGTTTCAGCACAGGGTTCGTTCTTATAGAGGTCAGTTCATATGCATCTATGTTTTTCCTAATTCTTTTTACCATATGGGTAGAAAACCTTTGGTACTGCACAAGAAAAGAAGCTCCCCTTTCCATTCTTTCTTTTTCTCTCTAAATTATATGTGATCAAGCAAAATCACCTGAAAGACAGTGTGCATGCCAACCATAGACCGCATTGTAACTTCATTGCCCTGTGAGGAGAGCTGAAAAGAAGCATTCTTAGGCAATGTGCCTTTGTTTATTTCATCATGTTGTTGCTCCCAACATGAGCATCCAATCCTGGTTTGTCCTTTATAAAATTTTCCATGTACAAGCTTTAAAATGTTAGATAAACATTTCTTTGCTCCCTTTTGTTTCATACTTCATGGTAATGAGTTAACGTTATATATTAGTGAATGAGTTAGTGCTAATTAGAAAATCTTCTGAAACCATATTAGCTTGAATACATTTTCATGTATTCCATTCTGCATCTTTTTGCCCTTTGATTCTGTTTTTAGCCTCTAATGTAATTGCTGTATGGCCGAGTCTTTACTAAGATATTTAATTTTGTCAATGTAGTTTATTTATTTTTCTTGTGTAGCTTAGAATGTGCTTATTTAAATTATGTTTTTCTGAAAAAGGTTCATATCTGGCTTCTTTGTTGGATTCTCATTCATGCAGAACTACCTCTTCGCATGGCTGATTTCGGGGTCTTGCATCGAAATGAGGCTAGTGGGGCACTGACTGGGTTAACTCGTGTCAGGAGGTTTCAGCAGGTAACCTGTTGTTAGATGTGAACTTCTGAGATTGAACTCCTTGCTAACCCTCTTCACCTTTCTTTTGGCTAAATATCAACTGTGAAATTTGGCGTGTCATAATTTATCACTGTGTGAAAACTTCCTTGGTAGCTTTTGGACTTAAGTTTAAAGAAGTCTCTGTTCATATGTTATACATTTTGGTTGCTTAGTTGTGCTAGTTGAAAATCTCTTTAGCCCTCTTCTTTGACATTACTCTTCATATTGTTTCAGGATGATGCTCACATTTTCTGCAGGGAATCCCAGGTAGGTTGGCTTTAGTTTGTTACTCAATTATGAAATATTTTAGCTCATTGCCTTTACACTGCACATTTCACTTTTATCTTTTTTCAGGTAAAAGAAGAAGTTAAAGGTGTCCTGGAGTTCATTGATTATGCTTACACCGTGTTTGGGTTTACTTATGATCTAAAATTATCTACGGTATGATAAGCTCTATTTACTTAAATTGTTAGAGACTGGAATTTTATTTTCTGTGGCAACTTGGTGCATTCTGTTACTGATCTCCTAGTATAATGGAGTTTAGGATGCTAATGAGATTGTTTTCTGTTTATATCTTGAGATACTAAACTTACAAAACCACTAATGTTTCCTGAAATTTTAATTTTCCATTTTTATTACTATCATTAGGAATGATTCCTTTTTATTATTTATTTGTTGTATAGTGGTTTTGTAATAGAGACCTAATATATCTACCTGTGTCATGATTATATTCATGTTATAATACTAGATGGACTTGAAGAGTCATGAATCTTGATTTATGTTTGTACTCATGCTTGGATTTTATTCTAGAATGACCTTTTTTATTTTGTGTTACAAATATTTGAACTGTAGAGGCCAGAGAAATACCTTGGAGATTTGGACACATGGAACAGAGCTGAAGCTGCTCTTACAGAGGCTTTGAACCAGTCTGGGAAGCCATGGCAGGTAGGTTTTCTATTAACATCTTTCACTCTACATTTCAGGTTCTTCAGAACAATGATTGTTTAAGGATTGTCTGTGGGTGACAAATGAGAAACATTTGCTTTTGTTTACAACCACCCTTAAAGCTTCTGGCCTGCTTATTGGGGACTATTCTATGTTGACTTCCACTCTATGGTCTTTTCTAGATGCTTATATGTTACAAGGGTCATTTTGGTACAGATAAATGAAGGAGATGGGGCATTTTATGGTCCAAAGATTGATATTAGTGTATCTGATGCATTGAACAGGAAATTTCAGTGCGCAACATTGCAGGTTTGTGATGTTCAATTGTTATTTGTTTCTCCTTTTCCTTTGCTCCATGTTGTGTATTATGATAGTTATCACTTATTAGCTGATGCCCTCTTTATTGCAGCTTGACTTCCAACTTCCTGAGCGCTTCAAGTTGGAGTACTCAGCAGAGGATGAAGCCAAGAGGGAGAAACCTGTAATGATACATAGAGCTATCCTGGGGTCTGTTGAGCGAATGTTTGCTATATTGTTGGAGCACTATAAGGGCAAATGGCCTTTCTGGCTTAGTCCCCGTCAAGCAATTGTTTGCCCTGTGTCAGAAAAGTCTCAGCAATATGCAATGCAGGTAGCCTACTCTAGCGGTATGCTTGTTAGATTGTTTTTTGACCTAAATTATGTCCATATTTTCATTGCTGATGTTATGGATTTTACGTTGCACCTCCATATGGTCATTGTAATGATATCTGGAAGAACCAGAATTTTATTTCTTGTGTGGCTGCATGCTACTTGTACAAGACAATGTAAATCTAAACCTGCATAATAAATCCTTTATCTACCTCACTCCACAATTCGAAATCATGACTTTACAATTGTCTCTTGCATTGATGTGTTGTTGTTGCCCATGAAATATGCCTATATATAATCTCCTGCATTAGTTTTTTTTTTTTTGTTTTCTTATTTTTTGATATTTGACTTCATTTATTTCGAGACTCGAGGCATTAATTACATCATGTTTTTTAGATGAACTTACCAAAATAGATGGTTTTACATGCTTGAGGTAGGATTTGGAGAACATAGTTATAGATCATATAGATGTGGGTAGAAGCTATTAAGTTAATTATTAGTCGTACTTCTCTTCATTTGAAGCACAAAATGGAAGTCATTTAAAACTCTAATTTGCCAGTGTTATCGCATATTTCATTTTTATAGGTCCGGGATTGGATTCATGAAGCTGGTTATTATGTAGATGTTGACATGACAGATCGAAAGATTCAGAAAAAGGTGATCTCTTCTTCTGCATACAGTTGTGGATTTAGAATGAGCCCACCATGTCATCGATCACCATATAACATTATTGTTATACTTTTTCGTCTTTTAATCTTTAAACGGGTTGCTCCGTTGTTTCTACATTTGTGCAGATTCGAGAAGCTCAGTTGGCACAATACAACTTTATATTAGTTGTTGGTGAAGAGGAAATGAACACTAAGAAGGTTTGCAAATCCTAAGATTTCTGTACCTTTTTTGGGCATTGGTGGAATCTATAGTTCATTAAATATGTTTTATCTATTCCTTTGTTCAATTTATCAAATGTAAGTAGAAGAGGCATGTTGAGAATAGTGTAATGTTTTTACAGGTGAGTGTGCGGGTGAGGGATAGTGGAGATTTCAGTGGAATGGGCATAGAAGATCTACTCAATCACTTCCGGGCTGAAACTGAGGCTTTTCATTAGGATGATGTGACTCTATCAACTTAACATGTGGGTGGGGGCACCTCCTTTATCTCATTCAGTAATACCAACAACATCAATGGTGGGATTGGCGTCTTCATCAGTTGTATTTTATTATTTACATCTCTGCTGCCCCCTGATTGGCATTTTGGACTTGTAAGCATCTTGTTTGGAGAAATTACACACACGCATTTCCATCGTCTTCCCTTCATCCTTTTATTGTTTAAATAACATTGTTGTTTTACATTTCTTCTGTCCTCGTATTCTAAATTTTATATCAATCCATGCTACTTTTCACACACTTGTGCAGGATTGAGTTGGATTAGGCTCCGATAATAATATATATATATATATATATATATATTTTTTTTTTTTTTAAATCATTCCACTTCCGTTTGGGTTTGAATTTTTTTTTCACCCATAAAATTATAGTAAAACATCTTGAAATTTTCACATTTTATAATTTGGATTGACGTGATTGAAATTGCAAATCATGTATATTATTATATTAATTATAAAGTACATAAATATTTTTTCTGTGACATGGCTACATTTTATATTAATTTAGCGAGCTTATTTTACTATAGTAATATTGATCCACCGCTATATAATAATGTTTAGAAAAATAGAACATTACATGGTAGATAATATAGAATGTAAATTTGTTACTTTTATAATTTATCTCTCCCTTGCTAAATCTCGAGCCAACATGCTGATCTCGTCCTTTGTCATCGTTGCATGAACATTTAACAAGAAACCAGAAGAGTATCCCATTCACTGTGATTTGTCACTCAAACGAAGTGAGTGAGCTGCACACCTATCTATCTAATTGTTGAAACTGCGTCTTCACCAATCCCCACTATACAATACTCAACCAACATATGGAGTTCCAAAACATCAGTCGAAGGATGTAATAAAGCCATTGAGCAGTCCTATTCTAGAATCACAAATCCGTTTAAACGCCAAATGAGGGAGCGGCTTTACAGTTTCAAAGCTGCTGCTAGACCTTTGTTTCGACCTTCGGTACGAATAAGAGATGCTACTAAAACTCTTTTTTAATTTATACAAAACCTTAGCAAAAACTCTTTAAGACATTCTTTAATATTATGAAAGCCTGAATACATTTTTAAAATCATTTTGAATAATTTCTCATATATCAACATATGATATCAATACATTTCAAAACCATTTCAAGTCTTATTTGAACATAATTTCAGGTCTCAAATATGAATAACTCAATTTATGAATCAATGGCTAATGAGCTTCCAAATAAGTTCCAATTTTCAAAGGACACTTGATTTCACAAGTCAAAATATCAACAAATTCATATGATAGTCTAAGCCTTTACGTATGTACTAAAATACAAGTAACAATTACAACCTCAAAGTCTTGAACCCAAACCAGAATCACAAGTTTCTCATCAAGTCTAATCTACGCGTTTAAACAAATAACACGTGAGATCTATTAGCTTAGTAAGTACACAAGGATAAACCTACGTATCCTATCTCGTTATTAAGGTTGAACTGTTTCTTAGATGTGCTCGGTTCAGAAATCACTTGCATCACATTTCAATGATTCTAAAAGAACTAGCTCTTATTACAAAATTATATTATCTCAACTCACGAATGATTGATTCGTTCGCGATCACATTTCGAAATTGAAATACATGATTCTTAACGAGTATTCACATAGTATTTAAACTAACACGTATAACCTCTTTTTAAACTTTTTTTTTTTCTCGTATTTTTCATGTATAAGCTCAGTACTTTTTTTCATTGGCAACATAAATTAAATATCAGAACTTTATTTTATGGCTCATATACTTATTAATTGATCCATTTTTTTCCTTTATTGTTATACACATAATCATTTGCCTTAATTCGCGTATCACAAGATGCTCTTTATGCTACAAATGTTTGGAACATGGTACCCAAATACATTTATTCATAGCATATTCACTTATTCAATTTCTTTTCTAACTTAATAGCTTATAGCTTATAGTTCTTGATGCTTGTAACTTTAGTTCACACTTAATAATTAATTTTTATGGACGAATCTCCTTATCAGAAGTTTAATTCATTTCATCTTTAGTAAATTTTTAATAAAATATAATTTGGACATTCGAGATCCATCCCACACAATAAAAAAACACGTAAAATGTTAGGTACCACATCACATCCCTCCCAACAAAACCAAGGAGGTTGTCGACGGTTTCGACCTTTCCTCCTTAGAACACGCTTTTCTCGTAATTTAGAATTCAGATGTAAGTCTTGTTTGTTTCATGCTCAAGAACATAAAATGCCCAGCAACCAAGTTGGATGGGAATGATCCAGGAATTCCGGTGTCTGTTCGATTGGGTCCAAAATCCCCTCCTGTTGGGAAATCGAAAAACTATTAGGGCCTCAATCTAATGGTGATGATGACTTGATTGCTAAAGACCTTGCTGCCACTGAATTCAGCTGAAGAGCAGGGTCAACGGTAATTTTAATTGAAGTGTTGAAAACAATTATCATGGTTACAATTTCTTTGAAAGCCTTGCTATGGATTGGATTACGACTCTTCATAGCATGCTAGTTATGGAATTGTGTAGTTTGGGTTGCGTTGTATGTCATGTACTTACTCTTCTATCTTTGCTTCTCATAGTTATATTTATCCCTCTTTTAGCTTTGCATTTAGTTTGTTTCTTTGTGTTTCCTAATTATGTTCTCTGCGTAATTTGCATGTTACTAGCATCACTGCTACAATTATTTTCCTAACTTCATTTCCATGTAATTCAATCAGTCCACTTGTATACATATACATAAACATATATCATATCATCCGTTTTCCTTCTCAATTTCCCCCACAGATATAAGAAATAAAACTTTTGATTCATCAATGTCCTTTCAAAAGCCATCAACTTTTATATTCCTCCTTATTATGTTATTTCTCTACTTATCAAAATATTTGTCCTAAATTTTTCTTGTTATTATCGACCACGACGATAACTAAATTAGGTAATATGAAAATTTCCAGCCACGTGTAAGTATGACAAGGAAACTATAAGACCCTAAACTCAACCTAGATGTTATGGTTGAATTATGATGGTTACATCCTTGAATAAAAATATTGACAATTCATTTACGTGGAACTTAGTTTTACATTCACAGAAACAAAGTTATTAAATTTATCAAAAACATAAGTATTCAAAAGATCACGTGAGAACACCTTGCCGAAAACTTTGTTTTATAAATTTTACTAAAGCAATCCCGTATGCTTAACCAATTGAGTTGTAAAACATCGTATTTAATTTTCAAAATCTTGCAGCGGAAAATTACTTTAAAAAGGTTCTTGTCTATTATAACCATGGGGTTCCCATCAATTACGTTGTCTTAGATGAAAATACAAAATTTTAAATAGTACATTTGTGAAATAAATGTTAAAACCAATAAAAATGTCCCAAAACAAATATAAATCAAAAAGTCTGTAAAGTCCATAATTTAGTCCAAACCATACTTAAACCAAAATGTGCAAACCAAACTCAAGAATCACCGACCAATCTTAAGCTTGAGGGTCACCTGAAATGAAACAAAACAAACGAGTGAGCTAGAAGCCCAATGTGTGACTTGATCCACATACGAAATTTCTTTCTCATAACATACACATATACATATGTCAAATCAAAATTTTCAAAACATATATTTTTTCCATATTTCAGAACATATAACATATCAAAATAAATCACATCGGCATCCGTTACACACCACTTTCGTCCAATCATTTACACCAATTAGGACAACAAAAGTCTATCCATACAATCACACAAATACATGGTGATATGCCACTTATAAATATGTAGTTGAGCTGCCAAACAGAAATTACGATTTAACCATCAAAATTACAGTAAAACAACCAGAATACACTTCCTCCATCGTATATATAATGACGTGACACTTTGAAATTTTATCATATCTTCACTTGATTTTTTTAATTATAATTTTTTTTTTATAAATTTTTAATAATTTTTATATTTTTAAATTATATATAATTAAATTTTTTTGTGATGATGTAGTACACTATCACATCATCGTCGTTACCAAAATTTAGGAATAATGTAAAAATCAAATTAAAAAAAAAAAAAATCAAATGCAAAGAATAAACATTGTTTTTTCATATAAATATCCAACTTTTAAACTCAAAGTCTAACAAAAAACCCTCCACAAATGGTAAGAAGTTTTTCTTTCCATTTATAGTGGTCAACATCTACAGTCAAACTGCTGACTTGATTCCAATGAGACAAAGCAGCAATGCTAAAATCACAACCTGGCTTTGTCACAGTCGTTCCCTCTGGCTACGTGGCGCTCAACAATTGGCTACTAGGTGTGCCCCCACAAAAAGGAACCATGGAGTTGGTTTTGGGGGAAAGGGCATGCACTCTACTTAAAGACTTGAGGTGGCATTGTGGTTAGTTTAATGCTTTTCTCAATAGTTTGGGGTTAAATCGTCTGGGGTCTAATGATATATCATAAACTCCCTCTCTCTCTTTTAATCCCGTACCCAATCTCATCTGAGATGGAGGAAATGAGGAGCAGCAGCTGTGGTGAGGGCTGTTCAGTTCTGGTTGTAGATCATGACACAACCTCTCTCATGTTGCTAGCATCAATGCTACAACTATTTTCCTACCAAGGTAATTCCAATCCCATTTATATTCTTACTTCAATCAATCTATTTGTAGACATAAAAATATATCATATCCTCCTCTCTCTTTTTTTTAATTTTCCCCGAAATAAAACTTTTGATTTTTCAATGTCCTTTCACAAGCCATCATTTTTATATTTTTCTATGTATACAACAAAATTTTTCGTGTCTCCTTTCTGGTTACCAAAATAATTTATGATTTTGCAGTGACAACAACTGAAGTAGCATCGGTTGCAGTATCCCTGATTGAGGAAGCAAAAGACAGATTCAATCTTGTTATGGCTGATGTTGATATGGACGACGTCAACAATCTTTCATTTCTGTGGAAATTGCATAAGATGAATATCCCCCTCATATGTGAGTTTTAGCTTCAAATTTACCCATTTTTGGTTTGGCCACTATATTTATTTACATGATGTGAATGCATGCAGTGATATCCAACGAAAGAGGTCATAAAGCTGCTGAGAAAGCTATTGCTCATGGGGCAAGTTTACATCTGGAGAAGCCGATTGCCAAGAATGATCTTAAATACCTTTGGCAATATGCGTACGGAAGGCCTGCTAAGAGAGCAAAACATTTGCATGGCAATGAGTTGAGGACAAAAGATCCCAACAAGAATGTGAGTGAGAGAGATGAACAGAAGAAGATGTGGAGCATGATGCCGCCGAGTGAGAGGAAGCCTCCTCTTGTTTGGAATGAGGAGCTCCACCAAAAGTTTATAGGCGCCGTTAATGCATTAGGCTATGACAGTAATTAACAACCAACATTCCTTGCTTACTCTCTATTTCTAAATTTTTCCTTCATTTGTATCTAAATTGTTTCTTTCTGTGGATCCAGATGCTTGCCCCAAGTCAATATTAAAGATGATGGATGAGCCTAATTTGACACAACGCCAGGTCGCTAGCCATCTGCAGGTTCCTTTCTATCACTTATTATATACTGCTGCATATATATATATATATATATATATATAAAGATGGTGAAGAACTATATATACATGCCTTTTTGTTTTTCCTTTTTCTAAAATCAGAAATATAAGGAACAAGTGAAGCGTTTAATGTCCAAAGCTAGCCCCAGTGAGTTAGCATCGAATGCCAATGCATCTACAAGCATTTATGGGGAACCAGGATTCTTGTACATGCCACAGGGATACCACTCAGTCTTGAGTCAACTAGGAGGTCACACTCACAAATATTTGAACGACTCAGTTGCGGGTAATTATGCAAGCAGGATATATATATATATATATATATGTATGTATATTTTCTGTTTGGTGATGAAGACTTGTATCAATATTTGGCTCTTGTTTTCCAGTAGGCACTTATCAATTTCCATATCTGCCTCAAGATTCAACTGCTGGTCATTTTAGTTCAGACTATCAGAATGAAGAGACTCTACAATTTCCAAACATCTTGGAAGCTATGTATGAGAACCAGAACTTTATACCATATTCAAGTCTTAGTGGGAATTGGGTGAATGAGTATCATAATTGGGAGCCATGGACTGAAGCGGCACAAGGGGTGGCAGAGGCAGAGATAGGTGTCGGGAATGCAGCAGTTGGGGTTACGTGGAACCAACAGTCGCTGAAGTTGGTTCATTTTTTGAAACATCTTGAGGAGGAAGAAGATGACTATGGAGATTGTGCCACCCAACCACATCCAGATGAGGTTGATCAATTCTGCGAATGGCTAAAGGAAACCATGCAAGGAAATGATAATAATCCTTAGTTTCATACGAGTAGCGCCAAGCCAGGAGCGCCGACTTTTACTAATTTCCTACCTCATTTTGTTTGATCCACAGTCAGGGCCAAAGCAAGAAAATTTTGTTAGGTAGTGGAAATTAAATTTTAATTTTTATTATTTTTAAATGATTAAATCAAATTTTTATAATTTTGGGGAAATTAAAGTGTAATTTTATTTTTACTAAATTAAAATTTTAAAATTTTTTAAAAAATCTAAATAGCAATTTTCCATTTTAAAAGAGTCGGGACCCCTGTTAACCCCTAGATTCGCCTCTGTCCACCATTACATTCTTATGATTTTTATCCAGACAATTTTACAAAGCAAGAAAAGCTACACATGAAAATTCAATTGAAGCATTTTAAACTTATGCTCATCAAAGCATGGAATTGCAAAAAGCTTTTACAGTTGCCGAGTTGTGTTAAGTGCTAGTTAAGACAAATAAGTCAAGTAATTATCCTCTTCTTGATAGAGTTATTCGTCTTGTGCTAACTTTTCCCATGTATACTGCAATAACCGAATGAGAATTTTCAGTCATGAAAATTGTGAAAACAAAGCTTCGCAAAAGAATGGAGGATGATTTTCTTTCAACTTACTTGGTGACATACATCGAAAAAGAGATAACTCAAGAATTTTCAATAAATTCTATCATTCATGAGCTCGATCTTATGAAAAAAAATGAAGGGTACAATTTAGGATGTTTAGTATTGAGAAGTAAAACTAAGGCGAAATTTTTTAATTTAATTTTTGAATTATAATGATATTTATAAAATTATTAGTATAGTTAATTGTGTAGTTTGGGTTGCTTTCTATGTCATGTACTTACTCTTCTATCTTTGCTTATGATAATTATATTTATCCCTATTTTAGCTTTGCATTTAGTTTGTTTCTTTGTGTTTCCTGATTATATTCTTTGCGTAATTTGCATGTTTTGAATGTTATTTTTATTAGTTTTTAATTTGTTGTTATTTTAATAATTATTTACATGTCAATTGAGTCTTAATTCGATTGATATCGACATTGTTGTCAGTATAGGAGGACGTGGGTTTGAGTGCGCTGAAGTGCATAATCCTCCTATTTAAGGGTCGAGGAAGGCTATGATAGTTTTAGGTATTGTATCAAAAAGAGTTTAAGTGAAGAAGTAGAGTGAGCAAACAAAAGAGAGTTTTTGGAGATGTTGATTGTGTAAAGTCATGACCCCGCGAAGAAACTCGTAGTGGGATGGTGATATTAATTGTATCCTTTTTTATAGTTTACAAGTATAATTTATCAGTGGCGGAGTCAAAAAAAAAATTTTGGAAAGAAGAAATTAAATTGTATATTTTTAAGAGAGTACAAATATAATTTCATCATTTTAATAATTTATATTTTTATTATTTTAAAGGATTAAATTAAATTTTTATCATTTTTGAGGGGGCTAAAGTGTAATTTTATCATTACTAATTTAAAATTTTATAAATTATAAAAGGCCTAAATTAAAATTTTACCATTTTAAGGAGCTATAGTATATATATACACAAAGGGAAAAATTGCAAAAATCTTAAACTTTGGTGGATCCTACTTATATTCTTGAGAGAGCTATAGTATATTTACTAAGGACTAAATTGAAAAAATTTTAAATTTTGGGGGGCCATGGCCCACTTGGGCCTACTTGACTCCGTCGATGAACCTTACAACACATGATAACTAAATATGGTAGGACTCGAACATGATAATTCAAAAATTATCTTAAGCATGAGAACATTATATTGTAAGCATGAGAGTCTGGATTCAAACCCAAATAATCTTATTCTTTTTTCTCAATTATCAAAAAAGGAAAAAGAAAAAAGCTCGGATATCATCTTCTGCGAACATATACTTGAACTTTGTAACTTTATATATGATCCACATTAATTCTTGAACTTAAATTTGTTAATATATGATGATGTGACCTTTTAAAATTGTACCACATCATTACTTAAATTTTTTTAAAATTATAATTTCTTTATATTTTTTTAATATTTTTTAATACTTTTAGATTATATATAATTAAATTTTTTTGTGATGGTGTAATACAGTGTCACATTTTCGCTGTTACCAATATTTAAGACTAATATGAAAATCAAATTTAAAAAAAAAAAAATCAAATGCAAAGAATAGACATTGTTTTTTCTTTTTCACACGAATGTCCAACTTTTAAACTCATAGTCTTAACAAAAACCTTCTACAAATGGTAAGAAGTTTTTCTTTCCATTTATAGTGGTCAACACCAAACAGCTGACTTGATTCCCAGGAGACAAACCGGCAATGCTAAAGTCACAATCTGGTTTTGTCACAGTCATTCCCTCCGACTACGTGGCGCTCAACAATTGGCTACTAGGTGTCCAACACAAAAATGGAACCAAGGAGATGGTTTTGGGGGGAAGTGCATGCTTAAATACTTAAAGGTGGCATGGTGGTGGTTAGTACAAGGCTTTTCTCAATAGTTTGGGGTCTAATAATATATATCATAAACTTCCCCCTTCCCTCTCTCTCTCTTCACCCCCCATACCCATACCCATACCCAGTTTCATCTGAGATGGAGGAAATGAGAAGAAGCAATTGTGGTGAGGGCTTTTCAGTTCTGGTGGTAGATCATGACACAACCTCTCTCATGTTGCTAGCATCAATGCTACAACTATTTTCCTACCAAGGTAATTCCAATCCCATTTATATTCTTACTTCAATCAATCCACGTATATACATATATGTATACATACATCATATACTTTTCTCCTTTTTTTTTTTTTCAATTTTCTCTCGTGTATATAGATATGAAATAAAATTCAATCAATTCACATATATACATGTATATATATCATATCCTCCCTTTTTTTGTTTTCAATTTCCCCCACATATATACGAAATAAAACTCAATCAATTCACTTATATACATATTCATATATCATATATCATATATCAAATCCTCCTTTTTTTTTTTCAATTTTCCCCCACACATATAAGAAATAAAACTTTTTATTCATCAATGTCCTTTCAGCATCCATCAATTTTTATATTATTCTTAATTATGTTGTTCCTGTATACATCAAAATCTTTCGTATCTCCTTTCTGTTTATCAAAATATTTGTCCCAAGTTTTTCTTGTTAATATCGACTATAAAGATAACTATATTAGGTAATATGAAAATTTCTAGCCACGTGTAAGTATGACATGGAAACAAATTAACTGGTATTAATTTTAATTATTAAAACCGTTATCTTACATGATTAAGAAAAGTCTATATAATTAGAGAAATTAATTTAATATGTATTTTTGGTACAATAATGATTTGAACCCACATTATTTCTAGGAAAGATAAACATTCAATCAATAAGTCACAACTTGAGGTTATTTCTATTGGTATACATTAACCTATATTACAACTTGACCTCACTAGAATTAAACTTTAGAGGACTACATGCTATATAAAGAAAAGTTATAATAGCAAATCAATTGACATTATCAATGGATGAATTAAAAGTGTAAACATGATGCGGTATATACAATTAACGTTATTAGAGATTTAACGCTTAAGTGGCTAAAATGAAATTGTCGACCAAATTTCAAGTAACCAAACCCAATTAGATAGTTTACCCTAATTTTTATCCAAACAAGTTTTTGTTAGAAGAAAAGGAGGAACCAAGTTGGCAAATAATAGATCTATTTAGATTAGAGTTGAATCATTTTAAGAGTTGTAAATTTAAGTTATTTGGGTTTAGGCAATTGAAATATATGATTTTGCAGTGACAACAACTGAAGTAGCGTCGGTTGCAGTATCCCTGATTGGGGAAGCAAAAGACAGATTCAAGCTTGTTATGGCTGCTGTTGATATGGATGACGTCAACAATCTTTCGTTTCTGCGGAAATTGCTTAAGATGAATATCCCCTTCATATGTGAGTTTTAGCTTCAAATTTACCCATTTTTGGTTTGGCCACTATATTCATTTACATGATGTGCATGCATTCAGTGATGTCCAACGAAAGAGGTCATAAAGCTGCTGAGAAAGCTATTGCACATGGGGCGAGTTTACATCTGGAGAAGCCGATTTCCTGGAATGATCTTAAATACCTTTGGCAATTTGCGTGCGGGAGGCCTGGTAAAAGAGCAAAACATTTGCATGGCAATGAGTTGAAGACAAATGATCCCAACAAGAATGTGAGTGAGAGAGATGAACAGAAGCAGATGTTGAGCATGATGCCGCCGAGTGAGAGGAAGCATCGTCTTGTTTGGAATGAGGAGCTCCACCAAAAGTTTATACGCGCCGTTAATACATTAGGCTATGCCAGTAATTAACAACCAACATTCATTGCCTACTCTCTGTTTCTGAACTTTTTCATTCGTTCATTTGTATCTAAATTGTTTCTTTATGTGGATCCAGATGCTCGCCCCAAGTCAATATTATTGATGATGGATGAGCCTAATTTGACACAACGCCAGGTCGCCAGCCATCTGCAGGTTTTCTGTCACTTATTATACACTGCTGCATGCATACATGCTATACTATAAAGATGGTGGAGTACTATATTTACATGCCCTTTTGTTTTTCCTTTTTCTAAAACCAGAAATATAAGGAACATGTGAAGCGTTTAATGTCCAAAGTTAGCCCCAATGAGTTAGCATCGAATGCCAATGCATCTACAAGCATGTATGGGAAACCAGGATTCTCGTACATGCCGCAGGGGTACCACTCTGTCTTGAGTCAACTAGGAGGTCACACTCACAAATATTTGAACGGCGCAGTTGCAGGTAATCATGCAAGCAGGGTTTGTATATTTTCTGTTTGGTGATGAAGACTTGTCTCAATATTTGGCTCCTGTTTTCCGGTAGGCACTTGTCAATTTCCATATCTGCCTCAAGATTCAACTGCTGGTCATTTTAGTTCAAACTATCAGAATGAAGAGACTCTACAATTTCCAAACATCTTGGACTCCATGTATGAGAACCAGAGCTTTATTCCAGTTCCCAGTCCTAGTGGGAATTTGGTGAATGGGAATCATAATTGGGAGCCATGGACTGAAACGGCAGAGATAGGTGTTGGGAATGCAGCAGGTGGGGTTACGTGGAACCAACTGTCACCGAGGTCGGTTCAGTTCTTCAAATATCTTGTGGAGGATGGGGATGGTTGTGGAGACTGTGCCACCCCACCACATCCAGTTGAGGTTGATCACGTCTGCGAATTTCTAAAGGAAGCCATACAGTGAAATGATATAATAACCCTCAGCTTCATACAAGCAGCGCCGACTGTTGCTAATTTCCTACCTAAACTTAGGTTTGATCCACAGTTACATTCTTGATGATTTTATATTGCTTGGGTACTGCCATTACCCTGTTCATCAATCATTTTAGTTAAGTCAACCAAAATAATAAATTTTAATGAATCAAGCTCTTTACTTATAATATTTATTTCCCCTCTAGATTTTTGGGTAGGCGAAAATTTAAAATTTTTCAACATCACATTGAATTTTAGTTATTTTAAGCTTCTAGTTTCTTCTTTAAATAAGGAAAGCTCCCAATATTTTTCTCAATTTCTTTAAAAAAAAAATCTGTTGAAAAGAATACCATACAACAGCTTATAATAAAAATTTTATATTACATACAAAATAAAACAAATCTCAACTACGAGAGATAGGTGAGATGACAAGGGTCTTTCTGACTTTAATTAGTGATCGAGGGTTTAATTCTCGTCCTGAATATGAAACGACTTTAAAATTCGTAACCAACATCTACCTTTTTAGTGGGCCTACAAAACACAAAAAAATGATAATTACTAAACTCATTCCGATAAATACTTTGAAAAATTAAAAAAATAAAAATAATTTAGGAAATAATAAAAAAAGTTCAAACTATTATAATAAAAAACCCTATTTATTTTAAGTGAATAAGCTTTACATTCGTATAATAATTTTTTGGCATTCTATTTTTTTCCAAAAAAATTAGTTTTTTATTTAATTTTTTTGTCTTTTTTAATTTTTGAATTTATAATTTTTTTGTCAAATCGCTTGAAAGTAGATGAAAAAGTTAATTTTTATTAATTTTACTGACTTGACATACACATGAATTGTCGCGTATATGACACATCAACATTTAATTAAATTTTTAAAATTTTGAAAAATATTTAAAATGTTTCTTATAATTTTATAATGATTTTAATGAATTTTTTTAATTTTTAAAAATAGTTTTTTATATTTTTTGAATTTTTAAATTTTAAAAAATTAATTAAATGCTAATGTGTCATTCACATGGTAATTCACGTGTATGCAATGTCAACAAAATTAAAAAAATATTAATTTTTTCATTAATTTTGAGTGATTCGACAAAAATGTAAATTTAAAAGCTACAAAAAATACAAATTTAAATGAAAAACTAAAAAAAAAACTTTTTTATATAAAATTAAAATGTTAGCGACTAAAAAGTTGAAATAAGAAACCCAAAAATGAAAGTGTAACACCCTAATCCCGAATACGGAGTATCCGAAGACTAAGGCGTTACATCGAGTCACCAGAACAACCTAACAAAATTTTCAAATAATTTAAAACATTGAAATACATTTCATATAAAAGAAAATATCATACATAGATATACTGGAAATAGTAATAAAAGTAAATATACAAAATATGTGAAGCTCCAACGTCATCGTATTTCAAAATAGTCAAAATAATCAAAACGATAAATGAGTTACAGACCTACAAAAAACAAGTAAGGCCCTAGGAATATAATGTCCACTAATAGATAAGGTACTGTACTCTATATACGTGATGTTGGAAGTCCCTCGTCGATGATGCTCATCGAACACGAACAAAAGTATACTAATTTGAAAATGATGATCATTTGAAGGCTTAGATTTACAGGCTTAGTGGTACACAACTAATCTACCATACTTCAAGCAATTCATAAATATAAGCATGCAAATCAAATGTATACATAAAAGCATGAAATGAGTATCGAATAATCAAATCATAAGTCATCTCAATCTATATAATCAAAACACTTGCATATCAAACTTGTCAAACTTGTTAGATTGCACATTTGCTCAAATAATCGAGTATCCGAATAGTCCCGCACCACTCATGACCGTTAGTTAGGTTAGAGCCTAAAGATAAGAATTTATGGAGAATTTTCAAACTCACTTCTCATGCAAAAATTCATTTCTGGCAAATTTCACAACTAATTTTTTAGCTTCATTTTAATCATCCAAACATGATTTCCACCCAAAGACCATACAACAAGCATACATTATCACACAAGTATCATATTTACGACTTATCAAGAAGTATAGAAAAGTTAGAGGGTACCACCTTGATGGAAGAACACCAACAAAGCTTCTTGACTAGCTCTCCACCACGTTGCCTTTACCCTTAGTTTTAAAAAATTCACCACCCTCTTTAACTAATAACCATTTACAGCACAAGATTTCCCACATAAATAAAGGTCTATAAAAATGCAAAGATACATGCTTTAAATAAAAATATGAGAAGATGAGTAAAGACTTCCTCAAACTCAAAACCCCACAAACACCCAATAACATCCACCATCGTCCTTGAAGAACATAAATTTTTTCATAGAACTTTAAAAGGTTAGATCAAATCCCTTACCTTCTTTGAAATTTGGAGGAAGAAAATGGTGAGAAAACTCACTCAAATCTCTCTCCCTTTACGCCGCTTGCTTGCTAAAGAAAATGGATGGAAGAAAGAAAAGAAAAACAAAATGAAAAAATGTAGAAAGAAGTGTGTTGTAGAAACTATGGAAATGAAAAAAAGAAAGAAAAAAAATAGTGTGATTATAATATAAAAAAATTAGGGAGAAGTCAACTTTATCCATCACATCATTCTGGCAAACAATCTTTTCGATCAATGGAAAAAAAAATTATTCTAAAAATAATAAAATCACAATATGAATCATTCACCTTCCCTTCGCTTCACATAAACTTCCCAACATCCTTAATTTTTTATAAAAATATATATATAAAATTCACCCAAATTAATTCCAATAAAACTCGATCCTTAAATAAATTTATTCATCGCTAATTAAAATCAATGCTCAAACGTTGACTCGAGAATTTAAGCTGCTACAGAAGGCTCCCATCTTTGTATTGAATGGTGGGAAAAAGAAAAAGGAAACAAAATTTGGAAGTTACAGTAAAAATTGAAGGTTATGTAAATATATCAAAATCTTTATTCATGCCATGGGAATTGCTTCTTTCTCAGCTCAAGGAGTGGACATGTTTTCTTCCTTGCGCCTTTCTACTGCCTTTTCTCTTTTCCCGTTCCAACATAATACTAAATTTCTATTTTAAATTTGAGATTTAATTTTTATATAATTTGATACCTCAACTTTTACAATATTATTAATTGACCCACATATTTTATTCTAATTAAAATGTTAATGTGAATTTTAAGAATTGGTGACATCATTAAAACTTTTTTTAAAATTTAGATACATTACTTTTTTAACAAATAAATTATGCAAAGGTTATGTTGCAACATAAATGAATCACCCAGTCTATCACTTGACTCGAACAAATCGTCCATTTATTCCCCAAGTTAAGCATTTACACTAACAAATAAAGCAATTTTTTTTATTCTGTTAAAAAAAAAAAAAAAAAAGTCAAAAGGTATAGCACTTTTATTCAATTTTAACATTTGAGTAACAAGCTTTGAATTTCTTTTATGAAAATTTTTCTACCAGGGGAGACTTCCCCTAACACCCTGGGATTCTAAGGTGTAATCTTATTTGAGTGAGTTTGCGGTATCTTACTTTCTTCCCCACTTCCTCTCTTATTAGACCATGACTTGTTCACATGTCCATCAGACCTAGGCCCAGCCTCTGATTTCTTCCTTTCTGGAGGTAATACCTGCTGCAGAAATCGGTGTATCATCTCGTAACTCGTAAATGTAATGACTGCTGATGGTGTTGTTCTCAGGAGATTGGTTGCACAGCCACGGTAAAAGCCAGAAACACCTTCCTTCCGGAATACCTTTCTAATGCAATCAACCACCCCTGCATACTGGACCTCCGACTGCCTCGCCTGCCCTTGCTCTTGAAGCCTTGATCGAATCACCTGATAATAATACAAACACAAACTATGCCCAACATCATCCATGAAACAACATATATCAAAACCCAACGAAAACACACACCTCGTGTGGGTAAGTCATAATAGAGGCAACTACTTTTGATATTGATGAGGCAATTGCAACATCACTTGGACTTAGACGATCAACAGTTGTATTTCCTGACAATAAAGAAATTAATATGATCAGGACCACCAACGAAACCATTTACATAAAAGAGAGAAAAAAAATGAACTCATTTACCCTTTTTTGCCATATATGATTTTATCTTTTCATATGCTGGAAATTGAATCGCAACATGACTAATCCCAGCCAAAGAAGGCAAAACTCCACTGTTTCAAATCAAATGAAAGTAATGTAAATTCATTGTAAGATTGCAATTGATGGAAAGAAGCTCGAAAATGATTCCAAACAGAGTGGAACCCAATCACTGACCTGTATAGCCCTAGCAAGCCTTCTTCATGTACAATTCTTCTTAAAGCAGAAAGTACACCTGTATAGGGAACCACACCGGTCCTCATTCCCTGCGTCTAAATAAAGACCAAAATGAACAACAATACATACAAAACAACCAGAATTATAAATTCACAATGATATCTAATAAATACGATATTCAAATTAATTATCGGCCAACAGCACTTGTATAAATTACTCTCAAACCAAGCATTTCTAATTTTTGTGGTAGTTTTACACTTTATGAACTTTGATTGGGTAAGAAGGAAGGTCTGAACTGAAATTTGTAACTTTTAAACCATCCAAGGGAACTTCAACGAATATCACATAAGCCCAACAAGCAAATGTAACATTGTTGTCATATCCCAGAAAGTAATAATTAGAGGATTGACGCAAAAGCAGGAAACCAAGTTTAATTATGAAGCCCTAAGACCGAAAAAATATAAAACAATAAGCCCTTTTACAAAATTGGTTTCCATGTGGTGTCAGTACATTATATGATATTAAATTAATTAACAGTCAAAATCAATCGGATCTCCAAACTCTCGAGAACTACAATAAATTCAAATGGCCAAGGTACAACCAGGCAAGCTGAAATTGGCCTACTGCATGTTTGTATTATTCCAACATGCACTATTAAAGGGCGCCGATAACAATTATACCAGAACTTACCAAAAAACCTTACGAGGATTAAAAACCTCTATCTGACTAAATGCAGCCAACATTCTCACAGTTCATCTAATAATATCCCTCAATTACAACTATGTAAAGAAGGCTAGCAAAAGCAACATGCATTACATGTCCCATAAAGTGAATATATATTAAAATAATCACATGGTATATCATGTCTGAGTATAATAAGCAAAGGTGAAATAACATTGCCCCAACTCACAAAGAAACCACAAAAACAGATCAGTCTTCACTCCATAAATCATAGAAAATAAATTACTAATTCGATTTTATTGCAGGTACAACCTATGCACTTGCAAAATAAATCAGAGTAGGCTTTATTCAACATTGAAACTTGAAAGGAAGTTAAATTCTTCAATATGAAATCAGAACAACTGATCACTCTCATCCACTTGCCAGAAAAGGATTACTTTTATGGTTCAAGAAAATGCCTGCTTGACCATGCTTATGTCAAAGCATTGGTAAGGAGCTTGATCCTCCAAACCCTAGTCACTACATTGGTTTGGGGTATCTCCAGAAGACTACAACATATCAAAGCATATTTGGTTGTAACAAAAGAATGTAGACCAATAACTAAAGCTATGTACTAACTAGCGCCACTTAAATCTGAATTATAAGTGTATGAATGCATCAACATCAAGGTCATATAACTAACTGTAATTACGACTTAGAAGTGAATTATCATGATTTAAGCAAAGAGAAATCAAATGTGATGCAAACCGCTAATATAATTTAGAAGAAACATCATACATCATACATAATAATGTACATACTTGGAGTCTTGTCTTTACAACCCATAATGGATTTGTTGTGATGGCTGTGGCAGCCCCAGCACCAGCAGCAGCTACCATATTTTCCCCAATTGTGAGTTGTGCACTGTTATTATCTGCAAAATCACGATGTATAACTTTACTAGAAACTAAAACAACTGAAGCTGGATTAGGCAGAGAACATGTCGAGCGTGAACTATTAGGGAAATTACAAGAACCAACCTTGTGAAGTGAGTAGGCCTTTTAGTGGCTCATAAACTGTAAAATACACCTGCATATGAAATGACAGTTTCAGTTACTTCTCAGAAGACTAATTACATCAAATAAGTATTTTTCTTTCTAGTTGGAATCAATATTTTTCCAAGAAGCTAATGGTTTATGAACATGATAGCAGATTTCCCACTTTCCTTGTACAAATATAATAATAGGTTAAAGACACTGGCTACAAATCTCTCACAATCATTTTTTCATGGGATATTAAGAAATTTAGTTACAAAGATTGGCTTAAGCATTAGCTTCAAATAGATGTGGGAGATCAAAGAGGAAAAGGATAAAGTTTGCCTTTCAGGCCAGCACGTTAAGGAAGCACACAAAAAGATGGCCAGGCAGTAGCATTTATCAGTCAATCGCGTGTGCTGTGTGTATGTGTGACATGGGGCCCTCAGTTTATTTTTTATCCCAACATACCCATGTCAGACACCTCTTGGACACTTCACCATTCATACAGGTATGACACTTGATTCTAAAAATTAATTTAAAAAATTTCCAGAACCATAAAGCACCAACACTCTATCATCAGTCCATCTGACATAGATCATTAGCACATCAAAAGGTCAAAGGGAAACTAGAAATTTTAGTCATAAACCTATAATGGAAAAAAAAAAAAAAACCCAAGAATTGAATAAGTAGCTTCCAATTAATTGCTTTAGGGATGAAAAGGTTACTTACCGCCCAGTTTGGAAGAAGAGCAATTATTGTTGGTGAAAGTCCACGATACAACCCCTTCAAACCTTCAGTTTTTATTATATGTTGGAGACTTGTAATAATAACACTGCCTGGGGATAGACAAGAAAAAAGACAGGAAGAAGAGTTACCCATCATCAATGATAGCAATAAACACCGTCCATCATTAACTCAAGCACAAACAATTTCACATAATATGTAAACTCAAACTTCAGAATGTTACAAATCTGTTAAAACTATATTTATCAACAAATTTCTTTCAATCTGGTCATCACTTCAGATTACCAGAATCTATCAGAGCTAGACAGACATTAATAGAAAAAGATACATGACCTAGAAAGCAAAATGTAGGTAAAATAATAGGTGTGGAGTATCCTAACAAAGCAAGATTTTTGCATTTCAAAGATCTCCTATGAAAAAACTTGATGAAAAAAATCTCCAACAATTTCAATCCTAGTCCTTCTGCTAAACCATGCACCCAAAAGTAAAACTCAGTTTCAAAAGCTCAGAATCTACAATACCTCTAACACCAGTTTTAGAAGCTGCAGGGAGTCCATGTACTTGTAGCCTTGTTTTGATTACATCTAAAGGGCACATAAAGGTGGCCGCAATTGCACCTTAAAATTTCCAACGAAGATCATCAATAAATCGAAAACTCAATCAAATTAAAAGTGGCACTCATAGTTTCAACTGAGTCTGCTGACATTCGTAATCAAAGAATCAACATACAAACCTCATTTCACTAATAATAATAATAAAAGTCCACCAAGTTTCTAATTCTTTCGCAAGAACAGATAAAATAAAACCCTAAAAGAATAAATCAAAGACAGCAGCAAAGTAAAAGGCTTTACCCGCAGTGGCACCAGCACACGCATGGCAGGTAAGTTCTCGGGCGCTTATTCTTAGAGGATGAGACGATTGGCCACCTCCATCACTACCCATCTTCAAAAACCTTAAAAGAATCTTACAAACAACTTAGAAAACATCTAAGGCAAACACTCATCAAAGATCTGTATATATAGCATCTGCCTGAAACCCTCTATACGTACGGAAATTTTATGGGTTTTAGCTTGTTTGAAGGGGTAAGTAAAGAGAGAGACGGGAACTTTTACTTTTCCTGATTCTTGAAGCGGGTCTTTGGTGGAATTGAAGTTCAATAGGAAAGTGGAAGAAAGTTTTGGGGTGTCACAATTTCTTTGAAATTGGGTGTGTGTTTAGTAAGTTGCAGAGAAATCGCATTTCGTTTGCTGTAGCTAAATGGGTCCGCCATAAGATCCATTGCATTGCCTACGTTTTTAACTGGCTTTATTAAACTCAATTTTGGTGTTTTAGTTATTAAAATTTAATCTAAATGGTAAAAGAGAGGTCGCCTTGGCGGCTGCTGCAGCTCTAGAGTCCACAGCCTCGCTCCATGTATGCAGTTTTCGTGCCAAGAGTCTCATGGAGATCGCCAATGATTTCGAAAATCGAGTACGATAGAAATCTTTCAAGGGTGGGGTGATTGCGCTATTGGGTGACGCATAGGGCTAACAAATAAATTTCTGTTCCCATTTGTTTGTTTATTTTTAAAATTATATATATTTCATTCATATTTGTTAAAAATTTTAAAGTTTTCGTTCATATTTGTTTATTTAAAATTATGTATGTTTATATTCGTTTTTTAATATTTACGAATATGTTCATTTAATTTAATTAAACATGTTTACGAACATTAAATTAACATGCTCACGTGAATAATAAATAAACAAACAATAAATAAATACATACACATAAATATTATTTTAATATTTTTATAAAAAATATCATTAATAAATAAACGAGTCAATAAATGAGCTTATAAACGAGTTTTTAAACGAGCTTGTTTGTGAACATAAACGAACCGAACACACCTATGTTCGTGTTCGTTTTTTTATTAAACGAACATACAAATTTTGTTCATACTCATTTATTTAGCTTAATAAACGAACATAAACAAACGTTATACGAACGATTCACGAATAATTCAACTGATTTTTTTTAGATCAGATTGATTGTTAAATCGATCATGTTACAAATCAATTGATCCGATTAAAAAATTATTATAAATTTAAAATAATTTATTCTAACTAGTTCTATCAGTCCACTTTCTACTTTGTTGGGCGAGATTAACATTATTAATCTTTATCAATTTCCATTAAAAGTTTGTGTTGTCTTCAACTAAAGGTAGATGTGCTCATGAGCCAGATCAGATTAAGTTTAAATATGATATTAATATATTTTATGTTTATTTAAGCTTAGTCCGAAATTTGGGTCTAAAATTTTACTTAAACACATTCATATTTACAGAAGACCAATCCAATATCATCTTAGACTCGTTCATATTATTTTTTTAATTTTTTTTAAAAATATTTATTTTATTTTATGATTTCTCAATGTATCTATCAGAGCAAGTCCAGTAACTAATCCTCCGTATTCTGTAAGCCCATTAAAGGGGTAGATGCTGGTCACGAGTTTTAAAGCTGCTTCATATCCAGGACGAGGATCGAACCCTCAGCCACTAGTTAAGGTAGGAGACCTTTGTCATTTCACCTAACTCCAATGATTTTATTTTATTTTATTTTAATATTTAATAATTTTATACATTTTTTTTGTTTATTGAAATTTTTTATATAATCATCTTAACATCATTTTAATGTTTACATTAGAGTGATATTATATATTTAGTATTGATTTTTTTAATGTGTTCTAAATTACATAATATAAAATATTATAAACTTAAAACGGGTCGGACTCAAATTTGAATATATTTTAAATGGACTTAATTTTTTTGTCCAAATCTATTTTCTGAACTTAATATTTTTATTTAAAGGGATAAATAACAAAACTATACATGAACTATGGTTTAATGTGCAATTGTACACATGAACTTTGATTTTATGCAATTTTATACATGAAATTTTGATTTGATCCAATTATTGTAAATTATTAATACGATTATTGATATAATATTATTTTATGTTTATATATTGCATAAATAAATAATTATATTTATCCAATATATAAATAAATTATTGTATTTGTTTTTTTAAATGTGTATGATTAAATCAAAATTAAAGTTTCAAGTATATATCAAAACCATAATTAGAGTTTTACGTGTACAATTACATCAAATTAAAGCACATGTATGCAATTACACATTAAATCAAAATTAATGTATAATTTTAAAATTTATCCCTTATTTAAATCCTCTCAAATTTCCGACTAGCATCAACAATTCTAGCAAAAGGTTGCCAAAACCAGTAAGGATTACTTTTTGGAGCGTTCTAAGCGGTATCCAAACCTTAGTTTGCCACCCTTCATATTTATGGCATAGTACGCATTTGCTTTAGGGTAATTAATTGTTGAATTCTAATGATATAGCAAACGTAACAAATGATCAATCCATATTATTTTCCGACATAAATAAATCTTGAAACCGTGCATTATATATTATAAAAGGATAAAAATGGAATTCTATAATTATAAAATTTATAATATTTTCTTTCCTCTCGAATTAAAGTATTAAAAGATTTAAGTAGAAGAAGGGAAAATTTACTTTCCCCCTCATTAGTAAGGGTGAAATCATCTTAGACATACTGGAGGTCCTTGTTACGCTCTGTAGGAGAGAGGTTAGCAAGCTTATAGTCCTTTGAAGACTGAAGTGTTGAACCCGGTACCCTTAAGTCTAGTATTTTTATTTTAAATTGAATCAATATTAAAAATGATATAAATTTAAACATAAATTGTTCTCTAAATTGAGTCACTATAATAGCATAGGCAAAACACATTATAATACAAAAATAATATAAATATGACATGCATTAAAAAAAAAAAAAAAAAAGAGAATATTTGATGCACTCTCGATGTACGAATCCCATGTACTATGACATGCATTAAAAAAGAGGAGAATGCTTGATGCAATTTCGATGTGTAAGTCTCATACGCCATATATGAATGATAACTTGATACTTTATCATTAAATAAAACAAAAAAAAAAATTAGTGGAGAACTTATAAATAAATACTAATAAATTTATTTAAATATAATTAAATAATGATTAATTATAAATAAATACTAAAACCCTAAACTTGAGACCTTGGATCTTACACTCGAGATCCTAAACCCAAGGACGAAATCAGAGGATTGATAAGGGCCTCGACCCCCTCTAAAATAGAAAATTTTCCATTTAAGTCTTTTAATTTTCTTAAAATTTTAAATTAGTAAAGATAAAATTACACTTTGACCCCCTAAAATGATAAAGATTTGATTTAATCTTTTAAAAATTATAAATATATAGGCTATTAAAATGGTTAAATTGCATTTTTACTATCATAAAAATTACAATTTAATTTTGACTCTCTTCAAAAAAAAAATTCTGATTTCGTCCTGCCTAAACCCTTAAACCCAGAATCCTAAATTCAAAAATTATTAATGTTTATTTATAATAGTTATGTTTAGTATTTAATTATGTTTAAATAAAATTGTTAATATTTATTTATAAATTCTTTTTTTTTGTTAATTTTAATAATGATGTCTCATGCTATCATTCATTAATGATGCATGAAACTTATACATCAATCATACATTAAATATTATTCCTTAAAAAAAGAAGTCGAAATTTATATAAAAACATGTAAAATTATATTTACGATTTGCTGAATAAAAAAATAATACAAATATAAACCCGAAATGAAAGATAACATCAATACAAGAGCATGATAAAATTGAAACTACAATAACTCCAAAAAAAAAAAAAAAAATTTGTGACCCATATTTTCGAATTATTTTTTTTTGTCAACAATCATATTTAACATATTATATTTTATAAAAATTCTGGCACATTAAATTTTTTTGTGATTTAATAGATTTTTTTTTTCATTTCATATTTTGATTATTTTTCATATTGAATTTGAGTTGTTGTATCCGAATTAATCATATTCAAATAACTCTGAATTTTGTCTCATATATTATATAATAAATGGATTTATCAAGTATCTAAATTGTTTATTTTTTAAAAGGAAATTCATTAATTCACTTCATGAATGAGATCATACAATTCGGTGAAAAAAATAAACACCGTCGTAAACAGTGAAGGATAAGCTCCATCAACACAGCAAAGGCTTTAATCTTAGCACGATACGTTGACAATTGACTCTTTCACAACTCAAGCACAACATATCTGGAGTAATTACAAATATATATTTTTGAATACTTTCCTTGTAAGTTCTGATCATATCTGTTTTTCCTGATACAATGTTTAAAACTATTCATAACCCCTTCTCAATCCATAAATAGGAGGATAATACGTTTCAGTATACTCGAACTCATGTCATCTTGCATTGACAATAATACTCATACTAATCAAATTAAAATTCAATCGATAGAAGTGATTCGAAATATTTAATGCCTTAATTTTTTAAGTTTATTATAAATTATCCAATCAAATATAATAGTATGTTGGCATCGAAGCACCGACATTATCTAGTATATATAAAAGAAAACCATGGATACATTATCTTTAAATTTGAAGTTTTACTAGATGTTAAAATTTTAAAATTTAATTATTTAAAACATATTGATTAATTTTCTTAATTTCATTCATCACCATATCTTTCAAAAATTATTATGAATTGGTTGAATATTATAAAATATTTTTATTACTTATCACTAAGAACCATTCAAAACTCTTCTCAACCTTTAAATAGAAGAATAACGAGTTTCAACTTATTTTAACCCATGTTTTCCTGCACGGAGTTTTTTTTTTTTTTTTTTTTTACTTTTACTTTACATGTATTCCCCATTTCACTTGCTTTGCTTAAGTTAATTATCTTAAAACAATAAGTTTTTAATTTTTTTATGAAAACACCCATTATTAATTTTTTTATAGTTTATCTTATAAGATTGGTTGAGATTTAGTTCTATATTATTTTAATTTCAAGAAATAATCTCTCGTGAACTAATCAATATAAGTGAAGAAAGTTGAATTTTTTAAAATGATAAAATCTCTATTTATAAGAATTTACAAGTAATATTTCCCTTTATGAGGGAACAAAACAAGATTATTACTTTCATAAACTGTTGTTTAAAAACATTTAAAAAAAAAAAAACTGTAGTTTAGAATGGCAGCACAACCCACTAAACAATTAACGAAAAGACACCAAATCAAAGAAAATTATGACGATATTCTCATCCTTCTAACAATTCCATGTTGCGTTTATCATGAGAAGTCCAGTGAAAGGGAGATATAGTCAATAAAGATAGTAAAATCAGCCGCACAAAAACAAATAAATACACAATCATGATCAACCACTAATAACAACATTCTAGTCCTGCCACCCTCACGACGATCAATGGTGGAGTCTAGTAGAGGCCGAAGGGCCATAATTCTCTTAAAGTTTAATTTTTTTGCAATTTAATTTTTTGTAGATATATTATGATCCTCTCAAGATTTAAGATTTTTGTAATTTTTTTTTATATATTATTTTTTCTTCTTTTAAATTTATTGTTATGTTGAAATATTATTTCTTTTAAATTGATTATGATGTAGTACGTTTCCCTTCTCTTAAGATTAACATCTTGACTCCACCACCGCCAACAATGGACTCCGATCAACTATAACGACAACACTCGAAGTTAAGCTTTTATCTTCATACGTATATATGCAGCTCGATAAGTCGACTCCTTGGAATAAGTAGAAAAAGAACACAAGAATAATTAGAATATATGTGAAACATGATTAATACTAAGCATAATAACTTATTTTGCACTTAAATTTTATTAATAAACCATTTAACTCTTAATTTAATTTTTCACATTCAACTTTTAAACTTACGTTGTTTGTCAAATCATCTCAAAATATATAGAAAAATTAATATTTGTTAACTTTGTTGACGTGGTATAAAAGTGAACAATTAATTATTTTTAAATTTTAAAAAATTCAAAAATATTATAAAATTTATTTTTAAAAATAAAAATTATTAAAAATATTTGATATATAGTTTTTAAATTCTAGAGTGATTAAAAATATATCATTTTATTATACCCAAAAATTATTGTAACCTTATTTGCTTCTTAATAAACTTTGAGTGGCGATATCTTAAACTGGAATTTATCAAACCTATTCTAGGGTTGAAAATATTAATTTCTTTTAAAAAGCAATTATATTTTAAAATACAAATAAATTTAAAGTTAAAAATGGAAACTTTATGATTATTTTTATTTTAAAAGAAATATAATTTGGAAGAAAAAATAAATTAAAACTTAAAAATAAGAAAGATAGTTTTTTAAGTGACGATTTCATTTTAATTACTCAAGTTTTAAATTTCAATTGACGGTTAATTGTATATACCATATCGTGTTTACACTTTTATTTTGGTCACCAAACTTCTAGATTGCTTTCATTTTTTTATTTTTTTTGGTGAATTAAAACGGGAGGGTAAAGCCCTAACAACAACGCGATTGACACGACTCAAACCCAAATCACATCTAGAGCAATAAACACTCTTGACCATCAAACCAACACATAAAATTTTAAATTGCTTTTCATTTTAGTTCCCCATAAAAGATTCTTTTTAATAAATGATCAGGGTAAAAAAAAAAAGATTAAAATATAAAATTTATACAAATCAAAATAATGCATTAAAAAAATGTCAAAAAACTATATTTATTTATCCCCTTCCCAAAAGTTCTAATTTTTTTTTTTCAATATTGAAATTTTAAATTTCAAAACATCAAAATCAATTAAATAAATTATTGAATTTTTTTATCCCTTGAAAATGTGAATCAATTTGTTACTATAATATTGAAATTAATTAAATTGATTTAATCCTCTTATAAAATTTAAAATTTTATGTTAGGTTTCCAAATTAAAATCAACTCAAATAATTCATGTTAATAATTATTTATGAAACTGAAATTTCTCTTGATTATAATATAACTAAAAGAAATTGAAGTTTCATAGACAATTATTAAATATGAGTTAATTGAGTTGATTTCACTAAGAATGGGATAGAAAAAAAACAAAATTTTAAAATTTCAAAAGGGATTAAATAATTAAAATATTAGAGTAACAAATCAGTTGATATTTTCAAGAGATAAAAAAAAATCAACAATTTATTTAATTAATTTTGATGTTTTGAAATTTAAAATTTCAATATTGAAAAAAAAAATTCAGCAATGTGATAATAAATAAGTACAATTTGACAATTTTTTAATCCTTAATGTGTTCTTTACATTACATCGATAAATAGTTAAAAAAATATTTTTTGAGTGACCAAAATGAAAGTGCAAACATGATATGGTGTGTAAAATTTGTTGAAGTCCAATTTGTCCGGACTTAACACTTTGTATTAAATTTATTTTAAGTTTAGAATTATTTTAAATTTAAATTTATTTTAAATTTAAAATTTGAAATATTGTCTTAAGCTTAATATTAAATTTAAAATAAAAAGTCCAATTACAAAATATCCATTTTATTAAATCCAAACAAATCCCAAAATACAACCCATGTTGGGGGCCCAAAATTACAACTCTTGACCCGATTTCAATTGATCCAAAACTCTGAACCCAATACTTAAAGTCAAACCCTAAAAAGTGGCTACCCCCACTTGCACTACTGTTTCCGTCAACCCTCAGCCACTCAGAGCGTGCCACGTCAACACCAAAAGCACCAGCAACACCAGCAACTTGCCTCTGCACCGTCACAGCCATAGCCACTGCTGCAAGCCGACCTGCAAAAAGAAGAGAAGACAAGCTTTTAGTTAGAAGAAAACAAAATAAGATGATTGAAAATATGGCTATAAAGCCAGAATTGAAATCAAGTGTAAAGAGTTACAGTCTTTGGTTGAACACTAAGAATCAATACAAAGAAATAGACTTTTGAATATCTGAATACATACAAGTTTATTTTCAAAACGGTTACATTAGATACTTTGTAATTGAATGCGAGAATTAATGAAAAGAATTTTAAAAGTGAGAATGTGACAAAAAAAAAATCAAATCACAAATTTTGAGAAATTTGAGGATTAAAATTTAATTTAATCGAAATGAGAAACATGAGTTATTATTGATTAATTGGCATAAGAATAATTTAGAATATGTATTGGTGTGGTGAAAATCACTATTGGAACTAAGCTCAACGAGTAGCTCTAGTGGTAAAGAGGATGTTGTTTATTTTAGGAGACTCGGGTTCGAGCACCTGTTGTGCAAGGTGTGTGTGTCTTGTCAAAGGGTTAAGAAAGTATGAACATATACTACCATGTAATCACACAAGTATATTAAAAAAAAAATTCACTATTGGAACCAACTTGTAAAAGATTTGAAAGATTAGGGTCTAAATTATAAATTTCCCTTTTTTTTTTTCCAAGAAATGGGTAAAAATATATTTTCACCATTCATGGAATTATATTAAAGTTTATATTTGAATTATGATATTTGGATTGGAAATTTTATTATTTTTGTGAAGAAATTGTACAAAGAGATAAAAATTTGCCATAAAAAGGTATTCCGGTAATTAATATGGAAATATGCTATTTTATTTATGGAATTAATATGGCCCTTTGGATATGATCATCTTAGTGTGATAAAATGTGGACCACAAATTTAAATTGGGTTTAACCAACTTCGGCCTACAATGCCTATAACTATCCATAGCTTCTTCCTAACCTTTAAATAGAAAGATAATGCGCTTCAGAAAACTCGAAGCCACGTGTCCTCTTGAACTAGCAACAATGCCAATATTAATCGAGCTAAGACTCAATCAATAGTTATTTTAGTGTTTTAAATTGGTTAAAAGGGGATGAAAACACCCTAACCATCTTGTAGTAGTCGACCACACCATTGTCACGAGTGTTCTCTCCTTTTTCTTTCTTCCTTGCTTTTTCCTAGAATTCTTCTAGAGTCATCACCCACTTTGAGATTTTTTTATAATCGCTTAGAAAACAACCTTCTAAGCTTATTTTCGCCATTAATCTCTCAAATTTTAGTCTAGAGTTTCTTGGTTCTTGAGAGAGAAAGTTGAAGTTAGAGAGAGGATAATTCATCAAGGTAAGAAATGGTGATTTCCATCTCTTTTACCTAGTTATTTGATTTTGGATGTTAAGTGAAAGCTTGGAAAGTTGAGAATGGTCAAAGTATCATGGCTATAGATTCCCCCTTGAGAGACCCAAGGATGAGCATGGATGGAAAGTAAGCTTCAATGAGAGTGATAAGAGGATGATGTTGATGATAATGGTGATAACCCTTTGGTGACAATGACCACTATTGCCAACCATAAAGTAAAAAGGATCCTAATAAACAATGGCATCACATTAAAAGTGCTACATTAGGATGCCTTTAGCAAATGAGATTTGAAGAAAAACAATTGAAAAAGGCTAGGCTCATATATGGATTTGCCAACCAACCTATTAAGGTAAAATGGTCCATCACACTCCTAGTCACTCTCGGGGGAGGGAGAACACACTATCATGAGAATGATGAAATTACTAACAAGTGGTTGGGTGCAATAGTTAGGCACATTGCATTCTCAAGGGAAGGACCTAAGTTCAAACCTTGAAGATGACATTGTTGGGAGGGGTAGTCACGCGCCCCAAACATGGACCATAAAATGGACATAGAAAATAACAAAAAAATGAGAATGATGAAATTCCTAGTGACTGATCAACCTTCAACATACCATTTCATTTTCAAGTGCCTTCCGATGAAGAAAGTTAAGGTGACTCTGGAATCTTTCTACGTGAAGGCAAAATCTTCCACCTTAATAGAAACATGGATGACGCAAGCAGATAAATGTGTGGCAAAGCAATGCCACATGGTGTCATTGTAAATGACATGACTCCAATTATAGTGGATGTGAATAAGGAAATACCTTATACCTGGTGCCAGGGTGAAGCCATAAATATTTTTTAGGGGAGGTCGAAAATAAATTATAATTTTTACAATATTAAAATGCAAATTTTAAATGATTATATCAAAATTTTATCATTTTTAGATAGTCAAAATGTAATTTTATCTTTACTAATTTAAAATTTTAAAAATGCTAAAGGGCCTAAAAGGAAACTTTTACCATTTTAAGGGTGGCAGAGCCTCTTCTAGCCCCTTGGGTTCGCCCTTGCCTGACGCCCAAAGAGACACGTAAGGTGGTAGGTACACATCATTTTAATACTAAGTTATTTGGAGAAATAAAAAGCTTATGCTTGCAACCTGGAAAGGTAGAGAAAACAACTTAGATCTTCGTTATCAAGGAGTCCTTGCTGAAGGGATCAAATTCTGTATTAATCAGGCGTATCTTACAACTTTTGCAAAATGAGGAAGATTGTTTGATTGGATATATTCCTAGAGACGAGAACATGAAAGTTGATAGTATCACCAAGCTTGCCCTTGGCAGGGAGGAGGATCTAGACTTATATGAAACTTCTCCTCTTAATACTTTCTAGTATTTTGTAATAGTTCTATTTTATTTTCACCAAAAAAATTTATGGGTGAATATTTGGCACATTAATATTTATATTTTTTTATTTCATAAGTAACTTTAAAAAATTGACAAGTGTTTTTTTTTAAATATTTATTTTTTTAATATTTTATTATATCCTTATAAGACACTTGCAAAATCGATCAATCTTATTTGTGGTGTTTAAAAACTCCTTCAACTATGTACTAAGTATTTACCTTAAAATTATTATGTCTAATGTTTTTTTGTACCTTACAAGTTAAGAGAAGGGATTGCATCAATGGGGTCTAAACCTTAATTGTTAATGTGCCAAACAAAGAATATTAACCACTATCCTCTTGTGCCGTTAACTATTATGTCCAATATTTATCGAATGAACAACTAAGTAAAAAGTGTCTATATATATATATATATGAATTTCACAGTGTTTTTTTTTTTTTTTACAATCACCATATTGTAATAAAAAACTTGAAGCAATCCTCCAAAAAAGTATGGGGGAATTTCATAATTATTTAAAAATATGGTTAATGGAGTGATTTTATGAAAGAATAATTTAATTGTGAAAATGGGAGAATCGAAAACCAATTTGTGATGTAACCAAAAAGAATGAAAATTTTGGATACACTGCTCTGATTTGTAATTATCGCATTATTCGGTGCCTGTTTTAAGCACATCTCTTCCCTGCAACATTCGATTACCTTTTGTGGTTTTTTTTTTCCATAATTACATAGACCATTTTGCCCTTCATCTTCCCAATTAGATCCCGTTTAACTGGGTCTGCAATCCTTTTTCTTTGATCCGCGAAGAGAATCAGTTACACTTCAAATTATCGGTACAGAAACGAAATCTAAAGGAACTTTTGTTTTTGCTTTTGTTTTAGTTATGTTGGGGGCAGGATTGGAATTCAGGAGAGTTCGTGGAGAAGATCGGTTTTACAATCCACCCAAGGCGAGAAGAGAGAACCAGAATCAGCAAAACGATCAACTGTGGAGGGATCAAGCCAATGTTTCATCCAGTCAATCAAAGGATAAATCTGAGTCTGACAAAGGGATTGCTTCAACTGACCATCACAAAGTCGTTCCCATCCCCGCTTCTCAACCCTTTGTTTCTCCTTTGAGTAATATGGAAAGGTTTTTGGAATCGGTCATGCCCTCCGTCCCTGCACTCTATCTCTCTAAGGTTTATTCTATCCCAAATATGAATTTATTTTGTTCAAATTAGTTTTCCTTTTTTCCTTTTCTTCTTGAAGTAAACCAGTAATTTTTTATGTTGACGCTGTTTATCAAGTAGTGAAACTAGAGAATGACCTTGAAAACGTGTGAATAATAAAATTTTGGTGTAACTTTTAGGAGATAAAAGAGTTTCTCTGTAAAACTGTGATTGATTTTTGAAAATGGTGTGTGGCAGACGACGATGAGAGGGTGGCGGACGTGTGACATTGAGTTTGAGCCATATTTCGTGTTAGGTGATTTATGGGAGTCGTTCAAAGAGTGGAGTGCATATGGAGTTGGTGTCCCACTAATTTTGAATGACTGTGATTCTGTTGTTCAGTACTATGTGCCTTATTTATCCGGTATTCAAATATACTCCGATTCCAGGAAAATGTCTTCCAAGTCAAGGTAAATTATGCATTGCTACCATTGAAGTTTATTCTGAGTACACTTTTAAACTTGTGGGATATTAGTATGCCTATCTAGTTCTATTTCATTTGTTTATTTTATGATTTTCATTCTTTTTGGTTAAGACTATGGGATATCTTATTATTAGTTTAGTTTAGGACATTATTCTCAATGTGGATTTTGATTAAGTCCCTTGTTTTTTCATTGGCTCTTTATGGTTGAATGATTTCTGTATTCCATTTTGAGGGCTTATTGCTTGCTTTGAACAGAAAATACTTTTCCAATCTATTCAGTTAAAGCATGATGCTCTTCTTGGAATGTAATTAACTGCAATCCATAACTCTGAAAGTTTGGTTCTTACACTCACATTATCTCAGGTTTCCTCTGCTGCATTACCTGGATTTAGTTGTTCTTTTGGCTTCAACCTTCTTTTCCTTCTGTTAAGGATGATGCGAATATGTCATGATGAGTAAAAATAAGTTCTTCACTATGAGTCGTATCTCTTCCTTTCTGTTGCAAAATCCTTTTTGTTGTGTCCCAGTTCCTATTTAATGCAAAAAGGCCATGTGCGATGTGAGTATCTGTTCTATGGTGACAATTTTGAAGCAAATCAATTACTGTATCTTAAATAAGACTTAACATGCTCCAGTTTTGTTTGTGGGAATATCAACATAATGATTTGTTATCTGTTCAGAAATTATCAATAAAAATGTTGCATGGAAAGTTGAAATGGTAAACTTAGTACCCAGCTCACAACACCTATTTTTTCTTTATTTCCCTCTCGTTTTTTTGGGGTCCAAGCAAATGAGTTTGCTGTCAATTTACCCCTACCCTGCTGCCTAATGTTTTGAGAGAAAAAATAAATCACATGGCAAGTGAGATGTCTCTTAGGATGGACAGATTGTTCATGGGAAACCAGCAGATGCTTCAAGAAGACTTCTCTAGTGATGAGGGTGACTCTATCAACTCTCGGAATTGTTTAATTTTTGAGTATTTTGAACAAGACACTCCTTATAGCCGGGAACCCTTAGCCAACAAGGTTAGTGTGCATTTCTCTCTTCTACAGCAGGAGGCTTTTTGATATCTGGATCAATGCTTCTCACTGTTGGCCAGCTCCTAAAATTAATCTCTGATAGCAGATTGCAGATCTGGCCTTCCAATTCCCTGAACTGAAGACACTAAGAAGCTGTGATTTGTTGTCTTCCAGCTGGATTTCTGTGGCATGGTATTATTATTATTATCTTTTTGACATCACATTTATTTTGAAACTTGTTTTTGCATATTTGATATTTGGTTTTTTTAAAATTTTGTAGGTATCCAATTTACAGAATACCTACTGGACCTACATTAAAAGATCTAGATGCTTGCTTTCTGACTTATCATTTTCTTCATACACCCATAGTAGGTAATATTAAAAATCTCTGTTTAGAATACTTTTTTCCCAGTGTGTGTGTGAAGTAGGAAAATGATATTTTTTGTTTTATTAATAAAGGAAAATGATGCTAGGCTTTCTTGTTGAGTGATCTTTTCTGGCTTTTAATTGTAATTGTTAATCTTTTTCATCTCTAACAAGCTTGTGAACTGCTGTTTCGAATGGTGTCGAGAGTCACTCATAATGTGCCTAACGACTTGTAAAATTTGAGTTGTAGTTCTAAGCGTTTTAAGAGCCTTTTTTCCCCTCTTCTTCACATTTCCTCAAAAGTTAACTGCTTAATGAAAATCTTGCTTTGTTTGAACTCAGTTGTATTTTTCTTAACACTTTGTAGATAGAGATGTCTTTATAGGAAATATTTTGCCACTGAATATTTACTAAAATACTGATTGCATAAGCTGCTGTTTTTTAGACTTACCATTAATCAGAAATAGTTTGTGCAAGTGTAAGTTTCAGTAGCATCCATGTATTGACAAAGAAATCTTTATATGGTTTCCTTTTATGTAAATTGTCACATTTCAGGTGGACAGGCACCGGCTATGACATGTTCCAATGACATGGATGGTCTTCCAAAGATGTCATTGCCTGTTTTTGGTCTTGCTTGGTACAAGTTCAAGGCTTTTGTGTGGACACCCAACGGAACAAATGGTTGTCACTTGGCAAATCGCCTCTTTCAGGATGCTGACAGTTGGTTGAGAGATCTTGAGGTCAATCAGCCGGATTTCACATTTTTCTGCCGCAGGTGATACTCAGATTTCCCTGTAATGGTAGTACGCCTATAAATAGCAGAGGGGAAGTGCAATCATTACTCTATCAAACATCACCTACAAATTATAATATCTCTGTTTGGGAGGTCAAATTCAAAAGTGCAATCCGGGGTTATTGTCATTTGTAATAATTTATAAAAGAACTGGGGGAAAAATGTGTGGCTCAGAATACTTGAGGACGAAAGTGGAGTAAAGGTTTTGCAATAAGGCTTTAGAGGAAGTGAATGGAGAAAATTTCTATATGAGAAGCTGATGGAGAGCTGAGCATGAGCCGAGTGTGAAGGTGGGTTGGCCTTGCTCTGTGGATATGTTAGCTTCATCTGACCTTTGTTTTGATTTGGTTGTTTTTATTTGAAACTATGGATGAGTTAAGAAAAGCAGGCCTGTTTTTTTCTCTGGTGTCCTGATGATCAAAATGTAGGAAATTCATGTTTTACTTGACATAAAAAGGGGATATTGGTATGTTGGTTGTTTGAGCTATCCATCCCTCGTGTGTTTGTAATGCTAATTTTGATTAGTAATTTATAATCTCTGAGAAAGGGTGTTTTAAGAGAACGAGTACTAATGACTTTAAGAGATTGGGGTTTGGATGTTGTTTATGGTTCTATGCTTTGAATAATTGCAGTTGGTTGTATTTGGTTTTGTTTCACTACTAATGGCAACGCAAATGTGTGGTGCAAGGGGATTGAGGTGATTGTTGTAAAAGAAGTAGAGACTATGCTGCTGCTTAAGCATATTTGCAATGGATACTGGCAAATCTTTGCCATTGCCAGGGTTTTTATTCTTTAAATATTGAGTGATAGGAGGCAGGAAGGAATTTAGGACTGGATCCAGCACCTCTTGGAAGGTCGGTGATGAGGTATATAGTTGGAACTTTATCTTAAAATTACCACAATATGTTTTTTAACTTTACATTATAATATTTTGAAATGTGTAATAATTATTATAAATTTTATTAAATTATAATTATTTTTAAATGTATAATTATTATAACTCTTATTTTACTTTTATTTTAAAATAAAAAGTTATAAGTATTTTTATCAGTTCAAAAGTTTTTTTAAATTTGTTCTTTTATATATATATATATATAAAGTAACATTATATGTATAGCATTATAAAGTAAAATTAAAAACATTATATATATATATAGAGATAATATCAATTGAGATATTGATGCAAGTTTTTTTCTTTAGAATCAGATGGATTTTATTTGAAAAAGGTTGACAATAAATTTTTTCAAAATTGACTATTTGTTCCTTTGTTAGAGGTGTTCTAAAAATGTTTGCAATCGAGTAAATAGTTTTACGAATTAATAGATTGGATCGAATTGTAAACTGAAAAGATTTGTACGAGTTATACTTTTCGTCATCATTTTGTGGAAAATCATTAGATATGAATGTTAGATACCTGCGACTTAAATAGTATTTCTCTCCCAAAAAGCATGTTTTTTTACCACCACACAAAAATTATTTTGTTTTGAATGAACAAGATATATTGGTACTTTAACCTAAGATGTATAAATTTATTTATTCAATTATTATTAATTTATATGTCAAAACTCAAAAGAAGATAAATATATTTTATAATTAAATTAAATAATATTTTTTACTAAATACTAATTGCATTTAATCAAATTGGTTCTATTCAACACAAATCGTGATTTAACAAATAGTATGAATTATATCTATTTGAAAAATTAAGATAAAGAAAATCAATAAATTAAGAATTAGTATTTCATATTATCTATTTTCTCATATTTTTAAATCTATAAAATCAATAATAATATAAAAATAAAAATAATTGTAATTATTTTATTAATAATGTTTCTATTAAAATCTTGAATATAAAATAAAAATAATTATAATTATTGTTAGAATTTTTTTTTTGTGAATTATAAAGGGAGGTCAAAGTCCTAACAAATAACACGATTAACGCGATTCAAACCCAAACCACACCTGGGACACTGAACACCCTTGACTATTAGACCAACACACGGGGGTTCATTATTGTTGGAACTTTGAGACAACCTTGAAGAGGAATAAGAGGAGTTTGAACTTAAGTGTATACTCATGCTTATCCTTTATCTTTCGGAATCTTTGAAGCTTTTGGCAAGCTTGTTTATGAAGGTTTTTATGAAATAATCATTGGAGATAATTAAAGAGATATTTCATATTTTAAATTAGTGTTTCAAGTTTATCAAAACACTATTGGATGATCATTTAAAGAGGCCTATAAATAGGCAACAATGTGGCATCACTTGTGTGTAATTTTTAAGTGTCTTGTTTAGTAATTGTTTTGTTATTCTAGCTTAGTATTTTTTACACTCTTGTTAAGTTTTATCGGAGAGAATTGCTTGATTGTAAGTGAAATACTTTGGAGAGTGGTTTATAACAATTTGGGTTCAATATTAGGGTTGCAAATATCTACTGGTGTAAGAGTTCAATAGTTGATTGGCGAATTAGAATTGCATTAACAAATATCGAGTGTTAATTTTCTCTTTACTTTTGCTCTTTGTTTTACTTTGTCTTTAATCTGTTCTATTTGATTATGTTCCAACCTTTATTCTAAGAAATGTTAGAGCGAAGTTGTTTTTCAATTGCAAACCAAGTTATTTGTTCCAACAGTAGTTCAAAGATCAAAATTGGAATGAAGTGCAAACCTGACTTTTTCAATTGGTATCCAAGAAGGCTTCAAACACCGAAGCAAAAATAGTAAAATATGGGAGGTTGGTCTCGAGACCTAGCCTGAGACATAAAGGACCTTGCCTTGAGACACAACATGCAGTGTCTCGAGACATGTTAACTTCGAAGCTAAAAATCTCAAAATAATTTATGACTTGTCTTGACACATGGAGACCCCTATCTCGAGACATGAATTTGAAATTTGACTTTTGAGTTTAGATTCGAATCTTAACTTTGAAATTAACCCTTGTAACCTTGTAATTGATGAAATGAAATCAATGAGCGTATACATGCATGTCTAAGAATTACTTTGATGATTGAATTGAATGTATTTGTGTTATAGTAATTGAGTTACTTCAACGACGTAACGTGACATTACACATTCGAATTCGGCAATTGAAAAAAAAGCTAAACAAAGAAGAGAATGAGTAAGAGAATAATAACTTAAAAATATATTTTTGTTAAGTGATAAGGAGCTTTTATCTATTTATTATTTTCATAAAAAACAAAATTTAGCAAATAGTTTTTATTATTATTATAAACTCATTTAAAATATTAAATTACTGACAGCTAAGAGTAAACCCTAAAATTAAAATGGACTTTATCCCAAACCTTTAAACCTATAATCAAATTGCTTGTTGCTTGTCCTTTTCTCCTTGTGGCTGTTGGCGCACTCGGCTTTGTATCAACCGTCGTTCGACTTTATTTTCTTTCTTTAGTTTCCTTTTGTTAATTTCTTTTCCTTATTGTATGCTTATGGCAAAATAATGACCGAATCTTGCCCTTCTCTGTCCACTGTATTGATTGTCCAATTGTGGAGTTCGGTGGGGAAAATTTTTTAAATAAAATTTAACAGTATATTGATTTAAATATTTTTTTTTAATAATTCAATGATTTAAATGAAACAATTTGAATGGTTTAATATCTAATTGTAACTTTTTAAGTGAACAAAACAAAAAATATTCATAATTTAGTGATTAATTGTGAAATTTACCCTGAAAAGCAGCTGATTATTTTTTTACGTGGCTCAAATCTCCCTTGACCAACCACACGAGCAACATCAACCATCGGAAAGCAGCCCACTAACGACCATGAAATGGGCGCCATCGATTTCTATCCAAACTCCAAACTCAGGCTGCAAAGCATGTTTCTTCACCGCAAATCCACTAATCTAATTTCCAAGGCAAAAGAGGTGGCGCTAGTTGCCCACCCCCACATCATGCCGTCCCCAACCATCCGCTCTTCTGCCGCTAACTTAACCCGTACTATGGCCGCCATAAACAAAGACGGCATTGGAGTCGATCCCCATGAACTGGATGCCATTTTCGAACAAAAACGATCTCTTAGATCCAAAGTACGCAAGGCTCTCAAAAACATGGACCCAATCCTGAGATCTCAAGAAGGTCGGTATATCAATTAATATATATGTATGTATATGAACTGAAGTTCTACTCCTTTATTTATTTGATTGCGTTTTAAGTGTTCGGTCATTTGTCTCACGGGGATTTCTCTGCTTTGGACTTCAGATAATGCTATTCAGAATATTGTTGTAGAATCTTCATGGTTCAAAGCTAGTAAGAGCTTATGTGCGTACGTAAATTCCCCAGCTTTACTCGAAGTCGATACTTCAAGGATTATCTCGGAAGTTTTGTCAAGTTCTGCCAAAGGTTTAGTTTCTTGTTTTTCTTTGATGGGTTAAGTTTTAGATTTTGATTGGTATGTTGTTTATTTATTTGTTTTGTTTCGTTTGAACTTTGAAGAGAGGAAGAAACTTTATGTTCCACGGGTGGAGGACAAGAATAGCAACATGAAAATGCTGATGATATCCAGTGTTAAAGATCTTATTGAAAAATCAATGAATATATTGGAACCAGCCTTAGTAGATTCTGATGGGAACCAACGTGAAGACGGTTCTCTACTCTCCTTATTTGCTTTTCTTTTCTTTTGTTAAATTAGCGTTCCTACCCTTCCCATGGTCCATAACATCAACTGTTTCTTGTTCCATAGCTGTCTCATGCATTATCTAGTATGAATATTTAGTGATGCTTGTCTAGTTGTCATTTCTTCGGGTGCATGGATTGGTGTTTAAGATTGGAAATAGGTTGGGCAGCTAAGCCTAAGACAGTGCATTGCAATTTCTTCATTAAGTTATTTTGCAAAGCGATTTTGTCTCCTAGTTTGTGTTATTGTGCATCTCACCATTAGTTGTCTCTTGTTGCCTTTCTAAGTTTAATCAGTTAAATTCAGTTATCTTGGTACAGAATTATATAGCTATCAGCTTCTTGGACTAAGGAATTGAAGCATCTGCTTGTTTGAATGGCTTTTCTGAATTCTGATAAGATGATTCATGTTAAGTGTTTATATGAAAGATGTATTTCAGACCAATAAACCATATTCGCTCTATTTACCAGCCATTGCAGCAATATTTTTATGGTTAATATTCTTAACACTACATCACCTTGTGGATTTAAGGTAGACAAGTTGACTAGATGCTTTTTCTGTCTTCAGGATGTGCATTGGCTGATCCATGTTACGAAAATAAAAACAGCAATATATATATATGTGTGTGTGTGTGTGTGTGTGTATTACCTTTTGAGTCTTAACTCTAGGCAATACCAGTTCTTTGCTATTTTAGTCTCAAAATATTGAAAGTTTTAATTTTTTGACATAACCTGGATTATGATCCCAAGCCTGTTTCTTAGTTTACTTCATGGAAAATGCTGCATATAACTTTTCGTTGTGAGCCTGACTTATTTTTGGCGTTAGTAAGGCTGCTAACTATTTGGAAGTCCTCAGTGCAGTTATGCAGGCAAGTGATCCACTGGATCTGTTTATAGTACCTGGTAATTGCCTTCATCCTCCAATTCGATGTTTCCTGATCAATGAAGAGTTCGATGCAAATTTTTTGCCTATGTTGTAGCTTTCATATTTATACTTGCCAATACCTCTCCCTCAAAAACAGCATGAAAAGAGGGGAAAAAAGTAACATTCCCAGCATCCGGACATAATGAAGAGTTGGAGAAGCAAACCATGGAGTGCCTATATCTATATTCCCTTTTCTTATCATGCTTCATTTCACTTTCTGCTGGGCGTGCATGCAAAAACTTTCACTTCATTTCTATTTCTTTCAGGGCTTGCATTTGACAAATCCGGAAGCCGTTTGGGCCGAAGTGGGGGGTGGGTTAACACTTTTCAACTTTCTGGTTGTTTATATTATTGTTATTCAATTTTGAATTGCATCGTTAAGAATCAGAGTAATTACAGTCTGTATGGTTCTATTAGCTATATTGGTTTTAATGGTTCTTGTCTACAGCCATAAATATGTGATTATTAGACTCTATATGACTGGTAGCGCACAAGCGTGAAGTGTTTACCACGGAAGTTCTTTACAAACTTATATATTTCTATTCCTATTCTAGTTTTCATTGCGATTGTGGTTATAATGTCTTTTAAACAATTTTTCTTATGTTTCTCCCTTTATGTCGATTCATGATAACGTCTGGAAGTTACTATGATTTGTTCCTGAAGAACTACCAAGAGCTTACAAAGAAGAAGAGATGGAAGCAACCCCTTCTTGGTAAGTGCCACTGATGCTGGATGTCCACTCAATTTTAATAGCAATAATAGATGCTTCAAAGACCTGATTGCAGCATCTATATACTTTGTGCAATATGTTAATACCGTTTTATTTGCTGAACTATTATTTTGTTGCAGTTGCACTGTCATATTCAGTCCAAATTATTGAGGACGGCGTGATACCAATTACTCCCTTTGACATTCCCATGGATGCTCTTGTATCTCCTGCTGGTTTCATTCCGATAAGTGGAGCTGCTTTGAGGAGATGTGAGTGAGCAAAGTTGTCTGGTTTCATCTGGCAATGGCATAACAATTGCGTTTCAGCTCATAGGAGGCTGGCGTCTGAACAAATGAAGCATGGTCAGCATAATAAGTGAAGTGATTTGGAAAATATACAGGTCTGTCTTATTTCACTTTTTCTTATAACTGGAAAGAAACTCAATTGGATGTGACGAAACAGATTTAACCTAAACTTGTCAACCGTGCGGGTCGGCTTAATTTCAGATTTGGTCGATTTAGTTCGGGTGATTGGAGTTTGTAAAATTTTTGAATCAATTCTGATTTCAGATCATTTAGGATTGAGGTTAGTTTGTCACTTGACTTATTCGTAATCATCAGTTTGATCATTCAAGTAGTCCCATAATTGTTATGTTCCTGTGGAAACTTTGCACAATGTGTTTCATATTCTTTGTTGTGATGTTAAGCCAAGTTTCATTGGCAATGGCTGAATAGCCCTTCTCTTTAAATGGCAACACTTGTTAGTATTAATTGATTTTCTTAATTATCGTCTATCTTCTTCACTGCAAACCAACCTGATGCACGGCCGCCATCACTATTCGCCATCCTTCCCCTTTCTCTCCTTTACTCAAATCTCCACTTTATTTTTTCAATGAAAACCATCGAGATGAAGATCACAAAAACTACGAAAAACCCAACGAAACCATGGGTTCTTCTCTCTGATAACAAGAGAAAAGAAAATTTCAAAACCCCCCTGCCCAAACTGAAAATAAAAAAATCCAGCCATCATAGGTAAAAAAATAGACAAAATAAAATTGAAGAAAAGCAGGGAAAGTACTGATAGTGCAAGTAATGAAAGGTAGACATTGTTGAACCGATTAAAAGTGAGAAAAATTCGTCGTCAAATTCTTAATCTAATCCCACTTTAATTTTTTATTACACTTTTCCATTCCACGTTTAAATATTTTTCCTTCTCTTTAACGGCTCCATTAGTAGCCACGGTTAGGGTGGAAAGCAAGTACAACAATGAGTGGAGAAGATGCCAAGAAACACAATTACTGGGTTAAAATTATTTAATTATGATTATAACAATGAGATGCGATGATTGTTCACCGTTAAGGTGATCATGAGTTGGTTTGGTAGAGATTTAGCATAACATAATATTATTTATGCTTTGAAATATAGGTTTAAAGTTTTGTTTAAATCTAATCGTATTTATAAATAATTAATTCAAACTTATTTTAGGTCTGTTTATATTATTTTTTTTAAAAATAAAAAATGTATTTGTATTATTTTTTAATTTAATATTATATATATCTATTTATTAAAATTTAATATATATTCATCTTAACTTTTTTTAATGTTTACGTTATAGTAGTATTATAGATTTAATTTTTATGTGTTATAAATTACATAATATATAAAAATAACACAATATAAACATTACAAACTAAAAAAACAGGTCGGGCTCAAGCATTGAATTTTTAAGCTCAAGCTTGACGCATATTCTAAATGGATCTATTTTTTTATTAAACTCATTTTTCGAGCTTAATATTTTTATTCAAATTCTCCCAAATTTTGGATAGGCATTCAGGCTTAGGCAAGTAAGCCAATCCATAACTAGGTCTACTAATCTAATCCTTAATCGCTCAATCCGAGGGTTTGATCCCCACCCATGGAAATGTAATACATTTCATGATTAACCATTTACCTCTTTCAAGAATACTTGCGGTGAAGAGATCAGTCACTGCTATCGACGGTGAATATATTGGTTTAGATCAAAATATATTTAATTATATTTTTTAAAATACTTTTTTGAATTTTGAGATTATTTTTTATTTTCATAAAATTTTAAAGTTTCTATACATTTAATAAAAATATATCTTTTTATAAAAGAAATAAAGTGGCGCAATTTGATTAGTTACCAATTTTTTTAACGCCTATTAGAATAATGGAGTAAAAACTATAAGGTAAATTTAGATATCAAATTGAAAAAAAAAAAGATATAAAAGTAAGAAAGTGAGTATACATAAGAGTTAAATAATAAATTAAGCTTTTTAATATATATATATATATATATATATAACTAAAGAGAATTTTTTTAACGCCTATTAGAATAATGGAGTAAAAATTATTTTGTTTTAAATGAAAATGTTAATTTAATTGTTAAAATTTTAATGATATTGATTTAACAACCTGAATAATAGTTTATGTACACTTAAATGCTAACAAGAATGATTTTCTATTTTTTTTTAATTTTTGAGTATTTTATTTATTTTTTTTTAAATTTTATATAATATATATGAACTGTTACATGAATTATCACGTCAGTATCATTAAAATTTAATAGTCCAATTAATTTTTATTAAAAAATAATTTAATTAAAACTTAAAGATTGAAAATTAAAGTTATTAAAAAAGATAATTGAATTGACAAAAAATATTATAAGATAAATTTATCCTTATTCCTGGAACTTTCTTTTACTAAAAGTTATTCCACACAAAAGTCAGGTGCACAGGGGCGCTTTAATTTTACAAAATAAATATAAAAGGAAAAGGAGTAATAAATTTGTATATGAGTTAAAATTTATTATTAATAATTATTTCGTATAATAGATACTCTAGAGTTAATATTTTTTTGATGAATTACGATAATAAGATAATGTCGAAATAATAAATGCAGTTAGCGCGACTCGAATCCAGTCCATAACTGAAACGGTGAACATCCTTAACCATCAGGCCATCATATGAGTTCAAAATTAACATTATTTGAATATATTATTAATAATAATTGAAATATTACATATTAAATAGGGATAAATTGGTCCAACATGTAATATTATAGATAAACTTTGATTTCATATAATTTTATATATGAAATATTGACTTGATTCATTTTTCACAATATATTATAGATATAACATTATTTTACATTTGCATATTATATATACAAATAATTATACTTATTTAAAGAGCAAGTTGATGTATTTATTTATTTATTTTTAAAAAGTAAATTCATTAATTCATTTAATGAATGAAACCATATATTTCAGGAAAAAAAATTAAACTATCGTCATAGATGGTGAATGATAAGTTCTATCAACACAACAAAGGCTTTAGCTTTAGCATTAATAGAACTTATGACACGTTGACAGTTAATTTTGTCACAACTCAAGCACGACATATCTGGAGTGATTACAAGCATTTAATACGATAAGAAAATCAACCCCGAATGGTCCAAAGCGACGTGAAAAAATTGACAAAAGAATCGAGTATTCACCAAACTAGGCAGGACAACAACAAAATCAGTCCTAAAATCACTTGTAAAACTAATATTACATGCATAAACAAGATTAAAAAAACATGCTACAAGAATGAAAACTTATTAAATAATGAAAAAAAACAAAAAAAAATATAAAACTTAAGACGACAAAATACAAATCGACTCATGAAATCATTTATTATTTTGAAATACTCTCAAAACAAAAACAAATTAAGAAGCTAATGAAGGGTCATCAACTTTTCAAGAAAAACTATTGGTGGGTGGTGGAGTTTTAAGGTGGGTGGTGGAGTTTTAATGAACGACAGTCATCGTCATCTATCCATTACAACTTGTGAAGACAACAAAGATACTTATAAAATAAATTTACAAATTGAAAAGAGAAAAGACATATAAAGTGAATGAGAAAAAGAAAAAAAGGAAGGATCGGTGGGAGGGAGAAAAAGACGAACGATTGTCAGCCCGGAGGCATGTATTTATTTATTTAAATGCATATAATTGAATAAAAATTAAAATTTTATACATTTAAATTATAATAATTTTTTTTTTTATAAAATTATACCAAATCAAAATTTATATATCTAATCATAAATTACAACTTTTAAATATTATTTTAATGTGAATTCAAACGTAATTATACATAGAATTGTATGAAAATATTGAAATTCACATAAATTTTAATCGGCTATTCTTACAGTCTTTTAGACACGCTTAGCGGAGTCATACGCGTCCACTCCTTTCACCTCTGACTGTGGCCTTCCCTGCCTCCGACCGATACTTAATAGTCAGTAGACCAATCTTCCTCGCCAACCAAAAATAGCCCCATGAATTCTCCAACAAACCCCCAATTTATTCACTTCTTCTTCTTCTTCTTCTTCTTCTTCTTCAATTGCCTTTGTTTCAAAGATGCAGAAAATATCTTCCTTAACTGTGGTTCCTCTAGTAATTCAATTGACCTCAATGGCCGTGAATGGGTCGGTGATTCTACCACTGGCTCAAAGTTTATTGCCTCTCATCAACCAAATGAGACATCTATAGTCTCAAAAGCCACTAACTTGACCTCCTCGATTGATCCAGTTCCATATTTGACTGCTCGAATTTTTCAGTCTCCATTCACTTACTCTTTCCCGGTTACTCCAGGCCACAAATTCCTGCGCTTGTTTTTTAATCCTAGCGCTTATCATGGATTTCAAAGACCCGGTGACTTCTTCACTGTTACTGCTGGGCCTTTCACTCTCCTTGCACACTTTAGTCCTTCTCTTACTGCTCAGTCTTTGGGGTTGAAAACTTTGGATAAAGAATACTGTTTACACATACAAGAAAACCAGGTTTTGAACATAACGTTTTCTCCTTCTTCGGTTCCTTTGGGTGCTTTTGCTTTCGTAAATGGGATTGAGATTATCTCTATGCCCACTCATCTTTATTACAAATCAAGAGCCATGCCAAATGGGTTTGCTGCTCCAAACAGTACAACCCTTGAACTGATGCACAGGTTAAACGTTGGTGGGGATTCTATTTCGCCGGCTAATGACTCAGGCTTGTATCGGAGATGGTTAGACGACGAGGCCTGTTTCGTAGGTTCAGGCGACCGTCTTGTCAATTCAACTGCTCGAATCAAATACAGGAAGATTGCTCCTTATGTTGCACCTGCAAAGGTTTATCAAACAGCACGGTGCACAAGCAAACAGAAGAACCTTTCCTGGAATTTGACCGTTGATTCAGGGTTTACATACTTTGTAAGACTTCACTTGTGTGAGCTTCACAATCGCCCAGAGGTAACAAATCATGGAAGGAACAAGTTTTTTGTAAGAATTGGAAATGGAAAGACTGAGGCTGTGGAAGATGTGATTACTTGGAGTGGGAGAAGAGGGGTTGCTGTTTACAGAGATCATGTTGTCAAGATGCCAAAGGTAGGAAACTATGGTAAAACTCATCTTTTTTTATCTCTGGGAAACAACAACAGCAACAATAAGTTAAGAGCTTTAAACTCTGATCCTATCTTAAATGGTTTGGAAATTTTTAAGCTCAGTGACTCTCAAGGCAATCTTGCAGCTGGAGTAAATACAGTTTCCAATATCTCAGCCGATAAGTCTAGGGACAGAAAATTAGTGTTCATCATCAGCGGGGCGACGCTGGCTGCTTTCACTCTCATCTTGCTACTTGGTCTCACTATTTTTATTTTGAGGAGAAAGGAAAGCAACGAGAAGGACAAGTCTGTGGCACTAAGAGGACTTTGCGGACGCTTCACATTGGAAGAACTCCGACATGCCACCAACAACTTTGACAGAGCTCTAGTGATTGGCAATGGTGGTTTCGGTAGAGTTTTCAAAGGCTGCATAGACGGTGGAACTCCTGTAGCTATAAAGGCACTGAAGCCAACATCAACTCAAGGTTCCAAGGAGTTCGAGGCCGAAATCAAAATGCTATCCGAACTCCGGCACCGGCATCTGGTATCTCTGATAGGTTGTTGTGATGAAGGTGTGAAGATCATTGTTTATGAGTACATGCCAGGGGGAACCCTCCGGGATCAACTCTACAGCACAGAGGGTCCTCCATTATCATGGAAACAAAGACTTGAAATCAGCATTGGTGTTGCCCGTGGGCTCAAATACCTTCACGGCGAAAACCCCAAGATCATCCACAGGGATATCAAGCCCAGCAACATTCTCTTAGACGATAATTTGGTTGCCAAGGTTTCAGATTTTGGTCTATCCAGATTTGGACCAACAAGCTTATCATGCAGCCATGTCACAACTGGTGTTAAGGGCACGTTCGGGTACGTAGACCCTGAGTACTTTGAAACTAGCCGCCTATCAGTGAAGTCCGATGTGTATAGCTTTGGGGTAGTTCTATTTGAGATGCTATGCGCTAGACCGGCAGTAGATTTAAGGCTCGATGATGAACAGCCAAGCCTGGAAGAGTGGTTTCGGCATTGCATCAAAGTTGGCAAGCTTAAACAGATTATGGATCCCAATCTTGAAGGTCAGATTTCTCCAGGGTGCTTGAAAGCCTACGTAGGTATTGCTTTAAAGTGCCTGAACAATGATAGGCATAAACGGCCAACAATGGCTGCAGTGTTGAAGAAACTGAAGCATTCTTTAGAACTACAAGAGTGCACTGATGCAGCTTCGGGTGATGATGGTGAAGATGAAGAAGAAATCATGAACAACAATGACAAGCAAATACTTTTAAAACCAAACAAAAATGCCAAGGTGGTCCATTCTTGTCCAACATTTTGGAACAAAACAATTTCTCCAAAGGAACTGTTGAGGTTTCTGAGTGACAGGCCTACACCACCTTCCTTGTCCTGCCTCAATACCCTTTGTTATAATGTTTCAAGTTATGGTACCATGTCTGGCGATGGCCGAATGAGTAACCCAAGCGACTGCGGGGGTCTAAGGGAGGAATAATGGATCCGATCTTTTTGGATGGAATGATGCGTGACCTTAAGCTTTATGTGGGTCTGCAAAGTAGTGTGTGGAATCAGCGTGCAACATGAAAGGATCAATAATTGCGGTCTGACGGACTATAAGGAGAGTCGAAGCTGATGCCCCTTTTTCTTTCTATTTTTTATTACTAGGAAGGCATAGGGTTCTATTTTTCTTTCTAAAGGCGATTGCTCCTTTTCATAAAGATATCCTTTTTGTAAAGCAATGTCGGCTGACCCCAACTCTCTTCTCTCCTCTCCTGAACCTTTACTATTACTAAACTTGGACTCGTTTCCAACCCGGTTTGAAGGACCCATGTGGTATGTTTAATTTATTTTTTATCTCGCATTACAGTATCGATATAATGTCTAATGTCATCGTCATCATTATTTTTACACTAATCATAAATAAATATACGTCTCATCTAAACCACAATTAATAAATCTAATACATAACAATATTTCTAATTTCCCACTGTTTTTTGTAATTTGAAGAATTATATTGTAAATCAATACAATTTTATGTGTATATTAAAAACATATTATCTAATGTATTATTTGAGAAATATTTTTATATTTACAATTTAAAAACATTTTAAATAATTTCGTATCAAGTTTCATATTTTTAATTTTAATTGGTATATTCAAATATAAATATAAAATATAGATTTTTTATATAATTTTAAAAATTGACAAATAAATAGAAAACCAAATTTATTTTAAAAAACATTTTAAAAATTAGGATTTAAATAGTTTATATAGGTTTTAAATAAATTAAATAGAAATCAATATGTGTTTTTTTTTTTTTTTTCTAAATCCGTAACAAAATTTGTAGCTCTATAGGGAAATGTCTAATTGGAAGCACAAATAATAATCGATTAGAACATTAAATATTTTGAAAAACTAATAGAATATTTGTATACATAAATAACTATAATGAATACTCAAAAAATCTAAGCGAAACACCAAAATATGTATCGGTTAGAAGTTTTGGAGATATTGGTATGCTTCCGAACAACATTTGTGTTAAAGAAAGTTGATTCGGTATTTGGTCAGAGAATCTTGAAAAATCTGATTTTTACTTCAACATTGGTTAGTGATTAGTTGTTACCAAGAATTGAAGGAGGCTGGAGTTTAGAGAATTTATTCTACTAATCCCCACTCAGAGAATCATGAGATATGAACCCACGCTAAAAACCTTTAACACGATATTCATTATCTTTTCGCATTTATAATTCAACTATTATTTTGTTATATCCATTTCTTTATTTTTAATCCTAATCAACTAAAAGTCATCACTAGGTTACTTGATGATATAGCCTCCTGGTGTGATTATATGGTAGTATCTGTTCATACTTTCTTAACCCTTTGACAACGCACACACAAATGCTCGAACTCGAGTCTCCTAGGATGAACATCATCCTCTTTTCCACTGGAGCCAATCGTTGGGTTCAAGTGAACAATGTATTAAAACAATTACTTTTACAAAACATAGCAATTAAATTAATATAAAAGCCACGTGGACAATAAATCATTTATAACAAGGATGAAATATTATTAAAATAAGGAATGTGTAAATTTTGATATCAAGATTATGAATTTTCAATTATTTGTTACTAAAATAAAATTTATTGAAAAATTGAATGGTCAAAACGATAATTTTCTTTTATTTTCAAAATTATAAAAGTACATGAATAATTGATAACATTATGCATTATTTAATGGGTGAATATTTAGTACACATGGACAAAGTTGTGCGGCACACAAATAACTTTAAAATTTTGACATTTCTCTTTTTTTAAATATTTATTTTTTACCTTTATAAAACATTTTTCAACCATTTAACCCTACTTATGAAATCAATCATTAGCTTCTTGTATCATTAGTGTTAGTGCCCAATTGATATTTTTAATAGTTTGGTGATTGAGCTTATACCCCTCGGACAGTAAAATTATTACCGTGCAATAAAAATAACAAAATAATTGATCATAGCAAATTTAAAAGCATTGATAATCAATTTTTTGATACATAGTCATCAAATTGAGATTAAAACACCCTTAATAAAACAAAAACCAGATTCTGAAATTTCAAAGCTTGATAAATAAAATAAAACTTGTTAAAATATTTAGTGGTAAGAAAGTAGTTTTGATTTCAAAAGTATCATAGAACCTGAGCAATTGTATGTGGTGCATGATTCAAATTGGAATGAAAATGGAAATAAACAAAAAAGACTGGCTTTCTCTTGCAGCCAGCAATAACCAGCGGCTAGAATTTATAACAAAAGTAGAACAGACTTTATTTATCAAACCCACAAAAGTCGACTCAACGTGTAAAAGCATCAGTGATTTTGAGCAATCAAATTTCTTGTGCAAGACCAAAAACTAATGATTCCCTTCACCTCAACCTTTCACATATATGGAACACACCCTCCAAATCACAACAATCAACATTTTCATCAAATACTAACTCTACCTTTCTGCAATCCAGGCTCCGTGCCTTTATGCCGACAAAGGAAATATATAGTCTCTTTGGTTTAACAGTATGATGCAGATGCGGTATACACCTACTTTGGCAAACGACCCAAGGTGGAAGCGTTGAAAATTAAATTAATGCTCTTATTTGTAATTGCAAGGGGATTTCCTTTACCCGATTATGTTGTCCTTTCGAAAGCACTGCCGATGTGCAACCACTCTGGCAATGTGCCACCACTGTATTCCCTCATCACTTGCGAACCGAATGCCATACCAGTAGCATCAAACGTTTGTTGGCCATACTGAAATGTCATAACAGATAAATATAAGTCCAGAGAAAAAGGAGTGAGTTCCTTCATTGGATGACTCCAAACCTTTCCCCCCAATGTAGTCAATTCTAGTGAATGATGACTACAGTCTAAAATAATTTCATTCAAATGAAAATAGCAAGAAAAAGCTCACAAAAATGCATTATTTAGGGCCTGAACTTCCCAAATTTTTTTAGTCAAAGTTAGTCTCTAAACTTGGCAAATGTTCCACGTTAGGATATGATCTAGGCAATTGTTTTTACATCAAGGCCTAAACTTTTTTCTTGCCCAAGCTAGTTCCTCCACTTGGCAATTGTTCCCACATTTGGGCTTAAAACTTTTTTTGAGGAAATATCATAGACTAATTTGAACCGAAATAAGCTCAGGCCCCAATTTGGTAACAATTGCCAATTTCAAGCTCCAAATAGTGCATTAACCCTTCTTAATATTACTCATTTGAAGAAAATGTTATACAGGAGTTGGATTCAAAGCATACAAATAAAGGTTTTGAGAGCTTTGACAATCCTTAGGCAGGAAACCATGCAACGCACTCCATAAAGAATTTCAAGATGTATAGGCATGTGAGTAAACTATTAGTTTGACCAACTATCAACACAACAAAATACTTGGAATTGGAAGCCAAAAAATATAAGCAGGAAGCAAAAGAAATTGAGTAAAGAAAATGACATTTTTACGTGTTCTCCTCAGCAAATCTTAATTCCGAGCTCCACCCAATTTACAGTTATTACAGAAAACAAAATTTGCCCGAACAGCTTCTGTAAATTAATGACTTAATGTAGTATGGACAAGCTCTTTCCTTATTTTGTTCTACCAACCATCAAAGAAGACCATCCTTCAACCAGATAAAAATTCTAAGCCAAATACAGTTCAAGTTCAATCTGACTTATGGGTCTCTAACCAGCGTTGTCAAGACAAACACCTATCTGCAAATGCACAGCGCCAGATAGAGTTAACACCTCAAGATCCACAACATGAGGTCCCTTTAATGAGGTAGGTATTTTTGTGCATCTAAAGTGCAAAAAAAGAATAACTTAGTAAAATGCCTATTGCGTTTAAGTTTTCTTTTAATTTTAATTAGTATTTATTTTAAAAGTAAAAAAAGGATCCACTGTTGACCTGCATAAATAAAAGAAGGGAAAACCATAGTCTATCCAAAGGTTTTCCTTAAAAAATTGAGCCCAGACACCAAAATTTTATTAGGGCAAAAAAAGATCATCAACAAAGGTTGCTCCAAACTTCAACATGCAAAATTTTAAAGAATTGAGATAACTTTTCACTCTCAACAGTATTTCAAAACAAAGTTCAAACATCGATAGTTGGCGGCTCCCAAAAATTGGGGTATGTTAATAAGCTTTCTACTCTTTTCTTCTTCCTTGGTTTTCTAATCTCTTTCCTTTTCTCCATTGGTACTCTTCTTTCTTCTCTTACTTTGGGCTATGCAACACATTCTTTGTTTTTTATGCACGCACGTGCAGGCGCACGCATATATATTTATATGTGCCTTTTAGCTTGGGCTAGAATTATTTTTGCACCTTGCACTTGGGTAATATTGGGGTCCTAGTGCGTAGAGTGCATTTTGCACACTTGACAATATTGAATCTTACTTAGATGAATGAAAACATAGAAAGCATGTGTCTATGCAAATAATTAGAAAAGAATAGGATAAATTTTGGTCTAAAATGAATAAATAAAACTACATAAATGATAACACTAGAACAACAGAATAAATACTTACATCTTTACGAGGAAATACTTCAATGGCAGGGTTTATTCCTGAATTGACTGCTTCAAGCTTCATTGATAGGAACTGCAACACAGAAAAATTTTATGAAAGCAAGTTTGAGATTACTGGCAGAATATAGTGATACATAAGCAGAAGGACCCACACCTCAACCTGACACTGTAGTGATTGAATGTAATTAATTATCTCATCAAGGACAAGTGCTTTGCCAATAACCTGAGTCGAAAAAAACAAAGTTTAGCAGGCAGCCTATGTGCGATTTTCAGGTGAAGTGATGATATGTCTCAAAACTATTTTGGTATCAAGAGCAACAGAAAATAATCAACCATGTCACCAGAAAAGGATTCAATTAACTAATAAGCAGAGACAGGATACAGCAAGCTACTCAGTAGTTTTTATTCAACGAAAAACATTGAACAAACTGGCTGTATAGTCGATAGACAGGAAACTGTTTAGAAACTCCATGACATACCTTATTGCAACCAGGAACCAAATCCTGAAGAATCTTCATTCTTTCACTAATCTTTTCTCTCCTAGCCTGCTCATCAAATGATTCATATCAGTGAAATATACTCGAAACCTCCAAGTAGGTCAGATTATAAGAATTTTGACCAATATGCCAAAACCCCATGGTGATGGGAAACAAAGAAAAAGAAAATAATAAAATTTTGGTCCAACACAAGTATTTAAGACTGATTTTAGCCCTATCATGAAGCAAATTACCCTTTCAGCTAAGCTGTGGCTATCAGTAGCTTGACCCCTTCGCGCTCGTACATGGATGTAATCTTGTTTAGGTGGCTCGGAAGGTTGAGCTTTTTCTTCCACAAGCTTGCCTGAACTGGGTTCTGCTTCAACTCTAGATTCATGATTTTGCTCTCTGCCTCCTGCTGCTTTAATTTTCTTCCCCTCACCATCATTCTATACAGATTATAAACAAAACTGTCATTTTCAAACCAAAAATTGATATATTTCTTGACTGCTCAATTCCATCACTTCCCCATAGACGCATGCTGAAATCTCGATTTTCCATGATATTAACACAACAATACGAGAAGTCAAACAAAATGCACAAGAATTATTTATCTGTAATTAAATTTCACACCATTGCAGATCAACACTCAGTGCCACTCCTCAACATTCCTATCCTTATATAATTATAAGAATCACCATAAACTAAGAAAGAGGAAATCCCAAATCCCCAACAACAAGTAACATTCAAAGTTAAAGAGCTTTGGAAAGAAGCTAAAATAAAAGGTGCCCATCCGAATTAGTAAAATTCAGATCACAAAAAAAAGAAAAGAAAATCCAATTGATTAAAGAAGAGAAAAAAAAAATTGTAAGGAAGGAGAAAATGAATACCACGGCATTGCCACTACTAATGGAGCTAGTAGAGACAACCTTAGCTGCTTCATCTTCTCCGTCACGCCTTCTCCTCACACCACCCCTTCTCTGCTGCTGCTCCAAGCTAACCGGACCATTGCCGGAAACCTGTCGTGTGGGGTCCCCGAACTGAGCCAACCCATGTCCGAACTGACCCCTACTTATCCCAGATTCACTCAGGGGATAGTGCCAGATCTTTGCTAGATTGTACCTTCCATCGCTCATCATAGCTGGCGGATCCATCACAAATCCAAAACTTCACATAGAAAACCCAGTGTGAAGCTTTATTGAGTAAGGGTGGGGTTTTCCTATATATAAATAAATATTAAAGGTATTTTAATAAAAATAAAATGAAGTAATTTGTCTGTAGTGCGTTGATCTCCTTGTACTTGATTTCTATCTCTGGACTTTAAAAGCTTCTTTCTTTCTTTAATACTAACAGTAAGAGTAGTATTCTGTTTCTTTGCTTTATTTTCACCTGTTCTGTGAAAGAGACACCTCGGGAGTTGCCAACTTCCACTCGGAGGAGGGAGGAGATGCTTCTATAATCTCTTCTTCTCCGCCATCTGATCCCACCCCACTCTTTCAATCAAATGGTTCCTTTTTTTTTATTTAACACTCAGATCTTGCATCATGGAAACACCCATTTTTCCTCCTTTTTTTTTTCTGTCATGCCCAGCAAAGTATTAAGAAAATACAATGAAGATTTTTTTTTTCATCTCTTTTTCAAATTTTAGTCGCTCTTAATTTTTTTATTTAATTTGTTTTTATAAAATTTCTTTTGGGTAACTTTCTTTATCAAAACTAGAAATTCTTGAGAATAAATTTTAAAATATTCAAAATAAAAAAATTTATTTGGCCATAATTTTAAGATAAAATAAACACAAAATATGGAAGAGAAAGTTAGCAAGAGGAGAGTGTCAATTTCTTTGTAACGGAGAATAGTTGATTAAACAGAGAATTTAGCGGTTAATGGAAGAAACAGCATGAAATAGTGGATGTGTTTATTCAACTTATTTGTAAACATTTATGTACTTTGACTGTCGTAAAATGTGCCAACGTTTGGATTGAAATTCTGCAACAAATATATATATATATATATATATTAAAATAATAATATTCATAAATATACGAATTAAATTATAATATAATTTATTTACAATGAAAAACTTGATAAATATTTTGAAGATTATAGAAAAGATTATTGATTGGAAAAAAATCACTATTAAATTAATTATAAGAAATAAGTACTAATCTAATCGAGTTACAAATTATTAGTGTAAATTTAAATCAATAACTAAAACTAACCTTAAACTAAAATTACTGGAAAGAAATTAACAATCAGTAAAGAAATCTCGAATAACAGGTAGAAAATTAACAATCAACAAAGAAGTTTTACAATTTAGTCCTAATTGTTAGATAGTTTAATTAATCTTTGATGATAAATTGTCGTACTATAATATTTAGCGAGTAACTAGTTAGACTTTATAATTGTATGCATTTTCATTGTTAATCACCTTATCACCCAAGTTCTCTTAGACTCGATCTTTAGAATACTCCGTGTTCCGTTGTAACACAAAAATAATTTAATAGAATTGTCACATTTGCAAATAGACACTTTAATTTTGATAACTTTGTATTGATTCTCTGCCTCGATATACGCACGCCAAGGCACGGTCATGTGTGTGTAATCTAATTTAGAACATGTTTTGAGGTTGAATTTGCATGATTTCAAATGATCTTTTAAGCATGCTATGTGCCTGCATGTTTAAGATGTGACTTGAGATTATTTTCAAGTTTTTAGAGTCAAAATTTAGGTTCCCTATCTCCAAGTCTTGAGACATGGCCTATATGTCTTGAGACACAAAAGACAGAATACTTAAATTTTGCTCCAAAGGTATAATGTCTTAAGACATACACCCTGTGCCTCGAGACATGGAAGGAAACAACTTGAAATCTATAGTGACTAAGGTCATGTCTCAAGACATTGACCCAATGTCTTGAGGCATATTGTCTTGCACCACAAAACAAGTGTTTTTAAGCCTCGAAATGATTCAGTGATGCATGTACATTCTCAATTCGCGATGGGATTTTGGGAAGGGCTTAAAATGACTTTTAAAGACCTCAAAAATGTTAAAATGAAATGTGAAAAAAGAAGGTTGATTTATGATTTTGGATTTAATGTTTTCATACTCAAATCAATTTGAAAAGTTGCATTTTGATCCAATCTAGTGCTCCAAAAGACTGGTTTTATGTTTTCATGTATAATAGCCTCCAGAAAATAATGTTAAGTGATTTTGACAATAGTTTTAAATCTTTGTATATGTTGAAGCTCATTTGATGAAAATTTATGATATGGGCAAATATTGATTTTTGATTGAGTGATCTTTTTGTTAAAAGTGATTATTTTGTCAATGTAACATCGGTTATCGAGACAAATAAAGTGTATTACGAGCTGCAATTGTCCTAAGTTTACATTGGATTGTTGTCCATAAAAAGGGGAGAATAAGATGAGGGGGAGCTGGAACTTTCAATTGCTAGTCTACTTGCTACTTTCACTGATGTTCTATTATAGTAGGAACTTTGGATCTTTGGTTTCTAGATACATTTTGTTACATTGGGAACTCTGGATTTTTTATTTGTTAAATTTGCTTTCTATGATGCAATGATGTTTGATGACATTGATCATTGTTGGTGACATTTAAGGGGAGTTTGAAGATATTCATTTATTTGAGAAAATTTGTTACGGGATTTTAGCTTAAAAATACTAAGGGGGCATTGTTAGTGCTAGTTGCACATCCCAAATGCAACACCAATTTCAATTGATTTTGTAACTTGCCTTTTTTATTGGCATGTTTGACCAAAGTATCTGAATTATTTATTTATCTCTTTATAAGGATTTTGAGCAACAAATTTCAATATTATAATTGAAAAAGAGATTATATCAAGATAGTTTGTAGAGATATACCGATATGTTTGATCAACGTATCTAAATTTTAATGATTTATTCTGATCACAATTGCTCTTTTACAAAGTACTACATTCCTTAGTCAAGGATTTGTGTTTCAACTTTGGAAGAAGGAAAGAGAACACATTTACAAAATGGGCTAAAGCAATGCTTAAAACAATAGTTAATTGATTCTCTTCTAAGAATGGTGAAGTTCTAATGTATATGGTGAAAAAAACCTAGAAATATATTTTCAAAAAATGAAATAAAAACAGAACAAAACAGAAACTTTACTTTTTGCTTGTTTCTTGATTGGTGGGAAATGAAGGAAAGCTACAATAAAAATTTAGATGATAATAATTCAGAAAAGGATGGATTCAGGTTTGGTTTATATAAGGTATTTAGGTTAAAGTTTTTAAGTTTGGGTTTGATTCGATTCGAAAAATGAATTTATTTATTTATTTTAAATTCGATCCAATTTAAGAAAGGTAAATTTTAGGTCTAATTTGATCCGCTCATATTTGATTTTTAGATTAAATTTTAGTTACATTTAAAATATATATATATATATAAGACACTAAATGCACTAAAAAAACATTAGGATAAAAGTTTTCGAACACTTTATAAAGTACTTGTTGAAGCCCAATTTTAATCAAGGCCAGTGGGTTGGGTTGATCCTTTTATTGGGTTTAAATTGATTCAAATTTATTTTTAAATTTAAATTTTTATTTTTTTTTTTTTTTTTTTTTAATTTTTTTTTAATTTAAATTTAAATTAAAATAAATTTAAATTTACTTTAAATTTAAATTTAATTAAAATTTAAATGGATTTAAAACTTAATTAAAAGTCCAAAAACAAAGTCCAAATTACAAACCTTGAACCAAATTTGGCCCAATCAAATACAGACCCAAAACCTAAACCCAAATAAACCAATTACACCCCAAACCCAAATTACATCTCTAAATCAAAGCATGACAACAAGTTGCTACCAACCACCTTCCATCCCAGCCAACCAGGGCTTGCCACATCAGCATCGACAGTGCCACCAGACTCAACTTGCAACCAGTTGCAGCTGGGACTGCCACCGCCACTGCTACAAGCCTCCACCGTCAAACCTGCAAAAGGAAAAGAAGACAGACATTAAATTGTAAAACAACAAATAATCATCATTGAAACACTGGTTATAAAAACCAGTTTCAAAATTTGTAATGGGTTACGAACCCTTTTGAGAAATCAATACAAGAGAATTTCACCAAAAGTGCAATACACAAAGGAGTTGACTGTTGAACATTCGAAGGCAATATACAGCGTACTTGAAAACAGATTCACAAGGCAGCAAAAGCAGATTCAAAGTTCAGGGGATTTAAATCGTTTAGGTAAATCCCAATATACGTTCATTATTATAATTAAGTCTTAAATGTTTTATATTTATTCCATACATTAATACCCATTCAATGACCGATTGCTACCATTTATCATTATTTTCGGTTTTACTAAATGCATTAAACGAATCAATAATAAATAATATTAATAATAACGACTATTTAATAAATATAATAATGGATATAATTAAGGATAGTAATAAATGACATTAATAAATATTGTTAATTAATATTAGTAATAATAATAAGTTTTTTTAATAAAAACATTAATAATAAAAAAGGAAAACAAAAGGTCAGAAGTCACTCCCCTGATCCGCGTTCTCGTCCCCGGAGCTCGCGTCGGAGCCTCCGCTGAAGCCCCGCCCAACATCGTCCGTACCCTGTTAAATGTAGATCTGCGAAGAAACAGAGAACCGGGTTTTATTTTTTTAAAACGGGAGTTAACAGAATCGAAAACAAAGGAATAAAAAAAATGGGTTTCAAAAGAAAAGTTTAAAAGTTTTTTTTTAAAAAAAAGGGGATGGATTAACGTTAAGATCTGGACTAAAAATCCAGATCTGGGTTTTAGAAAACAAAAGGAAAGAAAAAGGAAATGGGTGTTTTACCTTCGAAAACCACATGTGGAGGCGTGTGATCGGCGCGTAGCCGGGAGGTGATAACCGGGCACGCAGTGACCACGCGCGGCGGCCGAAGGGCGTTAGGCGACAGCGCGCGATGGCGCGTGGCTGCAACGCACGACGGACGGCGACGGGACGTTAGGTCGAAGCCATGGCCGACCATGGAGGGGGAGAGGATTTTTTGAGAGGATTTGTTGTTTTTTTGAAAAAGGAAGAGGGAAGAATGAAAAAAGAGAGGCTTAAGTGTCTTTTATAATATATTAAAACGGCGTCGTTTTTGTCTAGGCTCTTAAGCCCCAAAACGACGCCGTTTCATGCTTTTAACCCATGGCCTACCCGAATCCGACTCGACACGACTCAGGATCCGCGTGTTTTTAAAAAAGAGGTTATTTATGCGTTCTATCCTTTCGCTTTTTCTCAAATTTTCAATCAAGTCATTCTCGTACTTTTAATTAATTTTAAATTGGCCCAATAGTTTTCAATGCTTTTCAATTTAATCCTTTGACCTTTTGAAAGCATTAGGGGCTGCCACGTGTCATTATTTTGGTTTATTTATGCAAACGGTCCCTTTTATTTTTAATTTCTTTTAATTTAATCCTTAAATCAAGTTTGATTTAATTACAAAATTGACCCAAAAATTTTCCATGATTTTCAAACTAGTCCTTTGACTTCAGGATGCCTAAGGGGCTACCACGTGTCACCTATTTTTGGTTTTATTGCACAGGAGGTCCCTAAACTATTCAAAAATTACAATTTTGCCTCTAAACTTCCAAAAATCCCATTTTTAACCCCAAAACTTCCAAAAATCCCATTTTTACCCCAAACTTCCAAAATTCCCATTTTTTAACCTCAAAACTTCCAAAAATTCCATTTTTGCCCTCGAACTTCCAAAAATTCCATTTTTTACCCCGAAGCTTCCAAAAATTCCATTTTTACCCCCAAACTTCCAAAAATTCCATTTTCGACCTCGAAACTCTCAAATTTACTCTTTTACCCTCGAATATCTAAAAAATTCATTTTTAACCCCGAACTTTCCCAAAATTACCATTTTGTCCTTGAGAATCCAAAATTACCATTTTGCCCCCTGAGTATCCGAAAAGTTTCATTTACAACTCCGATTGCATTTATTTTTTTTCTTCATCATCAATGTTTGCATTTTAATTTAACTATTATGCACTCGTATTTTTCTTTTCTTTTTTTCGCTTTTTTACCATTTATCTTCTTGTTTATCTTACTTCTTGTTATTTAATATCCATCATTAGCTGCTTATTCATATTAAACTTGCATGTTTGTTTTCAAAATTGCTTTCATAAAAACTTTAAAATCGAGGCAATATTCTTTTATTTCGAGTTTCAAAAATTTGCGCCTTAACTTACTAGGTGCAATTTTTCTTCAAATCGAAATAATCGAATACCCTTAATCGAGGCAATGTTTCCTTATCTTCGATTCTGAAATTTGCGCCTTAACTTACTAGGTGCAACCTTTCTTTAAATCGAGATAATCGAATATCCTTTTCCCAAAAAATTTAAAAAGTTTTACAAAGGAAAGCTCGTTATTTCTGGATCTTGAAATGTTGTGTCCTAACTCACTGGACGTAACTTTCTTCCTCGATCACTTTGAAATAGCGGGACTTCCAAACAAACTCGATTTCTTTTAAACTTAACTCATGCATTCAAGGATCGTATTTTAAACTTTATTCGAGCTTTCGAAATTTTACAAACAAGACCCGAAAATAATCAATACGGTACCAATTTTGGGCGTATGAGGGTGCTAATCCTTCCTCATGCATAATCGACTCCCGAACTTGTCTTTCTGGATTTCGAAGACCTACATGTTTTCAAAACGGTTTTTTTAAAAACGTTTTGTGGTGATCCAATCACACCGAAATAAAGATTGGTGGCGACTCCCATTATTTTTCGATTTTAAAATAATTTTCGAAACACGTCGTTTTCAAAAAAAAAAGGATGGTTTCGATAGTACTTATATTAAAAAACACTACCATTAATATAATAAATGTTTTATTATATTAAAAACACAAATAAATATAATAAAATATAATTTTAAAAAATTCATAATTTTGGTTGGATTATTTAGTTGGCTAAGTTTTTTTTTAGGTTTTGAATAATTAGTTTAATTGTTATTGGGTTAGTGATTTAATATAAATAATATAATTATTATTTTTATAACATAATATATTCAGGTCGGGTTGAGCAGAACCAGGCTCGAACCAAATAAATCTTATCCAAAGTCCCGCCCATATAAAAACGAGCCTTAAATTTTATTCAATTTTATTTTTTGAGCTTTTTATTTTGTCTAAACCTTTTCATTATTTGAATGAACATTCAAACTTTAACAGTGTTCGTTGATCCTAATAGATGTAAGATGAAAATTGTGTGTGCGTCATATTTAGATATTTAAGAACAAAGCAACCAAAGAAACAAATCAAATATAACTCTAATTTTTGGCTTCGACAAAAGAAGTGGAGGGGTATTGTTGGAGAAGCAAATGAGAAGGAAAGGGTTTTGTATTGAAAGGTGGAGGATGAAGAGAGAAAACAAAAGCTTGGGTGTTTTGGATGGTGATGAGGAGAGGAAAAAGGTGAAAGAGAAGGGACAGTATGATTCATCCAATCCCAGAAGTGGTAAATCCACGTGCCCAAACCCGTCATTTCTTAAACGTGTTTAATAGTCACCTCTTCCCCACACGGGGGTCCTATCACAGATAAATGGGTTGTGCCCAAACTTTGCCATTTTCATGTTCAATTTAGTTAGGCATACGCAATTACTGGAAAAAAGATAACTCACTGCCTTACCTATAATAACAAATGGGGAACCTTTTTATTTATTTCACCACGTTTCTCACTCCTTGCTAAAGCCGTCTGCTTTGTTCCAGGCTCCATTTCGGGGCAGGCCTCACCCATGTGGCCTCTTTTCAATCAATTCCCCCGCCTTCCCTCAATATCTCTATCTCTCCACTTCCTTCCATCACAACCCATTTCACTCATCTCAACTTCAATCTGTCACATCTTTAAAATTTTAAAATAATACCTCTATGATTATGGATTTGTCAATTGGGTAATTAGGGTTGGTTTTGAGTAGATCAATCTAGATCGACTTTTAAAATTTTGAAATTATTTTAAATCGGGTAATGTTTTGGTTCAAGCTGTTTGACTATAACTAACAGTAATAACAAGAAAGGAAAAGAGATGAAGAGATGTTCATCATAAAAGCTTTATTTGTAAACAGGATGATTAGAATTTATATACATGATATTAAAGGTTGCTAAGAGCAACTAACTTAACTGCTAATAGCTCTAACAGATTAACCAAACTAATTAATTTGTTATTCTAATACAGGTCATTTCGGGTTTAATGGTTGGATTTTTTTAGGTTATGATAATTTCTTCTTTAGTCATTCAATTTAATTCAATACACCAATAATTTTGAATTGGACAATTTTAGATTCAAGTTAAATATATTTTTACTCATATTTTTGGGTTTGACTATTAAATTTGATAAGATTCATTTTCTTAATTTAAAAAAAATAAAATAAAATTTAAATAAATTATTTAATCAATTTAAATTCCTTATAAAATTATTAATATTAGAAATAATAACATCATCTAATTTAAAACTTATGGATATGTAGAAATGGGCCAAATCTTTTTTAATTTGAAACACATGTAAACACTGAAAACATGATCAAATATTTTTAGGATTTCCAAATAAAACAAACTCAAAATCGAATGAAAATAAAATTTTAATTTTCTTTTTTAAGATTTTAGAAGTAAAATAAAATCAAAATAAAAAGTTTTTGAGATTTGTCTAATTTTTTTATATATATATTTTGCATTTGATAATTTATCTTCACTTATTAATTTTATTTGTGAATAAAGAAATAATATATAAATTTCATTAAGTGTTGTATTTCAATTTGCTATTGAGATTATATATATGTTGCATACTTTATAACAATAAAAATGATAATCACAATTTAATAGCTGTAAATTAAAACAAATTGTAAATTAAGGCTATGGATATTACTTTTATTTTAAATTTTTTAAAAATATACTTAATTTTAAGTTTTGGTCATTTTAAGTTATTTGTTTAGGTCATTTTGGATTTAAATTAATTATGAGTAGATCACTCGGGTTACTTTTCTCAAGGTCATATCATTATGGACATAGGTTTTTGAATAGATCAATCATTTCGGATCAACTTGAACTTAGACCTGTCAATTGGATAGTTAAGATTAGATTTGGATTGTTTAATTTTTAATTTGGATTGATTTAGGTTCGAATTTGAGTTAATTCAATTACGTTCTAAAATTCATATCAAGATTGATAGGAACACTTATAATAATAATTATTACTTTTTTAAAAAAAATAATTTTTAAATAATTTCCTAAATAAGTATATAGTATCAAATACTAAGGGATCAAAACTAACAATCCTTAAGGAATTTAAAAAAGTAACGACATGATTATATATACACAATAATAACTAAAATGATCTCTTTAGAGCTAAAAAAAATATATCTAAATCTGTCGATTGAGTTTTAATTTGATTGGTATGGGTATTGTTGCTAATGGAGAAGGAAGTGGGAGCGAATGCGCTAAAATACATTATTCTCCTAATTATAAGTTGGGGAGAGATTATGGGTGATTCTAGATATTCTATTAAAAAATATATATATATGATCAGAACATATAATAAAATTATTTAAAAAAAATATTCAAATCTTAAAGCTCGCACGTCTCTGTCCAAGACGTAATGATTGATCCCAAGAAAATCCATTTCCATAATGATCTGAACTTGAGAAAAGTCTAAGCTCAAGTGGATCCAAACCTAAGATAGTTCAAGTTTAAAATAATCCAACCCCAAGATCAATCTGAGTCCAAGCTCAAATTTAAACTAAACATATATTAATAATTATTGATATAATTATATGATAATATTTAAAATAAAATAAACTATAAATAAGTAAATATAAATATTAAATTTATGATAATATGTTTATAAATATTATATAATTATACTAAAGATTTATTAACAATAAAAGAAATTAATAATAATTTTTATGTTAACTTATAAATTAAAATAAATTTTCAGAGATATTAACTTATATGAGTATTAAATATTTTTAATACAAACATTATATATTATAATAAATATAAAAAAGTAATAGTTTTTAAAATTTTAAAAAATTAAATTTAATGATAATATAAAAAATATAATGATATGATATATTGAATTATTTATTATAATATAAATATAGTAAATTAATTTTATAATCTTCACAAATGGTTGAAAAAATTTAATTATGTAATATTAAAAATATTAAATTATGTTACACTCACGATTTGGATAAGTAGAAAATTTTATGTAGAAAAATGGAAATTTTCATAAATGCAAACAACTATTTTTAGCGTAAGAAATAAATCATTTGATTTAAAACAGAAAACTATTTTTGTTATGGGAATTATTTTTTAATTAAAATTAAACTTATTTTAATTCAATTTCTGAATAATTAATTGATACTGGTTTAATTCACTTTAAACTAAACAAATATTAAAATAAAAAATCGTTACGACAAGAGGATAAAAATTTTATGATACATGTTTCAGAATAGAACTTGACACCCAATTAAAAAAAACATACAATTAACTTTTAATTTTATCTTTATATGTCACTCAAATTTGAGATTTAATTTGTATAGTTTAATTTTGTCATAATTTGGTACATCGATTTTTATAATGTCATTAATTAGTTTAAATATTGTATTCTAATTAAAATGATAATGTAAATTTAGAATTATTAGCGCTGTTAATTTTTATTAAATTTAGGTCCATTACAATGTTTTTTTTGTTACAATGATACTAAGTGAGTATTTTTTTTATTTAAAAATGTTACACCAACAAATTTAACAAAAGAATTTTAATAGTGTTAACAGATGGACTAAACTTTTTAAATTCGAAATTAGAAGGATTAAATTCCTAAAAATAAAAGTTTATAGATTAAATTCGAAATAGATGGGGCAAGAAATCCGGACTTGAGGTTGACTTTAGCAGCAACGATGACGAGAAATGGTCATGCCACTTGGCCGTTGAGCAACCTGAACTTTGGACAATATATGATGGTCTCATATAGGCTTGGAATGCAAAAAGGAGGAAGATTATAGTTGAAATCGATTGTGCTCTAGTTGTTGGGGCCATTTTGGATACGTCTCGTGTAGTTTCATACGAAGGTTTAGTCTTACAAATTCAAATTTGTGTAGACGAGATTGGCAAGTGGCCATATAACAAATTTCAAGTGTTGAAGCCCAATTTTGACCGAGTTGAAACTCAGCTCATTTTAAATTTATTTTAAGATTAAATTTATTGTAAATTTAAATTTAAAATTATTGCAAATAATAAAATGTCCAAATACAAGCTCAAGTCCAAGTGTCCATTTACAAAAGCTCAAATTGGGGCTCAATTACAAATTAACCCAAACAAACCCATTACACCCCAAACCCAAATTCACAAGTCAAAGCATGGCAGCAAGTTGCTACCAGCCACCTTCCATCCCAACCAACCAGGGCATGCCACGTCGTCAGCACCAACACCACCTCTAGCTTCAACTTGCATTGCCACCAGCTGCTCCAACCGCCACTGTGAACCTGCAAAGGAGAAGACAAGCGTTTAAGTGAAAATAGACAAAACATAATCATTGTTAATATGACTATACATCCATATTCAAATTGTTTGTAAATGTTACAAGTTTTTCTGGAAAATCAATACACAAATATTTTTCAAAGATCAGTACAAAGCAAGAGAATATCTGAATAGACACACAAATAGCAACAGAGGCAAGCTCAGGCTAAATTCACAAGCATTAAAGTGTCCAGGTACAAAACATATTCATTTTACTTAACCACTAAAGTTGTTTAGACTTATTATTCACCATTTTCGGTTACTTCAAAATGAATTAAATGATCATCAATGATAATAATAATAATAATAATATTACTAATAACACTAATAATAAATCTTAATAATAATTAGCATTAATGAATAATAATAATAATAATAATATTAATAATATTAAATAACACTTTAATAAAAAAGGAAATCCAAAAAGTCGGTTAAGGAAACTCTCTTCTGGGTGCACCACCGCCAAAGCCTACCACCGTCGCCGTTGCACCCCCCGAGACCATGATCTGCAAAGAACACAAAGATGGATTAAACATGAACAATAAAAATCAAATTTATTTTTTAAACAGGGACGGTAAAACCAAAGATAGATTTATATTCTTTTTAACAAATGAAAAGAACAGATCTAAGAATACAGGAGGGTTTTAACTAAAAAGAAAATCAAAACGTTTTATGAAAAAGAGAAAAAATATTTCAAAGAAAAATTGAAATGGCTTTTAAGCAAAAAGAAAAGGGGTTGATCTCACCTGGACGACGGGGAGTACGATGGTCGGTGACGGTGGAGTGACGACGGAGGGTGTTGGGCGACAGCGTGTGGCGGCTACGCACGACGAATGGCGGCCAGACATGGGGACCACAGTCGACCATGAGAGAAAAGGAGAGAAGAGTGAGAGAGAGGAGAGAAAATGAAGTTTTTGAAGATTTAAAAAAAAAATGAAATGAATATTCAAAGAACAAGACTTAAAAGGGGGTATTTAAGGGCCACCAAAACGACGTTGTTTTAGGTGTGGTCAAATCACCCCAAAACGGCGCGTTTCACGCTTTTAACCCATGTTCGACCAGAATCCGACCCGACCTATCTCAAGGATCCGCGTGTTTTTATTAAATGGTCTATTTATTCCTTTAGTCCTTTCGCTTTTTTTAAATTTCCAATTAAGTCCTTTTTATACTTTTAATTAATTTTAAATTGGCCCAATAATTTTTAATGCTTTTCAATTTAATCCCTTAACCTTTTGAAAGCACAAGAAGTTGTCATGTGTCGTGATTTTGGCTTATTTATGCGAATGGTCCCTCTTTCTTCTAATTTGTTTCAATTTAATCCTTAAATCAAATTTTGTTTAATTACAAAATTGACATAGAAATTTTTCATGAATTTCAAAATAGTCCTTGGACTTCTAAGCACCTGAGAGGCTGCCACCTGTCACTTATTTTTGGTTTTATTGCCTTGAAGGTCCCTAAACTATCCAAAAATTATATTTTGACCCCTAAACTATCCAAAAATTATATTTTAACCCTCAAACTTCTCTAAAATTATATTTTGACCCCTAAACTTCTCTAAAATTATATTTTAACCCTTAAACTTATCCAAAATTATATTTTGACCCTCGAACTTTCCAAAAATTACCATTTTACCTCTAAACTTTCAAAAATTCCACTTTTGACCTCTAATTTTCCAAAAATTATCATTTTACCCTCGAACTTCTAAAAATTCCATTTTTGACTCTAATTTTTTTTTCCAAAAATTACCATTTTACCCAAAAATTCCCAAAATTCATATTTGTCCCTAATTCTTTCCAAAATTACCATTTTACCCCTAAACTTCAAAAAATTTCATTTTCGATCCCGATGCTTTCCAAAAATTACCATTTTACCCTTGAATACCTAAAATTTTATTTTTAACCTTGAATTTTCCCAAAATTACTATTTTACCTCCGGATATCCAAAAATCTCATTTTCAACTCTGATTGTTTTATTTTTCTTCCTCTTCAATATTTGTATTTAAATTTTAATCATTATGCATTCGTATTTCGTATTTTTTATTTTTGTATATAATTTATCTGCTTAAATATTTTGCTTCGTGTTATCTAAATATCCAATATTAACTACTCGTTCATATTAAACTCGCATATTTGTTTTCAAAATTGCTTTCATAAAAACTTTAAAATCGAGGCAATATTCTTTTATTTTGAGTTTTGAAAATTTGTGCCTTAACTTACTAGGCACGATTTTCTTCAAATCGGAATAATCGAATATCCTTAAATCGAGGCAATGTTTTTTTATCTCTGATTCTAAAAATTTGTACCTAAACTCACTAGGTGCGACTTTTTTCAAAATGAGATAATTGAACATCCTTTTCCAAAGTTAAACAAAAATTTACGACAAAGGAAAGCTTGTTATTTCTAGATCTCGAAAAGTTATGTCCTAACTCACTAGACGTGACTTTCTTTCTCAATCACTTTGAAATAGTGAGACTTCCAAACAAAATCGATTTCTTTTAAACGTAACTCATGCATTCAAGGATCGTATTTTAAACTTTATTCGAGTTTTCAAAATTTTACAAACAAGACCCTAAAATAATCAATATGGTACCAATTTTGGGCGTATGAGGGTGCTAACCCTTCCTCATGCGTAACCGACTCCCGAACTTGTTTTCTGGATTACGGAGACCAAAATATTTTCCAAAATGGATTTTAAACGTTTTGTGGTGATCCAATCACCCCATATAAATATATTGGTGGTGACTCCCATCATTTTCCAATTTTAAAATAATTTTTTTGAAACGCGTCGTTTTAAAAAAAGGTGGTTTCGACAGCTTGACGACTCCACTGAGACTTTTTTAAATAAACGAGAGTCAAACCAAAATTAATTATTTTTGAGTCTTTTTGAAAACTTTTAAAGCTTCAGTTTTGTTTAATATACGATCCTCGACATCTTTTGTGCGACATTATATTATATGATATTGCTAGTGTAAATTTACACTCATCTGCATATGATATTACCCTTTTAAGTGGAAGCAGGAAACTACTCCTTCGTGAGGTCTTCACCTCCGTGCAGGATAGTAGATCGCTTTCGAGATTATATCCGTACCCATGTTTTCGTGAAGTTTTCACTTCCGTGCAAACATGTGAGAAATGTGTCCCCCTAAACCAAACTCGTCCGTATGAGTCTGTAATGGGTGAGAATCGAGGAATCTGTTGGTTTGGGTACCCTTACTTTAGAGCCTAAAACCACATATAGCGGGTCGTAAGGACTTGCCTTAGAAGGAGTTATACTGAACCTTTTAGCAACCTTCCGAGACAAACTCTTACGTTCTGTGCTATACTTGTATATTGATATTGTTGTGTTTTGCTAACTTGTTTATTTTGTCTCTCTTTTTGCATTGCATTTTATCATCATATAAGGGAAAGGTATAGACTCAAAAGTTCAGTTACCGATAAGAGAATCGATCATGGAAAACAAGTACCTTGATAAAGTGGAGGACAATATGGTCGTGCGCATGTGGTCGGAGGAGACTCAACGCCAAAAAGGGGACAGCTTAGTGGAAGGATATGAGTCAGAGCTTTGGGATTATACCAGGATCAGTACGGCTCAAAACAATGTGCAGAAATTGAAAGAGATATGGGATAATTGGGATAATGACATGAAGCAGACCTTTTACCAAGAATATGGAGATTTGCCATATTTGTTCGAGGTTAAGGTAGACAAATTCCTCTTTCGAGCCTTAACACAGTATTGGAACCCAGCCTACAGTTGCTTCACCTTTGGGAATGTATATATGACACGAACTATAGAAGAATACACTACCTTGCTCCGTTGTCCGAAGATTTTGGTAGATAAGGCCTATTCTAGAGCTTTAAATCTCCCGACGGTTGTTAAAAGGTTAATAAACATCACCGGCATGAGAGAACAGTGGGTTACAGCTCGGGTTAAGGTCAAAGGCGACAACAAATGTATCACGTGAAAAAGTCTACGAGATTTGATACTGGCTTATCCAGATGCAAAGAAAAAGATTGACATCCTAGCCCTAAGTATCTACGGGTTGGTTATTTTTCCAAAAGTTTTGGGACATATAAAAGACGCGGTTATAAACTTGTTTGATCGATTGAGTAAAAGAGTTACACCCGTCCTGACCATACTGGCTGAAACTTTCAGATCCTTAAATGCGTGTCGAAAAGAGGGAGAAGGCCGATTTATTGTCTGCGTACCGCTGCTGATGGTATGGTTTCATAGTCACTTCTAGAAAACATAAAAAGTCTCCTATCAGAACTTATCTAAAGATTACTCCCCTTTGAAAGAGTTTGTGGCTACACAAAGATAAGAAAATTACTCAAAAGAAAAGTCGATGGCCATACTCTAAAGCCTCAAAGATGAAGACATAGAGTGGCGAGCACTTTGGTTCGCTCCTGATGAAATATTATATCGATGCGGAGATTTCGACTAGGTCTCATTGACAGGGATATGGGAAGTAACAGGATACGCACTTTTGCTGGTTTCAAGATAATATAGATCAAGACAGTTCATACCAGTGACTTAGGGGTTAGCTCGGTGTGAATTTGCATACCGAGGAGAAAACAATAAGAAAAGGATTCGGGTAATCTCAAATGCATGGAACCAAGTTCGAAGAATGAAAGCATTCGACGCGAATCCCATGATAACTGAAGAATATGATTGGTGGAGAAATAAAAGGATCAATGACAACATTCTTGTGCCAAACTCGAAAATTGTTCACCCACTTGAAGGACACTTGCAGGTTGTCCTGACTGAACTAGAAATAATTAAACAAGATTTTGAGAGGAAGAATGTAGAGATGGAAAAAATGATAGAAAAACTCGAAGAAGAGAAGGTGCTTGTAGGGTTAGATGTTGATGTCCAGAAGCTAGAAGCGGAGAAATTGAGAAAAGGGAAGCATAAGGCTGAAGAAGATCTCAATAGCCTAAAGAAAGACTATAAAAAGCTTCGTTTGTCAATGAGGACTATTGGTTTAGGTAAGACGTTAGAGCAATGGTAGTAGGAAATCCGTGAAGAGAAGAATAAAACAAGTCACTGGTAAAAACAAGTTTCAAGATGCCCAGGTTCAGGAAAATGCTATGAAGAGTAGCCTTTTGGAAAGTCAAGCTGAGGTGATCGAATTAAGGGCTCGAGTACGAGAATTAGAGGAATCCTTATACAGGCATCGTAGCCAAAATTCAGTGATAGAATTAAAGGCAAGCCGAGCTGAGATCGAGAGACTAAATAAGAGGGTGGAAGAATTAGAAGCCTCTTTGCAAAATAGTGAAATACGAACTGAGATTCTAGAAAGGACCTTAGAAACAAATGACCGGCATCTTCAGCAAGCCTAGAAGCAAGTCAGAGACAGAGATTATGTTATGGGTGAGGCATTAAATCAAACTCGCGGAGTAGCAATCATGTGCAAACACTGACAGTTGAAGCAGAAGAGTTAAGCATACAATATAAGATGAAGACGGAACGAGGTCAAAAGCTAGCCTCCTCAAGAAAGTCAAAGCTCTGAGCATCAAAACAAAACCATTTATGTAATTTGCTTTATGTAAAGGAACTTGTTATCTAAATGAAGTTTTCTAAATGGAAATTGAATTATAAGTCAATACCTTTCTTTTACATTCACACATTCATTCTCATTCATTCGCATTGCATTCTCACGTTTTAACACAATAAATCTCATTAAATAAAATTTGAAGTAGTTAAAGTCGAAAAAAATAGAGAACTGACACCCTTACGGTACTCGGAGAGAAATGGACCAAAGAATAGAAAGGCTAGAGCAATTACAAAAGGAAATGCAAGAGCAAATGCAGGCTTAGTTACTAGATCAGCTGGAAATAGTCCAAAGGGATATGAGAGACCAGATTATTGAATCTCAAATCAACATAATCAATCAATTGACCCAACTATTGCGGGAGTCGAAAAAAGGGAAAAATATTGCAGAAGTCTCAATGGAGGAAAATGAAGATCTCCAATATCCTCCTGGCTTTACTCTCGTGCACAAACAAATTCCACCTGAAACAAACTCACGAGGAGATCCCATCTTCACTCGGGCACAACCCTAGCCCATTGGTACCTTAGGTCAAGCTAATTACCCGATTGTATCAAGGTCTAACCTAAGGGAAACTACTGCGAACCTATCAATCCCGACTTCAATTAGATAATGGAGACAAAGAGAACAAAATTGGAAGTGTCTAAACAAATAGAAGAGTGGTACAAGTGGTTGGAGGATAAGGTCAAGGCAATAGAGGGGGCTGACACCTGCTGTGGGATAGATGCCAAAGAACTAAGTCTAGTTCCAGACTGAGTGCTGCCCTCAAAATTCAAAAATCCAGAGTTTGAAAAATAGAATGGCACAAGCTGCCCAGAAGCTCACATTACGATGTTCTGTCGAAAAATGACAAGATACGTCTATAATGACAAATTACTGATCCATTGTGTCCAGGATAGTTTGGTAGGATCCGCGGCAAAGTGGTATAATCAGTTAAGCCATGCAAAGATCAATTCATGGAAGGACTTGGCCCAGGCCTTTATAAAGCAATATAGTCATGTTACTGACATTTCTCCGGATATAATCACTTTGCAGAATATGGAGAAAAAGTCGAGCGAAAGCTTCAGGCAATATGCTAAACGGTGGAGAGATATGGCCACCCAGGTGCAACCGCCGTTAACGGAGAAAGAGACAACCATACTTTTCGTCCTCACGCTAAAAGCACCATATCTCAACCACTTATTGGGAAATGCTACGAGAAGTTTCTAGGACGTGGTTATGTCTGGAGAAATGATTGAAAGCGCAATTAAGAGCGGTAAAATTGACGCTGGAGACAATAGAAAAAGAACAGCCCCAGAAGGAAAGAAGCTGAAGTAAACAATGCAGGCATGTACAAGTCAAATTATGCGAAGTCAATCATGATGAGGCAATCTAAAACCCCTGCAAGCAGTTATCAAAATCCACCAAAGTCGGAACCAAGCTCAAGAAAGAACACTGAAAGGATTCAGTTCACTCCTATTTCGGTGACATATAAAGAGCTTTACCAACAATTATATGACCAACATGCGATGGTCCCGTACGACACGGAGCCAGTACAACCACCTTTTCCGAAATGGTACGACGCCAATGCTCAGTGCGAATTCCATGGAGGAGTAACCGGACACTCTATTGAAAACTGTTTCGCTTTTAAGATGAAGCGGATAAGATTCGATGAGCCGTCTGGACCTAATGTAGCCGGGAACCCTTTACCTGCCCACCCTGATCAGGGGGTGAATGCGATTGCGAGAGCAAAAGGTAAAAGGGTTAAGACCCATATCGAAGAGGTCAAATCACTTTTGAAATGGGTATGATGTCAAATGATAGACAAAGGAGTGATTATGCAAAATGGTGGAAATATGATAACGATCAAGAACTATTGTGACTTCCACAATGCTGAGGGACACGAGATTAAGGAAATCTGAAAAGTCGGTTAAAGAAACTCCCTTCTGGGTGCACCACTGCCGGAGCCTACCACCGTCGCCGTTGCACCCCTCGAGACCATGATCCGTAAAGAACGTAAAGAGGGATTAAACATGAACAATAAAAATCAAATTTATTTTCTAAACAGGGACGGTAAAACCAAAGATAAATTTATAATCTTTTTAAGAAATGAAAAGAACAGATCTAAGAATACATGAGGGTTTTAACTAAAAAGAAAATCAAAACGTTTTATGAAAAAGAGAAAAAAGGTTTTCAAAGAAAAATTGAAATGGCTTTTAAGCAAAAAGAAAAGGGAGAAGAAAAGGAGCTGATCTCACCTGGACGACGACGAGTAAGATGGTCGGTGACGGAGGAGTGACGATGGAAGGTCTTAGGCGGCAGCGTGCGGTGGCGCGTGGCGGCTATGCGCGACGGACGACGGTCGAACATGGGGACCACGGTCGGTCATGAGAGAAAAGGAGAGAAGAGTGTGAGAGAGGAGAGAAAATGAAGTTTTTGAAGATTTAAAAAAAATGAAATGAAAATTGAAAGAAAAAAACTTAAAAGGGGGGTATTTCAAGGCCACCAAAATGACGTCGTTTTGGGTGTGGCCAAATCACCCCAAAATGGCGCCGTTTCACGCTTTTAACCCACGTTCGACTCGAATCTGATCCGACCCACCTCAAAGATCCGCGTGTTTTTATTAAATGGTCTATTTATTCCTTTAATCCTTCCGCTTTTTTTCAAATTTCCAATCAAGTCATTTTTATACTTTTAATTAATTCTAAATTGGCCCAATAATTTTTAATGCTTTTCAATTTAATCTATTGACCTTTTTGAAAGCACTAGAAGCTGCCACGTGTCATGATTTTGGCTTATTTATGCGAATGGTTCCTATTTCTTCTAATTTGTTTCAATTTAATCCTTAAATTAAATTCTATTTAATTACAAAATTGGCCTAGAAATTTTTCATGATTTTCAAAATAGTCCTTGGACTTCTGAGCACCTGAGAGGTTGCCACGTGTCACTTGTTTTTGGTTTTATTGCCCTAGAGGTCCCTAAATTATCCAAAAATTATATTTTAACCCTTAAATTGTTTAGAAATTATATTTTGACCCTAAACTATCCAAAAATTATATTTTAACCCCTAAACTTCTCCAAAATTATATTTTAACCCTCAAACTTTTCAAAAATTACTATTTTACCTCTAAACTTCTATAATTTCCACTTTTAACCTCGATTTTTCCAAAAATTACCATTTTACCCTCAAACTTCCAAAAATTTCAAATTTGACCCTAATTTTTTTTCCAAAAATTACCATTTTACCCAAAACTTCCCAAAATTCCATTTTTGACCCCAATTCTTCCCAAAATTACCATTTACCCCCAAACTTCAAAAATTTTCATTTTTGATCCCAATTCTTTCCAAAAATTACCATTTTACCCTCGGATACCTAAAATTCTATTTTTAACCCCGAACTTTCCCAAAATTACCATTTTGCCCCCGGATATTCAAAAATCTTATTTTCAACTCCGATTGTTTTATTTTTCTTCCTCTTCAATATTTGTATTTAAATTTTAATCATTATGCATTCGTATTTCGTATTTTTTATTTTTGTATATAATTTATCTGCTTAAATATTTTGCTTCGTGTTATCTAAATATCCAATATTAACTGCTCGTTCATATTAAACTCGCATATTTGTTTTCAAAATTGTTTTCATAAAAACTTTGAAATCGAGACAATATTCTTTTATTTCGAGTTTTGAAAATTTGTGTCTTAACTTACTAGGCAGAATTTTTCTTCAAATAAGAATAATCGAATATCCTTAAATCGAGGCAATGTTTCTTTATGTCTGATTCTGAAAATTTGTACCTAAACTCATCAGGTGCGACTTTTTTCAAAACGAGATAATCGAACATCCGTTTCCAAGATAATCAATATGGTACTAATTTTGGGCGTATGAGGGTGCTAACCCTTCCGCATGCGTAACCGACTCCCGAACTTGTTTTCTGGATTGTGGAGACCAAAATATTTTTCAAAATGGATTTTAAACGTTTTGTGGTGATCCAATCACACCATATAAAAATATTAGTGGCGATTCTCATCATTTTCCAATTTTAAAATAATTTTTTTGAAACACGTCGTTTTCAAAAAAAAAAAATGATTTCGACATCAAGGGAGGATAATGTTGTCGTGCATGAATTGACTGGTTCGATGAGGAATCTTCCTTAAGAACCTAAAGTATTGCAATTACTTGTGCTACAGATAATATGTAATTAATTTACTTTTTTATCTACCAAAAAATTCTATAAAAATTTAATTAGAAATAAATAATTAACTCAAGGCGTGATGGAAACCAGCTTGAATAAATAAATAAAAACCTGGGATTTTCAAAAGAAAAAACGGAAAATGAATTTAAAGCACATTTGTCTCCGCCTTTGTTTCTCTCTTGCGGGATGAATGAACCATCTGCTTATATCCTTCCCCACTCCGAAAGAAACATGATGATGAATATATAAAGAAAAAAAAAAGTTGAAATGCAAAGCACATGACAATTGAGCCACCAATATATGTAGTGATGGTAGAAATAAGAAATGAAACAAGTGAAGAAGAAGGAAGAAAAATGGCGGAGTATTGTGTAACAGGCGGAACAGGATTCATTGCTGCTTATTTGGTGAAGTCGTTGCTGGAGAAGGGTTGTTTTGTGCGAACCACAGTGCGAGACCCAGGTTGTTGTTTGCTTCAACACCATTGATTTTCTTGTTTTCCTTTGAATTGAATGGAATGGAATGGAATGAGCAGGGAATGCGGAAAAGGTTGGTTTTCTTATGGAATTGGAAGGAGCAAAGGAGAGGTTGAAGATTGTGAAAGCTGATTTAACAGTGGAAGGAAGCTTTGACGAAGCTATCCAAGGCGTCCTTGGTGTTTTCCACACTGCATCTCCTGTTCTCGTTCCTTACGATCAAAATATTCAAGCAAGTTTTCTTATTTATTTTCCTCTATTTTTTTTTTATTTTTTGGGAATTGCTTGCTGGGTGGGAACCCAAATTGAAACTCACATTATAATATGGATAGAGTTTAACATATTTTTGGTTGGCTATATACAAATGTAAGCTATTTTAGACAAAAAATTGAAATTCACATTTTAGGCGAAATAGTAATTTTTTAATTGGTCAAATAAGTTTTTTTTTTTAAGATTTAGAGAAATAGGTCGATTTTGAAGTGAGTATGTGAAAACACATTCAACTTGGAGCGCTTTCTACTGACATGTCCATCTAGATGCTTTTTTTTTTTAAATTTTCAGAAAACATTTTCAGCTGGACACGTTTTCCTTGATATGTCAGTAGAAGATTCGTCCAATTGGACGCACTTTCACATTCTCTCTTCAAAATCGACTTATTTTCTTAAATCTTGAAAAAAAGGCATATTTAGCCAATTAAAAAAAATCGACATATTTAGCTTATTTAACCCACATTTTATGTTGGGAATAGATAAAATATATATGATATTGATATTTGAATTCGGACTCTACCAATGAATATTATTATTTTTTTGGGATAAATTTTAAAATTATACACGAATTTTGATTTAATGTGCAATGTTATACATCAACATTTATTTTGTGCAACTTTATACATTAAAATTTCATTTGATTCTACTTTTACAAATTACTAACACAATTATTAATGTAGAATCATTTAACAATTATATATTGCATATTCAAATAATTATATTTAGCTAATATATAAATAAATTGATGTATTTATTTCTTTAATTGTATACGGTTGAATCAAAATCGAATTTTCATTTATACATTTGAACTACAATAAAAGTTATGTGTATAATTGCATCAAAGTTTATGTGTAGTTTTGAAATTTATCCCTTTTGTTATACAAATTTTACTTCTATCCATAATCTCTTCCAACCCTTAAATCGGAGAAAAAAAACGCTCTTAAACCCACATCCTTCTAGTTGTTACAATAGTAATAATATCAACTGAGTTAAAACTCAATAAACATCAATATAACTAATTCAAAACTTGATATTATTATTTTTTAGTTTTAAAAACTAAAATTTACTATTTCAAATTCGTTTGTTTAATTTTTAAATTCAAGCTTTTATTTTTATTATCAAAACTAGTATTAATACCAAACATTTTCATTAAAATTTAGGAAGACTATTTCTCTTTTTTAACATGTTAAATCCAAGCAATTGATGCATTAGGTATGCACGTGTTTGCAATTTGACCATTACATTTTAAATTTTCTCGAAATCAAAATTGAGCTAACATTTAACGCCCATACTTATGGAGAGGTTAACAGAAAGACTTGATTAATACAATACTCATACTTTGAAGACTCAATTAGAATTTTTTTAAAGTTTGAGAACAAATTTAAAATCTAGATCATAATTTAGGAAGATTTTGTGAAGTTAACCCTTAATATGATTAAGGACTTGAATTTCAACTACGTTAAATTGTTATCGAATGAAGTGTTGAATATATTAGATTGTATATGGTTAATTAGAAAATATTACTGTTTCTCAATGTTATTTGAACCGAATCGATTGAACCTGAAATTGGTTAGGGTATCAATTCGGAAGGTACTTTTGAACCGATTAAACTGAGAACTAGCATGAATTGTTGAATCGGTTTTTTTGTAATTTCTTATAATATTTTAATCAGATCAATCGAACCGGTGAATTGATGACCTAATCGGTTGTATCTTCCGTCCGGTTAAAAAAAATTTCCGTCGGAAATGCTTATATCTAAAATGTCAGAAATACATAAACATGAAATGCTGTAGGCAACTCTCATTGATCCATGCGTAAAGGGTACGTTGAATGTGCTGAGATCATGCTCAAAAGCCAGCAGCGTGAAAAGGGTGGTGCTCACCTCATCATGCTCTTCTATACGTTACCGTTTCGACGTCCAGAAGCAGCAAATTAGTTGCCTTGACGAGTCACATTGGAGTGATCCAGAGTATTGCAAGCGTTACAACGTAGTGACATGCAAAAGATTCAATTCTAATTATTAATCTTTTTTTGTTGCATTCTCTTGTTAAAAACTTTGCTTCGCTGCAGCTCTTTTACGCATATGCAAAGACTGTAGCGGAAAAAGAAGCGTGGAGAGTAGCAAAAGAAACAGGGATGGATCTGGTGGTAGTCAACCCATCTTTCGTGGTTGGCCCCTTGCTTGCTCCGCACCCAACCAGTACTCTGCTCTTGATACTCGCTATAGTTAAAGGTCAGGTTTAAATGCATGCATGCATGATTTTTATTTCGGCATTTTGACTCTCACCACCTTCTTTACCAGGTTTGAGAGGAGAATACCCGAACACCACAGTAGGTTTTGTGCACATAGATGATGTGGTTGCTGCTCACATTTTAGCTATGGAGGAAAGCAAAGCCTCAGGCAGGTTGGTATGCTCTAGCTCAGTAGCTCATTGGACACAGATTATTGAGATGCTGAAGGCCAAGTATCCTTCCTATCCTTTTGAAAACAAGTGAGTGAAACAATAATCTAGGATTACTTTTATTATACTCTTTTCTCAAGAATTTATCATTGAAAATTTTATTTCAAATGCAGTGCTTAAGGAACTAACAGTTGAATTAATCTATATTGAAGGTGTAGCAGTCAAGAAGGAGACAACTGTGCGCATATCATGGAAACGAGCAAGATACAAAAGTTGGGCTTCGCAGCATTCAAATCGGTTCCTGAAATGTTTGATGACTGTATCAAGAGTTTCCAAGAAAAAGGATTTCTATGAACTCTCTCATTGTCCTCATCATATCCCACTGTTTATTTGTTTTTTCCTTCATAGAATAAAAGCTGTCAAAATAATGTACTTATGCCAAAGGCAAACACCGCATTAACTAATGCAGTTTGATCCATATTTTTCAATTTTTCGAGAAATACAAATCGATTTTTTGAGTTATTCGTTATCGACTTTTAATTTTCCTTTTCCTCGTGTCAACATTAGTTAAACAAAATAATAGAACACATAACATTATCAAATTTCATTCAAATCAGAATCAATCACAATATTAAGTATGTAACAACCTGTTTTTCAGAGGTACTGAGAACAGTGGTTTCAGAATCTCGTTTTTTGATGATCGAGTCTGTAAATATTTTTATTTAATATTTTTGACTCTATTATAATAATATATTGAATTTCGTTATAATAATTTTATTGAACGGATAGCCGATTGTGGTATAAGGACTAAATCGTAAAAATGATAAAAGTTAATTGCTATGAATTTTTATTTGTTAAAGGGCTTATTTAGTAATTAAACAAGGTTTGAAGTGACAATTTGACCACTTTAGAATAATAATGGACGGTTGGAGTGTAGTTTAATATGATTTATAAATAGTTTTTTTTATAAATTTAAGTAATGAAATGTAAGAATTTTAAATAAAAATCAAATAAAAGTGGAAAGAAAGAGAAAGTGCTTCAGTTTCATCTTCTCCACCGATTTTTCACCATAGACGGAAGGAAAAAAAAAAGAAGAAGCTTCAAATATTCGGCCATTGCATGGTAAGTTAGTAGAGTCTGTTTTTCGTAAATTTTATGTTTTTGAGATCGTAGTATCTCGATTTAGCTAATTCATATTCTATTTTTTTTAAATGACAAAGTTTCTAAAATTTTCTATTATTGAATTTTGAAGATTTTGGTATTAAATTGTTAGAATTTAAGCTTAGATATATATAATAAAAAAAAAAGGATTAATTTGTAAAGAGAAAATTGTTAGTTTTGAATATAGAGACTAAAGTGTAAATATTTCAAAATTGGTATGAAATTTCTATAAAGTTGATTTTGGAGGGTTTTAGAAGGATAAAATTGATATCGGTTTTGAAATCGAAACTCAAATTTGAAAGTTATGATAATTTCGATTTTGGGGACTAAATTGAATAAAATGAAAAACTTACGAAATTTTTTGTAAAATGGAAATTAATTTTCATATGCATATAATTAGATGTAATAAGACATTTTGAATTTATAATTTGAAATCAATTACTATATAGATCGGGATTTGAATCAAATTGAGGATAACAAGGGAAAAGAATAAAATTATCGAATAGTCCTTATAGTTCAACTTGTTTGTCGGTTTTGTAAAAAAAGTTCATGTGGTGAAATTATGTCTAGATCCTTGTGTATGATATATTATGAATCTATGTATGATTTGTTGAACTTTGAATTATTTGCATTTTAGTTCTCAAGGGTAAGAATTGGATTAAATTAAACAGGGATAAATATGAACTTATATTATGGAAATTACCCTGACGAAACTTTATAAACTTATATTATGGTTACAGTTTGATTTCAGATAATTCCGAGCTCTAGTATTTCTTTAGCCTAGATTGGTAACCTGACGTCGTTTTAAAGGTTTAGCTCGGACGAATAACCTAACATGTATATGTATAGTTTTGGCCAAGATTTCTAATGTGTCAATATAAAGATTTAGCCCATATGGATAACCTGATACGATTATATGTTTAGCTCGAACAAGCCTCTAATGAGATTTATACTTGTGTATTTGAGTTCCATCGGGTAATACTGATAATACGAAATGGGAGATAGAAACGATTAAATGTACTTGAGGATTAAATGTGGTACTAATGTATGTGTTGAATATAAAGCTTTGGTATTCATGTCTACCTATTCAATGTTATGTTTTGATATGTTGTGAATCGGTACATTATGATTTTGGCATTAAAGCTCACCTTATTGTTGTGACTTGTTATGTTAGGTAATTTTTGCCAAGTTATTTAGTTTGAATTGTTAAATTGTAAATTGAGGGTAAGTTTATCGTTTAATTATCTATGCACTTACGAAGCATCAATTATGCTTATCAATGTTCTTTCTTTTCTTGTAGTTTTTAGATTGTGGAACGTGTCGTTCGAATAAGCTCGAAGATCACACTATCCCACTATTAAATTGGTAGTCTTTTAGCTCGTTTTTATCTTGGTTATGTGGCATGCACATAGGGTTAATATATGTTTATTTTAAATTGGTAATGGTTATATGAAAATGTGTATATGATGGTAGTTGTTAAATGGTACATGTATCACTTGAATGACAAATTTGATAGTCATTTGGCATGACCAAAATGTTGGTGTGAAATGACTCAATTGAGTGTGTAAAGGCTTGAAAGCATAGAAGATTAGTTGGTGTTTTGGTGTCAAATATATATAGATGGATTAAGTTTTAATTAGTTTAATTAATTAGGTTTTAACCTTAATTAACTTTAATTTATTTAATTTAATCCACAACCATCATTACCATCCACTAGCACATGATTAGCAATGGTTGACCAACTGTTTTGGTCTTTTGGATAATTGCAATTTAAGTCTTCAAGTCGTTTTGTAATTAAAAATCTATAACGATTGGATTGTACAATTTAGTAACCAGATCTTAATTAATCACAATTTCGATTAAATTAACTATTAAAATTTCAATTCACCTATACAATTACTCCGTAAATATATTTATTTAATATTTACAAATTCGATTTACAGAAACGGAATCCCAAACTCACAATTTTCGATATCACTGGAAACTAAATTGTTACATTACAACTTAAGGCACTAATCGGGACATCGTTTCCTTCCATTGCTTATAAGTTTCATTAACTCCCTTTATTTCTTCTTTCATGATTGTTATATACATAAATGTATATAATTTATAATATATTTCTATACCAATCATAATTATGTTAAAATTTCATGCATACAAAAAAGTTAGCATTTAATTTCTATCAAATAAGTAATACACGAGAAATTATATTTTTACATAATATAATGAATATAAATATAACTTAACAATTGAAATTTAATTCATACAACATAAGTAAAACGATAAATTTGACATACATTTTTTCGTGATAAAAATTTCTTTTAAATCAAATGTTGACAAAACCATTGACCTCATGTTTTCCAATGTTGATAGTCATTCTCAAAGTACCATGGTCACAATGACAAGCAATCGTGTGATAAATCAACATAAATTTGTGAAATTAGAACCTCAAAAATTGTTGGTGCTTGGAATAAAATAAAGTATAAAAAATATTTTTAAAAATTATTTTGTTTCGAATTTTCTATAAAACTCAAAATTTATATAAACGTTATAATATTATATACACGTTGAAAACACAAATGTATTTTTTTATTTTTCTTTCATTATTTATTAAAATATTTTTTCTTTTTATGGTACATTTTAGTTTTTACGACCAAAGACTTGCCCATGCAATTGTCAGCACCGACACACGGTCGTTGTCCAACCGAGTTGACTCAGGCCATGAGCCCACGAGCTGAGCTGAGCTGAGTTTTGAGACTTAATTTCCCATTTGAGCTTCATGATAAGTAAGTAGTAGTAGAAATAAATAATAATTTACTAAGAAAAACGAAAAAAAAAATTAAAAGTTATAGTTTTTTCTTAAATTAGGGATAAATTTTAAAATTATACAAGAATCATGATTTAATGTATAAATTTTGATGTGGTGCAATTATGCACGTAGAACTTTAATTGTAGTTCAAATAGGAATATGAAATTTTGATCGTGATTCAATTGTACGAGTTTTAAAAAAATAAATACATCACTTCATTTTCATATTAGATAAATGTAATATGTAAACATAAAATGGTATTATACCGATAATTATTTAAGTAATTTGTGAAAATTTAATCAAATCAAAATTTTCAAGTATAAAATTACACAATCATAGTTTAAATCTCAAAATAATATTATGTATTTGTTCTTTTCTATTCAAAAATTGGGTAAACTAGTTTCTGTATATTAGATCAAAGAGCAAATTGATCTTTTTTTTATCATCAATTTGTATTGTTAAAAATTGACATGGTTAACGAAATAATTAAGCAATAACACGTGACGTGCCACCTATAACTTATGTTGATGTACATAGATAAGTTTTCAACGGTAAAAATAAAAGAATTTTTAATAGAAGCATCGGTTTGTTCCATGATTTAATGTACATAAATTACTTTACCTAATTTTTTTAATAAATACAACTTAGCTCTTAATACAAATGCTTCTAAATACTTTTACCATATATAATTTAAATTAATGCAGTACTCCTTTCCCTTTTGGAATGCACATAACCTTTTTAGCCCTAAATATGTTTTTGCCTTTTGTATCAAAGGTTTGACGCTTAGAATTTCAAATTTAGGGTTTTGAGAATAAAGTTTAGGGTTTTAGGGTTTTCTCCCAATCTGGTGTCTCCCTCTTCAAGTGGTTGGGTGGGGTGGCTTGGACAGTAGACTACCTCATCATAATCCTCCCAATCAAGGTCATTTACGCCAATTACACATAATAAATCAGAAGTGAGTATTCCTTTTAACAGGACTGAAGCCGACTCCATTATTTAATTCACAAGTTACTATCTATAATACAAGTTTATTGCCTCACGCAATCATCTTAAAAAGAAAAAGTGAGTCTTGGTGCATTACCAGCACAAATCACATCTGTTTGTCCTTGAAACGCTATATTATTGAAAACCTCATCACGTGCCTTGTGTTTTCACCTCGCATTTCATACACTACATATAGAAACCAACAAGACGTGGGTCTATGTGATGACTGCTCTCATTCTCTTGCACAAAAATGTCAGGGACTTGCGGTTCTTTCTCTCCATCGGAAGAAGAAATGGGTGCTGCAGATTTACAACATACAAATACACATCAGAGGAAGCCTGCTGGATGGAAAGCAATGCCTTTCGTCTTAGGTGCACCCCTCTCTCCCTCCTCTATGTAAAAGTGTAGTGGCATTTCTGCCGGTGGTTGTGTAACGTATTTATGATTAGTTAATGTAGTGAAAAAGGTGTGGCTTTTCCTGAGTGCAGGAAATGAAACGTTTGAGAGATTGGCGTCCTTTGGGTTGATGGCAAACTTTATGGTGTATTTGCAGAATGAGTATCACATGAACCAGGTTAAGGCTGCAACACTCCTTAATATCTGGTCTGCTGCTTCCAATTTTGCTCCCGTTATTGGTGCCTTTGTCTCGGATGCATTCATCGGCAAATTCTGGACCATTGCTTTCGGTTCATTTTCATCTCTCCTGGTACCCCTGTAATTTTTGTTTATTTTCATCGGCAAATTCTTGAAGTTTATCTTTTTTTTTTTAATGATATATATGAAATTAGAGAAGCTAAGCACATTAACACGTCATATCAACCAATAACTGGCAGGGAATGATAATCATGACTATAACAGCTTTGTTACCACAGCTGCGTCCTCCGCCATGCACCCATGAAGAGCAAGTACAAGGGCTATGCGTAGGCCAGAATAAAGCTCAACTTGGTATTTTGATTGCTAGCTTGTGTTGGTTGTCCATTGGCACCGGTGGAATCAAGCCCTGTAGCATTCCCTTCAGTGTGGATCAATTTGATTTAACAACCGAAGAAGGCAGAAAAGGAAACAACAGTTTCTACAATTTGTACTACACTACTCAAACAATTGTTCTGTTGATTACTCAGACTGTTGTGGTTTTTATCCAAAATGATGTTAGCTGGGCCTTAGGCTTTGGGATTCCAACCCTCTGCATGGTCTTCGCTATTGTTTTGTTCTTTGTTGGAACAAAAGTTTACATATACATAAAGCCGGAAGGAAGTGTCTTTGCCGCTGTAGCACAAGTGTTTGCTGCCGCTTACAAAAAACGAAAGCTTAATCTTCCAGCTGATGAAGTAGATGGGCAATTCTATAATCCTCCATTCAGCAGAAGCTTGCTTCCAGAACTCCATCTCACCAGACAGTACAGGTGATGTATTTGTTTCTTCTTAACCAAATACTTGGCTACATGAATTCAAATATAATTTCTTTTGCGCGCAATAATTTGCTTTTTTTCTGTGTTTCCTCATCAGGTGCTTAAATAAAGCGGCTTTAATCGTGGGTGACGAAGTGAAGCAAGATGGTTTATGTGAGAATCCATGGAGGCTTTGTAGTGTTCAACGAGTTGAAGATGTTAAATGCCTAATAAACATCATCCCCATTTGGCTTACCAGCGTCCTTGGTTTCCTAGCCATGAATCAACAAGGAACTTTCACGGTAGCACAAGCCCTTAAGATGGACTTGCAGTTTGGTCCCAGAATAAAGATCCCTGCCGGTTCAGTTGGCGTCATTACGCTGATAGTAATCGCAATATGGCTACCGTTTTACGATGGAGTCATAGTAGCAGCGCTCGAGAAAATCACGAAGCAAGAAGGTGGAATCACACTTCTCCAAAGAATAGGAATTGGGAACCTTTTCTCAATCCTAACAATGTTAGTTTCAGGGTTCATTGAAACAGAAAGAAGACGGTCAGCCCTTTCTCATGGCGGCACTGATGGAGTTGCTCCAATGACAGTCATGTGGTTAACGCCTCAGCTAATCCTGATTGGATTCTCCGAGATCTTCAGTATCGTTGGACTCATCGAATTTTACAACAAGCAGTTCCCGGAGCATATGAGAAGCATCGGGAATTCTCTAATCTATCTCACCTTTTCTTTCGCAAGCTATGGGAGCAGCACCGTGGTCAGTGTTGTGCATGATGTGAGTGCAAGGCATGGCTCCAATTGGTTGTCTGACGACATCAACACTAGCAAATTGGAATATTTCTACTTCCTAATAGCAGCGATATCTTCTCTGAATTTCCTCTTCTTTCTCTTCTGCGCTCGAAGGTATCACTATAGGAGCAGTGTAAAATTAATATAAGCTAGTGTTTGGCCATGACCCAAGTATTTGCTTCCCTCACAATTTACATAAACAAAACTATGTGCAATGGACGGATAATTAATAAATTTTATGTATATTATTTTCAGTTTAAAAGAAATATACACCATCATATAGTAATATTTTAAGTTCATATGCAATTTTGCATGTAATTTTTAAAATAGGTGTTGCAAACTGATTATAGTCCAAAACTAAAACTGAAATAAGTATAAAAGCAAATGCAAAGGAAAATAAAAACATATAATGCATCATAGTCCACTAAGGATTAGTTTAAACGATTTTACCATGTCATCACATACAAAATATAACAGAAGAACTAACACCTCGAACAAGGAATACCATCCTTGTTTAATCCTTTCTTCGTTTTTGTACGAATACCGGGTTCGATCGTTGAAAACAAATAGCCGTTCAAACGTCCAGCCTCTAACGACAATCCACACCAGGAATATAGCAAATCTTCGTATGGTTGAGATCCACTTTGCCCAGATAGTGCTAGTTATCTACTCATGCGAATACATTTCTTTTTCGGTTATTATCTCAATATCGAATAATTATATTCGTGGGTTATGAGCGGGGATCTAGCAACCCATCATGACCTTCACTCACTGGATGAGTCAAAATATACTTTCAGTGTTTAATATCTATGTGTAGCTCGATCTTTCTATAATATATCTCAGATAAGTAAAAAGTCATGATACGATGTTTGCTTTTACTTAATACATGTTAGTTTTACAATTCCTTGACTAATTGTCTTGGTCAAAGACATGCGGTTCATACTAATCAAGAGCATATAGGATATGTCCCCTCGTATTTGGGGTGATGGATCCTATCTGGACCACTCCACCACCTTCATATGCCTTATGCCATACCTTAAAATCCTACCTTAAGCATCGTCGACATGAACCTATCTCATGATGAATTAAAGAATGGCACTCAATACACAAAGTGAGTCAGTGTCACAAGCGTAAGGATTATGCCATAGATACTTGCGTGAAATACAAAATGACACTCTTATCGTGGGTCATGTTTAACGTATTTGTTCTAATCAGAAGCATCCACATGTCAGCATCCTATGCTTTAACTTATGAAATCAATTGCATGCACAGTACGCATGAAGGCTTAACATGTGTCGACAACCACAGACACTTGTAATCTCTCAATTCCAATATATTTGCAGTTGAAATATCGAAAATACCCTTATACAATAAAATTATCATTTTGCCCCTCACCCTAAAATCTTACCCGATGAAATAAAAAAAAAAATTCAAAAATACTTCTCTAAATTAATTCACGACTCCAACAAAGCTCAATTCCCACTGAAGTCAAGTAACCCAAAGATTCTTATACTAAACGGTTGACAAAAACCCTCTATCCAAAATTTGTTGGGATGTTATTGTTTATCTTTTTTCATCACGATCCAACCACATAATTTACCTTAATATGAGTTAAACGTTAGGTAAATAATGAATTAATATTTGCTTATACATTTTATTTTTCATACAAAAATCATTGAGAACAAATGTAAAAAAAAAAAAATTTAAATATGAAATTTTATTAAATAATTTGTTTGAAAAACTCTAAGCATGAATGACGGAAAAACTAAGCTAAAGACATCATATCCTAACAATATCAATGCATCCTCCCCTATTCACATAAAAGCATTGTTACAGTCATTTTAAGCCACGAAAGCTCATTTTATGCCTTGAATCCCTCCCAATATCGTCGATTCAACTTAATATTAAATGATTTTACCGTCAATTCAACCAGTCTGACTTTTGATTTTGAATTATTACCCTTATGATTCTTGATTTAATTGGTTTGATCGGTACATCGGATCGGGCTTGAAAAGAATGAGGATTTAGAAATTAAAAGTAAAGAAATGGGATGAATAATTGATGGGGTTAGGTGGTGGAAAGGTGCAGGGAGAAGAAATGAAACGTGCCTGTGATTTATATTGATAGCGTAGATGGACTGCCTTCCTAAGACGAGGCCATGCATTGTAGATGTTCTACTCTACCAACCAAGTTAGAATGAATGACCGGAAAAGGGAATTCGTGGCGAGACGGAATATCTCCAAAAATTAATATTTTGTGTATTGCTACAATCTCAAATCGGGGCCAAGTTTGGATTATTATTCTGCTCCGTTTTAGATCAAATTACTACTATTAATATAAGTATTAAGGTTTAGTTTTTTTTTTTTTAATTTCATAAATACTTTTAAAAATTGACAAGTTTTTTTAATATTTTATTATTTTTTTAAAAGACACTTGCCAATTTTTAATTTTTTTTGTGGAGTCTAAAATTCCACTAACCGTGTACAAAATATTTTCCTAATATTCCAATAATTGCATTAAAAATGGGCTTGGATTAAAATAAGATTCATTCTCTAAGTGGGTTGGGCCTCAAGTAGAATTTTTGGTTTGGCTCAACTCGAATCAACTTAATTTTTTTTTTTGTCATTTCATTATTATGTTGTTATTATTTGAATATTGTATAATTATTGTTTTATTGTTAATTTTGCTACTATTTTATATATATTTGCTTGTTAAGTTGGAAACATTTATTTTAATGTTTTTAGTGTATTTGATGTATTATATTTTTTAAATTAATTTTTCATATAAAAAATAATCTAAAAAAATTAATACAAGCGGATAAGGCTCGAGTTTAACATTTTTAATCTAACTAGAAATAGATAGAATTTTAGACTCATTTTCGAGTCGGATCGCATTCGGACCTAAAAAGTAAACTTAAAATTTTACATTGATCTAGCCCATAATCAAATCTATTCAGTACATTAATCTTGTATATTCTTACTAAAAATTCCCTAATTTACCAAATATTTCCTCAATTTAAAATTTAAATCATCTCTAATATAATTAATTTTGTACATTACGTCAAATTAAATTTTAAAAACTCTACAAAAAGATAAAACTAACAAAATTTTTGCTCAATCTAATATGATATTTTAAAAAAATGTAGCTCTAGAACCCAACAAGTGGCTCCAGTAAAAAAAAGGATGTTATTCATTTTAGGGGTCTCGGGTTCGAGAACATATGTGTGCAAGGTGTGTGTGCGTTGTTAAAAAATTAAGAAAGTATGAATAAATACTACCATATAATTATATCAGTATATTAATAATAATAATAAAAAGTGTCCCTACCTCTATTCTCTTCCCCCAAAGTCAGTGAACCTGTTCGCTCAACGCCCCAAATTTGACTTTTGCCCAATGCCGGCTCCCCTCCCAATTGCATCCACAAACTATCGCTTTTGACCGTTTTTACTTATTGCTAACAAAAAGAAGTAAACATTTACTTTCACCAAAAATAAAAAAGAAAACTCAACATTTACCAAAACGCAGTCATTTCCATTCACAATTCGTTTATGTTAAATTAACTATTTATTTTAATTTAATGACATTTTCCAAATTAAATTTCAATATCATAGTTTTAATTAAAATTCATTTTTACTATTTTTTTTGTTTATATTAAAAATAAAGTTTCATTTTATGAAATTTGAATATTCATTTCAATTAGAAATTAACTTTATTTTGTTTAAAATTAGTTTTCTCTTGATAAAGAATTAAAATAGTTGTTTTAGTTATAAATTAATTTTTTATTTTAATAAAAAATATTAAATGAAAATTTATTTACAAAAATAAACTTAATTGATAAGAAATTTAATTTATTTAAAAGTAAAAGTAAAATATCTTTTCTAAGTTTTTTTAATATTACATTTTATTTTTTTTATAAACTAATATTATATTTTCAATCACACTAAAAGTAAAATCTAAATTTACAGTTACTTTAAATTTGCATAAATTTGAATCAAATACATAAAATATAATATTTGATTAACGAAACTAAAGAAATAAATGATTATGAATCGGTGGCCTAATTAATATATTTGATATTCCAGGCACAAAGGAAAACTATTTTTAAGAGTTTTCGTTTCTTTTCCATCAAACTTCCATTCTTTTCCAACCACAAAACCTATAGCTAAACGCTAAAGAAGATGAAATATCAAGCTTTTGAGCTTACGATTCTGGTCTCTCTATCTTTTGCTTCACTCGCAGCTAGTTTATTTCCAAACGTAACAGCTAATCCGTCATGGCTACACCCAAACGCCACCTTTTTAGCCCCATGGGATGCCTTCATTAAATTCGCGGGTTGCCATTCCGGAGAGACACGAGATGGTTTGTCTAAGCTCAAACACTACTTTAGCAACTTCGGTTACATCCCCATCACTGCGTCTAATTTTAGCGACGATTTTGATGACGAGCTGGAAAAGGCCTTGAAAACGTACCAGCAGAATTTCAACCTTAACGTTACTGGTCAACTGGATGATCAGACTCTTCAACAGATCGTAAAACCGAGATGCGGCAACGCGGATATAGTGAATGGGACGACTTCCATGAACTCCGGTAAATCGTCGTCTTTCCACACCACCGGACACTTCCATACGACGGGTCATTATAGTTTCTTCCCGGGAACGCCACGTTGGCCTGCCAACAGGAGGGACTTGACGTACGGTTTCTTACCCGGAAAAGAATTAACAGACGAGATAAAGGCCGTCTTCGCAAGCGCCTTCCAGAAATGGTCCGCTGTTACGCAGCTGACCTTCTCGCAAACGGATTCATTCCTCACTGCCGACATCAAAATCGGTTTTTACAGCGGAGACCACGGGGACGGAGAGCCATTTGACGGGGTTTTAGGAACGTTGGCTCACGCGTTTTCTCCTCCCAGCGGGAGGTTCCATTTGGATGCGGATGAAAACTGGATCGTTTCGGGCGACGTCATGAGGTCAGCGGTGCCGTCGGCTGTGGATTTGGAGACCGTGGCTGTCCACGAGATCGGACATTTGTTAGGGCTGGGGCATTCGTCGGTGGAAGATGCGATTATGTATCCGACAATCACTTCGAGAACAAGGAAAGTGGAGCTAGCAAATGATGATATAGAAGGGATTCAGTGGTTGTACGGTAGTAATCCTAACTATAACGGTTCCAGCACGCCGACTTCGACTACTGAGGAAAGGGAAACCAGCGAGGGTGAAATCCGTTACGTGGCTTCACGGTGGACCCTTGCTGTATTCTTGGCCGTTGGATTTACGAACTTACTTGTGTAGATTACTTATAGACTAAACTACTGTATATAGTATTTGTTTGTTCTTTTAGTAATTTCCTTCAATTGGGTAGTACCATTTTATTCCTCTATTTTTTTGGTTGTAAGAATAATAAATAAGTGTAATTTTTATTTGCTTTTACAAATATAAGATAATATGGATTATTCTTAAACAATTGTTATTAAAGTTAGCTTCCAACTCTATCTAGTTGCACAAAAATTGTTATTCCGGGTATTATTCATCCATCACGAGAGTTTATAAACAAATACAGATTTTTGGTATCATTTTCTATACTGAGGTATACCATAAGATCAATAAGTTGATTCGAGGTCTCATCATCAACCTCTTGACCTAAAATAAATAATCTTTCTCGATAAAGTTCGTTGATTAGAATAAAATTGCTATTCAATAAAAATTGCAAAAAAAATCAATGTTTAGAATTCGGCTATCCTTCGTTTTTCCTAGTGTGCCCTTTTTAACTTATAATTTCTAACGAAAAGATTTTTTCTTATATTTTTTTAAATAAAATGAAATTCAAAATGAAATTAAAAAAAGATAAGTTTTGACCCGTTTTCCGATAATCTATAATATAGAAAAAAAATTCGTTGAACCTATTGCACAATTTTTTCATTGATGATCTTTTTTTTTTCATTGGGATTCAATCCAAATTAGATGTCATTTTCTTATTCTTGAATGGTTTTTTATCAAACAACCTATACAAATACATGATTTGTACTTGCAAAATTTCTTTTTGATTAAAAATCATCATTTGTTCAACATAATAAAGATTTAGAAAAATAAAATCCAACATTTTCTAGATTTTGTAAAACAATACCAAACAAGAGTTCCATAATCACTATGCCTTGTGGGGTGACGTGATACCAAATCTTAAAATTGAGCTTCTCATAATCCACTAATGATCTACGCACAAAAAACAATGACACATTAAGCATATAATGCTTAATAAGTACATAACGAACTCACTCAAGTTACTTTTACCACATGTTAAATTAATTATATATAAACACAATAATATATTTCTTTTTCACTTTATAATGTGATCATAATCAAAGGCTCGGTTTTAATATTTATGTTCACCTCAAAGCAATTTCTAAGTAACAAGCTAAGTGTTAGTAGAAGTGATTAGGAAAGTTGGCACTTCTCCAAGCACTACAAGACAAAGAATAAAAATAGGGAACATAAATATTGTTTACGTGGTTTGGTTTCCCTACGTTTACCGACTTAGCTCAGTGAGAAATATTCACTATTTCCAACATTTACAACTAGTGAACGTAAAAATCTATCGCACCATGGTAGCAATTTCCTCACTTTTGAACATTTGAAGTGGTACTCTCATCACTAAATTCACCCCTGTGAACTTAGTTTGTAAAACCAAAATATAAAGGTTTTACAATCAAAAAGCATTCTCACAAATAATGTTCATCACTTGAACAAATTCAATGCTATCAATAATCAATACATCAACTTATACAAGTCTCTCAATTATATAGAGTTTTCAAGACTTGTTAACATAATGAAGATCTATATCAATCCCAATAAAACAATAACTAAACTAGCTAAATACAATATAATAATCACGAACAAGGTAAACAAGGACTATTGCCAGCTAAGTCTTCAACATTCTAATCCAATCCAACTTCCTCGAACCTAAGGATTAGATAGACATGATTCGATCCAATCATTCAAACATGTTTCCCAAGTGATATGTTATCCATTTATAAGCTTGATAAAATCCACAAAACCAGCACAACCCAAAAATCTGATTCAATAAATTGTCAATCACCTAAATATGGAAACAAGCCACTCTGTTACAGTGCTTCAGGAAGTGGGCACTTCCTTAACATATTCTCATTAATTCCAAAAAAAAATTAAACTTAGAAAATAATTAAGTAAATTATCTTTCAATGCGAAGTTTTGAACTTTGCATCAATAATCAACCAACCATAAGAAGTTAATGAAACAAGGAAATAATGCAACAATAGTAACGTTAATCCATTCACCAAAGAAAAAAAACATTAGTGACATCATTAAGTGGCAAATTAAGGATTACAGTAATCCAAAATAACACTTCCAAAAAAATTATCAGAACAACAACTCTCCCTTAACAGCATCGTCTCCACTCAATAACATCCTCTCCACTCCCCCTCAATAGCAGCTCCCATTTGCACCATCACTCCCCATTTTTGGTCAATAGAATTGCCTAACTATTCTTCATCAGAGACTAAGAAAACCAACTTGCAGAGCCTTTTGTCTGTCAATCACTGAAGATATATATGACACAAGTTTAGCTCGAACGAGTAACTTGATGTCATGTTAAAGGTTTAGCCCAACAGGTAACCTTACATGTATATTCAACCCTGGCCAAGCTATTTGATGTGTCGATATAAAGGTTTAGCTCGGATGGGTAACTTGAAATGAATATATGTTCAACTCGGACGAGTAACAGAGGTGGTCAATTACCGATGATTACCGAGATTCAACATTTGTTGCAGACTCGGAGATACATGTGACATAGGTTTAACTCGGATAAGTGATTAGATGTCGTTTTAAAGGTTTAACCCAGACAGGTAACCTAACACAAGTGGATATGTTTAGCTCAGACGAGCACCAGATGTGATGAAAACCGGTGTATTCAAGTTCTTTTACGATGTTTCATCGGGTAACATTAATGATACAAAAATGTGCAATTTGAACAATTTGAATTATGTTTATTGGTCTTAAGTAGTGAAATGGAAAATTTAAGGGCAAGGATTGAGTATATTTCCATATGATTGGTGGTTATATTGAATAAAAATGATATAAAACTTATGCTTGTAATTGACATGTTATGAGATCAAGTATGAGCCAAATTTACCTTGATGTTGTTATGTTATGCCATGTTAGGTGGACCTGATTTTACATAATGTTTAGTATATCTATTGAATGGTTAAGGTAAGTTAATTGTTTATATCGTATGAGCTTACTAATAATACTTACTCTGTCATGCATGTTTTTCCTTGTAGATTTTGGACAATCGAATCCTTGAAGAGCTCACACTATCCATCTCTTGAGTTCGTAGACTTTTGATCGTTTGAACCCGATTATATGTGGCATATACTTAGGAGTGTCTAGATGCTTATAATGTTACGTACGTTTTGAGGCATTTTGAGCATGAATTCTTATGGAAATGTCAATTTGTTATGCTTGTAAGTTGGTATCATGTTACATAAGGTTAGAATGATCATAGTGAATTAAGTATTTTATACTAGTTGATTGCATGAAATGGGTGAATGGTTTGGAATTGTATAAGTAGGTTGAATGACTTGAAGTAAACCATTTAATCTTGTTGTGTTTTGGTGCCAAATGTGGCATATTGGTTAGATTTTTAAAGGAAATGATATATGATATGTTTTGGCATGAATTTTAAGTGTTTTGAATATATTTACATGTTGGATAAATGCACCTATTTGATGACTTAAGTGGTTACTTTGAACAAATACCAAATGGTCTATTATCGCACCACACTGGCTGGCCACACGCCCATGTAAGTACTATAGATTTGATCAATTATTTTTCACACGATCCAGTCACATGGTCGTGTAACTGTTGGATGAAAATTTTGGTGTTTTGACCCACACGATTTCAAATAGTTACACAGTTTGGACACACGATTATGTCTCCTGTTTTTCATGAATGCCCTTATCTTTTGAAAATGTTTCGATTTGATCCTTATTTGTGTTCGGGTTAACTTAAGAGTTTTCGTAAGCTCAACTAAAACTCCAATCTAATTGTATATCATAATATTTGAGTGTTTATGACATGATTGATTATTTGAAGGATTTATTTATGATATAATTGATCTGTAATTTTGGAAGTGCTGAAAATTAATCCTAGTTAAATTTTGGGTAATATTGAAGCATATGTAAGCTCGTATAAGGCCTGAGAAATATTGTATTTGGTGATTACAAATTTAATTGACTATCATTGTATGAATTATGTTTAATTTGAGAATTAATTGTGTATTTATGAAGCATTTCATGTTTATTTGAAATAATCGATGTGAATTGAAAGCGTATTCCGATTACGACTGTAGCATTTCGTAGCTTAGATCCGACGAAATCGGGTAAGGGGTGTTAAAAATTAATCAAATGAAATAGTTGGTTCAAAGCATAGTTTACCATGCAATTTCGATTAACTTTAACATGTTTTCACTAAGTGAAGGTTTAATCATAAAACACTTTCTTTTATGCAATTGATTTACAATATTATCAAAAATTAGAATATTTTGAAAACGGAAGAAGATTATTAGAATATTTTCAAAATATTTATAATGTTCCAATAGTTATTAACCAAGAATTGTCACTACTCACGATGAGGAATATGTCTTTTGTTACCAAAAGTTACATCATTTAATTAATAACAAGTATTTATTGAATAATTATGTTTATTGCTAAACGATACGAATATCTATTTGAATAACTATGTCTTTATGAAGAGACATAGAACTCTTATAAATAAGAGTTGTTGAAGCCCATTTATCCGGGCCCAATAGAATTTAAATTTATTTTAAAATTAAGTTTATTTTAAATTTAAATTTATTAAAAATTTAAATTTATTTAAATAATATCCAATTACAAGGTCTAATTACAAATTGGGGCCCAAATGCTAACTTAAGCCCAAACCCATTACACCCAAATGACCCAAGTATAGATGGGCGCAAGGGACCCAAATCCTATCCTAAATCAGAACTCCAATTTGCCGCCCCAACTTGTGCTGCCATCACCTCTTCCATGTCCAGCCAGAGCACGCCACGTCAGCACCACCTCTAGCTTCAACTTGCACTGCCACCAGCTGCCATAGCCACCACTGCCGAACTTACAAAGAAGAATAGACAGCAGTTTAATGGCAAGAAACAAATTGTAATGATTGTAATTTAGGCTTTAAAAGTCGATTCAAAAATTTGTAATAGGTTACTGACTTTTGGAGAGGCATTCGAATTCAATAGTAAGAAAGAAGTTTCTCTTTAGAAATCCACATACAATTGCTTTTTTTTTCAAAAGTTATACTCAGCAGACAACATTCAAGCAAACATACCAAGCAACAGAAACAGATTCAAAGTCTCAAGCATTGAAATCAACCAGGTACATTCTACGTGTATTTAGTGTCATTTATGTTTCAAAGTTCTAAACTCATTAGTTTCTAAGTGCGCATTAATACATGTATTTAATACCCCTGTTGGCATTTATTTTTTTGTAAATATCATTAATATTAATATTAATTATTATAATATTAATAATATTAATTTAAATATAATGATAAATATATTAATAATAATAATTAATATTAATGAAAAAAAGAGTTGAAAAGTCAGAAGGGCATTACCAGGGTTGCGTCGTCGTCGTCCACAGTCGTGAGAACACTTACGAAAGACTAGATCTGCAAAGGAAACACCAAATGGATTAGAAACATTCAAGAACAAAAGGCATGTTTCGAATAAAAAAAAAAGAAAATGATAAAAAAAGGAAACCGTGAACCGATCAAAAAAAGGGTTTTAAAAGAAAGATCAAAATCATTTTTAAGGAAACAAAAAGAGAAAAGGTTTTAAAAGAAAAAAGAACAAAACAGTTTTTAAAGAAAGAAAGGTTTAGAAAAAGGGATTTTCATCTCTGGTAACCCCGACGACGACGCGTGTGGAGGCTGGTGATGATGGAGCAGCAACGGAGAGCGTTGGGTAATAGTGCGTGGTGACGTGTGGCATGGGACGACCGACAACCCTGGTAGTCAACCTTGGACTTGAAAAGAGGAGGGGAGAGTGTTTGGAAGTTTTTTTTTAAGGACAAGAACAAAAATGAAATTTTTTGAGGAATTTTAGGCTTTTATAGAGTTTCTAAACGGTAATGTTTTGGGAAAGGGGGTTTAGCTGTAAAACGGCACCGTTTTAACATGATCTGACCCGACCCGATTCGACCCGACCAAGATTTGGGTGTTTTTACTTTAGGGTATATTTGTCAATTGATCCTTCCACTTTTTTTGAAATTTTTAATCGGGTCTTTTTTATATTTTTAATTAATTGTAAATTTACCCAACAATTTTTATTTCATTTTCAATTTGGTCCTTGACTTTTTGAAAGCTTGAGAAACAGCCACGTGTCAACTTTTAGTTTATTTATGCATTTGGTCCTTTCTATTTTTTATTTGTTTTAATTTTATCCTTAAATCAAGTTTTGTTTTATTTTAAATTGGCCCAAAAATTTTAAATGATTTTCAAATTAGTACTTTCACTTCAAAATGTCTGAGAAGTTGCCACGTGTTGCTTTTGGTTTTATTGCCTAAGAGGTTCCTGAACTATTCAAAAATCATATTTTAACAATTATAGTTTTCAAAAATTGCATTTTGACCTCTAAACTTCACAAAAATTACATTTTACCACTGAACTTCCTAAAATTACATTTTTAACCTAAACTTTCCAAAAATTACATTTTTGCCCCCAAAATTCCTAGAACTATATTTTTACCCTAAATTTCCAAAAATTACATTTTTACCCCTAAACTTTCCAAAATTCTATTTTTGAACCTAAACTTTCTAAAAATTACATTTTTACCCCCAAACTTTCTAAAATTCCATTTTTTTTGACCTCAAACTTTCCAAAAATTACATTTTTACCCTCGAACTTTCCAAAATTCCATTTTTAACCTCGAACTTTCCAAAATTACCATTTTACCCTCGAATGTCTAAAAATTCCATTTTTGACCCCGAACCTTCCAAAAATTACCGTTTTACCCCTAAATATCTAAAAATTCCATTTTGAACCCCGAACCTTTCAAAAATTACCATTTTACTCCCGAAGCATCCAAATTACCGTTTTACCCCCGAGAATCCAAAAATCACATTTTTGACTCCGTTATTTTGCTTTTCTTTCTCTTCAATGTTTATATTTAGTTTTTGATTATAAGCTTTCGTATTTCGTATTTTGATTTTTGTATATCATTTATCTGCCTAATCATTTTCATTTCGTGTTATTTAATCGTTATTAACTATTCATAGTATTTAAAATTACACATTTGTTTTCAAATTTATTTCAAAACGAGGCAATGTCCTTTTCGTGTGAAACTTCGAGAAATCATGCCCTAACGTGTGGGGTGTGATTTTCCATATAACTCATACGAATCGAATATCCTTTTCCAAGTTTTTTAAAAGCCATTTAACTTCGAGGTTCCGAGAATGTCGTGTCCTAACATGTTGGTCACGACTCCAATTCTCCGCGAAAATTGAAGCAAACGGGCATCCTTTCTTCAAATCTTTCTAAGTCATGTGTCCGAGGATTGTATTTTAAATTCAATGTGAAATTTTCAAGTTCTCAAAATATATATACATACAAATAATTTTAAAACAAAAACTAGGCAATATCCTTTCATGTGAAAACCTCGAAAAACCATGCCCTAACGTGCTGGGTATGATTTTCGTATAATTCCCGCAATCGAATATCCTCTTTAAAGTTCTTCAAAACGTCCTTTAATTTAAATTTGAAATTTCGAGAACATAGTGGCCTAACGTGTTGGACACGACTTCCAGTTCTCCTAGAAATTCGAAACACACGAGCGATTTTCTTTAGATAGGATTTTTGAAAATCATACAAAGTTTTCCAAAGACAAAAATCGTATCGTAAATTTTACTCGAGTTTTCAAATGTTTTAACAAACTAAGACCCGAAAGTAATCAATGTGGTACCAATTTTGGGCGTATGAGAAAACTCATGCATAACCGACTCCCGAACCTGTTTTCTTGATTTCGAATACTTACATATTTTTCAAAACAAATTTTAAACGTTTTGTGATAATCCAATCACACCAAATAAAAAATTGGTTGCGACTCCCATTTTTCAATTTTAAAATAATTTTCGAAACACGTTTTAAAAAAAATGATTTCGACAGGAGTCAAATTTCATTTATTTGATGCACCGAAAAAACACATCAAAAGTTGAGAAACAAAAGTTTCTTTCCATCATCCTTCATCTTCTGATATTCCTAAATTATTCTATAAAGAATTATTGCATAAATTCTTCATAAAAATTGATATTCTTACTATGCTTCGATCAATGCTCAATGGATTGTTTCCTAAAAGTTCATTTGTGAGTAACTCCTTTGCACATCATAATATAGATTAAGGCGAATATAACGACATTGATACACGCCTCGAAGTCTTCCATAATTTTTCATAAATAAATTCATTCTTATCTATACATACCAACATGCAATTCAAATATTGGTGGTTGTAGTAGTAGGCAAGTGGAAGAATGATGAACCGCAGCAAAAGAGCCATTCCAAAGTCAAAAGAATAAAATTATTACAGCTGAAAACATACAACAAGCACTCAGGACCCTTGTAAAAATATAAGGATCCAACTAGCTAACTAGGCTACCTGGTCGTTCTGCAGCATAGAAGAAAAGGCAACCTTACCCAGCAAAAGCCTACGTCAGAATAATTATCTTACATAAGAACACAAATTATGACCAAATCAAAGGAAACTTAAGAATGCACACCGTTACAATAACTGTATACAGCATCTGTTATGATATTTGTAGGCTTTGTAGCATATCCATTTTGGTAAGCTTTCTTATTAGAGGGGCAATTAACAATTTCACACTTCACCTTCTCTTGCCTCTCCAACCCTGATTGTAACACAGCATTCAGTCGTCCACAAGCTGCCGCTATTAAACCTGCATATGTTTCAACAGAGCTAGTAACAAAGTTTCACACAACACACTGCCTGAACATGCTTAGAACAAAGTTATGGTGGAAGAAGGGGGGGGAACAAACATGCATGGACTCTCTCAAACAGAAAAAGAATACTAATTAAAGTTGTACCTAAGAACAAGGCGGAAGGCTTTCCTGGTCTTGATTTAAATTCAGGATGGAATTGAACACCAATGTAGTATGGATGATCGGGTAGTTCAATAATCTGTATCATAAACATACCAAAGAATGACTAAGATATTTCACACCCTACGCAAATAATTTCAATAATAATATGCAGACAAGACAGAGATGGTCTTCAAGAGCAAAGAGTCAACACCTCCATGCGTTGACCAGTTTGGTCCTTGCCAGTGAAAGATAAGCCAGCATTTTCAAGGCGTGCTACCATATCAGGATTTACCTACAAATACAGGCTTACACCTTAGTTTCACAAGGTTGCATACCTGTTTGCACTGCAAACATAACATCTTAATGTCACTTACCTCGTATCTGTGCCTATGTCTCTCATCTATGAATCTTCTATTTCCATATCTACAGGAATGCAAAATAAAAGGATTAGCTAATTTGGACAAACTTCATTCACAATGTCTAGACCATGTTTTTTCGCGAAAAATGCAACCAAAAGAGTCCAAGGTGCTAACAATTTCACAGATTTGCAGTCCGATGCTTGGAAATATGTCCTCCTTGATCCAAGACGCATTGTGCCACCCATATGCGTTTTTGAACCCTGATTAAATGGACAAGGACACGAAGATGTTTTAGAAATAATAAAAACAAGTCGATCCCATGAAGTTAGGTACAAATAACAAACAAAAAAATCACTAAACCTCGGGCATGAATATAACACAAGGATTTTGAGTGTTGGGATCGAACTCAGTGCTATTAGCATCTTTCAATCCTAGAACAGATCGTGCAAACTCAATGACAGCAATCTGCATTCCTAGACATATTCCAAGAAAGGGAATTCTGTTTTCCCGTGCATGATTTGCTGCAAGAATTTTTCCTTGCACCCCTCTATCACCAAACCCTCCGGGAACCAGAACACCATCTGCACTCTGAGGATAGAAGCCAGTCAAAGGACTATCAAGCAGCAAATTATTATAAGTTTATAACCAAGTCATATAATGCAATAACGAGCTAAAAAGTTACAAACCTTCAGCAACTTCCACGCAGCCTTGTAAGCATCAACATTCTGTAAAGGGAATATTTTTGTCAAGAAATTAAACAAGTAAAAATCAAGGCATAACACGCTGAAGGATGTAAAATTAGTTTCACCTCTATTTCAGTCATATCTTCAAGGTCACTAGCAGGAACCCAATCCACAATAAGTTTCTTACCACAAGCAACAGATGCATGCAACAAAGCCTACACAAAAAGCAACACGATTTTGTATGAAAATTGCTTGTGTGCATACCATATATTTATGACATAAGCATGCTTATTGCACAAACATGAAAAACCATGTCTCACAGCTTCAAATATATCATTCGATAAATTCATGTATTTCTTCAAACTGCAAACAATTTCGTGATGATAAATTCATATATATATATTTTATATGAAAACTTCATGTTGCACAAACTTGTATCTTTGTTTTTTCACCTTAGTAAAAAAGAAAATGATCAGTCTTACATGGAATACAAGTTGGGGAAACAAAAAGTGTCAATGAAAACAATCCTTCAGGATTGTTCCAAGTATAACAAAATACTCCAGCATCAATAACTAGTGTTCAACCAAGAGCTAACAGTAGTTAATGACCCACCTTCAGTATAGAGAGATAGGCATCAGAAAGGCCTGTGTACTTCCCCACTATAGCAATTCTGACCTGTATGTTAGTCATGCATAGATGTATGTAAGACTCTGAAAGCAATCAGTAAGAAATCAAGATTGAATCAGACAATGAGTTGCAACACACCGGCTCATGTAACTTATCACAAATTGAAGCCCTAGTTGTCCACTCCATTAACGAAGGCTCCTCGGTGATACTGCACAAAAGAAATAAAATATAAAATATATGCAACATAGACTCCAATTGATGTAAGGTCAATATTCAGTGTTTAAACTAAATATCTGGACAAGAACAAGAATTGATCATATCATACACACCTTGGAAGATTAAGCACTTTGAAAATTGCCTCATGAGCCTTTTGATCCTAGTCAAGAATGAAAACATATATCTATCATTAATTTTCAAAATTAAGCAACACATAGGATTTTATACTTCAGAATGATATCAAACCGCTTACTCTTAGTAGCAAAGGGATGTGCCAGATGTTGGGAACGTCATAAAGAGTGATAATATGTTCTACCTACAAGAGTATTTTCAGTTAGTTAAATCTTTTCAACCACATAAATGAAAACCCAACATGATACCTAAATAAAACCTTCATCCCCTAATTTCCATACCGAGACATGGCAAAATTGAGAGAGTTTCTCCTTCACATTGTCATCAAGAGCCTGTAAAAAGGAACCTATATTCAGAACAGAGCATTCATGCTTTTTATGTGTAAGAGGATGAGAGTGATGAAAGCACATCAAACCATTGTACTGCGACAAGCTAAGATATTTGGTGTCAATCCCAAGGCTCTCAATGCACGAACACTGTGTTGTGTGGGCTTTGTTTTCTGAACAAAGTAAGCAAGATGGTGAAGTGCAATAGCGAATGGATTAATTTGTTTTACATTGTATCCAGGATGCACAAAGAGAATCAATCATCTTTCAAAAAGGTTCAAGACTTACTTGTTCACCAACAACATTTAGAACAGGTACCAAGCTGACATGAATCAGACAGAAGTTGCCAACACCTGAAGAAGATTCGAGAAAAATAAATGAAGTAGAATAAAATTTAAAAGAAAAGGGGCATTGATATTTTTGCTTCTTGACTTGTGTATAATGTTGCCTTACCTACACGGCACGAGAACTGGCCTAACGCCTCGCTGAATGGCATGGATTCAATGTCTCCTGCATGCAAAGAAAGTTGCTTTCAACATAATGGGATATAATCTTACATCACATTGCATGGATGATCAAAGATTGTAATTCTATGTGTGTATACCTATTGTTCCACCTAATTCTATGACACAAACATCAGCTGGACCTTCCTTTCCATCAACCGGAATCATCGCCACGTGCTCAATCCATTCTTGAATGGCATCTGTAACGTGAGGAACAACCTATAGATTGATGGAATATGTAGACAAAGACGGAGGAGTGTAAGCCTATATTGGTAAACAACAACATACTGCATTTATTTTTAACCTAGCTTGTGTAGTAAAGACAAACCTGAACAGTTTTCCCTAGATAATCTCCCTTTCTCTCCTTATCAAGAACAAACTAGCACGCAGAAATGCAAAAACTGACATTAGTATGGTTTAGATACATTAAATACAAAGGAGAGGTGCATTTCAGGCAACTTACTTGGTAAATCTTTCCACTGGTGATGTTATTATCACTGGTGAGTTTAACATCTAGAAAGCGCTCATAATTTCCAAGGTCTAGGTCCACCTTACAAACGGGAAAACAAATCAATTAATAAAAATATATTTCATTTTATGATCATCTGATGAAGCTGTATCTTCTCCATCTCCTTCAAGAGAAGCAACCAATTCACAAGCAAGAGTAAATGGATCAATAAATAATCCCAACTCAAATAAAATTTGTCAGGATAGGACAAAACGTAACGGCAAGGAAAGAAGATATTTACCTCACCACCATCATCTAAGACAAAAACTTCTCCGTGCTCAACAGGTGACATTGTTCCAGCATCCTTGTTTAAGTAAGGATCTACCTTCGAAAAGGAAAACAATTAACTGTATGTTCGACGAGAAGGAAGATAAATAAAGCAAAGCGGAATTGAGAAGAAAATGCATAGAAAGGTAGAAGATGAAAGCAGAATAAAAACTAGAAATTTGATGTAAGGTTTCGCAAAATCTGACAAATTAGCACGAGGTAAAACAGTTTATGCCTATGTACACAATTTGGAAGAAAATGAATATAGTAGAATAAATGAAAGAAAGGAGAGGGGCAGAGTAAAGACCAATCTTGATAGAAGTAACGCGAAGTCCACAATTCTTGAGAAGTAAGCCGATGCTACTCGCTGTGACTCCTTTCCCCAGTCCACTTACTACTCCACCAGTCACCAACACGTACTTCATTTTCTTCATTCCTCCTCCCTTAATCTTTGCCCTTCTCCTAATCATTACAAAAACCTCAACAATAAAGCATAACATAACAGGAGAGGAATGGTTGCTTAAACCTCATTTAGTTCCCAAAACAAAAGGCGGGCAGAAGAATGGTTGCTTAAACCAGATGCATAAAAGGAGGTTCTTTATAGTTAGGTGTATGAATGACCTTGTTTTGTAACATAACATATGCAGAAACACACAGAGATGGCCATCGCAAATGGAAGAAAATAATGAAGAAACAAAGTGAAATAAATCCATAAGAATGACTATCGCCATTGCCTGCTTATTATACTCAACGCACAACCTCACCCCCATAATCCTTCACCCTTCCTCAGTACCAGTATCCATAACAACATACAAACACTCACCAAACCAGCTTTTCTTAACATAATCTTCTATCAATTTATTTATCATTTTTTTGTTGTTATAAAACACTTCACCTGGATAAGAAAATTAAAATAAATTTTTATTTATTTAAGACAATTATTTTTATAAATTAAATTAAATTTCTTTTTTCTTTTTGCTTTTTGCTTTACCAAAAAACAAAACGGTAAATGAGCGTTGGTAAGAAGGGAATGGGTAAAGTTGCCGTCAACGTATTACGAAATATGTAGATTTTTACCAAAAAACAAAACGGTATATGAGAGTTGGTGAGAAGGGAATAGGTGATGAGTCAACTTTCTTCACTCTTTATTTATTTTAGATTAGTTACGTCAACTTGGTCCAACTTGGTCTGCCTGTAACGTTTTGACTTGACTAAAAACTTTACCAAACAGTGAATAGATAAGATAAAATATGTAGATTTTTTGTCACAAATTAATCGATAATTATTTCAATTAAAAAATTACTAACTTTCTGTTGTTGTCATTTTACATTTTACATAAAATCAATAAAAATTACAAATATTAAAATTTTATACATGCTACCGACTTACCTAAAAAGTTTAATTTTATTACTACAACAATACTTTACTCTCTCTTTTTTAACATTTTAATATTATTATATACAAAATTTTACCTGCACATATTTTCACTCGCATGTAATATAAATTTTAATATCTTTTACTGAAATATAAATTCCATAATTTTTAGGAAATATAAAAATATATATTCACATAATATTATGTTATATTAACCCATATTGAAAAAGATAATTTAAAGTATATATGTTATAATAAAATGTATTTATTTAATATTAAATATTAAAATAACATCAGCAAGTACTATTCTCATTTATTATGTCTTTAGTAATACGTTTGTTATTCTTGATTGTGAAGTTCATGGTACACCATAAGTTCGTTATCTCTATATACTTGAAGAAGCATAAATTAGAAGGGAGATTACTAAATTAAAAAAATAATAATTTTATTAAATCAAAACTTTTTTATTAATTATTGTATGCAATGTGTATAAAAAAGAACTAGGAATTTTATATGTTAGTCTGATGGATAATAGAGTGTTCACCATTCAAGTGTAATTTAAATTTGAGTCATATTAATCGTGTTGTTATTAAAGCTTTTCCCTTTTTTTTATAATCAAAATCAAAGTTTAAAAACGAAAAATAATAATAATAATAAATGAAATCTAAAATTTGTAATTTTGAGTTGTTCGACGGACTCCAAAGAAACTAAAAAAATAATCAAAAAAAATTTAAGTATAAATTTAAGAAAAAAATATATAGCTTAAATAGCAATTTGTGATTCAACTTTTATTGAAAAACATTATTCGTTCTAAAGCCCCATAACCAAAGCCTTTTCCAGCTGTGGCGCAGCCGACCGTCGTGCGCCTTTTGGCGAAGGGTCTACTCTTCTCTCCCGTAGAGTGGAACTCTTTGGAGCCTTAAATGGCTCTCTTTTTCTCCCTCGTGCTAGAAATTTTCCTAATCAGCTACAAACAGATTTCATCTAACAACATTTCTCACTAACCCCATGATTATCCACCAAAAAATCCATGTTATATTAGTCCAAAATCCATTTATACTCAAATTAATTGAGACTTAAACACATAATTAACCTTAAAATTTATATTGATTTTGGATTAAACTTAAATTAGTTTTAATCTAATCTAGAACCCAACTCAAACTATTTTACAACTTAAATTTAATCCTTAAAATGGAATAACTAGTAACAATGTCAAAATCCCATCGTCAAAAACATCAATTTGGACACTAACCTCAAAGTAAGTAATAGGCGGCCAGACAAGCAGCTCTCATTAACGGCGACAACAGCAATTATTTGAAACAAATGGTGACATCAAGATATAGTGAATGGAAGCAGCAGTTGGTGACAAATGGTGCCACAACAAGAGCGAAGCAGGGCTGCAACTGGAGAGCAACCAGGTGACAATAGCAGGTGCTGAAGGCAACAATAAACGAAGTACACAGCACCTTGGACAAGCAGGTAGCAGTATTGGAGGGATTACGCCAGTCGGTAAAAAAAAAAAACAGTTTGGGGACCGAAGTAGATGACAGCAACAAATAATGAAGAAAACCTCCCTTAAGTTTCGGTGTAGATGGCAACAACAAGGACTGTTGAAGGCAGTAAAATATTTGGAAGATAGAGGCTTAGGTGAGGGGTGAAAGAGACTGAACAGGTGGCTAGGGAGAAGTGGGAGCTTGGTTGGTACTATGTTTATCGTGCTGGCTTGGCTCTGGTGGGAGCTTGGTGTCAGGCAGTGCCCTGATGGTGGCTGATGGGGCGTTGGAGGGAGATGGGCAAGAGAGGTGGTGATCGGGAGAGGTCTGGGCAGCGGGGCGGTAAAGGTATGAAAAAGAAAGAAGGAAAACCGTTGGCTGAATATTCTGAGAATTTAGGGAAGTTGCGTTTGTAGTTTCATTATGTTAGTGTAGAGTAGGCTCCTTTTATAGCCAAAATTCGTAAGAGTTTTAGATGATGTTGCCTACTCCTAAAGTCTAATTTTAATTAGTCTAAATAAATTGCATATTTATATCTGTTTATTTAATTTATCTAATAAATTAAAATATTAAAACTTTTAATTTTTTTTTTAAATTATAAGAAGAAGGCAAAACTCTAACAACAATACGTTGAATTTTACTCGGACTCAAACTACATCTAAAATAATAAACACTTTGACTGTCAGACCAATACACGGAGTTCAAACTCCTAATTATCTTAAATTTTAATATAAAAAAAACTCTTAACTATTATAAAATCTAGTAATCTTATTCTAGATAAATATCCTAAACTAAAAATTAAAAAATATATATCATTATCTTATCCTAATGCTAACTACTCTTTTTTGGGTACTTTTTCTTCTATGGTTTTTCCATTTCCCTGTTTTATATATTTTTTTTTAATTTTAACTAACTTAACTAACTTCCTAAATTCTTAAAAAAGTTAATTGCAAAATTAATATCCCATTAAATGTTAAAAATCTAATTTAATCCCTGAAACCAAATCGACATTAAATTAAAATTTCAAATAAGTACATAATCCATGTTCGAGGAGTAAAAGACCGCTTGCCTTGAAATACGAATCAAGAGACCCTGCAAAATATTTTTCATTTCTTTTTTTTCTCTTTTAACTAACTTCCAAAATTAAAATTAAGAAAAAGGTTAATTGTAAAATTATTCCCCATTAAATGTTGAAAAATCAATTTAATCCCTAAAATCAAACCAAAATTTAATTTAACCTCAAAATTAAATTATAAATTAAAATAAGTCCACAATACATCCTTGAAGAGTTAAGGACCCTTCACCTCGAAATTAAACTACATCTCTTTCTCATTTTCTTTTAATTTTTGTTCCCCCATCCCTTGTTTTTTGCAAAGATTTCAATATGAATGACAGCAAATCGAATATCTGTAATTTTTAAATTATCTAAATCCTAAACCCTCAAATCTACCTAAAATTTTGAATCCTTGCATTATTTGAGTATTACTATTCTAATTCGAAATTAAATATAATTATTCGTCATATAGTCAAATCCATAAATAATACAAATTTTAACATTTTCAATCATATGTTGGATATCTAAACCCACAAAAATCCGAATTTAAATCCGCACAATCATATAAAATAAAAAAAATAAATTTAAATAAAACTTATTCATAATTAATAATAAATAAATGTAAATTAACAAAAATAATTAATTAACAATCCAAATAAATTAAACATAACAATTTCACAACAAATTAAATATATATAACAACATAAACATATGACTTCCAAACAAGTTAAAAGTTACATAATAGTAGCAAATAACTTAATTACTTAACCCTAATTATACAATGTGATATATATTAAATCTAATATAAAGTTAGAAATATGTTTAGGGTTTAAGGTAATGTATCATTAATATCAAAATATACATTATAATACCATAATTATATAATAATTTATATATTGTATATAGTTAAAACAAGTATGTATATTATTTTTTATAATATAATATGTACTAAATATAATTATGTCATTTTATAAAATAAATTTATATTATAATAGGCTTAATCCACAAATTGATATTTAAATTATTCTTTTTTTTTTCATCTTGGTACTTTTTTTTTTGTTATAAGTGCTACGTAATTTTTTTTTTCAAGTTGGTACTTAAATTTTTTTGTCACAAATAGTATTAAAATTATTTTTATGTTACCCAATTTACACCAAAATGCTATATTCGTTAAAAAAAATTCTAACCAACAATAAATTGTCATGTCATAAAAACTTAGAAGATATTTTTAATTTTGCTTTTTTTTTTACGTTTTTATCCCTCTTTTTTTTCATTTTTTTATTTTTTTATTTCTTCTGTTTTTATAATGTCTGACAATACTAACAATGTTCGAAATTTACCCTCTCGAGGTTGAGATGCAAGCAAGTAATTCTAATTTTAAACTGCACCACCATCTTGCTCTACCTAATGGGATTGAAAAGGTTATTTCATATTATCAAAATTAATATTTTTAAAACCAAATCAGGAACTTAATGAGGTATTGGTTCAAAGATAAATGTTGAATCGATTAACCTGCGAATCGATATTAGACTGATTGAACCAAATTAAAAAACTAATTGAATTAACTTTCTCTATTTTTAAATATTTTTATTTTTATGAATTTTATAATATATATATATATATATATATATATATATATATATATATATATATATTACAGAAAGTAATATTTTTTTGTCTTCTTTTGTCACATGTGAATTTCTAATTAGTTATTCTTTTAAAGGTTAAATAATGATTTCTCCCTGATCTATACCTCATTCCTCAATATGGTATTTGTGATTTATTTCATTCTCAATTTAGTACTTGTGATTTTATTCCATCAAGCAACTTACCCTAGGTCGTTACAAAAAGTGACGTGACAATGGCGGATCAATCACCAATTGACATATGTCAATTATTCCTTAATTTTTATTTATTTTTATAAAACTCTAATCAATGACATGTCGACACGTGATAATATAATTTTTTTAAATATATATATATATATATATATTTTTTATTTTATTTTTTTAATTGAGAAAAATACTTTTTAGAACACCTAATCTTCTTCTTCACTTTCTTGAGGTACTCACAAAACCTTAAAGATAATTAATGTTTGGTTTTTCCAATTCATCCTTTTCTTCAGCTTAGAGACATTTTTTCATTTCACAATAATTTTTTATTTGTCACATTACATTTAAGTTAAATCCAAGCACTAAATAAAAGAGTATGAATAAAATTTTAATATTCATTTAATAGACGAACAAACACGAATAGAAGTGTGTTCGGTTCGTTTATGTTCACAAACAAGCTCTTTTATTGGTTCGTTTATAAGCTCGTTTATTTATTAATGATATTTTTTTATAAAAATATTAAAATAATATCTATGTATATGTATTTATTATTTTTTTATTCATGAAATTGTTCGTGAATATGTTCAATTATATGTTCATGAACATGTTCGTTTAATGTTCATGAACATGTTCGATTAATTTAAATGAACATGTTCGTTGAACATTAAACAAACGAACATGAACACACTTAATTTTAAATAAACTGATATGAAAAAAAATTTGAAATTTTTAACGAACATAAATTGAACATGAACAAACTTAAAAATAAACAAACAAACATGAAATATTTATTCGTTCAAACTCGATTCATTTACAGCCATAATCATAAACCAAATAATATATTAACCCACTGTATATAAATGTTTATATTTGAAAAACTTTTAGCCAAAAAATTGACAAACTTATCTCACATTTGGTTAAAATTTATTAAATATAAATAATCAAATTTGTTAATCGTGTGATGTTATCTAATTAAAGCTTAAAGAGTAAAAGAGCAATTGTAAAATAATAGAAGAGTCAATTGAGCCCCTAATTAAAACACACACTTGAATTTTATGTAATAACCAGATGATTAAGGGTGTTCATCATCTCAGGTGTGATCTGAGTTTGAATTGTATTAATCATATTTATTATTCTAGTTTTACCCTATTATTATAATTCAACAAAAATACACTTAAGACGTCAAAATTATGTTTTCCATTAAAGCCCCTTGCATCGTTAACTTTGTATTTATTGGGTTAATAATATAGCAAATGACGTGGTAGTTGGAAATAAATATTCAAAAGGTAAAAAATTCTAAAGAGTGATTTAAAATTTATAAATATAAAAATTAAAAAAAGGTATATAGAAATAATTAAAAACTATAAAATTATTAAAAATTTAAAAAGTTATAAAAATTATAAAATATGTGAATTAAGTCAAACATTATAATCGCAAAACATGTAAATACAAATCATGTTTTAGTACTGCAATTTTCGGGTGGGATGATTGGTATTATTCATTTTATTCAAAATTTCCCAGCAATTATATACTTTTTATTTTTAAAATATATTTTATTTTACAAAATTTTAAAGAATTTAAATAAAAAAAATATTTTAGAAGAGATCGAGACTCCTATCAACTTCACTAGATACACTATTGTTTGAATCTATATATTTAATTTTCTAGGTTGATTGTAAATTTGGAATAAATAAAAATAAAAATCCTAAAAAATCTATAACATGCAAATCGTCAACTGTGCATATCAGCTAGCATTTCACTTGCTATTTCAATTGCCACATTATCCTTTTTCAATTTTAGTTACCACGTGAAGTCGCCGCAAGCCTCTTTGCCTTAAGTCATCCTCAATAGTCACCACTTTGACAATGCTTGTCCCTCCTTTCTCACTGCATCGGCCTAGAATTCTTAAAACAAAAAATCCCAATACTAAAATCACCTTCATACACCGCTACGTTGTCTTCTCCAGCCAAAATCACCAGAAAAATGAAGGTCTCCTCCTCCACTATACATCCATCGGTTTAGATTTTCTAGAAAGTGACCAAAATCCATGAAAACTTGAGAAAATTTTCAACCCAATAACCTTGATCTGTCGCTATCCACCGTCGTTTTAGAGTATGAGTTTCTCCTTCTCGACAACCACCTCCTCACCATTTGGATTCATGGGCTGATGAATCTAGTATGGTCCTCTTTTTTTTTTTTTTTTTTTTTGGGGGGGGGGGGGGTAAAGAAGAACATACAAGCCAAGATCGTGAATTTTAGAAAAAAAAAAAACATGACTATGATGGCAGAAACAAAAATTTTTGAAACGAAAGTGTGGGCAAGTAAAATGTGGGGCCAGCCACTTGGCGAATTTGAAGAAAAAAAAAAAAAAAGAGGTAGCTGAGTGGTCTTTTTGTTTCCTTTTTCGAAAAAACAGGTTTAGGTGGATTACGTTCAAAGTATTTTTTATTTTTGAATTTAATAAGTAGTTTTAGTAATAAAAAAAAAGATATTGTTAATTTTAAGAATCTCGGGTTCGAGCGACTGTGTGTGTAAGGTGTGTCTACGTTATTAAAAGATTAAAAAAATATGAACAGATACTATCATGTAATCATACTCTACTAAAAAAAAACTATTTTTCATCTTTCATAAATACTTTCAAATAAAATATAAGAAAAACATTTGCTCATTCAAAAAAGATAAAAGAAATTGATTATGTGAAACAAAAACAGGTGGAGGATTGAGTTTTAGTTCGATTAGTATCGATATTTATGTCAATACAGGAGAAAATGAGTTCGATTGCGTTGAAACACATTATTTTCTTATTTAAGAGTAGGAGAAAGAATGTGTATTTATAATTTTGTAATTAAAATTTAAAAAAAAAAGTTATGTCCTTTTAGAGTGGTTACCAAGATTTTTCTAAGTTAAAATCTAAAGTTGAAATCTCAATATTTCATTTTAAAGTAGTTTTTTTTATATATAAATTATTAAAATATAAAAAACTTTTGTAAAATTATTTTTTTTGTTTTGTTAAAAAATGATATTTTAAACTTTTCTTAATTAAATTCGTGCTCAGTTAACTTGTGTCGTTATCTTAATCAAAAGATCTATATATAACATAAATAATTAAGGATTAATGAACAACGAGACAATATTTATTAGATTATAGCATAATCACGATGAAACAAAATTTATGTCATATATTTATAAAAAAATGATATAAAATCAAATGTGATTTTAGTTGAAATGACAGATTTTTAAAGAAAATATTAAATATATTATTTAAATATAATTATGTATTTATCTCTCTATGTATATATTACTTTAGTTTGGATTCGTGTTATTTTAAATTTTATATGTTTTTTTTTGTTTATTTTTTCATTATTTAATTTCACTTTTAGAAATTTTTGTTTATTCTTGTAGTACGCTTTTTAATCTTGCTTATGCATGTAATCTTGCTTTTGCGAGTAATTTTAGGGTTGATTTTATCGTCGTCCTCTCTAATTTGGTAGATGCTCGGTTCTTTTGCCAATTTATGCTCGCCATTTTGAAGCATCCAAGGTTGATTTCTTTATTTATTAAGTACTTGTAATCACTTATAATATTTTGTGCTTGAGTTGTGACAAAACCGGTTGTAAACGTGTCATAATGTTCTATTTATGCTAAAGTTGAAGTTTTTGTTGTGTTGATGGAGTTTATCCTTTAGTGTGTACAACAGGTGTTTGTTTGTTTTTTTTGTCACACCCCAAAATTTGACCTAGAAATTTTGAGGGTATAATGCTTTCAACAATGGCTAATGCTTTCAACAATGGCTATTAGGATATTAAATCAATTTCTGAAAATGAATTTTAAATAACTTTAATTTTGAAAATATGATTGATTTGTATAAGAGTTAAAATTGAGAGTTTTATGAAGCAACTTAATCAAACTTTAAAAATCAACAACAAAAAAAACCACTTCTTCCCTTATATTTTACATGTTTAAAACCTCAAGTATTTGTGTTTGTCATCTTTTACTCTTCCATATCTTCCAATTGATTTATACTTCTAACTCTTAATTTTTTCAATAACTCTAAAACTTTAAATGCCTATAAAAAGTTAAGTGAAATAGCTAAAAATCTTTATCACCTTCATCATCTTCTCCAAATGCGAGTTTTTTGGAATTTTTTTGTCAAAGCTCATTTTCTTCCAGCAAATCTTTCTATTAGTTTTAAATGATATCTAGTCTCTTAAACTGAACTTTTAGCCATTAAAACACATGTTTTAAATAAAAGTCGAAAATTGAGTCGTTAATGACAGATTTTGAGATTATGGATTAAAACTTGGTGTTAAATTGTTTTTCAACTTGTTTTAACATGATTAGAAGGTTTTTAAAATTACTTTGAAGTTTCATTAAGTATTTCTCGAGTTTTAATGAAATTTTGTTATTATAGTCATTGTGAAAAATATTCGGTATTTTAAAACGTGTAGTTTTAAATTGTTTAAAGGTTCAAAATCAGTCGTGGGTAAATATGTAGATGAACGGAATTCGTTTCATGCGGAAATATTAAGTGTATATCGAGATATTAGAGTTTAAGGTTTACAAGGTTAAAGGTTTCGATTTAGTGTTATGTTTAGTAGGTTCTAATTTAGCTAGGCCCGAAGTTAGATCTAAGCATAGGAAACGTTCTCCACGATGTTAGAGCTTCTACCGCTTGAGGTGTGTCTCTGTCTGTGCTATATATTCGTTGTGTGATATTACTCGTTGATGTGTTATTTGTGTGATGTTGTGAGATTATTACTTGATGTTATGTATCGCATGTTGATTTTCCATGCACATCTATCAGTTTGTGGACACTTTGATTATCATGTGCATAGATTTTTGAACTATGATTTAATATCATGAGATTGTCTTGAGACTGAGATTATTGTGACATCATATCATTGTGTGGAACGTCTCCACTGTGTTGGTGTGTTTAAGATTGGGTGCATTGCATTATGCTTGTGTTTTCTTTGACATGTTGTGTGGTTATTTTAATGCTATAAATGACTATGATATTGTGATTGTGAATCTATACACATTAAAGACACACTAAGCTCTTTAGCTCATTCCATAATAGTTTCTTTTTCAAATACATTGGAAATAAGCGATTTGATATTTGGAGGATCTAACGTTTTTATATTTTTATTTCATTCTTCGGATTATTTTGATATCAATATTTGGAGATTTGTGATATAAATTCAGATTTGGGATTTGAGTATTTTGGTTATACTTTTGGTTTCACTCATAAGTTTTATTAAGATTATTTTAATAAATATTTAATGTTTAAAATTATAAACTTATGAGATTCTTTATGAAAATGGAATTTATTTTGTTTTAATGTTACTTTAAATTAAATTAAATTAAATTAAATTATATATCTGTTTAAAATAGTTTTTGAGAGCAAAATTACAATAATGACCTTCTGGATTCGGTTACATTTTCTAGGTCGGATTTAGGAGGTTACATTTTTCCCTAAATTGTATGGTCTTATTCATTAAATGAAGGCTTAATATAACATTTGGTACCTGAACTTGACACTTTTTCCTATTTTGGTACCTAAAATTTTTTTTGGATCCAATGTGGTACTTGAAATTGGCATTTTTTTTCCCTAATTTGGTACCTAAGTTTTTTTTAGAGTCAATTTGGGGTTTAAATTTATTAAATATTATAAAAATTACGCAAAACAATAATGATGTTGATTTTTTTTTTGTTATGCTACAAAAATATTGTCAGTTTTAGAGAAAATTCATGTTGAAAATAGGTATTGAGTTATGCTTAACAAATTAATATTAAAAAAGATTAGGCACCAAAATAGGAAAAAAAGTCAAGTTCAGGTACCAATTTGAATCTCAAAAAGTTTATATACCAACTTAAAATAAGTGTCAAGTTTGAGTACCAAATTGAATAAAAAAAAATTTAGATACCAAATTAGAAAAACGTATAAAATTCAGATACCAAATATTATATTAAACCTTAAATGAATTAATGAATTTCTCTTAAAAAAATAACATCTAAAAAATAGCATTATTTATAAGTTTTGTTTCCATCACAAAAAATATATATATATATGATTTTTGTTATTTTTTGAAATATTTAGTTATTATTATTTGATATTCGGTAGTTTTACTATTTTTTGATTTTAATAATATTTAATTAGAAATGTTATTTACCATATTGTGAAATATTATATCAAATGCAATAAAATACTATTTTATTCCCTCAATTATTTTTCAAAATTAATAAACTTTTATTATAAATTAGATCTATTCGCATTTAACCAACAAGAATATCTTTTCTAAAAATTATAAAAAAATATTATTTAATAAATTCGAAATTTAGACACATAAAATCACGTGCAATACATGTGACATGAAAATTAATTATTATAATATTTATAATTAAATTGATATTATGAATTAACCAAACACTACATAAAAACCTTTTTTAAAAAGGATAATAAATATTATTATTTTCTTGTGATTGAATACATACATTTATATAAAATATTTGTATATATTTGGTTTTTGGGCATGTTGATGAAAATAGGGTTACGTTAGCTTATTTGGTTTTGGTCATGTTTATGAAAGGTAAAGATTGATGCGGTTGAAAAAAATGGAAGAAGTGGGTGGAAAATATTAAATAAGATAATCTTAAAGAATGGTAAAGAAGGGGAATTGTAAAATCCAATGGATTGACTGCGTCAATCTGGTTGTAATATCAATCCGTGTCCATGGATCGCGGCAATGGAGCTGCATTCCCTTCTTGTCCTGTTTTAACAAATTGCGAGTCACGGTTATTGTCGGTTTATGTCAGTTTTGCCACGTTAGAGACACGTGCTACTCTCATCCCGCTGTTAGTTTGTGTTAGTTGAGTTGGGTCCCATCTCGTGCTTCACGGTTGACCCTTCGTTTTGTACGACTACTTGACCCCACCTATCTCATTTCCTGCCGACAACTTTACTTTTTCCATATATTATCATATTTTTGGTTGATGCTTTTCTTTTTTTATTTACATTCCCCCCTTAACAATTAATTAAACAATAAAATACATTAAATAAAAATGATTTTTTAAAAATTAAAAATAAAATATGTGAAAAATTAACAAATAATAAAAATATTTTCATTATTTCTAAAATAAAATTAAAAAAATTTAAATGTGGAATTTAATTTTACCTTACTTCAAACTAACTCTAAACAAAAAAAAACTAAAAATTGATTTGAATTTATATATTTGGATGGTTTATAGAATGCAAGTTTAAAAATTGGGATTACATGAAATTGAATTGAATTTCATTTTTATTTAATAATATGATTAATTTTATTTTTAAAAATTCTTAAAATATTATTATTTTTTAAAAATATTTATGAAAGGACTTCAAAATTTTATTAAATAATAGTCAAAAGTAATAAAATAAAGCATGTTTTTAAAAGAAAAATTATTTTTTTTCAAAAACTAAATGAATTTAAAAAAAAAAAGCATTTAACTGATAAAATGTATTTATACAACTGCCCCCTGAAAATGACTAAAAGTAAATAATTTTTTGAAAGTAACTAGATATTTTTTTTTATCTTTTTATCTTTATTTTTTTTATATATTATTTAAAGCAACGATTTAACCATTTAAATTAAATATCAGTTGATTTTTTATATAGTTGTTTATAAATATATTTTTGTATAAATTTTCACTTATATTATAATTTAAAATTTTTTAACGATGTTATTATAGATTTTGATCGTATTTATTTATTTTGACACGATACTTAAAATTATTCATAACTCCTCTTCAATCCAACGTATTCGAACCCATATTTTTTTGTATCGATAATAATGCTTATTATACTAATTAAACTAAAATTCAATCGACTATAATTTAATTTTTTAAACGTGTTTTATTTTATATATTTCTCACATAAAGTGGATAAATATTATAATGAATATCAATAAATATTGGATATAGCGATGGTGTAATAATATAATTAAAGTTTAAAACAAAAAATGGATAATATTTGAAATTTGAGTATTGGTACCACGTATGAATCACTCCATTGGTTTTAGTAAGGCAGAAAGAAAGTTGGTTAGTTTGACAGTAATGATTAGTCAACTTCATCACATGACCGACTTTGTTGATTTCTCGACGCGCCTTCCCCTTTCTAATATTAAATTTGTCAATGTGTCTACTGCCTACTGCTGCAAGCCTGCTCTGCAGCTGCCATGCTGATTTTTTATTTTTCATAATAAAATATGTCCATTTACACGTATATATTGTATCATGCCTCTCTATTAATGACTCATCATGCCTGGCCCACTGCTTCGGGCAGGGCACCACTCCGTCATCACTCTCCTCTTGACCACCACTCCCCACAATTTGAGGATCTTTTTACGCCCAAAAGTCTTTTTTTTTTTTTTATTCATACAGACCAGCATACTAGAATCCAATGCCTGCTCTAAATTTCCAACGTTTTTCCTCCTTTTTTTTTCTATTTCCAGATACCTTGTCGAAAAATTCTTCTCAACTTTAGTCAATAAAATTAGTTTGACTAACCATAAAGTTTTTGTCTCATATACGTAGGCGGAACGTGTGATGATGGGAAGATAAAATTTAAAAAATTTAGGTTAAGTTTTATTGATTACTAATTAAATCGATGTTACTTCAAAAATGGTCCAAAATTGATACCCCCATTCATAGCCATCACCAAACATTGGGAGTGAAATGCATGTAGATAAGGGAGTGAAAGGACACATGAGGATGATTGTGCCTTGTCAGCAACAGCGCAGCTAAGCGGCGAGACAAGGAGAGCCGTGCTTGACATGTTTGTTGTCGTAACACAATTTCTTAGCACGTTATTCCTCCAATCTGTGTTTTCTTTGACTAAGAAGTTCTCCTCTAGAAAAGGAGACCGTTCAAATGCGGGAATGATCATTTTCCTTCCTCACCGACCTAACCTTTAGCTTATACGCACGGCGAAATGGACCAGTCCTGGGAAGAGAGTGAAACAGACGCAATTGCAATGACTGAGAGTAGGAGTAAGGAGTAGGGAGTAGGGTGTGGAGGAGCGTGTAACACAACCTCCCAACTACCGTACCTAACCCTATCTTGCAGTTGGAGATTTTATGTCTCTCTAGGCAAGGCCATGTGCGGTTTGGTACCCCCACGTTGTTCCCTGTTGCTCCCATTTATGCTTTTTCCCTTTCCATCAAAGTCGTTTGCGATACGCCTAAAGCATGCAGCACAAAAAGAAAGTTCGTGAAAAGCAGGATGATTACCTGATATTATTATTCCTTAATCGATTTCATTTTTTTATATTTATTTTTAACGAGCGGCTGACTCTTTTCTTCTTTTTTATTTTTTATTTTTGGTTTTTTAGACCTTAAATTTGAAGAAGTTGAAGTTTTTAACACTATTGTTAATGAAAAATAAATATGTAAAAATTAAAAGTTAAATAATTAGATGAATGGATAATTGTATTTTTTAAAAGGCAAAAGGCGTGGTAAGCTATTTTCTGTTAGCTACCTACTTTCTTGTCTCCGACTACACAACCGTCCTTTCCTCCCTCTCGCTCTTACCACTATGTCTTATTATTCCAAGCGTAAACTGTGGGCGAATTCATTTAGAAATTGGGGCAAACTCAGTGACTTGTGTACAGGGCTAACAATAATCTAATTACACCACGTGGCATTACCATAGCCGTAAGTTCAAGAATTTGCTTCGTCCAATACAAAGAAAAGTGAAAAGATGAAGATTTAGAAGTAAATTATCGATCGAGTTAAAAAATGAAAATAAAGAAAATAATATTTTTGGAAAATATATAATTTTAAATTAAGATTCACATCTTTCATTCTTTTTTCTCTTCTCATTATTTCAGTTTAAAAGGATTGATTTTTTTTATGTGTTGAGATAATAAAAAAAATATCATCCCTCTTATATGTTATTTTCATCTCTTCACCCTTTCATTACATCACTTGAATCACCTTGGAGTAAGCATTCAGTCTCATCAAAGGGATTACTTTAGACTCCTCGTTCTTTTGGTACATACACTTGTCTCCACCTCATAATTATGGTGAACGTGGGAGGTAAAACCTTTGACACTTCAAACCATCAAAATAAAATAATAGGAAGAAAAAAGGTTGACCTATTTGAACTTTAAGAAGTGACTCATCTCCAAAAAGACGTGGAACCGACATGCCCATTGCTTCCAGGTTCCTTCACCCACATCACAATCAAATAATTCACCGACATGCCCATCAGGCTTTTGGATCTTGCATATCTTTACCTTTTGGGTCTAAGTTTTTTCATGTTAAGTCTCTTGTAAACCTTATAATGGTTGGGCTATTCATATGGATTCAAAGACCCATTTAAAAAGTAAAAAAGTTGGAGTAAACATATAAGTTCATTTTTTTATATGAATTGGATCTCGAGTAATATTTTCTTTTAATATCTATTCATATTTTCTTAATATTTTGACAACGCACACACACCTTGCACACATAGGTGCTTGAATCCGGATCTCCTAAGATGGACATCATTCTCTTCTTCACTGGAGCCACTCGTTGGATTCACGTAGAAATTAACTTTAAATGACAATAAATTCAGCTTCAATAAAATCAAGGTATCTTTCTAAGATAGAAATCTAAGAAAATCTGAGTATATAATGGAAGATGCAAACCAAGTTTTGATTTATTTTTTTTACTAAACTTCGATGTGTTATATTTTTTAAATTCATTTTTATTTAAAAAATAATCTTAAAAGATTAATATAGATGGACTGGGTTGAGCTCAAATTTAACGTTTTTAATATGAGTCAAACTTGAACAAAAATTTAATCCCGTTTTTCAAGCTGGGCCAAGCCCATAATCAATTCTAACTTGTAGTGTTTAGATAAAATCTTTTCAATAGTAATTATTTAAAGATTTGAAGTCAATTCAAATACTTAAAAGAAGAAAATTCATAACCACTTGTTTTGAATCCATTGTTTATTAATCATTTTAATGATGATAGACATAAATACTATTTATTTTTAATAAAATTAATTGATTAAACTTAATTATATATTAATATCCTTCATATCAGTGTTAATTTAAATCAAGATATCAACAATTTAACATAACAAAACCAAAGTTGATAATATAAACACTGTGTGTGGGCTGGATCAGATGGAAAAAAAAAATTAAAAAAGTACCATTTTAATTATATTAAGAACAGCCAATGAGATTTCAATTCGATAAAAAAAAAAGACAAATTTGAAGTCAATTTGCACAACTAATCCCTATCATTTTCTTTCAAGTAATTTTCAAAATTTGTAAAGAATTCAATTTTTTCTATTTAAATTTCATTTCATTAAACTATTATTTGGTTTGACTATAAGATAAAAAAACTTGAATTTAGAGACATCATTTTTATTTAATTCGGTTAGCGTTAATTCTAAAATCCCCTTAATAAAATAATTCATCATAATATTATTCCATTTAACACATATGATTTGACTATAAAATAAAAAAAACTCGAATTTAGAAGCATCATTTTTATTTAATTCTGTCAGCGTTGATTTTTCAAATGTTTCAAAAGGTTAGAAATATCAAATGTTTTTATTTATTTCATTTAATATATATGGCTGGAACGGTCGTTAACCACCGGATTCTGGGAATGCTTAGTTGGAAAGGAGGCTGGCGGCGGCAATAGTTAAGGTTGATGAAGGAAGAAGGAGATAAGACAAGAGAAAAAAGAAAAATAATAAGTATTTTTGGAAAGGAAACGTCTGAAAGAAAATTGGTGATTTGGGAAAGAAAAAGATATTGGGTTTATTGTTAAGTGGCCTCATACTCAAGATATTGGGTCAAGTGCCACATCAGCAGAAAACGGACGGCTTGGACTAGAATAGTTAACGGAAACAACGTACAAGTATCAAAATTGGACATTTTGAAAATATAGGGTACCACATAAAAAAAACCCTAAGTATAGAGGCCTTTCACGCCATTAAACATATTTTTATATTTAAAATATAGTTATATATTCAAATTCAAATTTACAAATCATTAATATTAATGACTTCAAAATATTTAAAATTTATTTTTCATATATAAAACCATTAGAACATAAAACCCATCAATTCATTAGATCACAAAACCCAACAAATTAACATCACAAATAAAACCCATCAATCCAACAAATGATGAGAAGCAAATCAAAACCAAAGCCCATTTCGAGTTTCTGGGTCCTTCAGGTTCTACCATCAGTCTAGAGATCGGAAGTGGTAAGGAGAAGCCACTGTCAAAATTCCATGATGATTTAATGACCAGATTTGCAGTTCAGGGCTTTTCAAGTTCTAACTACTAAGCTTTTCAAGAAAGCTAACCGGGAAACTAGAAAGAAGAGAAAGAGCCGAAGCTTTCTGTCAAAATTTTGGCTTGACTAAAGGCTGGACGGTAGCGTAATGGCAACGACGGCTAATTCTCTTCACGGAACAAGAGAAGAAAAAGAAGAAAACAGAACAAAACAAAACAAAAAAAAGTTAAAAATTCAATTTATTTTCTTTAATATTTATAAAATACATTTTAAGGGTTAATTGTGGTTAATGTGTGATCGTAGGTTGAGGTGATAGGTTAAATTATTATTTCAAATAAAAATTTTAAGTGAAATTTTATAATCGGTCCTCATATTTTTTTCATTTTAAGTAATTTAATTTAATTTTTTTTTATGTTTTTTAACTTTCTTTTTTTTTTCATTTTCTTCTAGTTCTCTTTTGTAGGGATTACCGTTAACGATAATTAACGGTTCAGTTATTAAAATGTTATAACATAAAAATGTAACTGATTAAGACGTAACGTTTTAAACATAAATAACTAAAATGTAACCTGAAGTAAACAAAATTTATCAATTACATTAATTAAATTTAAAAAATTAAAGGGATATTTAGATCTTAAGCCCTTGTTCAATTAATTTTTTTTACATAACTTGCAGGTGTCGCTATACGATTGGATACGTGAGTAGAAAATTAACTTCTTCAGCCAAAGGTACCACATAGATAAACAATGTTAAAGTTCAGTACCAAAATCAAAATTTCCAAACTTCAGGTACCAAATTAGAATATTTGCCAAATTTCAGTAGCAAGTATGTGATTGTCGCTTTAATTTATTTCTTTTAAGAGAAGTATTTAACGGGTGATTTGATCCTCCGTCCGGAAAACGCCTCTTCCAAAGTAAAAACACTGCAAAAGAAGCAACAGATCCCAATTTGAAACCATAAAGACTCTGAACCATAATTGGCACCAAAAGAAAGGAGGCGGAGAGATAGTTCGAATTTGGGCTTGTTTATCCTTTTCGATCGACGGAGAAAGAAATCGATGATACTTTTACAGTCCCATTCACGATTCCTTCTGCAGACTTTGCTGAATCGAATACAGAAGTACTTTTTCCTTCGTTTTCTTTTCTTTTTTCATTTCATTTCTTTTTATCCCATAAATATAAGCTTTTATTATTTGATTTGATTTCTTTAATTACATCTTAGTTCTTGTATGTATTTGATATTTGAAAGGCATGTTGGGAATTCGAGCAGAGTCAGGTCAAGAATTCCAACTACATTTCTAATTCATAGATGTATTTTTCATCCTTTACAGTATTCTCTTATGAGTTTGATGCTTCCTCTTCCTCGTCAATCTTCCATTGTTGCTTGCAGTGCGTTGCTAGTCTCATTTGTTTTTTAAATAGTACTGTTACTTTTAAATACCTGACCTGCTACCCTACGTTTTGGTATGCCAGAGATGTGTCATCTCCACTGACCATACTATCATCAAATATAGCCCTTCTTTAAATTTTTGTAGCTTAAGCATTCCCAAATTAGTGTTTTTTTTTAAGTTTTTATGTATTAATAGTAATTAACATGAAATATACAAACTTCCATTCAAACTATAATAAATTTCTAAATTAGAGTAACATGTGTACAAGATCAGTATACAGGATTGTTAACTTTTAGACTAACAATAGATCATCAAGAACAATTGGATACGGTTAGAATTTTCAAATGCGTTAAAGCTCTAGGGTTTTTGTGTTGTACGGTTTAGTAATATGCGGTTTTGCTAGATTTCACTTCTCACAAGCCTCAAGCCCGCAAAGAAAGTAGTGTTAACATTGCTCTACTTTATATGTTAAAGGTGTGGACCAAGTTGGAACTATGCCTACTCTTTTATGCCAAGCATGCTGTCCATGATGTGCTGTGCTTTAATATTTATATTTCAATTATACATTCTGGTGTTGAGTGTACAAACATTCTTATTTATTTTGGATGTAAAAACTGAATAATTTTCAGGCTACCTGGACCTTTTCTGCTTATTGTTTACACTTTCTTAATTAGCTTGCTGATTTCTCTCATGTCTCTTTTGCAGTCTTGAAAAGTGTATTGAACTAGACCATCACTGGGTTGAGTTTGATGATGTTCATTACCATGTTCAGGTGATTTAGAAGCTTTTTCTTTGTTACACCTATTTAAAAGAAATTGAGTGATTGTATTATAAATTATTCATGCTCATGTATTTCATTTTGCTCATTGGGCTCTCTGAACTTATAGTTAAGGTACAAAAGCCACTGTAATTATATTATGCTCATGTAATTCGCAAATGATATGCAGGTGTCAATGAAGAATCCCAATATTCTACTGCTTTCGTTATCATTACCTACCCCACCTCTGGAAACTGTTTTCGTTGGTGGACTTCCATTTGGAGCCATAGAAGCTATTAAAGCAGCTTATGGTGTAATCGTGCAAATTCTTGATCCTCCAAGGGATGGCTGCAATCTGACATTGAAACTGAATTTGTCCAAACTTCCTCAAGATGAAGGTCAACAAGTTCATTTTCTTAGGTCATTATGAGCTTGCACAGTTTTATGACAAAGTATTGGCATCAACCTGTTGAAAACTCCTGTCCTTGATTAATAATGACTTAAGGAACTAGTATTTGGAGTATATTAATGCGTCTAGGGTTCTTTATTATTTGATGAAATATTTTCTTAATTTTTCTATGCTTAATTCTCTTGGTTTTAAGCTTGGATTTTAGTAATTACTGTTATACCTCTAGTTGAAAGGTAGAAGATTCCTAGTTGAGAACTCATAATTATATGTACACACACCCCTTTTCCAGAACTCAGTAGGAGCTTTAGTTTAAGAGATCAATCATATTTTGTAGCATGCTTCTAATAAGTAGCTTCCATGTCAAATAGGATGGTTGTCTGATAGTTTCAGATGCATATGCAACGTAAATCATACCCGTATAAAAAAAGGGTGCTTGTCATAGAAAATAATGATAATCTGACCAGTGACCAAGGGGGTCAGTGTCATAACAAATAGAATCAGCTTACTGCATTTAAAGTGTACTCCAAGAACTGAAATTGTGTAGTGTTCTCTGCTTGCACTGACTGGGCTTACTGCCCCATCTAGTTTAGGAACAAGACAGCGGTTACAAATAAACTGCTAAAGTGGAACAAGACAGAAGTTAAAAATGAATTACAAGCATTACTAAATTAAATTTTTAGTTATTTTATTTTATTATTATTTTTAAAATAAAAAAGAAATATTTGGGCCTTTCTGTTACAAAAGGAAAGGATGGGTGTATGCCGTTCAATTTGTGGCTGGCGGAGGATAACAAAAAGTGATCTATATCTATTATTTAGCTTGTCTTGTGGTTAATTCGGATTGAGGGCTTAAATATCCATCTTGGCTGACTTTCACCGGAAAACTCTAATGAGTTTAGCTTATACTTGTTTCCTTGGCCCGCATCATTCTTGTTCTTGTGTGACAGTTTCGACTTTTTATATCCTGCAGATCAGCGACATACTCTTTTGGTAAAGATTGCATCTGTTAGGGAAGTGGTATTAGGGGCCCCTTTAAGAGTAATCCTAAAACACCTTGCTTCAAGGACTGTTGCTCCTGATATAGATCAGTTTGTTGCCCTTGTGCATCGGCCAAATGAGTCCTTCTTCCTTGTTCCTCAGGTATTGTTTCAAGTGACTAGCCTGATTTAAGTTTTAATGATGGACATAAATTTGTAAGTTCATGTTATATTTCATTTTCTTATTATCTGTCCTGCAGTTTAGATTAATTTGTTATGCTTCAGATGGTCTGTCTCTCTCTTTTCTTTTGTACAATTAATTGTTTGATTGTTTTGGGTCGAAGGTGCAAATGTGTCTACCTTATATATGAGTGACTATCGATGCATTCTTGTTTAACTGGGTAGAGAATTATATTTTAACAGGCAGAGAAGGTGACGGTGGTGTTTCCAATGAGATTCAAGGATTCGATAGACACTGTTTTGGCAACCTCCTTCCTCCAGGTACAGTAAGAGGTTGCAACTATTGTATGCAGATCTTATGATTATTTTTCTTGTTTCCCTCTCAAATGTTTCATCATCTTTCAGGAATTCATGGAGTCAAGGCGTACAGCTGGGCTGAGTAATGCACCTCCGTGTTTGTGGTCTCAAACTCCACCCCTGGAACTGAAGGGAGTAACTGATGATGCATTATCAGCAAACGCAGGCTTTGTAACTTTTGGTAATATCAGAAGATTAGAGTTTTGTTTTTTCCACTTGTAGTTCTGTTGCCAATATGACAAACTCTGTTATGCAATGCAGTTATTTTACCACGCCATGTGGAAGGCAGAAAATTGGACCGTACTGTGTGGAATTTATCAACATTTCATGCATATGTGAATTATCACGTTAAGGTTAGTTTTATTTGTTTAACTTTCTTTGTTCCATTAACGCTTTGAAATTTGAGAAACAATTAAATCAAGAGCTAACCTAATTGTTATATTTATGACTGGGAAGTTCATTTAATAGTTGTTAGTATGGGTTCTAAATTGATTTTGAAAAATTAATGTTAGTTACTTGTTATAAACAGAAGAATGTAACATTCATTTTTATTTGTATTCCTTTACTCGTACAGTCAACCCTGTCTATAACAACCCCATTTGTCTGCCCAGATTTTGTCTGTTATAGAGAGGTGGCTGTTGAGATAATTGTTGTAAGCTTACCATAGAATTTATATTATGAATTTCCATCAAACAAAGAAAGTGAGAATTATGTTTAAAAAAGAAAGAAAGTGGGAATCAAATCAACAAAATTAAAAGATGCATAACAAGGGCATGTATTATTGCATTTATGCATATTTTATTTTACATTCTTTCACATGATTAATTATAAAGTTCATAAATTTAACAAGTTCAATTAATCAATATGAGTTATCAAATTAAATTAATTAATTTATCACAAGTTACTAAATTCAAGTAATCAATTTATAAGTTTATGATGTTCCAAATTCATATTAGAGTATTTAATTAGGGAACTTAGTAGTTTCTTGAATTGATATCTTCAATTTCACTTGTTGAATATTGTTTTCATTTAATAAAATATGATTAATAGATTTCTTCACGTAAAATTTAATTATTTTGTTGAAATAAATATTTTAGATAATATCATTTTCATTTAATAAATGATAATTAATAGGTGTTTATATGAAATAACTATAAATTTACTTAAAAATTTTGACCATATGTGTTATAGAGAACTTATTTAATAAAGAACGCACTTCATAACTTATGGATGTTGCTGTTATAAGTGAAAAACTGTTATAGAGTTTTAAAATGAAACATAAAAAATCGGTTCTTTTAGGAACTTGGATGTTATAGCGAAATGTTGTTATAACGGGTGGTTGTTATAGAGAGGGCTGACTGTATATGTTTTTGTACTTTGTTATTGTCAGAAAGGATATAGAATAGAGTGAATGATTCATCCAAAGATCATTTATGTTCTACTCAAACCACTGTTATCTTGTATTGACATTTTTTCTTTACCAATGGTCCATTTGGCGAATGATATTGTCTTAGATGCAAAGGTATCACCTCTTTAGTACCTTGGCAAATAGAAAGGTGATCAATAATGTGTTTCTTTGTTCCATTGTTGATTGATTTGAGTGTCTGCTATAGCTGCTAATAAACCAGTTGGATGAAGCAGTTGGGTGGTTAGGTTGCAAGTATTTTTAGGTTGATATGGCTATTTGCATTTCAGAAAGCAGTAGATTTTGGAAGAATTTAAAGGGTTGCCTCTCTGCATAGGGAACCTTGGTGGTGAAGGAAGTACCATGAAGGTTACATAGGTGTAGAAATGAAGGAATCTCGACAAGTACAAAGTACAAGATTGGAAAGAGAGAGGTTGAGAACACAGCTGACATGTTATTTGAAAACTTTTTTAGGGATTTTTTGTGCAATTGAACGAGGGAGAATGATATGTGTGTGTATGTTTGAAAAGGTGAGAGAAAAGAAGACACATGTTCAAATAGGTTGCAGTTAAATTTGAGAGTTGAGAAAAGTGCTTGTTCCTAAGAAGGCTGTTAAAGACAGAAAATTGTTTCGAAAGTTGTCTGATAATAAATTATTGGTGCAATTTAAAAGAAAATAGAAATCATACTTTTTGGTGAATTCAACTTAATACTTATAATGTAACAGTTGCTTGGCTAACTGCTATGTCTGTAGCAGTTCTAATCTTGTGTAAGGGACTCGCCAAGGTACAACTGAGTATGTTGCTATTGTTATAGGTTGATACCAATGAATCAATTTCAAACTCATATTTGCACTATTAATAGGTGAATTTGCTGAAGATGTGCTTTCTGCTGATGAAATAGCACCTGTTGGATGAGAAACTCGAGAACTTTATGGTTTTTTGCTCTTGGTCTAAACTGACTTATGAATGTAAATTTTAGTACAAGCAGCAGTAGAGATGGAGTTATAGAGAGAATATGAAGTGAGCAACTTGAGTGTCTTCACTCAGTTGTCCAAAAAGAAAGGAGAGTTCATAATGATATCAATCATGGGATTTAAGGAGGATGTATGATATGATGCAGTCTATAGAGAGGTTATTTCTGGCACACAATTTAACTGATATTAAAATAAATACTCATAAGATCAGCAAATTTGTAGCGGACATGGTGTTAGGCAATTGATATCAGTATAAGCACAAATTAAGTAGGATGTACGGCATGCAAGGAAATAAAGTGTAGAAAGGATTGCATGAAGGAAAAGATTGAACTCATGTCTATTGAGAACTTATTTTTAGTATATTTTCCCTATTCTGAAGATTTAACTTTATAGAAATACCAAGTCAGGAGAAGGGCGGAAAGAGTGAAAAGGGTAGGACTCTGTTTTACTGAAACTACTAATAGTGTGGTTTTCAATGCCCGAAAAGAAAAAGGGAACGTGAGTTTGAAAAGGATAATGGTATAATATAATCACCAATTTCTTTTTGTAATCTTTATGGCTTTTTCTTATATTTCAAATTGCATAGTAACTATCTACACTACTTCCTGGTTATATCATTATTAACAGGAGTTATAAGGAGCATCATGCATTTGTGCATTTTTAAGGTACTGACATAATAGTCTTTTACTTCAACATGCTGCATGATTAGGCACTTGTGTGATATTTGATTTATATGACTTCCATTCTGTTCCTCAGTGCTCAGAAGGGTTTATGCACAGCCGGATGCGGCGGCGTGTGGAGTCACTTATTCAGGTAGTATCATCTGTTACTTGATAATGATTGCCTCAATAGCATGTGCAGTTTCACGGTGGTTCATAAGATCCATCTTGCTGCTAGCTTTCTTGCCAATATCTTTTGAAAATTTTGCCGTTGACAGCATTACTGTTGGTTTGAATCTATATTTTTTGTCATGCAGGCTCTGAATTGTGCCAAACCAGACCAGGAGAAGACCAAGAAAACACCACAAACAAGATCTTTCAAACGTCTGGTATGTGATGTAAATGCTAAACTAGATATTTAACAAAATGGAATTGGGTGATGGTAAATGAGAAAATACGGTTGGTTGCAGAATCTCAGGGACAGTCGAAGCAATTCAAGTTCATAAATGTGCCAGCCGTTGATATGCCCTTGTCGTTCGTACCACCCAGAATATAAGTAGGTGGAGTGCCTTCTTGAGTGAAAAATAGGATGGTATGAAATTATTCTATCCCATTTTTTTTGTGAATGTGGATACCGACTCTACTTCTGAATAGGAATCCTTGAATGTTTGACTTCGCTTTGGTTTATTTCGGATAACATTTGATATCCATTATATGAATTCTGTTTTACTTATTGGATACTCTAATCCATTATCTGCTTACATTATTCTTAAATATTAAAAAACATTATATTCTGTGCAACTATTAGTATTTTGACCCGAAGTTTTTCCAAATTCAAATTTAGATGAAATAATTTCGGGTGTCATGTAAATTAGTCGAATTCAATTTCAAATATTCAAAAATTATAAATATTTAATCTACTGCGGTATTTAATAGGAAAATATGTCAACCGACAAAAGGAAAAAAAAAGGAAAAAAAAAAAAGTTAGGGCAAATATTGGGTTGAGACCCTCTTCGGGCAATGGCGAATAGGGATGTTTAAATAGTTAATCGAATCAAATTAGTATTAATCGAATTAATTAAAATTTTTTAATCTTTTAACCATTAATCAAATCGAATTTAAAAAAAAAATAATAATCGAATTGAAATATTTAGATTAATTTGGTCGGTTAATCGAATTAATTGAAATTTATATTTTTTTTGTTAAAATAAGTATAAAACATATAAAAAATTGATAATGTTCATTTGATCGAATTATTCGAATTAATCGAATTGGTAATAGAATAATACATATAATATGTGATATTGTTTATTAAGTTTAGTTAATTCGGTTAGTTACCCAATTTCAAATCGAATTAATCAATAATCGAATTAGATCGGTTCGACCGGTTAATTCGGTTTTAACCGAAATTTGAACACGTCACGGAGACTGTATAGATGCTAATTGGTGTAGTCGAGTAAGCCAAGGATAGAAAAAGATCAGACTGGTAGCTTGACCATTAAATGTTTGGGTGGCATGTTGTGAGGAACGCTTCGCTGGAATACGCCATTTGGCGAATTCTAGGGTTTGACGGACTCTTTTGTGAAACAACCCGTCAACCCCATATGCTTTGGGTGGAACTTGTTAGTTCACGAAGTGATGGAATTGTTTTTCGTATTTTGGCAAGAAAACGACGGCTCAGTAGAGTTTAGTTGAAACCTACTTAGAATTGAACTAGACAACTGTTGATGACAACTTGTTATGTTTAGTTGGTTTACTTCAGTGTACAAGTAATTGTTTAGTGGTAGTAGTTATGTTTGGTAGATGATTAGGCAAGCCTATACTCGGGTTACAAAGCTACAGTGGGATTTTCTGACCCTCTCACAAAGCTTTGTCTCTGTTGTCTGTGCTATATAAGGATGTCAATAGCCGGCATGTTTTACCTTTAACTTTTGCTATATTTCTCTCCAAGTCTCTGGAGGTTTTTAGAGCATCTTCGTTAGAGAAGACGAAGGAGGTTTCAGTAGCTAGTTAAACCGCCTTTGATTAATACCAGCTTACTGGTAATTCCTGAAAATCCTTAGGAGGTCATCGAGGGAATTTACGTTTTTGTATTAGTGGATGCATGATTAAACTTAGTAGAAAACGGTCTAATGGTTATAATTGTTTCTTATTTAGCTCAAGAAGCTGGTGAAGGCCGAGCAATCGAGGTAAAGAACCAATAGAGTAGATTTTGTTCTGAAGCTTTCTAGTGAGTTCCTTCTTAATCTTTTTTGAGTTATGATGCTTCCATGACGTGTGGGTTGTGTTCGGTAAGTTGTTTCTATTATAAATGAGTCGATGTGTGTGTTGTATGTGTGAGCATGGTCATTGTCAATGTAAAAACACCCTCTTTGTTGCACTAGCCCAGTACCAGATAATCTGTGATATGTGAGAGTGTGGAGAAGATATTTGTTTGTGACGCCTCCGGTGGCGCAATTATTTAGCAAACCGGACTGGCAAATCATGAAAACATGCATTGAACTAAACAATGATGATGTGAGGAGTTTTGGGTGGAATACGAGTGTGAATGTGATTGATATATGGTTTTGGCAAAAGGATGGGTCACAGTTAAACAAACATAATTGTGAGAGGTATGTATAAGTTGGCAGTATGTGCTGCTTGGGTATTATCTGTGTTGTGTTTGAATTGGTGAAGTGTTGCCGCCGGAGAATTGTGGCCGACAAATCGACGTATTGTGTTTTTAAGATAGAGTCTTATGAGAATGCTAGTAATTCTCATGGGTATTGATGCTTGTGGATTATCGGTATCCATGCATTCGTCTTGCGTCTATTTGGAACGCACTAAGTTCAATTGAACTTAATCTGTTACTTTTCTTTCTCAGGCATTTTGTTGTAGAAGAAGATCAGTAGAAGGGGACTACACCAGAGCTGCGTCTGCAAGTGAGCTACTTGTTTATTTTGTATCACGCATGGCCATGTTGGATAGCATGCTAATATGGATTAGATGTAGAGTTTCGTTTATGGGCTTGGATTTTTGTTTTGGCATGAGCTCTGTTTGACATGGAGTCTTGTACTTATTGGTGTTATGTGCGGTTTTGGGGTTATATGATGATACTTGGAGTTTTGGTGTGTTACCCCTTGGTCGAGCATGCTATGCGGAACATTAGGGCACACACTACCTCTTCGGCGGTCCTTAGATATCAAGAGTTTTGCTGTGTTCGGGCTTTGCACATACTTCGTGCACTTTCTACCAGCATTCGGGCTTTGCATTCATGAGCAATTTTTGAAGGTTCCGAGCTTAACACTTGAGTGCCCTCAATGCCGTGGAGGTTAGCACTTGGTGGTCTTTTGGATGAACCATGTATCCAAGTTTCCTCCACTGGTATTTACTAAGGGCTGAATGCTACAAAAGAATGAAGACTCTAATATGTTATAATATGTAACCACACGCATGAGTATGAAATAAATTCTATGGGTTAAAAATGACTTGTTATAATGCTTCCAAAGCATGAGTTGACATTGAACCCTGTAGATTAATCTGGTTAAAGGGAACGGACTTGTGAAATGTATAAAGTGAGAATGTTAAACTATACCCCTTCAAAAAATTTAATTATATTGTAAATTGGCAATGAAAGAGTAAAGCTCTAATGTAGATTAACCGTTATAAGACTTCAAGGTAAGTAGAGCATCTTACTTGTTTAACGCATCATTATTTTATATACACAGACTGATTGTGGATCACTTGAAATTGTATTTGTTTCGAGAGATTTCATTACTTTAGCAAAGCTTGAAGAGTATCGTATAAATCCTTTTTAAGTATTTGCCTGTTATAGGTTTGGCATGTATATGAGTTGAGTTCTTATCTAGTTCCTAAGTTTGTAAGCCTGAATTTGGCAATGAGTTATGTGGAATGATGTGGGAAGTGATCAATATTGACATTTGGTATTAAAATCGATTTGAGATATTAAAGAGTTACTTAGTGTGAATCTAACACATAAGCACAACCTTCCAAACGTGTCACATTGCAAAAAACATAAAATATCCCGTGTGCGTCAATTCTACCAGAAGGAATAGTCGACCATGTAATTACCATTAAGAATTGCTTTAAACAAAAGACAAGGCGATTCACTCGCACCCAAAAAACAAAAATTAGTCAGATTCACCCATCTAATAAAATAATTCATACCCACAATTCAAACGGCAGTGTGATTAGATGTGAGTATTCGATCGAGTAGAGTCGAGTCAAATAGAATAAGAAAAATTCGAGTTAGTCGAGTTGACGAATCCTATTTTAACAACCAAAACAACTTGAAATTTTTTTCGAATCGAATTTAGTCAAAAATTTTCATTTAAAAAATTTCGAATCAAATTGAGTCGAGTTAACAAATCTTACTATTTATACTCAAAGCCGTGTTTACATTGACTGATTATTTAACTAGTAGACGAAGTACAAAATTATTTAACTACATAAACAATATAATAATTTTACAACTTAATTGATAAATATTTATTAAAACGACATAATTTTATTTTTAACTTAATGGTTTTGAATTTAGAACAAGCATTCATCAAAACGACATAATTTTATCTTTTCTTATTCGGATTTTCGAACAACTCAAATTGTGTAATTCATATTCAAATTAAACCAAAAATTTTAATTTTTTTATTCGGGTTGATCCGAATAACTTGATTAACTCAAACTATTTAATTAAAATTTTAAATTTTTTATCAAATTTTTCAAATCAAATCAAATTCAAATTTTACTCACATAGGGAAACTATGTGTCGGACATGCCTTGTACGTGACATAGAAAGATATAAACATAAAACACATGGGGAAACTATAATAAATGCCTTGTATATAAAGCACGGACATGCCGGGCAGTGTCCCTATGTTATATAGTGCCTGTAGTATGTGTCGGAGTCCTTCAATGTCATTATCCTTCAATAATAAGACAAAAAATTTACAAGGTTCTGTAATCAAAATCTATCTATGTACCTTTACATAGTCGTAACGAGTTCTGCCACCACCATAACTCCGATTCTAACAACTACATCACATTTAATAATAAGATTCAGCTTCTGGGCAACTTCACCGGTTTAAGGACAAACCAGTACAATACTAGCCTGCAACAGTGCTTGCTCATGAGTTAGGAGAGAGCTTCCTATTCCTCTTTATGGCATTCTTTGTAAGTGCGTCGGATATCTCTCTTCTTCTCTTTGAGTTGCTCTTGACAGTATTCTCGTTATTGTTTATGTTGTTGCAGACCACAGCTTCAGAGCACTTCCCAGCAAGTTTTAGTTTATCTTGTACAAAAACCTTTAACCTCCATAACGTTAATTCACTCTGTGCAGTCAAAACAATGGGGGATACTCCTTAGCAGCTGCTTTGCAGCCTTACACGGACATAGTTATCTATATAGAAAATATGAATTACCAGACTCATTACCGGACCAAAGCAATTACCTGGGCATCTATATCAAGATCCACCTCCTGTGCTGTTGGTTGAAAGCCTGGATTGTTCTCAGCAACTATCTCTAGAGCCTTACCAAGATCTTCCGGCGACAATCGGGTGAGAGCTGTCCCAAGTTTCTTTTTCTCTTCAGTCGACATTTTTCTATATGATAATCCATAATCAGTATTTTTAGCTAAAGGTCTCAGAAGAATTAAAAATAAGAACTCAAATCACAGGCATGTAAACATAGACAGAAACAAGTGCAAGTGATACTTCAGACATATATTTATTTACAATGGAATTAGCCCAACCTAAATGTTATTCTTTTTATGGCCAATAACCTAAATGTGATCTTTATTTTATCAACAAATGTCAGAATCATGGCACCTCTACCAAAAACATGATAATGTACCATCATTTACCATGAAATGATATAAAAAAAAATGTGAGACCAATGGCTGGTTAAAAATGAAAAGACTTTACTCTCACCATACTTTACCAAAATGCAATTAAGAACTAATTACTGATGATGTGAAGCTTTGGCTGAAGGTTATATAGAAGATTAACTCTCTCTCTATTTATTTATATCTTTGTCCAAAGCAACATATAAAGCTACAGACTAGTAATTACTAGTTGCAAAGAAATGAATTGGTTCTCAAATTCATTACAATAAACTACCATATGACCATCTGATACAGCTCTTATCCTGATTCAAACCAATTGATAGTATTCATAAATTTGTGCCAAACGCACCAAACTCCATACAATTACATATCTTTAACCAAACCTGAATTTCTGGATGACCATCTGTCTGAGTTTCTCCAATTGCAAATCAACCTCACAAAGCTGAAAGAATTGACAATTCTATTTATTCAGAGTTGATGGATAAGATTGGTTTAAAAACAAAAATGAAAATAAATCCAATTTATATTTCGTATGCAAGAGGCTACTTATTTTACAGACTTCATTGCTCAACTCTTTGGCCATGTTAGCATGAACTGCCTCTTGTGCCAGCTTCACATCTAGCTCTGCTTTTGATTCCTCCTCAACCTGTCTTTTCTCCTGCAAATAATCTCAAGCAAGTGAACTGACACAACTTGCCTGAAGCAGGATGATTCTAGAGCCTCCAGCTAAAAAGACAAAAGACTACTGAAAACAAGTCTAATAAATCGTCAACCATTTACCAGTTGAAGTTCATCATACCCAGATAATGGCTTACCTCTTCAGCAACTTTAGGCAAAAGTTGCAGCCACTTCTCCTCAAATTTTTCCAATAGAGTTTTGGCCATTATATGGACATCATGTCTTTCGTCATTGTATTTCATGGCATTCTTAAAAACCAATCTAACATCAGAATAAATTTCACGTACATTCTTGTACCCAGGACCATCCTTAGCTTCCATCTTGCTTTTTATTGTACCAAAGTCCATAGGCTTCTGAACAATCTAAAATGCACAACCTTATGATGCATCAGTTAAAGCATACATATTAAGGTAAAAATAAATTAAACAATCAAAACTTAAGAAGTATGGATGAGTTTGTGGTCTATATAAGCAAGCATGTGCTTAAGAAAAAAAATTAGCACAGCAAATTTCAAAAGCACAGAAAAGAGTCAAATATAAAGACCAATAAAAACAGAAAATACATCTTCTTATACATGAGAAAGCAAATCAGAAAATATTGAAACAATCAATAAGCTTCACCTCATAATAGTCATGCAAACCAAGACCTTCAACATCAACAGGATGCATAAAGGGATGTGCCCATTTGTGCTGAGTGATCTGACAAATGACAAGTATAATTAAAAATTAACCAGATTGTGACTAACCAGAACTGCTGTTAAAGAAAAATAATATTTAAAGTGAGAAATGAGAATTAAGAGGGGAGGTGAAGCCTTATATTTTTATAAATAAATTTTGAAATCACCTAGATGATATTGACAAGAAGAATGATTGCTATAGTATAGAGTTCAGTACAAGGACAAATTTTGAGTGTGTGGATAAATGTGATAACTGTAATCCAACAAACTGGCAAAGATTTCCCCTAAAAGCAGAAAAAATATTAAGAAAAGAGAGAGCTTAGAAGAATAATGACAAAAAAAATAAATTCTAGCATACCCTGCCCACTTAAGGGGAAACTTCCAAGAAACCATTGCCATGTCAACCATCTGTAATTGAAGTTTATATACCAGATAAATAAAAGTAGCACCTACTATTCATGTAAAAGGTCCCTGATTAAAACACCAAGAGAATGTCTTACTAGCATTCATAGAAAAATTTCTAATAAAAACTAAGGTACTATTTATGTAAAATGATCCGTGATTAAAAAAACCAAGCTAATGTCTTATTAACATTCTTTGAGAATATTCTAATAAGAACTTTGTTTTCTTTGCCTAGTCTAGGTAACGAATTAATAATCTTTAATCAGAAAACAATCAGATGAAAAAAATTGAAATCTATAAGAAAGAAACTAGGAGGAATAGATAGGCTTTCGAAATAGAAGGTGAAACAAGACAATATGATTGATACCTCTGAAGAAAATTAAAAAAAAAAAATTATGCTTACCTGTCGTAAAATCGTGGCAAATTGGCGCATAAGTTCCTGCATTCTCTTCAGAGCAGCAGCTTCTCTTTGTGATGTTTCTTGCTGCTGCTTTTCAAGTCCAGTAAGCTGTTTTTCCTTGACTTTTTCCTTAAAAGCTGAAGCAGATTTGCTAACAGTCAACTCCATATTATCTGTAGTCAAGTAGAACTGTTCGACATCGATAACTCTTTGCTCGAGCTGCAAGTTCAATATGGTTCCAATCAATAATGTAAAGATGTAAGCATATGTGCAAGCTGCAAAATGCAGGACTTAATAAGTGTTTGGCAACGTTACCAGAGGGTTAATATCAAGAAAAACAAAAGGCTGCTAAAACTTAAATAAACAAAACGCTGATCATAAATTTATGATGATGTAGTATAATATACATCAGACAATTACAACGAAATTTGACATGCATTATGAGTTGTATTTAGGTACTAGCTCCCAGTTTTCCAATTTTCTAAAGGAAGAATAATAATTGAACATCTGTAGCTGTATAAAAGCCCTGGGGTGTAAATTAGAAATTAAAAAAGGGGGGGAAATCTGGGGCGGGGAGTTTACCCGACTGACAGTGGTGGAAATTTCATCAACGCATCGCCCTAAATCCTCCACTTCTGAATCAGGGCCAAAACCTTCAACCTTCACTGCTTCCATCTGTGATTCCGTTTGCATGGATTGCTAGGGTTACATAAATATATACATAAAGATTCTTTTGTATATATACATAAATACATGCGAAGCAGAAAAGCCTTAGAAAAGTTTGCGGTAATAATTAGGTTAGCATTGCCTTACCCGGCCGCAGTTACAGAGGCTGAGACATGAAGATATTCTTCTGCCTCTGGTTCCGGGCAGCGTTAGGCTTTAGAGAGCCCCCTGAAACAAAATTTGGGCTCTCATCTCTATTTCATCCTAAGCCCATTCAACTTCTATTTTGGACCGCTTTTCTCTTATATTTTGCCCTTTTTTTCCTTTTTAATCTCACTCACTATTCATTCCTAATTTTAACTTTCCCACTATAAAATCAAATTTTGATAATTAAAATAAAAAAAATTAATTTTTGGTTTCCATAAAATAAATCAAAAGTAACAAATCAGCATGTTTGGTAAACAAAATTTTGGATTTTTTTAGTTGATTTGGGCACAAATAAAAAATTAAATATTTAAACTCTCTAATTGTTATGTTTGGTAAATAGAAATTTGTAAGAATTTATTGAGCTAAAATCTTCCACACCAGAAAAACTGAAATGTTTTTTATTAGTTGATTGAGAATGCGATATGTAGAATGACATATCTGACCACATTTGCTAAAAAATTACTTCTTTTGCCACATGCTCTTAAACGTAATAGGAGTGTTAAGATATCAGTAGCTTTCATTCTCCTATTTTCACTTTCATCTCCAAAATCCAAAATAAAAAGTAAAAAGAAAGATAAAAACGAGTTTTTCTTGATTTTTTAGATTTTTATGAATTTTTAAATATTTATTTAATTATTGCGGTTCTACGGTCGAATCGTTCGAATTGGTTGAATTAAGAATTGATGATTTAACTTATTCAACCATCGATTTGATTATTAAAACACTGAATATGACATTAAAAAATTTTATTTTTCAAATTTAGAGTTCCACATTATCAAAATTTTAGACTTTTCTAATTCAACGATCAAAATAGACCTTGTTGTTAAGTTCAAAATGAACCAAAAAAAATACAGATACCAAAATGAATATAGTTGTTAAGTTCAAGGCCAATGTGAACTTACTTATCAAGTTCAATGGTCAAAAATTACATTCTCTTTTTTTTTTCATGATCATCAACAAATGAACTGAAATAAATAACGATTTTTAAATCAAAAAAATTTAGGATCAAATGTAAATCTTACCAATTACAAAATTCAAAGGCAAAAAAATTACCATACCCATTTATTTTATACATCAATAAATGAAATGTATTGTTGTTGAGATGTGGGTAAGAATTCAAACCTCTTGAGGAAGTGGAGGAATATGCTCTCCACTATGATTCCCTTGTCATTGTCAACAAAGCATCCTCCCTCCACCTCCATTGTTTTCTTCTTCCTACCAATGAAAAAACCTTCTCTAATTAAATCTCACCCTAGCCAAAAATGTTGTGTGGGGCCCATTTCTTTCTTCTTCTTTTTTATCATGCTCTTTTTGGATTTTCAACTCAAAAATCTCTTTTTTTTCACCCACAAGATGGGCCCCTTTGGATTTGTCTGAATTCGAAATCAAATCCAAACTAGGCATTAGCGAACCGGAAAAGTAAGTTCACTAATAATTCCAACTTAGTAATGACAATCCTATAGAGGAAATGTAATGTGTTCGAAGCAAACAATCATGACATGTGAAGAATCTAGAAAAAAAAAAGAAAAGAAAAGATGGAATGAACGGAACAAAGAATGCAAAAGAACCCCAAATTCCTTTGTAAAATTTATTTGAAGTAACAAAAAAAAATGTATTGCTCAACATGGAGATAGCATTGATCTTCATGTTTAAGAAAAACTTGCTTCTTACAAGGAGTATGTCTTGACACATTTTAGTTGTCTATTGAAAGTATAAACTTTTCCGGTTGATATTTTTATTGTGATTGCAGTTCCTCTATAATGTAATCTTTTGACAGAATTTTCTTCTATCGGCCAAAGCTCAAATTCCTCGGGATCACCTTCTTGCTAGCATATGTTGATTGTCACCCCACCGTGTGCTTTCAATCCTTTCACACAGCAGTTGGCCCATTTATCTCGAAAAAGAGCGGGGAGTAAGTATAGATCTCTCATGATACTTTGAACAAACATTTTTGCTGCCGTTGTTGAAAAAATGGTGTAAAGCTGCATATTAAATGCTACTCATGTACTAACCTTTTGTTTTTTACATAACACTAACCGAGTTTAATAAAGTTCTAATTTAAAAGATTTATAACTCAACTGGATCCCAAATTCTCTGACTTTTAAATTTTAGAGATTTTTGAACGTCTAATATTTTAAAATGCATCATTTCAACATGCTAGGATTTGTAATTATTTGTTTAGATAAATGTTTTTTTTTTTTTTTGGAAATTTTTTAAATACTAAAATTTCATAAATTAAAAATAATAATTATAAAAGAAGAAAAATATTAAAAGTATATGATATAATATATATTTATGACAAGACCATACCTAACAAATGAAATAAGATTATTTAGTAATTTAATTCTTACAAATTTAGAAATTTTCTAGTACTTTTACCCAGTCTCAACCCATGTTGCTTTAACTCATTTTTTAAAAAAAATATTTGTATCAAAACTTGCAGTATATCCCAACATTCGGGGATATGATCTTCGAAGGACCTCTAAATATATGGGAAAATAAAATTGAACATACCCACATTATACACGTACTCATATCAAATACTCTTACACCCTATTCCTTGTAACATAGCTCCCAGTGTCCAAAAATTACATCTCATCCCATTAAGAGTTAATTTAGCATTGTTTTTAAAAAATAAAAAATGCGATAAAAAAATAATGTTTAAGAATACTTTTGAAAATTTTAATTTAAAATTTAAATGTTTAACATTACCGTAAAAAAATACATTTGAAAAATAAAATATGCATTTTAAACATAATATTACAAAATAATAAATATATATTTAAATAATGTTCAAATTAATTAATATTATCATATTTTAACAAGAATATAAAAAATAATTTATTATAACTTATTGTTAATATTTTAATATAAGAAATATTAATTTTAAATATATCTACATAATTAACATTAATTATTTATAAAATGAAACTATATTTTAAATATTTAAATATAATCATTAGAAATTTGTAATCAATTTCTGTCGGCACATCATTTGCAGAAAAAAAAGGAAAATTACATCAACATTTCCCCACTTTAGCCTTCCATTCATCTCTGATAAACAGTTTCAATGAATCACAATCTGCAACAGCTACCAAATTGACTTTCCTCTGCTCACCAAGAAACACAAATGTTTACCGTAAATATACCACAGCCCCAATAAATCCACCGTAGCATGGAAGCATAGAATAAACATTTAATATCACGAACAAACTACTGCCTAGCTCCTTGAAAAGCATACACAGGAGCAATTATCAATGAAAGAGCATATTAGAAAATATATATGCTAGTTTATCACTTACAACAATTCCACATTCAGATATACTGAATGGAATTTATAACAATGAAATTGAAGGCTACCGCTTACTGTTTGTTGAGCATCTTTAAGACCCTCAGAAGCAAAAGCAACTTGATCGAGGTTGAATATCTGATTGTAAAGCATATCACGTTGCCCTTCATATCAAAACCGATTAGTATCAGATATAATGAAGTAGAACCACAACTCACTTCGTAAGTTTTCAAGCTCCAGAAATCAGTATGTATTGTAAGTTTTCAAACTCAAGAAATTAATATGTATTTTAAGTTTTCAAACTGAAGAATTAGAATGTAAAAATGACAATGGATATGATAAATCAAATATCCCCCTTAACGGTACCACCAAAGCAACATTCCCAAAATATATACATACAATTATATGCAACATATAATCTCATTGAATACCTCCCAGTAATCAAGAACACCCGCATACACATAGAGAGGATCTAACTTATATGAACAGTTCATGTATTTAATTGGTATGCAAACAATCATTGATTATGTGCATATGTTGGAGAAGAATAAGTTCAATGACCTTAAATTCCAGAGGTAAAGACTGTACAAAGAGCATATGTTATCAAGTTCATTTAAGTGAATTAAAAAGAAAAGAAACCACAAACAAGCAACAATTATCACACTTACTACAGTGTGATGATTAAAGTTAAAAGAAGTTTTTCAAACTCATAATGTTAAAATCAAATGAAATGAAATTCCTCTATCAGTACTGATAGGAAAAACCAGAATGATCCTTTTACATCAAGGAATGATTTTGGTTTCTACTTCAATGAATGAAGAATTTTAACGGATTTAAGCATCCATACTATTGCTCCAACATTTTCATTCTATATGAAATACCAATGTTTGAAATCCTTTCCTGATGCATATTCAGATAGAGGTATAACATATGGCCCTATATACATATACAGTAGTGATTATTTGTATTTCAGACCTTAAGAAAAACTATCCGTTCTGTTCTTTTCTTTTCTTTTCTTTTCTTTTATCCAGATTGTGACTAAGAACCAGCACTGCTGTTAAAGAAAAATAATATTTAAAGTGAGAAATGAGAATTAAGAGCGGGGTGAAGCCTTAAATTTTTATAAATAAAATTTGAAATCACCTAGATGTTATTGACAAGAAGAATGATTGCTAGAGTATAGAGTTCAGTACAATGAAAAATTTTGAGTGTGTGGATAAACGCGATAACTGTAATCCAACAAACTGGCAAAGATTTCCCTAAAAGCAGAAAAAATATTAAGAAAAGAGAGAGCGTAGAAGAATAATGACAAAGAGTCAAGCTCTAGCATACCCTGCCCAAACTTCCAAGAAAACATTTTCCATGTCAACCATCTGTAATAGAAGTTCATATACCAGATAAATAAAAGCAGTACCTACTATTCATGTAAAAGCCCCCTATTAAAACACCAAGAGAATGCCTTGCTAACATTCATAGAAAATTTTCTAATAAAACCTAATGTACTACTTATGTAAAATGATCCCTGATTAAAAAACCGAGCTAATGTCTTATTAACATTCTTTGAGAATATTCTAATAAGAACTTTGTTTTCTTTGCCTAGTCTAGGTAACAAATTAATAATCTTTAATCAAATGAACAAAATTGAAATCCATAAGAAAGAAACTAGGAGGAAGAGATAGGCTTTCAAAATAGAAGGTGAAACCAGACGATATGATTGATACCTCTGAAGAAAATTAAAAAAAATTATGGTTACCTGACGTAAAATTGTGGCAAACTGGCACATAAGTTCCTGCATTCTCTTCAGAGCAGCAGCTTCTCTTTGTGATGCTTCTTGCTGCTGCTTTTGAAGGCCAGTAAGCTGTTTTTTCCTTGACTTTTTCCTTAAAAGCTGAAGCAGATTTGGTAACAGTCAACTCCATATTATCTGTAGTCAAGTAGAACTGTTCGACATCGATAACTCTTTGCTTGAGCTGCAAGTTCAATATGGTTCCAATCAATAATGTAAAGATGTAAGTATATATGCAACCTGCAAACTGCAAAATGCAGGAGGACTTAGTAAGTGTTTGGCAATGTTACCAGAGGGATAATATCAAGAAAAACAAAAGGCTGCTAAAACTTAAATAAATAAAGCTGATCATAAATTTATGATGATGTAGTATAATATACTTCAGACAATTACAACGAAATTTGACATACATTATGAGTTGTATTCAGGTAGTAGCTCCTAGTTTTCCAATTTGAATTTAGCTTACATTAAACACCGGAATGACAGATCTAAAGAAAGAATAATAATTGAACATCTGTAGCTGTATAGAAGCCCTGGGGTGTAAATTAGAAATTAAAAAAAGGGGGGAAATCTGGGGCGGGGAGTTTACCCGACTGACAGTGGTGGAAATTTCATCAACGCATCGCCCTAAATCCTCCACTTCTGAATCAGGGCCAAAACCTTCAACCTTCACTGCTTCCATCTGTGATTCAATTTGCATGGATCGCTGGGGTTACATAAATATATACATAAAGATTCTTTGGAATCTAATTACCATTGAGCTGAAGAGTTTCCGATGCAATGCCGCCGCACACCATGGCGCCAAGGCGACCATTTCCGATGGGAATTGCGTCGGTCCAGTGCTTGGCAGGCCCGCTGGAAGTAACTTTCAACGGCTTGGAAGTGTCGGCAAGGTCCATGGAGGTGGGGTTCCAAAAGTCCTTCTCTGCGGGCTTCCGCACCAAAACCCACTCTCCATCTTCCATTAGAATGAAAAACCCACCGAAGGCAAAGAAACGAAAGCAAAAAAGCTGAAGAGGGTAGAAGAAAGAAAATGAGAAGTTTAAGCGGGTTAGACGAGACAGGGAAACAGTGTGGGGTGGAGAGAGTATGCACAGCAACACCGCATCGTAAGAAGGGTAAAATGCAGTAGTGGAGAAGGGGGACCCACGTTTTAAGACATGGGGATTATGAGCATTTAGCATATAGCACGCGGCGCTATGACATTTTATCACTAGAAAAAATAAGAGAGAGTGTATTTTTTACTGCAGCTCATCTTCTCCTACTACCGTTTTCATTTTCTTTAATAATATTTTCCAACATCAACGCCGCTGTCAAACTCACCTGCGCATATATATATCATTCATCAATTATTTTATTTTATTTTTGCTTCATTCATGTTTCTTCTATTTCCTTGTCTACATTCTAGTACCTAGATTTTGGTAGTTAGAATATTCTCGTTGATTATGTCAACTAAAAATTCATTAGAAAGACGGTAATCATACGAGTATATTTTAAAAAAAAAAAATTTATTAGAAATTTTATATGCGACCTTATCAACTTTTTAATTTTTCAAGGAGGATTTCCTTTATGATATGTATTACAAATAATATATATTCGTAACTCTTTAATTTGGACCTTTTAGTATCTAATTTTACTCTCATCACTGTTTTTATATTAATCGTAAATAAACGCATCGTTCATCCGAATCCACCTTTTAACTTGAAGCATTAAGAGGATCTTATGATCTCAACATTATCGACACAACCAAAGTATCATAAGGTGAATTATTTAATTTTTGGGATAAAGTAATTTTTATTCCTTAAACTTAAAGGATTTTTCTTAATTTAGTTTTTAACTTTTTTTTTATATCTACATTAGTCCTTAATATATACGAATCCTATTTTATCATCTTATTTTTTAAATTTTTTTTACTAAATATATTTAGGGGTGAGTGCTCAGTTGAATTAAATGAAAGATTTTGAGTTAATTGAATTGACGAGATCTATTTTATCATCTCGATTCGAATTTTTTTTCGAATCGAGTTAAATTAAAAAAATTAAACATGTCAAATTAAAATCTTGTTACAATATAACTAGTTTCATGTTAGAGCACATAAATTTGAAACCATATATACTTGAACTTTTTTTTTAAAGCAAAATAAAAAAAATTACTTTAGAATGATTAACTCGAATCACTAATTAATTTATTTCTGTCCAAAAATTATTATTTTTAAAAAATTGAAATTTTTCTATATATTTTTTATAATTTTTTTAAATATGATAATTTTTTTAAAAATACAAAATTTGGAATTGTTATAAATATTTTGAATTTTTGAAATTTTATTTTATTTTTTTTTGTAAATTTTATTGAGAGAGAGACCAATTTGCTCATTTTCAAAATTGACATGGACCAAAAAGGTTTTTACACCAATCTATTATTCAAATTCTTTAAGTTATTTGAATTGTAAAATTCAACTTGGCTTGAACTCAAAACTCGAATTACTTGTTGTACGTGAAATTTTTATTAATTTATAAAAAGATAAAAATATTTTAATAATTGATAAGAGTTAAAAGTAACATGTTTTAACTTCATTTTTAATACGTTTTTGGGTGATTAATCGATATTAATTGTGAATTTTATGCGTAATAAAGCACTTGGGAGCAAAATGAGTGAAAACAGGAGTGTCGGAGCAAGTTGCAAGAATTTCTTTATTTCTTTCGATTATACTATATCTTGGATATTTTTATTTTCAAGTATGAACTAATTTTCTAAATATCTAGATGAGATGAACCCTATGATGGATTTTGTCATTTTTTATTTTATTTTACACAATAAAGACTTGGATCAATACTCTAAAAATATCAAATCAATAATTAAGCACACATAATTGAGAACAATAAACTAAGTCTTTATTGATCAATTCTTGATTTGATATTTCTATATTATTGATCCATGTTCGATATGCTTAAATTAGAGGTTGAATAAAACCTGTTTAAGAATAAATCTTGCATAATTTGATGAAATTACATGCAGTTCTAGAAATAAAATGACATAAATCTATCAAATTAAAATCAAATCTAATAGGAAAATTCATGACATGAATTAATCAACCTAGAATAAGTTGCTCTTATGCTCGGAAGAAATATTACCATAATTTAAAAATTTTTACGAATCAAAATACTAAATAAAATAAATGCTTTCAATATTTAAGAATAAAATTGTGACACCTTATACCCGACCCAATTATTTAATCCGAATATAAAATGTCACATTTCATTGCTGAAGCAACTTACTTTCTTTTTTTTTTTTTAAATGAAAGCGTAGTGGAAAAAAATATTTTATAAAAATTTCGACGACATTTCTGCTTATTTACGTAAAATCCTCCTGTAAAATTTTGTATTTCACAATATATTCACATTTAAATAATCTCCCAAATCAATTCCCAACACTTTAATTTCTCAAAACATTTCAATAAACTTGATATCTACGTTTAACCATTTCATTAAAACATTGATTATAAAGTATTAACAGAAAAAACATAATAAACATATTTAAATTTAATTTACGATAATATATATATATATATATAAAAGCCTATGTACATGCCATAAATATTAACCAAAAAGTAAACTTTTCACTAACTTTGTTTGAGCTGATTTTCGGTTTTTCGGATGCTATTGGAACAATCTACCGAATCTAACTATCTGCGCATGAAAAAATAGATAAATAATACGTTGAGCAATTTTTATGCTCAGTGGTGCTAATATCATATCAATCATTACATAAGTATTAAATATAAATTAATTAATAAAAGTAAATAAATAACAATAAACTTTTTAATCAATTTAAAATCATAGAATCAATTTAATTCACACAATAAGAAAATTCAAATATATTTAACTTTTATTTTTGCTTTTCTTTCAATTTCAACCCCGTACTAAAATTCAGACTCATAATCAGATATGCGAATCCGCCACCTCAAGTTGTTCGGCAACGATGGCTATCAGAGTAGTCTACTACCCTCAGGGAATTGGGACTACCCACGATCCTCTGGGAATTGGGGCTAACAATAATAAAAATTGACAAATTTGACTTTTTCTCCCTCGACCCTCTGGGAATTGGGGATATTTAAATTCTCTGATATAAAGACTATATGGCATGCTAATTATATCTGATCTAGTCTAACTTAGTGTGTCGGGGTAAAAATCAAATTTCATTTAATTCTATTTTTCACATCATTCTCATTTTTGGTCTCATATCATGATCAAATAATATATTTTGCCTAATGTAAAATTAGGCTTCCAATTCAAAAACATATAAGATATTTTCTTGCTCAAGTATTCAAAATCATAATACTCAAGCCAAAATATAACCCTGTATTTGTTAAATTAATCATTTGAAAAATTAACATGTTCTATCTCAAATCATAATTTTATAAATATTAATTAAATAATTTAAACTCATTCAAAACTAATAAAAATAATATAAAAATAAATTTAATATAATTGATCATAATAATCTAAATATCTAAAGCTTTATGTAATGAAAATAAGATATTAGCACAAACCGAATTTTAATCGTTTTACTTCTTTTCTTCGTCTTTCTCCTTCAACGTGCTCGCTTCGTTTTTAGTTACAATATGAGCAAATCAATACGAAATAATATCATTTACTCATTTTAATACTAAAACTAATAAAATCAACATAAATATGCATGATTAATCAAGTTAATATATACTAAGCTTCTAAATCCGAAATTCTCATATCTTACAACTCGATTATCCGTATTCAATTCCGTTTTACGGAGACTCATTAATTCATAAGCTATCATTTAGCACCAATATTACTCAAAATAGTCAATTTTCTCTACTACCCCTTTACCATAGCCAAATAAACCAAATAAACTTCTCATCCAATTCCATTTTTTTTTCACACTTCTAACAAGCTAGAATTCTTCTTCTAATCATTTTCTATCAAGACAATATACCTATTTCACTTAATTTATTAGGCTTCCATCAATGTTCTTTAATGGTAACTTTCAAAATACTTGATAAAATAAAAAATTATTGGTACATATATATAGAACAAGCTTCAAATATTCAAAATATATAAAAAATTTGAAGAAAAATCATACCTTATACTTGAATTTTGAAGAAAAATAGTGAAAGAAATATTTCTTTCCCCACCTTTCGTGAGAAACAGAGCATGAAACAGAATAGAAATAAAGAAAGATGAGAACAGAATGTTCTCTTTCTTTCTTTTCTTTATATTTTATAATATAAATAATAAATTATTATTGATTAATATATTATTTGAAAACATAAAAAAATTATTGATTAATTTTTTTAAGTAATGGTAAAATTACCATTAGGTCCTTTCCATCAAAATAAAAATAGAATTTTTTCACTTTAGTTCCTATACTTTTCCAACTTATTCAATTTAGTCCCTAAACTCAATAATGAATTTTTTAACTAACCACATGTTCCTAATAATAATTTTCTATTTTTTCATGTCTAATAGTTTCCTCTAAAAACAATCAAAACTTCTTGTACTACTATTTATTTATAAAACTTTTATTCAAAAATTTTTATCATAAATTTATATTTTTAAAATGAAGATAGTTATAAAAATACTTAAACTATAAAATCCAAAAACTTTTCCCTTTTTTCTTCAAATCGTTTATTTTTTTATCTTTTATTTTGCTCAACGACAATGCCAATCTCTGAACTTGCCCGCCTTTTCTCCCTCCCATAAACTCTCTCTTTCTTTCTTTTTCTCATTCACTACGCATATGTTCTGTGTTTCAAATTGTTATACTGAATAACTATCTTTTCAATTTTTATCCCTTAGAGCTATGTCTTACCAAATACACATTTTTGGCAATTCCTAGTATACTTTTCATTAACAGACAATGTCTTACCAAATTCAATAAGCTGTTGCTGTGAAGTGTAAACTATAACTGTGAGGCACATAATGTGCAATGGAAATCTCCCCCAAACTCTCTTATACAAAGATGCAATACTGCTACTGTAATCCTATACTACGTCATATCTATCCAATCGTTTGGTATCTAATTTACAAGAGCATTAACAAAGCGTTGACGTTAACTTTCTAGTATAATTTTATTTATTCCATAGAAACATACATACTATTCATTTAAGAATAAAATACTTAACTATAAAACCCTAAAAACTTCTCTCTTTTTTCTTCAAGTTGTTTACTTCTTATCTTTTGTTTTGCCCAGTGGACGTGCCAGCCTCAAGACTTTCTATCGCCAGACTTTTCCCCCTCCGGACTGCCTCTTGTGCCAGCTTCACATCTAGCTCTGCTTTTGCTTCCTCCTCAACCTGTCTTTTCTCCTGCAAATAATCTCAAGCAAGTGAACTGACACAACTTGCCTGAAGCAGGATGATTCTAGAGCCTCCAGCTAAAAAGACAAAAGACTACTGAAAACAAGTCTAATAAATCGTCAACCATTTACCAGTTGAAGTTCATCATACCCAGATAATGGCTTACCTCTTCAGCAACTTTAGGCAAAAGTTGCAGCCACTTCTCCTCAAATTTTTCCAATAGAGTTTTGGCCATTATATGGACATCATGTCTTTCGTCATTGTATTTCATGGCATTCTTAAAAACCAATCTAACATCAGAATAAATTTCACGTACATTCTTGTACCCAGGACCATCCTTAGCTTCCATCTTGCTTTTTATTGTACCAAAGTCCATAGGCTTCTGAACAATCTAAAATGCACAACCTTATGATGCATCAGTTAAAGCATACATATTAAGGTAAAAATAAATTAAACAATCAAAACTTAAGAAGTATGGATGAGTTTGTGGTCTATATAAGCAAGCATGTGCTTAAGAAAAAAAATTAGCACAGCAAATTTCTAAAGCACAGAAAAGAGTCAAATATAAAGACCAATAAAAACAGAAAATACATCTTCTTATACATGAGAAAGCAAATCAGAAAATATTGAAACAATCAATAAGCGTCACCTCATAATAGTCATGCAAACCAAGACCTTCAACATCAACAGGATGCATAAAGGGATGTGCCCATTTGTGCTGAGTGATCTGACAAATGACAAGTATAATTAAAAATTAACCAGATTGTGACTAAGAACCAGAACTGCTGTTAAAGAAAAATAATATTTAAAGTGAGAAATGAGAATTAAGAGGGGAGGTGAAGCCTTATATTTTTATAAATAAATTTTGAAATCACCTAGATGATATTGACAAGAAGAATGATTGATATAGTATAGTGTTCAGTACAAGGACAAATTTTGAGTGTGTTGATAAATGTGATAACTGTAATCCAACAAACTGGCAAAGATTTCCCCTAAAAGCAGAAAAAATATTAAGAAAAGAGAGAGCTTAGAAGAATAATGACAAAAAAAATAAATTCTAGCATACCCTGCCCACTTAAGGGGAAACTTCCAAGAAACAATTGCCATGTCAACCATCTGTAATTGAAGTTTATATACCAGATAAATAAAAGTAGAACCTATTATTCATGTAAAAGGTCCCTGATTAAAACACCAAGAGAATGTCTTGCTAGCATTCATAGAAAAATTTCTAATAAAAACCAAGGTACTATTTATGTAAAATGATCCATGATTAAAAAAACCAAGCTAATGTCTTATTAACATTCTTTGAGAATATTCTAATAAGAACTTTGTTTTCTTTACCTAGTCTAGGTAACGAATTAATAAATCTTTAATCAGAAAACAATCAGATGAACAAAATTGAAATCTATAAGAAAGAAACTAGGAGGAATAGATAGGCTTTCAAAATAGAAGGTGAAACAAGACAATATGATTGATACCTCTGAAGAAAATTAAAAAAAAAAAAATTATGCTTACCTGTCGTAAAATCGTGGCAAATTGGCGCATAAGTTCCTGCATTCTATTCAGAGCAGCAGCTTCTCTTTGTGATGTTTCTTGCTGCTGCTTTTCAAGGCCAGTAAGCTGTTTTTCCTTGACTTTTTCCTTAAAAGCTGAAGCAGATTTGGTAACAATCAACTCCATATTATCTGTAGTCAAGTAGAACTGTTCGACATCGATAACTCTTTGCTCGAGCTGCAAGTTCAATATGGTTCCAATCAATAATGTAAAGATGTAAGCATATGTGCAAGGTGCAAAATGCAGGACTTAATAAGTGTTTGGCAACGTTACCAGAGGGTTAATATCAAGAAAAACAAAAGGCTGCTAAAACTTAAATAAACAAAACGCTGATCATAAATTTATGATGTAGTATAATATACTTCAGACAATTACAACGAAATTTGACATGCATTATGAGTTGTATTTAGGTACTAGCTCCCAGTTTTCTAATTTTCTAAAGGAAGAATAATAATTGAACATCTGTAGCTGTATAGAAGCCCTGGGGTGTAAATTAGAAATTAAAAAAGCGGGGGAAATCTGGGGCGGGGTGTTTACCCGACTGACAGTGGTGGAAATTTCATCAACGCATCGCCCTAAATCCTCCACTTCTGAATCAGGGCCAAAACCTTCAACCTTCACTGCTTCCATCTGTGATTCCGTTTGCATGGATTGCTAGGGTTACATAAATTGCTAAATTGGGTTTCTTCACATAATTCTATATTCTAAACCAAAACAATTTCTGTCAGCACAACATTTGTAGAAAAAAGAATGAAAATTACATCAATATTTCCCCACTTCAGCCTTCCATCCATCTCTGATAAACAGTTTCAATGAGTCACAATCTGCAACAGCTACCAAATTGACTTTCCTCTGCTCACAAAGAAACACAAATGTTTTACTGTAAATATACCACAGCCCCAATAAATCCACCATAGCATGGAAGCATGGAATAAACATTTAATATCACGAACAAACTACTGCTTGTGCTCCTTGAAAAGCATACACAGGAGCAATTATCAATGAAAGATCATATAAGAAAATATATGTACTAGTTTTTCACTTACAGGAAGTCCACAATCAGATATACAGAATGAAATTGAAGGCTACCATATACTGTTTGCTGAGCATCTTTAAGACCCTCAGAAGCAAAAGCAACTTGATCGAGGTTGAATGTCTGATTGTAAAGCATATCACGTTGCCCTTCATATAAAAACCGATTAGTATCAGATATAATGAAGTAGAAACACAACTCACTTTGTAAGTTTTCAAGCTCAAGAAATCAGTATGAATTGTAAGTTTTCAAACTCAAGAAATTAATATGTGTTTTTAGTGCTTTCAAACTGAAGAATTAGAATGTAAAAATGACACTGGATATAATAAATCAAATATCCCGCTTAACGGTACCACCAAAGCAACATTCCCAAAATATATACATACAATTATATGCAACATATAATCTCATTGAATACCTCCCAGTAATCAAGAACACCCGCATACAAATAGAGAAGATCTAACTTATATGAACAGTTCATGTATTTAATTGGTATGCAAACAATCATTGATTATGTGCATATGTTGGAGAAGAATAAGTTCAATGACCTTAAATTCCAGAGGTAAAGACTGTGCAAAGGGCATATGTTATCAAGTTCATTTAAGTGAATTAAAAAGAAAAGAAACCACAAACAAGCAACAATTATCACACTTGCTACAGTGTGATGATTAAAGTTAAAAGAAGTTTATCAAACTCATAATGTTAAAATCAAATGAAATGAAATTCCTCTATCAGTACTGATAGGAAAAACCAGAATGATCCTTTTACATCAATGAATGCATTGATTGTAGTCTCACCACACCTCTCCCAATCTTGGCCTCCAGTAAATGCCATCTTACAAGAAGAGGACAGATTATTAAGTGCAGTACCAATTAAACAACACATATGACTGAATTTGTTTCTACTTTTTAACACCATATACAATTCCTACTTTTTTTGCTCACCAGCCCTCTTAATTTATCTATACATCACTCATGTTGCGTTCCAAGTTAAAATACTTCAAAAAGGAGAAGCCATAGGACCAAATAATTCACCTACTTCCTCACTAAAACTGCCTCACGAGAGAAATTTAGCTAACTCAAACTGTGCAACACAGCCCCATTCCCCGTTCCCCGTTTCCCAGTTCCTGTTAACTTCCAAGAAATCATTTGCCATGTCAACCATCTGTAATAGAAGTTTATATACCAGATAAATAAAAGCAGCACCTACTATTCATGTAAAAGGTCCCTGATTAAAACACCGAGAGAATGTCTTGCTAGCATTCATAGAAAATTTTCTAATAAAAACTAAGGTACTATTTATGTAAAATGATCCGTGATTAAAAAACCAAGCTAATGTCTTACTAACATTCTTTCTGAATATTCTAATAAGAACTTTGTTTTATTTGCGTAGTTTAGGTAACGAATTAATGATCTTTAATCAGAAAACAATCAGATGAACAAAATTGAAATCTATAAGAAAGAAACTATAGGAGGAATAGATAGGCTTTCCAAATAGAAGGTGAAACAAGACAATATGATTGATACCTCTGAAGAAAATTTAAAAATAAATTATGCTTACCTGTCGTAATCAGGCCAAAACCTTCAACCTTAGGAAATCTGGGGCGGGGAGTTTACCCGACTGACAGTGGTAACTCTGCAACACAGCCCCGTTTCCCGTTTCCCGTTTCCCGTTTAAGGGAAAACTTCCAAGAAATCATTTGCCATGTCAACCATCTGTAATAGAAGTTTATATACCAGATAAATAAAAGCAGCACCTACTATTCATGTAAAAGGTCCCTGATTAAAACACCAAGAGAATGTCTTGCTAGCATTCATAGAAAATTTTCTAATAAAAACTAAGGTACTATTTATGTAAAATGATCCGTGATTAAAAAACCAAGCTAATGTCTTACTAACATTCTTTCGGAATATCCTAATAAGAACTTTGTTTTATTTGCCTAGTCTAGGTAACGAATTAATAATCTTTAATCAGAAAGCAATCAGACGAACAAAATTGAACTCTATAAGAAAGAAACTATAGGAGGAATAGATAGGCTTTCAAAATAGAAGGTGAAACAAGACAATATGATTGATACCTCTGAAGAAAATTTAAATATAAATTATGCTTACCTGTCGTAATCAGGGCCAAAACCTTCAACCTTAGGAAATCTGGGGCGGGGACTTTACCCGACGGACAGTGGTGGAAATTCCATCAACGCATCGCCCTAAATCCTTCACTTCTGAATCAGGGCCAAAACCTTCAACCTTCACTGCTTCCATCTGTGATTCCTTTTGCATGGATTGCTAGGGTTACATAAATATATACATAAAGATTCTTTTGGATATATATACATAAATATATGCGAAGCAGAAAAGCCTTAGGAAGGTTTGTGGGAATAATTAGGTTAGCATAGCCTTACTCGGCCGCAGTTACAGAGGCTGAGTTCCGGGTAGTGTGAACTTAGAGAGTCCCTGAAACAAAATTTGGGCTCTCATTTCTAATTTGTCCTAAGCCCATTCAATTTCTATTTTGGACCGCTTTTCTCTTATATTCTATCTTTTTTTTTTTTTAATCTCACTCACTATTCGTTCTTAATTTTAACTTTCCCACTATAAAATCAAAATTTGATAATTAAAATAAAAAAAATTAATTTTTGGTTTTTGTAAAATAAATCAAAAGTAACGTATCGGGGTGTTTGGTAAATAGAGTTTTGAGTCTTTTTCAGTTGATTTGAGAACAAATAAAGAATTGAGTAGTCAAACTCTTTATAATTATAATGTTTGGTGAATGAAATTTTGTAAGAGCTTATTGAGTTAAAACCTTTAAAAAAAAGTTGAAACGGGCAATTTTTTCATTAGCTGATTGGGAATGAAATATGTAGAATGACATATTTGACCATGTTTGCTCAAAAATTACTCCATATATCAATAGCGTTCAGTCTCTTATTTTCACTATCATCTCCAAAATCCAAAGTAAAAAGTAAAAAGAGGATAAAACGAGTTTACTTGGCTTTTTTTATTTTTGTGAATTTTTAAATATTTATTTAATTATTGTTGGTCTGACAGATGAATCGTTCAAACTAGTTGAATTGAGAACTGGTGATCTAACTTACTCAACCATTGGTTTGATTATTAAAACATTGAATATGACATAAAAAATTATTTTTCAAAATTAGTGTACCATATCATCAAACTTTTTAATTTTTCTAGTGATCAAAATAGACTTAATTGTTAATTTCAAAATGGATTAAAAAAATACAGGTACCAAAATGAATCTAGTTGTTAAGTTCAGAGCCAAAATAGATTTACTTGCTAAGTTCAAGAGTCAAAAATTGCATTTTCTTTTTTTTCATAATCATTAAAAAATAAACTTAAATAAATAACAATTTTCAAATTTAAAGATAAAAATAGATAAAAAAATAAAATAAAATTAGAAGCTTATGTAAACCTTTCCAAATTCAGAGGCAAAAAGTTACATTTTTCAATTATTTTATACATCAATAAATGAAATGTATTGTTGTTGAGATGCGTGTAAGAATTCAAAACTGTTGAGGAAGTGGCGGAATATGTTCTCCACTCTGATTCCCTTGCCATTGTCAGGAAAGCATCCTCCTTCCGCCTCCATTGTTGCCTTCTTCCTACCAATAAAATGACCTTTTCTTTTTAAATCGAAATGTTGGGTGGGCCCATTTCTTTTTTATCATGTATTTTTTGGGCTTTCGACCCAAAAATCTTTTTTTGTTTGTTCACCCACAAGATGGGCTGTTTTAGACTTGTCCAGATCCGAAATCAAACCCAAACTAACCATTAATGAACCGAAAAAGGAAGTCAACCACCGATGCCATGCCACGTGTTATTTCCATGCCAAAACTCAAAACTATTGTCATCACCTCCACCCAAATTAACACTCCACGTCTTTATTTTTCTTTACGCTCCTGTCTTGTGCTTCAATAAAATTTTACATTTTGATTATATTTAATAAAAAATATTATATATTAATTAAGTCTTAGTTTGATTGGTATGAGTATTATTGTCAACGTAGGAGTACATGTGTTTGAATACGTTGAAGTGTATTATCCTCTTATTTATGGATTGAAGAGAAGCTTTAAGTAGTTCTAAATATTATATTAAAAAAATAAATATGATTATGACATATAATAAAATTATATATATATATATATATATATATATATATATGAAATGTTAAAATTTAGAAATTTTTAAATATTAAAAAACTTTAAAAGTTTATTTAATCATAATCAATACTTTTATTTAAAATTATAATTATATCACAAATTAATTAAATATTAATTTAATTAGAAAATAACTAAATAATCCTTAGTTTTTCTAAAGTAAATATTATAAGTATATTTTGATCTTTTTAGAATACTTTTTATAAAAAATTTAAAAAATTGTACATATAATAAAATTAAAACTTAAAACACCGCAATTTTTTTTAGAAAAAATCAACTTTATGTGCTATAATTTAATAACAGTATAAACAATTGTGCTATAATTTAATAACAATACTAGCCACCAGTGCCCCCTTGCCTATTGGCAACCTCTAGTCCCACTGGCGCTTGGCGGTGCTGGCCCCCACCTTCCACTATAAAGTCCCCCATCCCAATGGGGAACAGCTAATCTAACCTAATCAATAGAATTATTCTCCCTTTCTCTTTTCTATTTAAGCTTAAACAATAAAATAACACTTAAATTATATTAATTTTTAATTGGTTCTTAATTTTTTTTTGATTAAAAGTGATACGTAAATTATTAAATTGTTATCTATTTTATCCCAACCATTAATCTCGTTAAAAAAAATTAATCAATCGTAACTTATCACGTAAATTTATATTTATTTTACTTATTTTCTTAAATTTCTTCTTATTAAATATTTTTTACCGATTTTTTCACATTTTCTCGTCAACCAAACACTGCAGAAAAAAATATTGTTTGATTGATATTGAATCATGGATTTTTGTTAGTTTTTGTCATCAAAGATTCTGCAGGTTGTTAATTTTTGTAAGTTTTTCTTTTTTTTTTTAGCTCAGTCAAAATCAAACAAAGTCATAGGCAATGGCTAAACCATGCCAAAACAGAAATGAAGCAATGCTGCTACAAGCAGCAGAAACAAACCCAAGGCACAACACTATACCACAGGGACACTTCCAAAACCAGCTAACAAACTAGACTGCTCAACACACCACAACATCACCCATAAGCCATAATCAAAGGCCGAAAAACAAGCATCTAGATCATTACAAAAACAAACCACAGCTGCAACTAATTGCAGACACAAAACAGCAGCAAAAAAAGAGTCCCTTCTCCTTCAAAACAAAAAAACAGCAGGCGAACTATAAGATTCCTGCAATTTTTGTTTGCTACATTACATATTTTATAGTGAGTTTAATAGCAGGATATTGCTTTGCTTCCTGCAATTTTTCTTATAAAAAAAAAAAAAAGAAAAGAAAATGGGTGAAGTAAATACAAGTTGTAAGATATGATTGGTTGAATTTTTTTTAAACGAGACTAATGATTGGGGTAAAATGGGTAACAATTTAATAGTTTATGTATCAATTTTGACCAAAAAAGTTTAGGTACCAATTTGGGAAAAGTAGTATAGTTTAGCTACCATTTTGTTGTTTAAACCTTCTATTTATAATATATAGGGTAAATTGCACCAATATCATCAAATTATTAGTAAGTTTACATTTTAATTATTTAATTTTAAAAAATTATAAAATGGTTATTGAATTATTTGAAAATTTTCATTGAAGTCTTTGAACTATTCAGAAGTTTTTATTCAAGTCATAAGGATGTTAAGTTCTTTTTTATAAAAAAAAAATTAGCTAGCAAGCTCCAAACGACGATTCGACGATGAATACTCATCAATGAGTAGAAAAACATACTTTAGATTCAAGTCAATCTAATGATCAATATCGAAGATAGAAAAAAAAAGTTGTTTAGATTTTAGTTTATAAATTTATAATGTTCAAAACTGTTTCATGAAAAAAACAAAAACTAAATTATAGAAGAGAAGGGAAGATAATGGAGGAGAGCTTTCCATTGGTGGATGCAGTGTGAACAAAGAAAATCATACAACGACAATTTTAACAACTCGATGACTTAAATGAAAACTTTCAAATAATTCAGTGATCATTTTGTAACTTTCTAAAGTTGAATAATCAATTCGTAAACTTACTAATAGTTTAATGATTTTAGGTGTAATTTACCTTACCAACATTAGTATAAACTAAAATAAATTTACATCTTTTTATAATTTTTATATATTAATATATTAATAATTTAATCAATAAATCTATCAAAATAATTATAAGTATAATATATAAATTTCGAAATTGATTCAATATTTCTATCCATCAACAAATAATATAAATTAAATATATAAATCCGATATTTCAATCATGTCGATGGATAATATTACCTAAATAAAAGCATAAAATTATCGGTTTGAATCACATTTATTTGATTGAAACTAAAATCAAAAAAAGAATAACATAAAAACAAATAAAGAATGCAACTTCTGTCTGTTTTATCATCTAATACGACGTGTTAGCATACCTATTAGGAAGAGCTCAGGCTCAGGCTCAGGCTCAGCGTATACAGTGAGTATGCCTGGGTTTATATATACTATGAAAAATCAATCGTACAAAAAATAATATTTCTTTAAGTGTACATCCTACCCAAGATAATGATAATCACAAAATAATAAATGAAAAAAATAATCTAACTAATGATAGTATGTAGGAAGCAGCATGTACTGTTACTATTGGCGAGTGTTGTACAATCTAGAGCCAATCATTTTGAGCTCGAATTTCTTGACAGATCCAGCAAGGTCCCTCAAGGTAGTGTCCAGAACAAAAGGGTTATTTTCAAAGTTGATGTCGGTAGAATTAACCAGGTTTCGGCATGGCTCCCGTCTCTGTGCAATGGTTCCGTGATAATGATAATACTTGATCCTGCCCTGCGTCTTGTGCGTGGTCCTGGCCCCTGCGCGTAGGTTCTGTGACATGTGAACCCCTGTTGCATACACGTTGCGTGGTTGAATTGCGTACTTCCGGTCCCTCCTTATTCCTCTTTTCACATCTCTATATACCAGCTTCTCAAACCCCCATTTCCTGCATGTTTACATTTACATCGTCAATAACCCACCAACACATACCAACCCCCACTACCTATCTATATATCTTTCAACATCCAGTTCGCTTCTTTCTTACTATGGATGCATTAGAACAAGTCAACTTTTGCCCATGGCATGCAAATCAGAACAAGATGATGCATTTGGAATATTCCCCCTAGCTGTAATATTCAACTCTAGCTATTGCTAATTTGCTAGTCCTTTCATTGTAAGGTTTCCTTATTTGTTTACTAGTTCTCTGTTATTTTCCACCAAAGGTATTACATAAATCCATCTGAAGAATATCAATCTGCAAGATGTTGCAAACCTATCGGGTTCATGGAGATCAGCTAAATAAAATAGCTCAGTCTTGAAATAGGAATTTACAGCAAATAAGAAACTAGTCGCAAATCCAAGCTTATCTCGCATATATTCCCAACAAGAGGAGAGTCTCCATCTTACAATTAAAGCCAATACTAGCAGCTGTCCTAATCTCTCACCACCATCAACATGATTGAAGATTCAATAACTTTCTGAATTTTGTTGCCTAAGGTCAGCAATCGAAGGACTGATTGGAAAGTTCCCTTAAAACAAATGTGACCTTTGAACCAAATAGCAAGCGTCCTAAATCCTAATCAAGAATACATAACAATGGCTCTGAAAACAAATTTGGAACTCCCCATCTCCACCTGCCCTAGCTAATACAGTCAGGACTATTACAGGGTAAAATAACTACAACCATGTTGAAAGCACTTGATTTTGGTTTACAAAACATCACCATCACAAGATTAATTACAATTATCAGACTATTAGCTAGTGAAACTGACAAACAGAGCAGAGTTTATGTTTCCCTTTCTATGCTAGGAAGGAATACTAGTAGTGATAGTAGCTAAAAAGGTTTGGTATTTCATGGATTAACGAAATCCAGCCATTTTCTTATAATTTTAATCACCCCCATGTAAAATCTTCCCTAATAGGATAAGGCATAAGCATTGAATCGAAATTTCTGCAGCTAGAGACAGAAACATGATTAATTGGTCAAATAATAGAAAGAAGCATACCTGTGACGTTTAGCAGCATCAACAGAGTGGCAAAGCTTGTTGCTCATAGGCATCTGCTCAATAGTGATCTGAGAATAGTCGGAGAGGGAATCGAGCACAGAACCAAGGATGGTCTTGGGAGGCACAAAAATGTACTCATCCACATCGAAGAAGAATATCCACTTTGCCATAAATTTGTACCTGTGCAAGCAGTCGTTTACCACCAAGAACTGGTTGTGGTAGTACCCATCGAATCTCTCCTGCTCCCTTATGTCTTGAAGCGTCACATAGCCAAGCTCCATCCATGGCTTTAAAACCTCCAACACTTCCTCGTGGACCCCACCGGCGTCGTGTATAACGAAATGAGACCTCTCCCCGAACAGCCTGACATGGTAGGCTATCCACTCCCTCATTCTCTGGGGACTCAACGTCCCGTACAAGGAAGATCCACAGTAAAGGTAATCGTACTTGGGTCTGGAGGTGAAGAGAGAAAGATTGAAGGTACCGGGTGGTTCTGTCAAGGCAGGGATGGTGTCGGTGAGGTTGAATTTGGAGTCACCTCCTCCGGATGTGGAGGCGTGGAGAAGGAGCGTCCCTCCAGAGTTGTCCAGGTTAACGGGATGGGAGAAGGTACAATTCACCACGACCACAGTATAAACGCGGCCATAGCCCCAGTCAGGGAGAATCTTGTAAGCAAGGCTACTAGTGATGTTGGTGTTGTTTTGTTTAGTATTGGAAGGAAGCCACTGGCACTGGTACGCTGGGCGGGAGTAGAGATGGAGGGGCTTGGAGGCGAGGCCAACGATGGCAAAGGTGTTGGGGCCGCCCCGGTAGGTGCCCATGGTGATGAAGTTATAGGCGGCAGCACCGTAGGGGTTGAATGCACGCCGTAGGATGCCGCTGGAGAGGAGGTCATCAGATTGTGCATGGGAAAGGGAGGGAGAGGGGGAGGCGGCGATTGGCGAGATGCAGAAGCGGAAATCAGCGGCGGATATGGTGAAGCGAGAAGGGACAAATTGGAGGAGGGTAACGAGGGTGCAAAGGAGGAGGAGTGCTGTTAACACGAGCTTGAGTTCAGCAGCGAAATTGCATACCAGCCCAACTACCATCCTCTTCTGCTTCTCTCCACCCAATCTCTCTTTTCCCATTGCAAAGGAACACCAATGTAAGAACCCGAAGCTTCTCTTCTGCACCGCAGCCTGACAGCTATGACTATAAGAATAAAGACAGCGATGCAAAGCCTAATTCGAGGAACATGGCAAGAGAGATGAAGGAAGCTATTCATTGTCCATTCAACTCTCTCTTTCCATCTGTCTCTCCCTGTCGTCTACTTTTTTTATATTATTACTTTACTTAAAAGTTTGGACCGGCGGTGTCAACATAAATAACTTTACCTTATAATTATGATTTAATAATAAAAATTTGACCCTTTTAAACAAAACCTTGCAGTCCAAGTTTGCGGTGTTCCATGATTTAATTAATTATATTAGTAAACAAATACCACCCCCACTCCTTACTCTTTGCATTAATCTTTTCTTTTTCGCCTTGAATTTCTCTCCACTTTGAAAGATTATCAAATTTTGTTGGTTATTTATTGTCAATAATAGTCATTATGAATGCTTTTTGAAAAATATCAAATTAGCAAGACATTTCACGCACTCGTTACCTTCTCTAAAAATTTGTCTAACATCTATTACGCGATCTTTTGTTGGATCAAACTCAAGCAATCATTCACCAAATTATTCAATGGATGGGAATCATCATATGGCTTTTTGAGAAAGTCGATTACCATCCTAGCATCCAATTCCGTAATTAATTGTTAAATGCCCAAGTCATTTGCTAAGTGCAATTCTTCTCAAACACCTTTAAAGTTCTACTTGTAGATTATCTGTCATCCTATCTTTTATATGAATCCCTTTATGATGAGAATCAAAGAGTAAATGTAGTTGTCCAAGCTAATGTGAGTAATTTTGGGCTACTAAATCGTACTAAGGCTAAACAAATATAAGCTGCAATTACATTATGTATGCAAAAATATTCAATCCAATTAGAGAAACCCAAAAAAATAAATACAAGCCTAAAGAAGACAAGCCCAAGTCCATTTCACTTTTATGTTTAGGTAACAAATTAGATGCTAGTTTTTTTTTTTTCATTTTCCTTTGTTTTTAGTTCTAATTGTCTTCAAGCATTTCCTTCAGTATTTCTTAATCTATGAGTTTCTCATATTGGTATCAGAGCTTTGGATTGTAGTGTATTTCCCTGAGTTAAACTCATAGAAGACAATTTGCCACCAACCAATGTGAGAGGACTTTCTATGGAGCAAGCCAAAATCCTTGGTCTATAAAGAAGGTAAGAAGAAATGGTGATGCATCTCAGTCGATTAACTCAAGCATTCGAAAGAATGGCAATTCAACCACCACTTCAAGCATAAGCACCAAGGTGGGATGATCGTGATGGTGACGAAAATGAGGTTGATGGCAATTTGGTTGGTGTAGAGGATGTAGTAGAAGCTGAACAACCACGAAAAAGGATACAATAATAGAGGTCGAATTTGAAGTTGAAGATCCCTCACTTCAAATGAAATAGCTCTTCCGAGGAGTACTTAGAATGGGTGTAATGAGTGGAGAAGATTCTTTATATTATTTTATTGGTTTAAGATTAAAATATTTATCGTCGACAATAGTGATTATATAACAGTTCATTTTCAGTAATGTTAGAAATAGTGGTTTTGGAGTCACAAATTTGACAAATGAATTTGTAAATATTATTATTTAATATTTATGAGTCAAATATTATATTTTTTGCCAACATAATTGGAAGCCTAATGGGTCACACATGAGAATAGAATTTGAAAATCAAAATGAGAAAGTAATCAAAAGCTTATTAAAACCCTAACCTGTATATTCTAACTTAGCCACACATCTCCGGTAGTTTTTGTTTTTATTTTTTTGTCTATTTTCATGGATAAACATAAAATAGAACAACAATTATTCTTTGGATATTTGCTTCTAGATTTCTTATCGGTATTGAGATTGAGATCGAAAAGGGTGTGGATCTGCGTATAGCTAGCATTATCTTGAAAAAGTGGATCTCGACCTTATGAAGGTTTCCTAAATTTTTGGTGTGGATTACTGTTACAAGTCAAAAAGTTCTATGTGACTTAAACAATTCTATGCATGAATAGATTTGGAAATTGTATGATTTCATTATGATTATTTGTATTGTACTAGGATAATTAAAGTACTTATATTTCTATGCATGAATAGATTTGGAAATTGTATGATCCCTTTATGGTTATTTGTATTGTACTAGGATAATTAAAGTACTTATATTTGGCATTGATGGATTCATGTTGATAAAACCTTAATATTTTTATTTTCTATGACTTACTGAACTTATATTGTTTCTACTCAAAAACGATAAAGTTCCTTAATTATCATGTCAAAGTTATTAAGATTTATATGATGCTTAGACTACATGCTACGAGCCCACTCTTTGTATAGCTATGAACTCAAGCTCTTCATTTTCCTTGCTTTTCTTATTTTGTTTGCTTGAGGACAAGCAAAGATTTAAATATGAGGGAATTTGATTTGCTGGTTTCATACCTAGCAAATTGAACTATTTTTCACACTTGAACAGTTTGAAATCAAGTATTTTCATTTTTGTTTCCTTAATAATTACTTTAGTTTTCTTTTATGAAATAAATTGTGTATAAAGTGCAAAAAAGTTCTTATTGTCGTCTGTAAGGCCAATTAAGGCTTAAGGGTTAGCTAACGAATTTTGTGAGTGTGCAAGAAACATTTAGAAGACGAACAAATATGAAGTTGATCACTACATCACGACACAAATTGATCTGTGTTGTAACAAAGGGACCACAACTATAGAATGTTAAAATTGTCTCCTATGTTGCGATGTGGGCACGACGTGTCACAACAACGCTTGGGAAATTTACCTAAATGAGTGGACTGTCTACTGCGTCGCAACACAGCACTTATGTGTCGCGACATCGACCCATGAACGCGGATTTCACACCAAATAAATAGCGTTTTGATCTTTACAATGCCGCTTAAACACGAGGAATGATAGCTGACCTAAGGTTGAGGAAAACGATCGTCCAAGGTTATAAATAGAGTCTCTAGCACTAGGATTTTACACACCATTCACTAGATCTTAGTTTTTAGTTTTATTTTATATTTCTGTTTGAAACGAGATTGTAGAACTCGCATAAACGTTCGAGGAATTTTTCCCGATAGATTGCCACTAAAATTCTAGTTTCTTACTAAAATTCTACTTTCTTTTTCATTCTCTTATTCAATTATATGTGTTTTTATATATTTTTGTTTATGATGATCGATAATACCCAAGACCGAGGGAACTAATTACATTTTGGAGAATTAGGGAGTGAAAGTATGAAGATTTGATTGTTGTTTAACAGAGATTTTATCTTTCGAATCAGCTGTTTGTGAAAGGAAGAACATCAACATCGAACAAACACTAGGCCTGACAATCCTAAAAAGTCATCTAGGTGGGAATGAACCCAAAATTGATATTGACCATCCGTGAACACCTTTTCCCCAAATCGATTTAGATTGTGACATCTAGCAATAAGTACTCTCTATCGACTTGCTATGCCGGCGGAAGATTGAGAGATCCATTTAGAGTAGTGACTAGTTGATTGGAGGATAATCTCGAAAACCCAACAATTGAAAAACTCATACGGAAACGACTTAATCTCACAAAAGCCGTTTATAATAATTTTTACATCTCAAATCTCTCATTTATTTCTATTTTAATTTTCTCTTTTATTTTATACTCTTCAAAATCCACTATTTATTCTTCGTACTATAACACCTAAAATAAGTATTAATTAATCTTATTCTTTGTAAAGATTTTATTTACTATCGCTTGCGCCTCCTTTGGGTACGATACTCGGAATACTACCAAGTGTTTTGTTGTACACATTTTATTTACAACCTGACCCGTATATTTGCAGAAAGCCTAAATCTACGTCGAACGGGAGTACATTTTGGGGCAATCACTCGTAAATGTATGTTATTTATTATTGCGAGTTATGTTCGAATCAAAGAAATTAAATTGATAATTAAATATTGTTTGTTATGAAAAAGGTTCTGATGTGTGTAGTAATTTCTGTAACTTTATTCCAAAGACGAAAACGAGATATGAATATTACAAGTGTGGTGTGCTGATTGTTAACTTTATTATTTAGTTATGTGATCGAAAATTAAATTCTTGCTCATAAACACGTAATACATTTCATGATCTATTATTTATCTCCGAATCATATGTATTAGTGGTGAATATTTTATTTACAACCAAACAAGAAAAAAAAAACCTTTAATGTCAATTTTGTTAATTAATACTGTTAACATTTATTCTTTATCTCATTCTTTTTCTGTTAATTTTTGTAACATCCGCGTTTTTGAACCAGAGTTGGAACAGTAATAGTATCGAGTTAAGAGTTAAAATATGTGGTTAAAATAAGAAGATTAGGAAAAATTAAGGATTAATTAGAAATTGTGAGAAAATAGGAAGGACTAAATAGTAATTTATCCAAAATGAATTATGAGTCATCATGGGAATTAGATTGATTAAGGAGGGGCAAAAGAGTAATTTGTTGGAAGATATTTTTGGAGGCAAAGTTTTGGGCTAAAGTGTAAAGTTGGAAGGCCCAAGGACTAAAAGTGAAATTTTACCATTTTTATTAAGTGAGATATTTTTGAAGAAAAGTCTAGAGAATTTGAGAGATGAAAAATCAACTAAAAGATGAAAATATCATCTTCTCTTTAAAAGTCCAACCATCCATGTCCATGTTCTAACTATCCAACTTTTCTTTTTATTTCAATTTAGTCCCTTCACCATTGTTAAGCCCTTCAAGCTTCAAAATCCTCCATTTTCTTTAAAATTTCCTTAAGAAAAGTGTAGATGGAAGCTAGTAGACACCTTAATTTCCTTATAGAGTCCACTTTGAAGTGTTAAAGTGGATAGAGATTGAATTAGAATTTTGGAAATTCAAGAATAAAGGTAAGAGATGATTCAATTTTCATGACATACATGTATATTTACATAATCTAGCATGAAAAGTATTGAATTCTAGTCTTAAGCTTATATGTGTTTGTATGAAATTGAAGAAAGAGGGAAGAAGAAGAAGGACCAAATTGAAGAAAAAGGAAAGGAGAAAGCTAAGGTGTGAGAAGAAATTATCTACTAGTGAGGTAAGTACTACAAGTATTAAAAGGTTTAGAATTAATTAAATTAAAGTGTTTATAATTTTAACATATATGATTAATTATGATAAAAATGATATGTTTAATTATAAGTGTTGATTATGTGTGATTAAACGAAATTTAGTGTAAAGAGACATGAAAAAGGAAACATGTTCATTAAAACAAATTGGACAGAATCAGAGGACTAACTTCGAAAACTCACCAAAAATTGTATAAGAAGATTTAAGAGTTGAATTAAATATGTAATTAAATTTTATTGAGTGTAGTTTCATATGGAAGAAACAGTGAAATAAAAGGAATTGTATATTTCGAGATATATTAGTTTTTGTGTAACAAGGTCAGAGTAGGTTTGAGTTCCCCTGTTCTGACTTTGAAAAATCATAGAAAAATGTAGAAAAATTATTATAGACTGAAATTTATATGGTTGAATCCTTAATGAGTCTATTTTCAAAAGAAATAGACGGGAATATTATTTGATTCTTGTACTAAAAGATAAATAATTTTTAGTAAAGAAAGGTCGAAACTGTTAGACAACAGAGAAGAGGTAGATTGAAAGAATTTACTGTACAAATTGGCTAAATTAAAAATTTTTAAAATTTTATGGTAAAAATATATTTGAGTCTAGTTTAAAGAACATCAAGCGGATATTAATTTCGAATTCTGTAGCTCAAGATATAAATAATTTAGTGACTATGACACAAGTGTACAACTTTGAAAATTAATGTAAAAAAAAATTGTATAGAAATGAAAAATTGATGCATATAAAGTGATATGTGATGAAATTGAGAAATGAGAATGAAATGGATAAATCAAAGGGTTCCAAAGTTATTGGTACCTAATTTTTTATGATATTTGGTTGTTATTTGGTTAAATTGATTTGTTATTGATTTGTATTACTATAATCTGAATTATTCATTATTTAATGTTTATTTCAATATTTATAGTTAATAAGTGAATATGAGGTAAGCATTAATATTGAGATTAATGAAAATTTATATTGAATTAATAGTATATTTGAATTGAATTTGAATGATTTGTGATCAAAATTGAAAGTGAAAGTGAAAGTGAAATTGGAATTGAAAGTGATATGAATTGTAAATTGAAAATCCCTATTAACTAGTCGGACTGAGTCGGATATAGTTGGCATGCCATAGGATTGGAAGAGTTCAGGGATACTTCGACCTTAAGTCGATGAGACACTGGGTGTATTATTTTACTTCGGATAGATTCGATGAGGTACTGGGTACCACTTTACTTCGGCTAGGCCGATGAGACACTGGGTGTCACTTTATTGCTTCGAACTATTCGATGAGGCATTGGGTGTCATTCTGGTGTGTTTGGTTGGATCCGTGTATCTGCCAAGGTTCGAGTCTTGTTAATAGGATAAATAATGTGAAAAAGAAAGAATGTGCAAATTGTGACATTGAGGTAAGTGAAATGATAATCACATGAAAGGTAAGTACAATATATGTATAAGAAATCAAAGAATGATAAAACTAAGTAAGCTAAGAGATTGAAATGGCTAAAATGTGAAATGAGGAAGAATATGTGAATTCATAATACTACTGTAAGTTAAATGTTATACACATAAAATGTATATATTTAAAATGAATAAATAAATATATGAATGAGTTTGAAATGTGTGATTAAAAGATGAATGATTAATGACTCTTATAGTACTTACTAAGCCTTCACCGGCTTAACGCGTTTATTTCAACTCGTAGGTATAAGACCTCCGAGAAGTTAAGGTTGGATTGGGTGCCTCTCATCAAATCATATCAACATCAGAAGATTGCAAGATAAGGTATATTTATTTTGTGTGAAATGACATGTACAAATGGTATACATATGTGTCTCTAATGAATGGATTATCAATGTTGCTTTGAAAATTTACATGAATTGAATGAAATGGTTAAAATTGTATTTTGGACTGATTTGAAATATTGGGAAAGTTTTTAAGTTGTTTCAGGGGGTCATTACTAAGTTTTCCGCTATATTTACTGATTTTGAGACAGAGGTATCGATATTTTAAGGTGGTAACGATACCAGAGTTCTAGAATACTCCATTGGTTTCGTTTTTAAGCAAAAGTATCGATATTTACCCTGTTTTGAGTAAAAATTACATTTTCATTATTTTCAAACTGGTTTTAAATCTCGATTTTGATTATACTTGATTATTTTGTGATATTTTGAATAAAACAATTCAATTACATAGTATTTGAAAGAAAATTTTGTTATACTCGTTTTTAATTATCTAACACTGTATGTAATACTCTTATATCGGATTTATACATGTAAATCGGGTGTACGAGTGTTACAATTTTTGAATAAATTCAACTCCTTAGACCTTTTAATTTGACCACTGTTATCTTTAGAAAATTGAGTGAATTTATATCAAATTATGAAAAGGAAAAATGAAAAGAGGCCTCCATTGTTAACTCATTTATTTTCTTGCAAATTTAGATTAACTAGAAGTTTTTTAGTTTTATATGTATAAAGAGTTATTGTATTTTTTCATTATTTTTTATATTTTCTTTAATTATGTTATAATTTTTATAGTTTTTTTTTATAAAATTTTAAGTGAATGGTTCTAAAAAAATCATTAGTAAAAAATCGAAAAATCAATCAAACACTTAATACATTAATATTTTAATCTATGTAATGTGCCACGTATCAATTTATTAACATTTTTGTTTGCCACGTTAACATCTATTAAACAATTTTTGATAAATTTCAATTAATTTAAGGTTGGTAATTTTCACTAAAGTTTAATTGACTTTTTGTTTTGTTTTGTTTTTTTTTTATTAAAGGTTATTTGCAACCTTTTTCGTAATTTTCTTTTTGTCCCTCAAATTCTTCCAAAGAAGTTTCTAAGATTCACCAGTGGCAAGATGAGAGTGATCTTTACTTTCACAATATAATGCTTTAGTTGGGATATTAAATTAATATAAATTAAAGAATAAATTATACGATTCAATTTTAATTTAAGGATAAAATAATTATATTAATTTTATTTTAATCACTCAATTTTAAAAAAATAATAAAATAATCATTAAAATTATAAAAAATAATAAAATAATCACTGATGAATAATTTTTTATTAAGGATTTAATAAGATGGTTTATATGAAAAGTTAAATAGCTAATGAACCCAATTAGCTTATGAATAGTAAAAAATATCATAAAAAAAAAAAAGAAAAGAAAATATGATTGGTCCTTCACTCCTCATCTTTCTCTTCATCTTCTTCTCTCTCAACCTTTTGCTCCTTATGCTTCTTTTTTTTTACTTGTTATTCTCTCATTTCTTTTCATCTTCCTTCTCCCTCAACCTCGTCTTTTACCATCTCCACCTCTTGTTTTTTTTCTTTTTTTTCTCTGTGTTCTCATCATCTTCTTGGCTTTGTATCACAGTTTTACCGATCTTGAACCCGGATATAAGTTCTGTCACCGCCGCCACCGCCACTTCCAAGAACACTAGCAGTTGTTTCACCTCAAGTTACTTTAATGCTTGCTGAGATCCAAGAACAACAAAGCATGATGCGAACTTACGATGTCAGAATCAAGAATCTAGAATCTGATATCGAAGAAGAAGATTCCGCCATTGATTTACACCATAAACAGCTCGAAAATTGCATTGCTGTCAACAAATACATGGAGAAGAAGCTAAACGAGACCGGGCCATTGTTTATGTTTGATAATATCCAGATCACAGAATCCAAGTCACTTCGTTCAAGTTTTACACGGTGCTTTGAAATCTGTTCGTAGTTTCGTGAGGTTGATGATGAAGGAAATGGAGTTAGCAAAATGGGATATTGTTGCAGCTACTAAAGCCATTGAACCTTTAGCCATGCTTGCTAAACAAAGCCACGCGTGCTTTCTGTTTTAATCTTTTGTGTGTAAAACAATGTTACAAGGCTTCGATTCTCTTGATTTTAGTGTCTTAAAAATTCTCCACCATGAGCAGTATTTCAATGCATTCAAAACCCTGAAATATGCTAACACGAAATCGTTTATAGTTTAAAACCCAAAATCTGGTTTTGCTAAGTTCATCAGACACAAGTACCTTAAACTTGTTCACCCCAAAATGGAATGTTCATTTTTTTGGAACTTGAACCAACGTAAAATGGTTATCTCCAAAGGATTTTCCGATACGACCTTTTTCATGGCTTTTACAGAGATGGGTCGGCGATTTTGGCTCTTACATTTCTTGGGGTTGTCGATGAGTGACCAAGTTTCAGTCTTTCAGGTAATGAAAGGTTACAGATTCTCCGAGGTTTACATGGAAAACGTTAGTGAAGAATCATTTTTCATCGATGAAATCGTCGACTATGCCGATGTTGATGTTAGAGTCGGTTTCACGGTTTGTATATATGGGTGAGTACTGAAGAGGAATACTGAGTACTAAAGAACACGGGTTTGTATTCACTTTTCAAAGGACTGTTTAAATGACAGCTAATCCACCGTTAAATGCCATGTAACTTTTTACTTATTTTTGTAACGGAAAATAGTTAAAAAAAAATGTTTTATCACTTTTTTATAATTGAGTGATTGAAATAAAATTAATATGATTATTTTATTCTTTAAATTAAAGTTAAGTGTTTGTTAATGTAATTTATTTTAAATTAAATTATAGTATATTATACTTATTTTTAAAAGTTTATGTTATTACTTATTTCTGATTTATTAATTTTTTTTGGAATGTTTTCTTATACTTCCAATTTTATCTTTTCTACTTGTTTACTATTAAATGGATGATTTAATCGTTAAAATTAAAAACAAATAATTAGAGTGTTTCAATTACAAAAATTCTCAAATGGGAATTTTTTTTTTGAATAATTTACCGGTTGAATTTATTAAAAATTAAAATAGAGAAACATTCCAAACGAAATTAGAATGTAATAGAAAAATAATAAAACAAAAAGAAACTAAAAAATGAAATATTAGATCAGCAAAACACATTCAATAGACTACAACGGCAGGGATGAAATAAAACACTGGAGAAAAGAAGTAGGAAACAAAACTCCTTGTCTTTATCCACCTACACGCTTAAGGATCGAAGTAGGAGTGGTGAACAAAACCAACAATCTTACAGGCTGCTTCGCAAAATAGATCTGACTGCATCGACAAACGAACCACAAAAGGAAATCAAACTACTGAAAGACCACCGATAACCATAAATCAGAGCTGAGCGTTGTGAGAAAACAATCCACGAACGCACAAAGATAGACGAAAACGTGCCATAAGACAGAAACGTGCCACAAGACATAATAAAAAAAAGCGTGCCATATAGACAGATAAAAACTAGAAAAAAAAAAAAAAACCAAAATATGGAAACTTCTTTTATCATGACTTGTTGTATAAATGATTAATTGGAGAAATTGATTAAAGAGTAGTAGTAGTAGTAGTGGTGTTAAAAAAGAAAATACAAGAGAACAATAAGTTGATTAAGAGCGGACCAATACAAGACAATATGTGCATTCCAAACATAGGGTATATAGTACACATATGATACATGTATCTAATGATTACATAGAAAAACTATATACAAAAGACAAAACCATGGATTAGTAAATTTCTTATTGATACATGATTAAACTTCAAAGTTAATTTATTCAAAAACAAAAAGCAAATGGTAATTAGTTAATATGCTGCATTAATTTTGAATTAGTGTTAACTAAGAATTAATGCAGACGACGTACGGTCCTCTGGAGCAAGAACTCGATGCGATGCGTCATCACTTGGCAGGCACAACATCCAGAATTGGAGCTCGGCATATTGGGCACTCTCCATTCCTCCATAGTAATTCATTACCGCATTTCAGACAGGTGCACATGTGCCCGCATCTGACCATTTCATATTCAATAAGAAATTAAGTTTTTGAGTAAATGAAATGCATGCCTCTTTGTATATACAAATATATTTACCTGTACAGAAGTGAGTCCACCTGCATTTCATAGCAAATACAACAAGTACGTTTCCATGGCGTCCTATCCGCTGAATTCTTCCCTTCCCCTTCAACTGTATCAGGATGAGTTTTTAATCAAAACTATGCATGTAAGTAGCATTCTTGTGTAAAACAAATAATTATCAAGCAGTCAAGTCTCACCCGAATGAACTTCACGATTAAGGGAGTAGTGCTGCCATTTCATCTGCATGTCCACGCATGTAATGACTGATTTTCTTAGTTCACTAATCTCGCTGTGAAGTTGCTCGATATGCCCTCTTAAATCACAGATGAGTTCCATTTCCTGCATTTTATGTATGCATATATAGCAATGCAAATGACATATCACTGTCTGACACAATTACTTTGCATGTATGAAACCAACATAAATGAAATATTCAAAACAACTCACGAGCGAAGGCCGGTTTATCGAAGAAGCGGACTGTCTAGCATCCTGGTAACGGTAACCTTCAGCTTGAGATGGTTGGGGTGGAGGAGAAAATAAAGATGCACCCCGCTCGTCGTTACTGGTTTCATTATCATCCTGAAAACTCCATGACCTCGTCATCATAGCTGATGGTGAGAAATTATTGAAGTAGTTATTGGCTTCTTGACATTGACGGCTGCTTAAGCTCCTTTCTTCTTCTTCTTCTTCTTCTTCTTCTTCATCTTCTTCTTCATATTCTTCTTCTTCTTCTTCTTCTTCATCTTCTTCTTCCTCTTCTTCTTCTTCATCTTCTTCTTCGTAAGACGTGGGTTCGACCATTCCTTCCTTATCCTCAACTTCTCGTTGACTTTCAGTTACATCAGCTTGCATTTCTACACGAGAAGTCATTAATCGGTTCATTTTCTCTAGGAAATCACTGTCAAATAGAGTTGAAACTCTTCCCCTGCATATAATTCCATCCTTATCATCCGCTTCTTGTTGACTTTCAGCCCCATCCGCTTGCATTTGTACACGAGAAGTCATTAATTGGTCCATTGTATCTCGGAAATCACTGCCAAGCAAAGTTGAAACTCTTCCCCTGCAAGTAAATTGTAAATTTTGTATTATGATGAGTTTTTACATCTTGCAAGATAAAGAGAGAGGTCAGACAAGCATGTCCCCAATATTCAGTTTGACAGTGATAAATAAACAGTAAAATATCTTATACCTTTCTAGGAGCTGACGAATCTCCTCATTATTTGAGGTAGTGTTACGCACTTCTTCGTACCATGCTTGCCTTAAGCCTTCCCAATAACTTCTTGGTCGAGATATATTGCTAAACCAATCATAATCATCAGTTTCATCAAAATATTGTTGGTAATGATCCTCCTCTTCTTCTGTTACCTCATTCTCATTCCCGTCATTAATGCAGGATGTTAATGTCTTGTCTACAATACCCTGAGAGTGAGGGTCTACGCAGATATGGTGCTGATCACCAACGTCCTCTTCTTCAACTATCTCAATCTCTATGCTACTAATCATGGATGTTGTTCTTGTTGTTGTTGTTGTTGTTTCCATGGTTTCTTGCGAGTCAAGAATAAGTTGATGCTGGTCCTTCTCTTGTTCTGCTTTTGCAACCTCATTTTGGGTTACTGTTTCTGCAGTTTCTTGTGAGCCGAGTTGTTGTTGGCTGCTCAACTCTTCTTTTTTTGCCACCTCATTCTCCGATGGACCCTCCAATGGCTTCGTTTCCTTTGCAATTTTTGGCGATTCAGGGGATTTTGCTTCCAGGATTGTTTTCTGTTGCACGGCATCTGAAGGTGGCTTGGCCTGTTCTTTAACATCTTCGTTTTTGTTGGTTGTCAAACTATCAACCGGCGATGAACTCTGCTGCCCCTTTTGGCAAAGAGTATATTCCCTTTGCGGGGGTTTGCAAGTGGAGCTTTTGTCCTTACAGATGTATCTTGGAGTAGCTGAAACATTCTGGGCTGTCATGCCTTGGTCAGCACCGGTGCTAAACTTCTCCCTGGAATTAGTTAAATTTAAGACGTCTTGATGAAACTAGGTACGTGCATTTAGAGGCTGAAAGTAAAACATTAGATGGATGACATAGATTGGCATTAGTGGTACCTGAGATGCATAATGGTAGACCCCTGAGGGCGATTCAGTAATTGTGGACGACATTTATCTTGAATAGTCTGGCAGCGGTGTAGGCTTTTAAGCCGTAGCATTGACTGTAAGAATAGAAGCATAAAGCGAACAATAACAAAAACATGATGAGTTGGAATGAATGAAGGAAGACTGTGAAAAGAGAACACACCTGAACACGGCCACGCTGTGGGAATTTGGAAACAGCCTGGCGTTTCACCAGTGAATCCAACTCTCTTTTCTTGTCTCGCTCTATCCGTACGAGAAAATCTTTGAATGCTTGTCGCCCTCTTATCAGGGGTGAGTTTATGACCAGTGAGAAACACCTCCGCAATGATTCATTTGGTTTTGAACAATGCTTCGACTCTTTACGCTGCGAGTGGGAACCTGTAGCGTTATTACAATGCTCATGATCATCCTCATTTTCCCCGCCATTTTTCAATTTCTTGATGATATCCACAATTCTCACTTTTTCAATTTCCCCAGCGTCAATAGTCTTGCTACACGAAGAAGAAGAAGAAGAAGAAGGTGCTTCACCTGCCGGGGTTCTATCTGAAGGTGGCTCCAACTCTGTTAAGAAATCTGCATTGTTTGTTCTGTTCTCCATTTTTTCCTCAAATGGTTCACTTGTTGAAGATTCTTCCATAGGGGAGGCATTATTCTCGTTAGAGCTTACACAAGAACTTGTCCTGCTAGTGTTGGAATCCATACTTAGATTCTGGTTTGAATTTATGCTGTTGGATCGATTTAGCCTAGCCTCCCATATTTGAACAAGGGAAGAAGCGGCAAGATTGTGCGTGACCGAACCATTCTCCGATCGAGTTTGGGCACTTTTTGTGGTAGAACTTGATGCCATCGGTGGCGGTGGTGGTGGTGGTGATACGGGTTTTGAATGTGAAGGAGCCAACACTTGTTCTGCAGCTTCATTTACCTGTTTGTCACTGGTGGATACCGCCACATCTTGCGACTGCCTAGTCACCCACCGATCAAGAACCGGGGATTGCTTTGGGTTGATGGGTGAAGCAGAAGGGTCCCCATTTTTCTTGTTGTGGTGGTTCTTGTTTGAGACTGGTGGCAAGTTATGACGGTTAGCGTTGGCATTGGCATTGCCTTGTTCAGCGGTGACCCAAGAAGCGACGTTATTATGATTTTGTGCAGTTTTGGGGGAAGAGAGAGAGATGCAGCCATGGATATGATCTCGAACCAAGTCATTGAAATTCTTGTCGAACACGGTTTGCACGCTTCTCACATTGCTGTCCCTGCATCGTTCTTTACGGTTGTGATCCCTTAGGACACAACCAAAAGGCGAAGAGGGAACAATCTCCAGCTGGGAAGATGCCATATTCACAAAACGCGGAGTTGATTAAAATGGGAGGTATATGGCCATGGCCGAGGCCAATGCGGCCAATGCAAAAGAACGGATATCAAGGACTCTAGAATTTGGGAACGGAAGAAAGGGCATGGGAATTTGGAAATGGGGATCACAGACTCTCTCTTACTCCAATTAAGAGAGTAAAATTAGAGACAAGCAGAGGTGGAGAACTTGAAATTGGTAGACGAAAACAACGGAGTGTTGTTGAATTGTTAGTATTGTTACGTGGGACAATTCGAATCTGCATGGAACCGTTGGTATTGACTCATGGTCTTAAATGTATACTATATTTGCCAAATTTTGTATCTGTAACCGGACAGCCCAAATTCCCCAGGAGACCAGCCCGGATTGGATATATTTTGGGTGGAAGCGAGAAAACCATGCTTGCCTAACCTTTGCCTTCATTTGCCATTTTCTATTTTGTTTTCTTTTTTGGTTCAACGTTAATTCATATTTCTTTTTCTGATTAAGCTAAATGTGGGTTTCTCTACTACTAATTTTTTTTTTTGGTACATAAAGAACTAATAAAAGTAAAAAATAATATAATTAAATCAAGCCTTCCACTATAATAAAACCACTGATTTGTTATTGCCTTGGCTTTTTTTTTCTTTTTATCTTGCCTTGTATATTATTAGTTACACCACGTTATGTTAAGATGTTTGATAAATATTAAGAGTAACATATTTTAGTATATTTTTAATATATTTTAGGGTGATTATTCGATATTAATTTTAAATTTTTTTTTTGTTTATAATCCTTTAAATTCTTGTTTTTATGCTTAATAAAACACTTAGAATCAAAAGGAACGAAAGCTAAAAAATCAGAACAAGCTACAAGAGCCACATGAGCTGACCCATTCCACACGACCATGTGGTAGGCCGTGTCGATTTCGTGGATTTGCACTTTGCGTTGTAGAAAATCGTGATTTTTAGGGTTTTCGGACATTTTGAGAATATATATATAAAAAAAATAAAGCAGATAGGAAAAAGTGGTCATAGAATATTCAAGAAAACAACTCGAATAACACCATCGAAGTCAACTCTGAAGCAAATTCCCGTCAAGATTGATGATTCCTAGTTGATTTCTTAGGAGATTATCATGAGTTTCCTTTATTTCTTTCGATTGTATTGTATCTGGATGTTTTTAATTTTAAGCATGAACTAATTTTCTAAATACCTAAGAGAGATGAACTCTATGATGGATTCTATTGTATGATTTTTATTTTACGCAATAGATACTTAGTCTTTTGTTCTCAATTATTGGTGTTTAATTATTGTTTTAATATTTTTAGATTATTGATCAATGTTTGATGTGCTCAAATAAGATGTTGAATAGACTCTGTTTAAAAGTAAATATTGCGTAATTGAGTGGAGTTGCATGCAATTCTAGAAATAGGACGACATAAATTTGTCGAATTAGAGTCAAATCTAATAGGAGAATTCATAGCACGAATTAACGCGATAATATGATTTTTAATTAGAAAGAAATTTTAATTAATCAACCTAAAGTCAGTTGCTCTTAATCTCGAAAGAGATATTAGCATAATTTAGATATTTCTACAGATTAAGTTACTAAGTAAAGAAAATGCGTAATTTAGATTGATAGTGACAGATGAAATCTAGGTGAATTCTTTTTTGGGTATTGTTTCGCTTCTTAATCGTTATTCAATTGTTTTCGTGTTTTGTTTTTTGTTGTGTTCGTTAGTTAATTAATTTAGTTAATTTTAGTTTTTAATCAATCTCTAGAATTATTCGGTTAAATAATAGAAGATGATAATTACTAGTATTTTTACTAGTATTTTTAGTCTTCATGGAACCATATCTTTGCTCACCATAGTTATACTATTAATTGATAGGTGCACTTGTCTTAGTCAAATTTTTAGTTAGTTTCACAACGTATTAACTTTTTGGCGTCGTTTTCGGGGACTAGAATATTAAGAAAACCTTATTTCTATTAATTTAACCAATTTTTATTTTTATTTTAATAATTTTGTTTTTAAATTAATTTTTACATTCTAATTTTTCTGTTGTTTGATTCTTACAAGTTCCTTTGGTTTATGACTAGAGGCAACCCGTTGGAATCGTTAGTTTTTTATAGTGTGATCGAAAAGACTGCTCACAAAAATCGAAGAGAGTTTAGAGAAGCAATGCAAAGTCGACATATTTTAATAAACGATCAAGAGCAAAAGGACATCACTGTTGAGATGGATAATAATCTTAGTAATCAACAACTTCCTGCACGCCTTGCTTCTTGAATTATGTATGACTGTGTTAATCCCACTCTGATTGGGACTAAATCGAGCGTTGTCAAACCGACTATTGTTGCAAATAATTTCTAGATTAACCGAACAAAATTTAGATGGTGCAACAATATGTTTAGTCTGATGGGTTGCAAGATGAAGATTTGAATGCTCATTTGATTAACTTTCTGGAGATCTGTGACACATTCAATATTAATGACGTTATTGATGATATCATACGCTTACAGTTGTTCCAATTCTCTTTGAGGAGTAAGGTAAAATAATGGTTGAATTCACTTCCACAAGTTTCTATCACGACTTAGGCTCAGATGATTGAAAATTTTCTATTGAAATATTTTCCACCAGCCAAAGCAACCAAGTTGAGGTATAACATCTCTTCTTCTGCCCAAATGGAGCTTGAGACACTATATGATGCATGACAGAGATTTAATGTGGGCTAAGTAAATCAATGGATAGTCACCTTAGTCCTGTTGAAAATACTAGATATTTTCTGTTTCCTACTTACACGAGCCCATATCCTTGCTTTTCTATCAATCTCTAATTCTAACCTCCCCCCCCCCAATCTGATATTATGGTACCAATAATTGTCCAGGCGGTAATGATAGTATCTTGTACCTGAACCGGTGGCTCACTTTTTCTAAGTAATAGGGAAGATCTTTTGAGAAGATGTTCTCATCATGGGTTACCTTTGTGGTTGCAAGTTCAAACATTTTACAACGGTTTGAATCCCACGACTAGGAAGATAATTGATGCAACAACTGGCGAAACATTGAATAATAAGACACCTGAGGCAGCCCAAGAATTTATTGAGGAGATGACACTGAATAACTATTAGTGACAAGTTATGAGAACAAAATCGACCAAGGTATCTGGTGTTTTTAGTATAGATGCAGCTGCTATGTTAGCGAGTTAGGTGGAAGCTATGAGTGAGAAAAATGATGGTTTGAGTATGGATAAGCATATGAATCCAGTAATACAATGTGATGCGACTGGAGCGAGGATGATCAATCTGAAATGTTTACCCTTCAGTTCTAACATGGAACATGAGCAAGTCAACTTTATGGGTAATAATTCTAGACCTCAGAATAACCCCTGTAGTAATAATTATAGTCCAGGATGGATGAATCCTCCGAATTTCTCTGGGGGTGGCCAAGGAAATAAAAAGAAATCATCCAAAAATTTCAAGACACAAGAGAGAGAAAAAAAAACAATTTAGCGATGTGGGTGAGGTGAGGAATGTAACATCCGCGTTTTTGAACCGTAGTTGAAACAGTAATAGTGTCGAGTTAAGAGTTAGAATATGTGGTTAAAATAAGAAGATTAGAAAAAATTAAGAATTAGAATGTGTAGTCTAAATAAGAAAGGTTAAGAAAATTCAAGGATTAATTAGTAATTGTGTGAAAGCATAAGGGACTAAATAGCAATTTATCCAAATTGAATTATGAGTCATCATGGGAATTAGATTGATTAAGGAGGGGCAAAAGACTAATTTGGTGGAAGATATTTTTGGAGGCAAAGTTTTGGGCCAAAGTGTACAGTTGGAAGGCCCAGAGACTAAAAGTGGAATTTTACCATTTTTATTAAGTGAGATATTTTAAGAGAAAATTCTAGAGAATTTGAGAGAGGAAAAAATCAACTAAAGCAAAAATATCAGCTCTCTCCATAAGCTAGCCGTCCAAGCCTTTATTTCTCATTTCTAACTTTTGCTTTTATTCCAATTAAGTCCTTCCACCATTGTTAAGCCCTCCAAGCTCCAAAATCTTCCATTTTCTTTAAAATTTCTTAAGAAAAGGCATATAAGGAAGCTAGTAGGCACCTTAATATCCTTATAGAGTCCACTTTGAAGTGTTAAAGTGGATAGAGATTGAATTAGAATTTTAGAAATTCAAGAACAAAGGTAAGAGATGATTCAATTTTCATGACATACATGTATATTTACATAATCTAGCATGAAAAAGTATTGAATTTTAGTCTTAAGTTTATATGTATTTGTATGAAATTGAAGAAAGAGGGAAGAAGAAGAAGGACCAAATTGAAGAAAAAAGAAAGGAGAAAGCTAAGGTGTGAGAAGAAATTATCTACAAGTGAGGTAAGTACTACAAGTATTAAAAGACTTAGTAACAATTAAATTAAAGTGCTTATAATTTTAATATATATGATTAATCATGATGAAAATGAGATATTTAATTATAAGTATGATAATTATGTGTGATTGAATGAAATTTAGTATAAAGAAGAATGAGAAATGAATTAATCTCATTGAAACAGTTTGGACAGAATAGAGGACTAACTTTGAAAATCACCAAAAATTGTATAAAAAGAGTTAAGAGTTGACTTAATGTGTAATTAAAGCTTATTGAGTATAGTTTCATATGGAAGAAATAGTGAAAGAAAAGGAATTGTATATTTTGAGATATATCTGATTTGGTGTAACAAGGTCAAAGTAGGTTCGGGTTCCCCTGTTCTGACTTTGAAAAATTATAGAAAAATATAGAAAAATTATTCGAGATTGAAATTTATATGGATAATTCCTTAATGAGTCAATTTTCCAAAGAAACAGACAGGAACATTATTGGATTCCGGTACTAAAAGATAAATAATTTTTAGTAAAGAAAAGTCGAAACTGTTAGGCAGCAGAGAAGGGGTAAATTGAAAGAATTTACTGTACAAATTGGCTAAAATAAAAATTCTGAAATTTTTATGATAAAAAGATATTTGAGTCTAATTTCAGAATCATCAAGCGGATTATAATTTTTAATTCTGTAGCTCAAGATATAAATAATTTAGTGACTATGACTCAAATGGACAGTATTGAAAATTAATGTGAAAATAAGAGTAAAGAGGTATATGATATATATATGTGATGAACAATGTATATGTGAAATATTATGTGTTTAATTATAAATATTGATTATATGATAAAATAGTGATATTGTGAAAGCCATTGAGAAAATAAAGGTGAGAAATACATGATTATGTATATGTGATGAAAAATGTAGATATGATGTATAAGTTGTGAATGATTTGTGATCAAAATTGAAAGTGAAAGTGAAAGTGAAATTGGAATTGGAATTGAAAGTGATATGAATTGTAAATTGAAAATTCCTATTAACTAGTTGGGCTGAGTCGAATATAATTGGCATGTCATAGGATTGGAAGAGTTCAGGGATACTTCGACCTCGAGTCGATGAGACACTGAGTGTCATTATTTTACTTCGGATAGATTCGATGAGGTACTGGGCACCACTTTACTTCGGCTAGGCCGATGAGACACTGGGTGTCAATTTATTGCTTCGAACTATCCGATGAGGCACTAGGTGCCATTCTAGAGTGTTTGGTTGGATCCGTGTATCCGCCAAGGTCCGGATCTTGTTAATAGGGTAAATAATGTGAAAATAGAAAGAATGTGCAAATTGTGATATTGAGGTAAGTAAAATGATAATCACATGAAAGGTAAGTACAATATATGTATAAGAAATCAAAGAATGATAAAACTAAGTAAGCTAAGAGATTGAAATGGCTAAAATCTGAAATGAGGAAGAATATGTGAATTCATAACACTACTGTAAGTTAAATGTTATACACATAAAATGTATGTATTTTACATGAATAAATAAATATATGAATGAGCTTGAAATGTGTGATTAAAAGATGAATGATTAATGACTCTTATAGTACTTACTAAGCCTTCACCGGCTTAACGCGTTTACTTCAACGCGTAGGTATAAGACCTTTGAGAAGCTAAGGTTGGATTAGGTGCCTCTTATCAAATCACATCAACATTGGAAGATTGCAAGACGAGGTATATTTATTTTGTGTGAAATGACATGTATAAATAGTAAAGTTTTTATATAATTTTAGGGGGTTAGTTGAAGTTTTTAGTTATATTTCTTGATTTTAGAACAGTGGTATTAATATTTACCCTGTTTTGAGTAAAAATTACATTTTCATTATTTTCAAACTGATTTTAAGTCTCGATTTTGATTATACTTGATTATATTGTGATATTTTGAGTAAAACGATTCAATTACACATTAAGTGAATTGAAAGAAAAATTTTATTATACTCGTTTTTAATTCTCTGACACTGTATGTAATACTCTTATATCGGGTTTATACGTGTGAACCGGGTGTAAGGGTGGTACAAGGAAGTTTAGGTTTAGTGAATTTATATAGGGAATGGGGCAGGGTAAAATCTAGAATAATAAGTTAAGAGTTGAGAGTTGAATTGAATGAAATGAGTGTTGGAGGGTTTATATAGGAAAAAAAAGTCATTTGGAAAATAGCCACTGGGAAGTTACCGTTGGATAGAAAACACATCCTACAATAAGCATTTTCACTAACTTAACAGGGAAATGCACCATGTAGGACGCATTTTTTAGGAAAGAGAAGAAAATGCATCCTACGTGGTGCGTTTTCCTTGGCAGATTAGTGAAAGCGCTTCTTATAGGACATATTTTTTTTCTCTCTCTCCAAAAACAACATAGATCGATAAATTTTCAAAAATTCGACTTAATCACTCAATTCATTTTTTCAGCATATATGGGTAATTTTGCTTGTCACCACCCCTATCATACACACTCCTTATAAGAGTCGTTTTCCTATTAAAATATTGTCATTCATTTCTTTCTTGATCTACTAGAACTCTTTTTTTCTCTATAAATAGAGACTAAAGGTTATGAAAAATATACACCTTTTATATGTCGGAAATTCTGTCAAAATATAGATAAATTAGTTTGCAAATAAATTCTATCTTTTGACGGATTTGGTCTTTCGATTTCTAGCCTAAAAGTTTCACACAAAGTTTTCATCGATTTGCATATAAAGTCCACACTCTATCAAACCAAGGTCAAGGATAGCGAAGATGAATGAATGGTCGAACGTCGAGAAAGATTTAATCCATCTCATACAAAACACAAATACGATCCAGGTAAATGAGTTTATTGCTATAAACATCACAATTGATCGGTTTCGAAAGGAAGTTTTAAAATTTCGTTGTGCACTATTCCACAGTCTTCAAACCTATTATCCAACAATTTCTTATCCCCTGGACAAGGTCCCTACACTGTTTTGGCTGTTTTGAACCCACGAGACTCATACTTAACCTCAGGCATTTTAGATCACCCGAAAGTGTTTCTATGATTTTAAAGCCTTTAAAATATTTTTATATTACTTTTATGATTTTATTTAAATTGTTTAAAGCCTTTTATTTTTATGATCTTAGTTTGATCCTAATTCAAAATAATAATAAAAATTAAAAAAAAAAACCTAAACCCTTTACACCATTGTTATCATCCCCTTTACCTTTGCCACCAAAATTCCTATCACTGGAGCCTCCAAACCCACCGCTACCATTGGACTCATCATTTGAAACTCCTGGAACTCGTGAATAGTACAAACTCACTTGCCCAACTCAAATATTGCGAGCATCCCAGTCCCCGAAACCCCAAAGCAACGGATAGAAAAGAGCTAGAAGCCCCCCAAAAAATAGAGAAAAGAAAAGAGGACAACTACAAGGGTTTTTCGAGTTCCTCAAAACCAATCCTTCATTCGAGAATTAGAATGGACAAGAAGGAAGACTACGACGAGGATAGGTTATAGTCTAAGACATCACCCCATCGAGCGGTCAAGATTAGGGGTATTCAAATTTCGATTAAAATCGAATTAGTCGGTCGAATCGATCTAATTCGATTAATCGATCAGTTAATCGATCTAGTTCGATCAACGATCAGTTAAAAGTTTTTTGAAATTTCGATTAACGGTTAATTCAATTCGAAATTAGATAATTAACCGAACTTAATAAATAATATTATATATTATATATATTAGATTATTACTAATTCAATTAATTCGGATAATTCAATCAAATGAACATTATCAATTTATTTATTTATTTTGATATGTTTTATATTTTTTTAACAAAAAAAAATATAAATTTCGGTTAATTCGATTAACCAAAATATTTCGGTTCGATTAAATTTTTTTTTTTAAATTTCAATTTGATTAACGGTTAAAAAATCAAAAAAATTTGATTAATTCAATTAATACTAATTTGATTCAGTTAATGATCGATTAATTGTTTGAACACCCTTAATAAAACGACCAGTGGCATAGGCAATAACAACCATTCCGAGTGAGTTCAAGAGAAATTGTGCCCTGTTTCAAGGAGAAGGAGAGGGAGAGAATGGCCAATTAATTGGTGGCCTTCCGAGCGGTGATAGTGTTGACATTGATGGCATGGCACTAAATGATGGTGGCGACACTGAAAAGAAAAATGCTAAGAGTTCTAAGGCTTTCTGAAAAAGAATCAAATGAGGAGTTTAAAAAATTATTTGGTAAAATGTTAGAAAAATAATCTATAAAAATTTAGATCAACTTATTATTTGATGGAAAATACAATGCATTATATATATATATTTAAAATTTATTATATTTTTATGAAAATGTTGATGCATTATATTTGTTTTTATTCTTTTAGAATTACGATTAAATTAAGATCATATGTATTATTGAGGGTTAATTTTTTTAAAAACATGACTAAATTGACATAATTTATACGAATTATGGGTTAAATTTATTATTCCCTCACCTTCCTAAACATTTAATCACACTTTAATCGGAAACGAGCAAAAAAGACACTACCTTGATTAATTGGGAACCAATTTAAACATTTGATAATTGAATGATCAAAAATGAAATTAAACCATAATTGAGTGACTTGCAGTGTAATTTACCGTCCTTTATAGTCAATTAAATGAGACACGTCACGTTTGATTTGATAAAAACAAAATAGAGGAAGAGAGACGGGCAGAAAGGGAAAGCGCAGAGGAGAAGAGGAAGAAGAGATGGCAGTGAGCGCAACGGTGATCGGAGCACTGCTCGGACTGGGCACCCAAATGTACTCCAACGCTCTCCGCAAGCTCCCTTATATGCGACGTTCGATTTCTTTCTTCTTCTGTTCCTTTATATGGTTGCCACTTGTTCCTAATTTGAAACCCTAGACTGAAATTGAAATTTAAAACGAAATGCAGATCCGTGGGAGCACCTGTTGGGGATGGGTCTGGGAGCCGTGTTCGTTAACCAGCTTGTGAATTGGGACGCTCAGCTCCAACGGGACCTTGACAATATGCTCGAAAAGGCCAAGGCTGCCAATGAGCGCCGCTACTTCGGTTAGCAATTCTATTTTCTTTCATTTCATGACCTTCGATTCTACTACTAGTTCTTAGTTCTTTTTTATCTTAATTTCATTGCAGAGTTTTCTATTTTCTAAAACTGTGCCTTAACTTTTATCAGCTTACCTAATCAAATGGAATGAAATTAAAACTAAACTAAACAACTAGTATGATCTGCAATCAATTTTATCCTCATCCATTTATACTATTAGGTTGTCTTTGATTCAAAGAATCTCACATTCTCTTCTCGTGGTAACGTAAATGTAAGATGTTGGAACGATATTCTCATGTTTGAATTCCGAAAATTATTTTGAGCTAGTGATCTTTCATTTCCAATAGTGCTAAGATTTGATACTATAGGATAATCTAAATATGAAATATTTCAGGCCGATTTTCTCTTTTTTTTTTTATATAATTTCAGTCAATTTTACTCTTTTAAAAAAAGATTCATGTCTGATTAAACGAAGAAACTATTTCTTCAAAAACTGAACTAAGATAAGGTTTTTTTTTGTTCATTATGTTCATACGTTCTTTAAGTTATAACAAAATAGACCAATAACTGCAGCAAGTTTTCAGAAGCAATGTTCTTTGTTTTTCTTCAGAAAGAACCAAAAAGAGGAGCAATGAATTGATCATAAAATGCTGGCCCAGAAATAAAAAGAAAAAAAAGATCATAATATTATATAGATTTGCTATTCATATGCATTAAGTACTATACCATGCTATCATACTGGTTTTTGCTTTAAGACTTAGCTAAAATCTACATGGGTATATATTACAGTAATCAAGAGAAGTCATTGGTGGGTATATCAGTATTACAGCGAAATAGAATGCTTATTAGTAATGATTTCTCCCCATCAATAAATAGTAGTTCTCTGATTAGAATTAGATGATGAATATGAAGTTGATATTGATTTAGTTATATAGCAAAAACAATTTAGTAAAAATGTGTTTTTAGGTAGTCTTACATTTCCTCAACCAAACAACAAAATTTTATATTCTAGCTGAATGAACTAAACAGAGTAATGTAACATACACAGTAATATGTTAAGTACTCTTACATTTTGGTAATCCTATTACCAAATGTAATCTTATATTTCGTGGACCAAGCGCTTCTCTTATTGTTCTTATTTCAGACTGCTCCAGATCATGCGGCTTTGCCTTTGCATGCTATGTCATATCCTTGTTTTTGAAAATTGTTTTGATGTTATTTGTATGTATGCTGCACTAGAATTCCCCGGATGGAGGAGTTGTTCAAATTGTTTTGATGCTGTAATTGTATTGTTGTTACTTTATCCCAACCCAAACTGATCCTCTCTTTTGAATATACCAAGTTGGAACCGGATATTTTGTTTTCTTATTATCTTTCTGTTAGCTGATCTATGAGAGTAGTATAACAGTTAAGAGCTTGCTTTATATCCAAGCTTAAAGATTAAAGTTACGTAGTTGCTTGCACACCATTGTTTTGATATAGCATTCCTCCCTCTTGTTTTTCAACTGCAGATGGAGATGATGATTAATGCTTTCGCCCTATCATCAGATAAGACATTCATGCGCCAAGCTACTGTGGTCATAAACCGGTTCAGATTGTGAGTGGATGATTTTGGACACTCTTTTTTGTTTGATTTCAAGCCTGTTGAACCTTCTTTGGTTTTTTTTTGTCTGTCGAATATAAGCTTCGATGCATTGTGGTTTTGGCGACAAAGTGCAAGTGCTTATCTTGTAATAATTAAGAAATAATTCAAAGTTGGTTAGAGTTGCAATTTTAATATTGTTTTATTTTACTCATAACTGCTATAGTTTTAGAAAATATAGTACTGTACCACTTTTTTTATATAAAAAAGTAATTATTATAAAACAATTCAATATTGATGTGTATATTCGTGAAATTAGAGAATATAGTTTTGAATTAGTTTAGGATTAAACTAGAACATTGGAAGTTTTGAAGATTGATTAGGATGAGGAATTGAAATAGGAATGGAGTTGCAATTATGCCAATATGTTTCACTGGCTCAAAATTGCTATAAGTTTCAATAAAATATTTGTATATTATGTATTTTTAACTCAATTTGTGTTATTATATAGAATTGTGATTTTTTTTTTTTAAATCCAGAATTTTTCAATAATTATTTCAAAATTTTGACAAAAATGATGATCATTTGTTGGAAAGTTAAAAGAAATATTTTATCAAGAATTCCCTCTTCATTTCTTCTTGAACTTCATGATTATCCTTCTCTTTTCTTTTAATTTTCTTCACTTCCATCTACTAATTTCTTGTTTTTAAATTGATGAACATACTCTCTAGGATCTCCACTTCATTTTTCCTTAACCAAGAAATTTGGAAGAAATAATGGGATTACATGACAAGGGACCAAATTGTAACAAAATGAAAACCTCCCCTTATATATAGGCCTAATGTGAGAAGCATGGAAAGATGATGAAAATCCCTATAGTTGTCCATGAAAGTATCTCATTAATTTAATTAATTAAAATATTAGAATATAATATAAAATATTCCACTAATCACATTTCAACACCAAATTTTCATCAATTATTATCATGATAACTCATGATAATTTTCTTGGTCGAGAAATGACCATTTTTCTCTTATAGTATCTCAATATTCACTTTTGTGTCATTTCTCACTTTTGATAAAATTTTAATTTAGTCACTTTTATTTTTTCACCTATTCAAGTTGGTCCTTATTCACCAATTTATTTTACTCTTTATTTTTTTCCTCCTTTTGGGTATTTTCACTTTGGTCCTTCAACTTTTCCATATTTATACCTTGACCCATAATGTTTTGAATATTTACATTAAGGCTATAACACTTTTCATATTTTTATGATTTAGTCCCTACCTAAAATTAATACGTCTAGGGGCAAATCTAGGGAGGTTGGCAGGGCCTCGACCCCCCTAGAATGGAATATTTTCCATTTAGGCTCATAATTTTTAAAAAAATTTAAATTAATAAAGGTAAAATTGCACTATGCCCCTTAAAAATGATAAAATTTTTATTTAATCCTTTAAAAATTATATTTTTACTATCGTAAAAATTGCAATTTAATTTTGGCCCCACTTTAAAAAAAATTCTGGCTTTGCCCTTGAATACATCATGTCATACTTCTTGATTCAACTTCTTTTGGTATCCTATGCCCTCACTTTGATCGATCTTATACCTTATTTCGCTTTATCGAGAAATCCATTACACGATTTTGACTTAATGTCACTTTTATGGCATAGTGATTTTTTGAGGCCTTACATTCCCCCCCCCTCTCGATTTAGTAACCATTCTTATTTTTCTTCGATTATTCACTCACGTTTTCTCATATCACTTCCTTTTTACTTATTTCAATGGTCTATTTTCTTTTAAATATTTATCTCGTTCTCCTCTTTTAATCTATCTTAATCATTTACAAAGAACTCAGAAGTGTGCACAAAATTTAATACAAATGCAATATCAAAGGCATCATAGAGCATATGTCATGATTATCACAATTGTCACGATGGTTAAGAGCATGTATATCACAATCGTCACAATTGTTACAGTATTCACGATTTGTAACGATTGTTAGGAGCACATAAGTGCGGTTATCATAGGTGCATATAGCACGAAAAACACGAGTGCTTACAACATGTATACCATGGGTCCATATAGCACGAATATCGCAAGTGCATATGGAAAGAAGACCACAAGTGCATATAGCTCGAAGATTAGAGGCACATAAGTGCAAATACCATGAGCATCAAAGTGCTAAATATCAGGAGCATGGAAGTGCTAGAAACACGAGCACATAAGTGCTGAATAACAGAAACACATTATGCTTTTTAAACTTGATTCTGCCTTATCATATCACGGTTATGGCCTACTATTTCTTTCAACTCATTAATTCTCACATAATTGTTATTATACTTCTCATGCTTTTTCATTGACTATTCCTTGGTTCGATACTAATCTATATTTCAATTATCGATACTGATTCACGAGCATAAGATTTCACTATTTCCATGTTTTCACTATACTTTTTACATCTCTCTCAAATTAACCCTTTATTGCACCATTTCAAGAATATAAGTAAATTTCAATTGTCGATGTTTACCAGATTTCAATCACTACATTTTTAGTTCGTGACATACTATGCTTTTCATTATTTCTAGTACTAATTCGCTTTTGCTTCACTTACAATTTAATCCAATTTTTACACTACTAAAACATTTAATTATCAGGATCGTCAACACTATTTAATTATTTTATCACTCATCAAGATCTCACTCTTGAAAGTTTCAAGAATATGTATATTGATTATCAAGATTACTAACACTATTAAAGTATGTCTTCACTTTCACTTATCAATTAGTATCATATAAAACTTTACATTCTTTTCAATCTAGTCCTTATTAACATGAATGTCTCTATACAATGTATCTAGACTATTCACTTGGTTCAATTTCATGTACACACTTTACTTGAACCTCTTTACATATTATTTCAATTCACATAGTAACTTTTGTATATTTTATAATTTTGTCCTATCTTTTATATTTACATACATGTCCCATAAAAAGTTTAAAATTGAGCAAAAATAATTTTAATATTAAACCCAGCCCAAATACAAAAAAAAAAAAAACAAAAGTCAAAAGATTTTGACAAGGTGGGTAGGGTAACACTACTGTTTGCTGCTTCTCTTTAGAGGTGTGTAAAATTCGATTCAATTCGAAAAATTCAAATATGAATTACATAATTTGAGTTATCCAAAAATCCGAATAAGAAAAAGCGAAACTACGTCATTTTGATAAAATATTTACCTTTTCTAAAGTTAAGTCAAAATCATTAAGTTAAAAAGTAAAAGTATGTCGTTTTGATAAATGTTTACCTATTAAGTTAAAGGGAAAACCATTGAACCCCGTGTCTTGGCCTGATGGTCGAATGTATTCATTGCGTCGGGTATGGCCTGGGTTTGAGTTGCGCTAGTCGCGTTAATGTGTTAGGGCTTTGCCCTCCCCTTGTAATTCACCAAAAAAAAAGAAAAAGGTAAAACCATTATATTGTTTATGAAGTTAAATAATTTTGTACTTCATTTACTAGTTAAATAATCGATCCATATAAATGAAACATTGAGTATAAATAATAGAATTCGTTAACTCGATTTGACTTGAAATTTTTTACTCTATTCAATTCAATTTGAAAAAAAATTCAAATTGGTTTCGGTTAATGTATTTCTATTTGATCTTAATTCTAAAAAATTTAACAATTTTAGTGCTCTAGTATTTACTATTTATAAATTTTATAAATTTGATCTTAATTCTAAAAAATCAATAATTTTAGCCCTCAACTTTATACATTTTGACAATTTAGTCCTAGTTCTAAAAAATTTAAAAAAAAAAGATGAAAAACTTAAATAAACTTTTAAAAAATATATTTAAAAATTCAGTTTTTCTAAAAAAATAGATAACTTTTTTATAAAAATACATGAAAATCTTAAAAAATATATAAAATTTTAAAAGTAAATAAATATCGAATATTTTTAAGAATAATGCGCTGCCTGGATAAGCTTTCGAAACTATCCCCCATGTCCGAACAGTGCTCCGAATGACATTTCTAGCGGGAGAAAAAGCCAGTTTGAATATTTTTTGTCTTAATACTCCGATGATTAGTGATTATTGTCGGAGCGGAGTTAGGAAATACGGATTGTTATATAAAGTAATGCATAATATTTTTTTATGTTATTTTTTCTACTTCACCTGTAAATTTTTTTTTAAAAATATTTTTTTTTAAAAATATATATTTTTATTTATGTTAAGCACTTAAAGCAAATATATTGTAAGTCTTAAACACATAAAAATTTTCGTGAAGCCAATATACACCTAATAATTTTCTTTCACAAAATAAACACCATTGAAATGCTTTTTAATCTCATGAGAATATAATATATCAATTTTTTAAGCACAAAATTCAATATAATCACAATAGCAACAACACTTTTTAAATAAAAATGTTAAATTTCTAATCAATCCTAATTTCTTCATGCTCCATTTGGGAATTTAGATTTGAAATTTTGGATTTCAATTATAATATAAATAGTAAGAATAAAATGCATATATTATAGTCAAATTAGCTGAGATTCAATCTAATATATATTAGAAAGTTATTGTCAAATCTAAAAATATTTTAAGGATTTCAAATTCATTATTAAATAGGCTTCTAGAAATTTCATGGATTTGAAAAATGATTATGAATGTTATATTACTATATAGTTTACTACTCGATTTACACTATTTTTGAAATTCAAATTCAAATTCTGAAATCCTAGTTCTCAAACGCTACATCAAGAGTTTGTATTAATCAATCTTAGTTTCTTCAAGGATTTGTATTAATCATCCTCCAAAAATTATTACCCACTTACGATGTTAAGAATCTCATACAAAATTAATAATCCCAAAATCATTTAATAAAGAAAAAAAAAAAACTAAATCTTGCATAAAAATCCTAATCTATCAAAAGAAAAACCACAATTCTAAATATTTAGAGATTAATCAATAAAGAATGAAAAGGAAAAGAATAGCTGTTACTAAATTGGGAGACCCACATGAAAGTATTGAAAGATTGAACACATATTTTGCAAAAATTCTAGAAAGTAAAAGAATAAAAAGATTGGGAAAAAAGTGATGAATGTGGGAAGAAAGTAAAAGAATTAGGGATTGTTGGGTTTTAGTAGATAGGAGAGATTCATTTATTTTTATATGAAATACTTTATTTTATAAAATAATTATTTTTCAAAAAATTGTAGGTCTTTCATATTTTTGTTGGGTCATTTTTAAAATTTTATGTGAATTAATACATTAATTATATAAAAAAAATTAATAAATTTTTATAGGATGAATTGACCTCACAAGCATCAACGTGGCTCTGTCACTGCTTGTGACTGTCCATAGAAACGCAATTCAATTCCCATTATAGATCTACCAGTAGAGAGAAAATTAGTAAGGTAAGCTTATTTTGGAATAACAAACTCAATAGCTAAACCTTTAAACTTGTAACAAGTAATAACTAGTTCTCAAAAAGTCAAATAATGCAAAGAATTCAAAAATTTCATTTTGTTGATGTTGAGATTAGACAAGGCGAAGATGACAAGGGTATCAAGCGGTTCACCCCACTTAGGGCAGGGCAACAAGCCATCAAGGAGGGAGTCCGGGTTATGGTGATGATTAGATTGAACCGTAAGGATGGAAGTGCTGATAAGAAAGAAAAAAAAAACATGAGAGATAAAAAGAGCCTTTTTTTCACTTGGGGCTAAGAGTTTATATACCCTTAACCATAATCCTGAGGTGTCACATGTCATCTCTCATAGAAAAGTTAACGACAAGTGGCTAAGTGGTATGTTGCCTTGGGTCTACATAGGGTGGTGATAGGAGATTCTTTCAGTCACTTTGGATGAGACATGATAGTTGAGATCTTAAGTTATAGTCAATAATTGGAGTCCCCCGAAGAGTTTATCCGATGAGTAAGTCAAACATTTGTTTGGCATGGGCCTAAAGGGTTATCTTTAAGAGGTAGAGGTATAACAATTACTCTCTAATCAAGAGGAAGGTTATACAGTGACCTTTCTCAAGACATTGTCAGGTGTCGCGTGATCTAAGGTGTTGGGTGAGGGTTACTGTATAGTATTTTTTTTTTTGAATTTTTTAATTTAAAAAAGTTTTAACAATATTATTTACTTTTTATTGATTTTTTTTAAATATTATTTTTGTAATTTTTTTAAAAATTTTAACTAAATTTTTTATGTTTTGAATTATATATTAAAAATTTTGAATTTTTATAATATATCTAATATTTTTCTAAAAAATATTTAATTTTTAAATTTAAACATTTTTGAAATGTTAAGCTTTTTTTTTATTATAATTTTTATAATAATTAAAGAGAGAAATTAGTGTTATTTTTTTATCCGCCTTCCATATCTTAATTTGGCCATAGCAGCCAAAGTTTAAAAATTAAGGATGAGTTTGGATGTATTTTTACTGTGATGATGAAATTAGACACTATAACGATATTATAGTATGTGACAAAAAATAAATTAAACACAGTGCACCGCATCTTATCCCTATTCAAATGCACCCTAAGTTAATTATAAGAATCAATTTGTGTAATGGATGGGAACATCAGGGTTTAACGTGATAAAAAAACCTAAGGTTTAATATGAAAAAAGTTACCAAGTTTAGGTGCAATTACATTTGATAATAACAAGATAGAGGAAGGAAGGAAGGTACTCCAACGCAAAGGGGAAGAGGAAGAAGAGATGGCAGTGAGCGCAACGGTGATCGGAGCACTGTTGGGACTGGGCACCCAAATGTACTCCAACGCTCTCCGCAAGCTCCCTTATATGCGACGTCCGATTTCTTTCTTTTTCTATTCCTTTATATGTTTGCCACTTGTTCCTAATTTGAAACCCTAGACTGAAATTGAAATTTAAAATGAAACGCAGATCCGTGGGAGCACCTGTTGGGGATGGGTCTGGGAGCCGTGTTCGTTAACCAGCTTGTGAATTGGGACGCTCAGCTCCAACGGGACCTTGACAATATGCTCGAAAAGGCCAAGGCTGCCAACGAGCGCCGCTACTTTGGTTAGCAATTCTATTTTCTTTCTTTCATTTCATGACCTTCGATTCTACTACTAGTTGTTAGTTCTTTTTTATCTTTTTTCATTGCAGAGTTTTCTATTTTCTAAGACTGAGCCTTAACTTTTATCAGCTTACCTAATCAAATGGAATGAAATCAAAACTAAACTAAACAACTAATATGATCTGCAATAACTTTTATCCTTAACCTTTTATACTATTAAGCTATGTCTGGTTCAAAGAATCTCGCATTCTCAATGGTATTATGAGATGTCAGAACGACATTCTCGTGTTTGGATTCAGAAGATTATCTTGAGCTGTTAATCTATCTTACATTCCCAATAGTGCTGAGATTTGAGACTATTGGAGATATATAAATATGAAATATTCCAGGCCAATTTTATATTCTATCTTTTTTATAACTTTGATCAATTTTACCCTTTAAACAAAAAAAAAAAAAAAAAATCATGTCTGATTGGAAGGAAGAAACTATTTCATCAAAAAGTGAACTAGTTAAGTTCCCTTTTTTTTTGTTCATTATGTCCATAAGTTCTTTAAGGTATAACAAAATTGGCCAACAATGCAGCCTGTTTTCAGAAGTAATGTTCTTTAATTATCTTCAGTGATAACCAAAAAGAGGAACAATGAACTGATCATAAAGTTGCTGGCCAGATATAAAAAGAAAAAATAATCATAATATTATAATAGAATCGCTATTCACATACATCAAGTACTATACCATGTACTGGTTTTTGCTTGAAGACTTATATATAATCTACATTACATAGTACATCAATCAAGAGAAGTCATTGGTGGGTATATCAGTATTACTGCGAAATAGAATGCTTATTAGCACTGATTTCCACCCATCAATATATAGTAGTTCTCTCATTAGAATTAGATGATGAAATCTGTTTTTAGGTAATGTTACATTTTGTCAACCAAACGACAAAACTTTATATTCTAGCCGGATGAACTAAAACAGAGTAATGTAACATACACAGTAATATGTTACGTACTCTTACATTTTGGTAATCCTATTACCAAAGGTAATCTTATATTTTGTGGACCAAACACTTCCCTTATTGTTCTTATTTCTTATTGCTCCAGAATGCGGCTTTGCCTTCACATGCTATGTGATATCCTTGTTTTTCAAAATTCTTTTGCTGTTATTTGTATGTATGCATGCACTAGAATTCCTGGATGGAGGAGTTGTTCAAATTGTTTTGTATGTATGCATGCACTAGAATTCCCGGATGGAGGAGTTGTTCAAATTGTTTTGATGCTGTAATTGTATTGTTGTTACTTTATCCCAACCCTACTGACCCTCTTTTGAAAATACCAAGTCAGAACCGGATATTTTGTTTTCTTATTATCCTTCTGTTAGCTGATCAATGACAGTAGTATAACAGTTAAGAGCTTGCTTTTTTGTCAAAGCTTAAAGATTTAAAGTTACATATCGTATTTGCTTGCACACCATTGTTTTGACATAACTTGCCTCCCTCTTCTTTTGCAACTGCAGATGGAGATGATGATTAATGCTTTCACCCTATCATCAGATAAGACATTCATGCCCCAATGTACTGTGGTCATAAACCGGTTCAGATTGTGAGTGGTTGGTTTTGGACCTTTTGTTTGTTTTGGAGACTACTTTTGCTTTTTTTTTTTTTTTTGTTACCCTCGTTGAATATAAGCTTCAATGCCTTGTAGTTCTGGCGGCAAAGTGCAAACTGGCTTAGTGCTAGTGCTTATCTTGTAATAATTAAGAAATAATTAAAAGAAATTGCACTATTTTTGAGCTGCAGTGTTTCTTAAATATGAAATAATTTTGCTATGGTTGCTGCTGAAGATTTGATTTTGAACTATTAACGTAACCACCACCCACTTTTAACCTATTCTTTTTCAACCAAAACAGCCCGATTAGTTGTTCTTTAGACTCTGGACTGTGTATTTCTTCAGATAATCTTGGATTATGGCTGTCTCGGAAATTGGTTTGTCATCTGCAAAGCCTGTTATCTTGGTGGAGGCAGACTATGAATCATAGCATTGCAGCTTCTTCAATATGTATGTGGAAGAGAAGAAGATAATAGCCGGTGATCAATTCCCTTTACGACTATTTGCGAGAAAATTCTTAACAAAAATTATTGGGTTAATGTCAAATTTGTTCATGTACTTTACGTCAAATCTTGTTTTGCCTCTATATTTTAATTCAAATTCACTTTGCTTTTGATTGTTTGTTTGAATTTTATTAGTAACATTTGATTTATATTTATGGCGAATTAAATCACAAATAGTTAAACTATTCAAAGATTATTAGACTCGTTGGTTTTTTAATTATTTTTTTTAAAGTTATGTTAGTGAGCTCTAAAAGACAACTTGACAATCGATATGATGGATTAGTATTCATCGATGTATAGATGAATATATCTTAAATTCAAATCGATATGATAGTGTCGGAGATTGAAGAAAAAAAATTGTTTAAATTTTGATTCGTAAATTCTGTGATGTCTAAAGATATTTCATGAAAAAAAATTCAACTAGTAAAAGAGAAGGGTAAAGATTTTGATTTGTGCGATTTTGATTTGTGCAAGTAGTGCAAACATAAAAAGTTATTCATTGTTTAGTGACTAATGGTACCGACTCAAACTCGACTCTTAAGAAAAAAATCCGCCCAACTCTGAAATTTAATAGAAGACCCCCGACTCCACCTCGTCTCGACCCGAATTTAATTTAATTATTTTTATTTTTTTTATTTTGAAGCAAATAAGACTACATTTTTTAATTGTTTTATTTTTTATTTTGAAGAAAATAAGATTAATTTTTTCTGAGTTTAGACTTCAAACTTAATATATTTATTTTTATTTTTATTTATATATTAATTTATTGAAAGCAAAAATTTAATATATGTATATATATTAGGGACATTCTTGTAAATATCTTGGGGTAGGGCGGGATAGATTTATCTCAAACCCAATCCCGACTCAACTCGACTATTTTTCTAATTTCACCCGACCCGTCCTTGAACTCAAAATTAAAAAAAAAAAGACTAACAAATTGAGTCGGGCCAGATCGAAACTTATTAGATTCAAGTTGTTTTTTACCATCCCTATAGTTTACCTTTTTATTTAATCTTACTATTTAGTTTTAATGTTAAATTGTTTTGGTACGTATTCAATAATTTGAATACAACCTTTTGTTTGAGAAAAATAATCAGTAATATTAATACGAGGAATTCCATATGATGGTCTGATACTTAAAATGTTCATCGTTTTAGGTGTGATATGGGTTCGAGTCACATTAATTACGTTTATTATTCGAGTTTTATCTTGTTATTGTAATTCACTAAAAAAAATAATATTAATGTGAGAAAAATAATTAAATAGGTTTACCTAATACACCAAATTCTAACTCTTCGTATTATAATCAAAGCTACTAAACTTATGAGCACTAAAAATATAAACAATAGAAGTAGCACAAATAACACATCAAAATAGTTTGCTTGCAATAAAGCCGCTTGTGCCAATGCATCCAGACTGGAAACCAAAAGCACTATGACCACAATCCTTAATTAACATACTCATATCAACAGCAATACATCCTGAGTTTGAGTTGTGCCAGTCGCGGTTTCTTTTATAATTTATCAAAAAAAAATATTAATTATCAATTTCGAAGATAATATATTCTTATAAATTAATAAAATGTTAATTTTATAAAAGCTAGATTTAATTGTATTTTTATCTTTTTCATTAAATAATAATTTTATATTAATTTTTAATATTTTATAAATAAAATTTATAATTAATATAAAATATTTGAAATAGCCGTTTTTTGGTTAAATTTGTCTTCAATTCATCCAAAATAAATTTTAGTGAAAAGTTGTGATAAATTTCTATAAAATTCGAAGTGTTTTTTTTTTTTTGCCAAACAATAAAATTCAAGGATTAATTGAAAATTTCATTTTCATAAAATATAGTAGCCAATTTATCCATGGTCTCAAGGTAGAATGGAAAATAACAATCAAAAGAAAGTTATTTAAAAAAAAAAAAAAACAATCAAACCAAAGTTTGGTGGTAAATTTGAAGATACTCCTACCAAAAACTATTCAAACAAGCTAGACTTTTCAGCAATGGAGGATTAAGTTGAACTGGTACACATATGTGCATACATTTTTGGCATAATATGTGCTTAGAAGTAGGTCACTTGTAGGGGACGGAATTCATCTTGTCAATATCCAACTTCCTGTTCTTCAATACATGAACGAGGAGATCCGTGGCTTGACGGGCAGATGGCCTGTCTTGTGCGGCCGTTCTGGTGCACTGCAGGGCTATGTCAAGCACCTGATATGCGGCGGATTCCTCGCAAGGTAAGAGCGGTTTCAACGCTGGATCTATGAGTTCCCCACGATCAGAACCTTGCATTTGGATACGCGTCTCCACCCATCTTACCATGTCCATGTCTACACCAAAAAGGGTATCAGTTGGCATTTTCCCGCTGACAAGCTCCATCAGCACAATGCCCATACTGTAAACGTCAGTCTTCTCAGTTGCCTTGAGCGTATAAGCATACTCTGCAAACACAAATGAACTTCTTTTGAGCCCTAAAACCACGAGGGAGGATGTTAATAATAATTGAATTTGTTAAACTTGGTTTACTACTACCTGGCGCGATGTAGCCGTAAGACCCCGCAAACCATGAATTTGATTCTGTGTTGGAGGCTGAGTCATAGCTCTCAGCAACTGATTTTGCTAGCCCGAAATCTCCCAAATGCGCTTCCATGTTAGAATCTAGCAACACATTGCTTGATTTGATGTCCCTGTGAACAATCTTGGGCACGCAATCATGATGGAGGTACTCCACACCTTGCGCTAATCCCATCGCAATCTTTATCCTAGCCTCCCAATCAAGGCTCTTCTTCTTGATATTCACCGGCTGCTTATGCATCCAATCCCACACGCTTCCATTCTCCATGTACTCGTATATCAGGAGATTGAAGCCGGCCACTCTGTTGCTACAATACCCCATCAACTTCACTAAATGCCTGTGCCTTATCCTCCCAAGAGTCTTGATCTCCCTTGTGAAACTTCTATTCAACAGAAGATCCTCTTTCCATAGAATCTTTTTGATGGCCACCGTTTCTCCAGTCCGTAATTCACCTCTGTAGATCGTTCCAGACCCCCCAGAGCCAATGACAAACTCATCACTTAGGTTTTTTGTGGCTCGCATGATGTCTTCCCATTTGTAGTCTTGCTTAGCAGCCCCATTATGGAAGAGTAGCCTTCTCCTAGCTTGGGAAGAACCGGAAGAGTAGGTGAAGTTCACCACACTGCCTCTTTTGAAATATCCTCTCCTTTGTTTCAAGAAGACGGTTACTACCAGCACCAGCAGAGCAATTGCAGCTAGTGTTGTAATTGCTGATATCACCACCACGGATGTTTCGCTCAGGGCTGTTTGCTGCTTGCTGGATGCAAGGTTGTCGCAACCATCAAGAGGGCTGCCACAAAGATTTAAGTTCCCTTCAAATGCTTCAGCTGGCCAGTGTGACAATTGTTTGCTTAATTTTCCTTGGAGATTGTTGTTGGAGAGATTAAGCTTCCCCAAGCTGCTCATGTCACCAATTTCAGGAGGGACTTCTCCCAGGAGTAAATTGTGAGAAAGATCAAGGGCTTCGAGCTTGGATAGTGTCCCGATAGAAGGTGGAATTTGTCCGGTGAGGTTGTTGTAACTGAGGTCTAGAATGCTTTGGAGATTGTTGAGTTGTCCAAGCTCAGTTGGTATATCACTACTGAAGCCGTTGTGTGAGAGCTGTAGCTCATATAGGTTGCTTAGCTTGCCTATGGTTGTAGGAATGGGTCCAGAAAGTTGGTTTCTGTTCAGGTTGAGTATATTAAGAGACAACAGATCACCTATTTCACCAAGGAGAGTTCCATTAAGTGAGTTGCCATCAAGTTGCAGTACCAACAGCTTGGAACAATTAAAAAGTTGTCGAGGAAGAGCTCCAAAAAACTGATTGGAGGAGAGCCTAAGCTCTCCGAGTTGAGGCAAATCACCGAGCCATGACGGTACCACTCCGGAAAGCGAGTTGTCGTTTAAATCGATATGACTCAATTTTCTGCACAACTTGAGCTCACCTGGAAGAGGCCCAGTGAGCAAATTACCTGAGAGGTCTAATAGTGACAATTCACGAATCATGCCCAATGATCCAGGGATTGTTCCAGTGAATCTGTTTTTGCCTAATCTTAGTCTCTCAAGAGCAGGTGAGTTACCAAGCTCCTCAGGAATTTCACCATCGAATGCATTGTTTGTTACATCGAAGGAAAGCAAAGAACTCGAACTACACAATGCAGCAATGCTGCCATTCATTTTGTTTTTGGAGAGATTAACTCTTGTTAGGTTGGCTAACCTGATCAACGAAGCGGGGAGATTACCTTCAAGTGAATTGTTGTAAAGCATGAGCTGCTCCAGGGCTTGAAGGAATCCGAAACTCGAGGGAATGCTGCCAGATAGGTGATTGTCTGCTAAGTCCAGGATGGTAAGGTGATTGCACCTACCCAGTGTGGCTGGAATTTCACCCACAAGCGCATTTTGCCTCAGGTGAAGCAGCTGCAGTTCCTTCAGCCTGCCAATAGTAACGGGGATCTCCCCTGTGAAACGATTGCCAAAGAAGTCCATCATTTTCAGGCTTGTACAATTACCAATCTCCCAAGGGATGTCTCCTGATAGCCGATTTTCATAGAGATACAAGATTTCAAGTTTACTCAGTATTCCTATTTCTCCAGGCAGATTGCCCTCTAAATTGTTGTGAAACAGAGCAAGTTTCTGCAAGTTGCTGAGGTTCGCTATGGATGGAGAAATCGAACCGACCAAGCTGTTGTTGTGGAGATAGAGATCGGTCAATTCACGCAGCTCATAAAGTTCAACCGGTATTGATCCATTCAGAGTGTTGTTGGACAAATCAAGCTGCTTCAAAGCTCTACAGAGTCTCAATTCCACCGGGATTTCACCCAAAAGTTGAACCTCTGAAAGGATCAGATGCTCCAAATTGCTAGTGTTGGAACATATATTTCTTGGTATTGGACCAGAAAGATTGTTGTTTGACAGGACCAAGTACACCAGCTGACTCAACTTGCCTAGTTCTTCGGGAATGCCTCCTGTGAGCTTGTTTAGCGACAAATCAAGATTCTCAAGATTGCTCAAGTTGGCCAATGACTTTGGGATTGCACCTTCAAGATTGTTCCCCGTTAAACTGAGATAAACTAGTTGGCTCAGTTCACCCAGTTGGCTGGGCAAATCACCCGAGAGACTGTTGTTAATCAAATTTAGAAGTTGAAGGTTCTTGAGACGACCCAATTCCGCGGGGATGGATCCATTAAGGTTGTTGAAAGCTGCAGTGAATAAGTTGAGGCTTGAACAGTTGCCAAGCTGAGGTGGGATAGGGCCCTCAAGTTGGTTATCCTGCAGAATCAAATCCTCAAGTCTGGTGAGCTGACCCAGCTCACGGGGAATCGGGCCTGTGAGACGGCATGAGGCTAGGCCGAGGGTGACCAGGTTGACAAGGTTTCCAAACGAGGAAGGAATGGGACCAGTGAGTTCATTGTCACCAATTCGCATGACTCGGAGGCTGGTGAGGGAACCCAGCTGAGGTGGGATGGGTCCAGAGAGTTGGTTTGAGTATAGAAGCAAAGATTCCAAGGACGAAAGGTTAGAGAGGGTGGTTGGGATGGGACCCGTAAGGCGGTTAGAGGAAAGATCAAGGTGGAGTAGGTTTTGTAAACGGCCGAGCGAGGGTGACAGGGAGCCACCCAGCGAGAATCCAGAAAGGTTTAGACTGACAACATGGAAGGAGTTGGCGGAGGAGATGAAGCCACAAGTGACTCCGGTCCAAGCACAGAAATTGGGGTTGGCTTGGGATGACCAGTCATGCAGAACATTTTGAGGGTCTTGAACAAACGACCTCTTGATGTCCAGAAGAAGTGATAAATCTTGGTTTTGACAGAAAACAGAAGCGAATGGGCAACATGTTAAAAAGAGTATAGTTAGGATGAGGGAGAAATCCTTTTTCATGCACTCCATCTCCAACTCTCTCTTGGGAGAAACAGATTAAGTGGAATAAGGGGAGAAGTAAACGAATGGTTTGAGTATACTACTATTGCATTGCAAGGTCTATTTGAAGGAGCGGAACAAGAAGAAGAAGAAAAAGAAGAAGAAGAAGGGGTAGGTACGTAGGGCATTAATCAACAAGGGAAGGGATCCATTTCAATCCTGCGTTGGGAGTTGGAACTATTTGCAGAGGCCCTTGACCTTGCCTTAAAAAGGGTGAAGAAATTAAAGAGGAGGCTGGGTTGCGATAAATAGAGTGCAGAGAAGGTTAGGGTATGCGCGTGTGTATGTCAGTAGAGTGACATAATAAATGAGAACGCAACCTCTACTGCTGTATCGGGAAAAAGGAGGCAGCTTGGTAGTGTAGCCGTAGCAGATGGAGGGAGTCTTGAAGATAAAGAGAGATGGGGATAGAGGTTTGGTTCTAACTGTACTGCTGTCGACAGGTGTGCTCATAAATGAAGCCACATTTAGAATAGTAATATAGTAATATATATATATATATATATATATATATATGTTTTGGAAACAGCAAGGTCAAAGTGAGTCAGGGTCAGAGACAGACATGGACATTGGAATAGAAGCAAAAGAACACAACATTTCAATGAATGAGTGGCAATGGAAAAGTAACAAAAAAACAAAGCAAACAGTAAAAGTAAAGGAAGGAAGAAATAGATTAGTTGGTAGATAGAACGTAATTAAAATTAACATGCAGCAACGGATAAGCGTGTGCTTGTAGTAGAACGTGAGAGTAAGAGGAGTGAGTGGGGAAGGTGGGTTTTGTTTTAATGGTGCATTAGCTCAGAAGGACTTGTATATTATTCTAAACTTAATTGATTTGTTCAAATAGTACGTATGAAGATGAAATGAGAAGGGAAGCGTAGGTAGGCAAAGTCAAAGTTAGCGAATGGAGTCCCCACTTCAACTTACGTACTTCACGTAGTCAAAATAGGCTTGACAAACCCCACGTAATTAATTATCAGCAACGTAACCATAGGCCAGCAGGTAGCTATTATTCCATCACGTTACAAGAAGAATTAGCCATTCTTTTCCTAATTGCGACGCTATCTTGTTTTTAATTAATCAATCCTCGAATACTAATATTGGGTTGAGCCACCAAAACTGTCTCGTCCTTTTCTGCCATTCCAATTCCGCCAACCCCAGCTCAACATCCCCTCACCTCACCTCACTTATTCCTTGTTCCCTTTTCTGCTCTACCCCTCAAATAGGAATTCCATTATTACACTTAACCTATGTGTTCTTTTATCCCACACTCGATGACTCCCCTTCATGTGTTTCATTCTTTTAGGTGAGACGTTTCTATCAAACTACTCTTTCTAAGCCCAAAAAGTGATATCTTGTAACCGAGAGGAGTCCTGTTTGAAGTTGGGCTGAGTCTATCCCCCAAACCCAATTAAAATTAAGTACCGCATCAGAATGTTCTACCATATCAGCATCTCCATGCACCCTCTATAATTATATTTAAGGTCAACTGCTTCCGCTGTGCCTAGATCTGTTCGTGGATCAATTTATCCATTCAAGCTCGAAGGTCCATTCGAAATTCGAGAAGGTTTGAGTAAAGATATTAGATCTAAAAATTGGGCTTAGACAAAAAAATTAGACTCGTTTAAAATATGAATTAAGCTCAAACTTGAATGTTCAAGCTCAAACCCGGCTTGGCCCGAGCTGTTTTAAATTTATAATACTTTATATTATGTTATTTTTATATATTATATAATTTAGAGCACGTTATAAAAATAAACATATATTAAATATATAATACTACTCTAATGTAAACATTAAAATAATGTTAAGATGATTATATAAAAAATTTCAATAAATAAAAAAATATATAAAATTATTAAATATTAAAATAAAATAAAATAATCTTTTTTTAAAAAAAATTAAAAATAATATGGGTGGGCCTAAAATAAGCTTGTATTAGTCTTTTTGCAAATATGGGCAAGTTTGAGTAAAATTTTAAGTCCAAATTTTGAATCCAATCGAGCTTGATAAACATAAAATAAGTTAATATCATGCTTAAGTCCAGCCTAAATCCATCTCAATCCAGCTCATGAACACCTCTATTTGTGCTTGAATTTTGGCTACTTTAATCCTTTTTTACTTACGTAATAGTTATTAAAATTACAATTTATTATCTTCTCTTACAATATGATATGGTACGTTAAATTTAAAGGACCAATAATCAATTTGGTCCTTGAAATATAAATAAAATATTATTTTGATATTTTTAATTATTTTCTTAATAATTATTCAAAAAAAAATTTTAAAAAAAAATTAAGAATAAATTAAAATTATTTATATAAATTATAAATAATTATTATAAAATTAAACAGAAAATTTATATTACTATTAGATAAAAATAATTATAATAAAATAAAATAAAATAAAATCCTCCCTTCGTCTCACTATTTGCCTTGTTCCAGTTGATTTACCCCGTGGTTGTCTTTAATGTGGATAGCATTAAAGTCGAGTGCCAATCTTGTAAGTATGTTTATCAGATTTTCTTACAATGTTGTTTCTTGAATTTCTTTTGTTTGTTCACGCTGTATTCCTTATCTTTTAGTCAAACATTTCATTGTTTGCTCATCTCTTTTGTTTATAATTGAAAATGCTTGCAGGACACTAAAAGTGCTGAAAATGTTCCTAAAAGTGTGTTGCCGATGATATGCTTCACAAATGGCAGCCTCCCATTGCCAAATCCCTCGACCACTTCATTAGAAGGTATCTTGCAAACAAGCATCAAAAGATGGTGGAGACGGTGAACGAAAACTTAAGAGGGACGGGGAGGGGGAGACGGTGGGGGAGAGCAGAGGAACGGGGTGGGGTGGGGTGGGGAGGATTTTTTTTTATTTTAATATAATTATTTTGTTTAATATTAATATAAACTTTTTATTTAATTTTTATAATAATTATTTATAATTAATTTTAATTTATGCTTAATATTTTTAAAAACTTTTTTAGAAAAATTATTAAGAAAATAATTAAAAATATCAAAATAATATTTTATTTATATTTCAAGGATTATTAACCCTTTAAATTAACACGTCATATGATGATTTTATCATTTACGAATGAGTGCCAAAAATACAACAATTTGATACTATTAACATGTCATATCATTATTTTATTGTTTTACTAAGTTCGAACATTAATTTAGATGAAAAAATATTTAAAAATCTTTCATTTATATCGTGAATGTTTTTTTATATTATTAGATTTGAACTTGAGAAATAATGGATCATAAACTTTTAATATTTATCATTTCAACAAAAATTACAGTTATTTTTTTACATGAGCTTTGAATAAATATTTTTATTGCACATTTTTTTCTCACTTCATGAATATATCATAATCCAATATATATATTACATATTACAAGATAAACAAAGATAGTCAATTTCGTATCAATGAACATGTTGTTTTCTACTAGCATTGGTACATATCGGTGTTGTTTTATTTTGGTGTATCATTTCAGATTTATTACCATTTCTAAAAAAAATATTTGATTATATATATATATATATATATATATATATATATATATAAAAATTATATACAAATAATTAATAATGAGATTAAATAAATATAAAATTCTCATCAATTATATAAAATATTCTTTAATAAGTTTCATAAATACAGTCCATCATTAAACAAACTAAAAATAAATAAGGAAAAATGAAGTATTGTATAAATTAAACAATAAGATCATATCATATCATGTATAAAACAATCCATAATTCAATAAATTCAAAATAAATTATGAAAAATAAAAATTAAATTAAATATAAAAATATATTTTAAAATTATTTTTTTTGTATCGACTAATACACTATGTTCCAACTGGGATGGGCAAAATCAACCGATCGATACCAATCGGAATTTGCACCAAAATGAAACATAAAGTCTATTGTTCCAGTTTCCTATCGCAACGAAGCGTTCTATCTAGTACGGGTGGTTGAGTGGTACTGTTAAGATGTAAAATTTTATTGTTTCAGTTTACTATCGAAACGAAGTGTTCATAATAAAATTAAAATGTACAAAATCATTTAAAATAAAATTTTGGTTGATTGGTACAGTTAAAAAATTTTTTGTTAACCCAAATGTCATAAGTTCATATCTCATTGAACATAAAATTTTAATTATTTTTATATAAAAAGAAAAAGAAAAAGACTAAAACACCCCTAAATAATATAACTTATTTTAAATACAAAAGGATATTTTCATAATTTCTCAAACTAATTGCTACTCGATTGACTCGTGACACCAACTCAAGTAAGGGTTAAATAATAGTATAAATATACATCTTTCAAAGAAAATATAGATGTACAATTAATAGAGAGAATGAAGTATGTATAATATAATTAAAATGTAAATATTATATTAAAATAAAATTGAGTAAATGGTAAAATTATGCAAGTAGCATAGGTTGAAATCCTAAATGCATATAATATATATATATATATATATATATATGTTTGATTAGTGGAGGACACTGATAAACCAATAATACAAAAAATATCCAAATATGGTACTAGATATGGATCAAGTAGAGGTACATCGCTTATTTTTGTGTAAATAGATGGATTCCCTCATATCATAAACCTGCAATACTCTATTTGCGTGGCCTAGGCAGCGGGCATTTGGTAGGAAGTGGAGCCCCGCAAAGCCATGGATTCCCCTCGTAAATGGAGGAATCATTAAATCTTGGCAAAAAAGGAATGCTTCCAGAAAGGTTGTTGTATGACAAGTTCAATCGAGTCAAAGAAGCTAGAGATGTCAAGCTTTTCGGGATCGCTCCTGAAAGATCGTTGTGTGGCAGATCCAAGATGCGCAGTGCAAGCAGGTTTGTCATCTCATAAGGGATTTCACCTGTAAGATTATTCCCTGACAGCACTATGCCATTCACGTTTGCCACTACGTTGCTGTATTCAGGATCTCTTCCTCTTGTTACCTCCCTTAATCGCCTTTGGAACACCTCGCTATCCTTTCCATGGACCAGGGCGCTCAGATTTCCAATACACTTAGGAATGGGACCTGAAATTTTGTTTTGGGAGCAGATTTTGTAGCCTGCAAAACTGGTCAGGTATGCTCCCAATTAGAAGATTTGAGCCAATACGTAGCATGAATAAGGATGACATATATTGCACCCATAAAGGGAGGCTCCCCGAAATTTTATTCCCTCCGAGGTCCATGCTTGTCAAACCGGAGCAGTTTTGTAGCGAAGAAGGGATTTCCCCATCCAAATTGTTGTTGCTCAACAGCAGCACACTTAGAGAAGGCAGGAAACCGAAGGAATTTGGGATGTTCCCCGTCAAACTATTATTTGATATATCTATTCCCCATAACATTAATCGATGCCAACAGTTAGGGAGTTCTCCACTCAACTTGTTGTTCCTTAGAGAAATAATGTTGAGCCCCTCTATATCACACATGGATGATGGGATTCTCCCACTCAGATGATTCCTAGAAGCTTGTAATTTCTGCAATCTAGGCATCAAGGCCCCAGTATATTCAGGTATTGGCCCTGAAAACGAATTTTCATCGAGGATTACATCGGTTGCATTAGTGGACCAAGACGGGAAAGGACCCTCAAAGTTATTGTAACTCAGATCGATGAGATTCAAATATGGACAATTTAAGTGGCGTGGCAACTCCCCCCTGATTTGATCTTGAGAAAGAACCAAATAAGTGAGTTGAGCAGACAGATGGGAAAACCATTTCCCTGGTATGGTGTCAGATATGGAAACATTTTTTAAGACGACAGAGGTAAGTTCATTTTGAACTTGAAGCCATACAGGAAATGAGGGACCTATCATGCAGTTTTCAAGTTGGATAGACTTGAGTTTGGAAGGAGGAAACCATCCATGCGACACACTGAAAGCCAAGGACCTCGTTGGCTCTGTTGTGAGACGAACATGCTGCAGCTTTCTTAGATTCATGAAGTGGGTTTCTTTTAGAATACCCTTCCAAGAATTTTCCATAAGGTTCATGTCAACTAGCCCAGAAAGTTGCCCAAGGCTTTCAGGAATTGTACCATTCATGGTGTTATATGACAGGTCTAATACTCTCAGTGCTGACAAGCTTCCTATTGATGATGGAATTGAACCCCAGAAAGAGTTGCTGGAGAGATCTAGGTGTTGTAAATGTTTAAGCAATCCAAATGACTCGGGCAGTTCCCCTGTCAATGAGTTGGAACTTAGATCAAGTGACTCTAACTTACTGTTGGGGTTACTTGAGAAACCACTAAAAAGCCCTTAAATGTCACCATGGAAATTGTTTGCAGAAAGATCTAGGAACTGTAGTTTGCTAAGGTTGCCAATTAATCCAGGAATTTGACCCTCGAGGTTCAAATTATCAGACAAATCAAGGACTTGGAGATTCTCGAGGTTTGCAAATTCAGCAGGAACTGAACCGCTGAAAAAGTCCCATGTCAGATATAGTTCTGTAAGACCAGTAAGATTGAACAACCATGGGGGGATTAAAGAGTTGGAAGAATTCTCTGACAAATCAAGAACTGAAAGTGATGTGAAGTTAATGGATGGCAATGTCAGTGGTAAACCTTTAGTTCACACCAGTGTAAGCGCAGGTGTACCAATGAGGGAAACATATTAAATGTTTGCAACCAATGGTCACCTATGCTATCGAGTTTGACAAATCCCAGGTTTAGATATTTTAGAGAAGACAGAGGTGTAAGCCATTCCAGCTCTGCGAACGCAACTCCCTGGGACCCGTACTGCTGTAGGAGTCTGCATAGAGGTCCAGATACTGCAAATTTGACAAATTCCCAAGAGAAGCTGGAATCTCTCCAGCAAAAGAAGCAAAAGAGAGATTGAGATATCTCAAATTTTTTAGCTCACCGAAGAAACCGGGAATTTCAAGCGCTTCAAAATCGTTCGGGCTTAGGTCCAGAGAAGTGAGATATTCCAAACGAAGCAAAGACGGGTTGATCTTACCTCCCAAACAGGAGCGTTTATATGCTGGTGGATCAACAGCACCGATTAATTGGTAAGGATTTCTAAGGTCGATCTTTGTCACACGTCTTGTTTGGTTGTGGCACTTGATGCCTTCCCATGTACAACAATCTTCGCCAATCCAGGAAGAGAGCCTGCCAGAAGGGTCGGTGAGATCTTCTCTAAGGACCACAAGTGCTTATCTTTCGGTGTCAGCATTTGATATCAGTGGAACAAACCACAAATTTAGATTTCGAATAAAGAAGGAGGAGCGAAAGCAAAAAGGAAACAAGGAGAGGGTAAGTTGAGCTGAAATTAGGCTTGTTAGCCATAGCAATAGAGTGCAGACGAATTGGTTGAGTCCAGCAATTTATGAGCGATTGGCAGCTGAGTGGAGGGGGGGGCTTTTTGTCCATTATTACTAGTAGCAGCACATTTATAGAATTAGTGGGGCGGTCAGCAGTGTGAATTGTGGCTTGGAAATCATCCTCATCTCTTATCACTCTTAATTGCCTGCCTCTTTTGACAACTCCAGAGGCAAGACTCCACAGTGACATGGCGCCAGTAGCAGCAGCATGAGCATGCATGGCAGCCAGCCTTTCATTGTCAGAATTTCCAGATGGATCACGTTCCATGACCACATTGGTATGCCAACCTATTGTTAAGCCTCTTAAACTTTTATTTTTAATAATGAAATCCATTTCAATTTTCTAGCCCACTGATATTTAAACTAATTTCAAGGCCAAATTGATTAATTTTGAACCCCAATTATAGTTTTACTTGGATATTGAATAAAAAAACCAACTTTGGGTAATGTTGAAGGGCCCACTTTGATTTGGAAATGGTGGGATTCTTTTTTTTGATATTATTAATTTATTATACTAACGCATGACAATTTATATTTATTTCATTTTTTTTTATAAATTTTTATATTTTTTTAATTTTGAATTTTTTATTGTCACGCAATTATCATATCATATTATGTAGCTGTCATATGATTAAAGGTGCAACTAAAGTACTGCACCACATGATAAATAAAATTCTTAGGATTAGTTCATAAAAGTTTCACAAGTCATTGGTTGTCCAATTGTCACACTTATTTTAAGTTGATCTTTATTCATTTCTAACTTTATTTGTGTTATTATTTCTTTTTTATAAGAGACCTCTAAAATTCTTACGTAAACTTAAAGAAGAATTTGGAAGAATTCAGAACGACATTTGTAAAAAAAAAAAATGAGAAGTGCTAAAAGTAGTGTTGCGAGCAATGCCAATTACTTTAGCCATTGATAAACAATAAAGATAAACATTACAATATGTTTACGCGGTTCAATTTTCTTACGTCTACGAGGTTTTATATAAAGAGATAATCAATTATCTTAACATTTTATATAAAAAGCGATTACAAATTTCAACACTCGTCAGAATAGCAACTTCACTTTTGTACCTAAAATTTAGATCGCTCGTTTCTAAACTTTCATTATCTTAACATCTAGATCACTTTTTGTACCCAAAGATTTTGTTACCAGAAATTGGCAACACCGTATATGACAAGTTATGAAGTTAAGCAGCGACAGGCACCTCTGGGCACTACTCTTAGGCACTTTTCATAAACTGCCCCAACAACCTTTCCTAGTGGAAATTTTTTTGAACAAAACCATAGCAAGAAACATACACACCAATAGGAACAAATGCTCCCTTAACCAATCGAACTTAACTATTAACATAACCAAGCAAATTGACTATTAATACTTTTGGAAAGTGATGAACACATTAGCAATCAAAATACACAAAGGATCCCATTATAGTAAGCTAGATGAAAAAAAAATGTTCACAAAAACAATAACCAAAGTACAACATCGTTCAACAAAATAAATAAAGTTCGTAGTCTTGAAATGACAAAAAATAAAAAAATAAAAGAAAAATCATCAAGGTGCAACAACTTCCTACTCCCCCTTTTTGTTCACAAAAATGCCAAAGGTCCATTGAAGTTGTTTGGTTAACAAATCATTCCTCAAGGCTTTGGCTCATCGAAAATTAGCTTGAAGTTGAGCAACAATCCTCTCTTAAGAAGCTATTCCAACATCTAGCTAGGTGGTGTAGCATGCTTTGATTAAATGCTAATAAATGCCCATGAGCGTTAGGCTCAGTGCCATGGCGTCAAACGACTCATCAAGTACAACATCAATGGCATAGGGATGCATGAGAAATAATTTGATCTGTGCAAGGCCAAAATCATACCATCTCCCCCTAACATATACTAAGATTCAGTTTCAGTGTATATTTATAATTTTTCGAATAGGTTGGTTTAAATTTCGTTATGCATTAATATCATTTTTATTTGTCCTTTAACGGTTTTTGCACACAAAGCAAATTTAATCAAATATTAACTCCTTGATTATTTAATATTTAACTAATATTAAATTGTATTATGTGGTCAGATTATAATATGAGAAGATAATTTATATTAGTGGATATTCTAAACAGTTTGCAATCTAATCGAAACTGAGCCAATTAATTAAAAGACTATTATGTTGCCTATCAAGTCCAATTGGGAAGATGTTTTGTCTTGAGCATCGAAGCGAATGACTCCTAGAAGATAGAAACATAAATGTTATTGTCCTGACTGACAATACATCGGATAAGTTCCAAGTTGAATTTATCCTAGATCCATTTATAAAATTATTCACTTGTGACATTCATAGTGTGACATACCATAATCCTGAATAGATAATTAACTATGTATTAATGACTCGTATCCTTCGATGTAAATAAAAGTCCGAATTCAAATAGATTAGGAATTGAAAGTTGGTACATTGGAAATTCAACTTTTGCCTAATTTAGCATCATTCCACAAAAATGGACTTCATAGCCTTATAAGGGTAGATGATATTCTCTCATTGGCATTACAAGCATGGGTCATTTTTCACAAGACAAATTATTTAATTACTATATGTTAGTAATTAATTTTTCATATCGGAAGATGTAATGGAAACCATGAAATAAAATAGGATCATATTGGAAGAATGTATTTTATCCCAAAGGAATTAAATATATCCTATGAGTGTAATACACTTATGACAATGTAATTAGACAAACACTTAATAAAAGTAGCATTCGTAATGATATATGAAATAAGTGAGAGTTCAGTCATGGTACTATAGTGGAATGACTCCAAGATTAAATAAATTATAATTAATAGGTGAAAAGCCAAAACTTAATTACAAATTATTTGAGCTCTAATTGTATATGTCGAATCGATCCCTATGCTAGTTTGAGGAAACCCAAAACGAAGTGCACATAGAACTAATAAACTGTGGAATGAATGAAAACGATAAGTCAGAGAAATAGATCACATGTATCACTATTCGTAATTCGTAGTGAATATGTTTTCTCGCTAAGCACAAAAGATGACTTATGAATTAATTTAATTTCTTAGAATATTAGAATTAGGTTGAGAAAATAATTTAATTAATTAATATTTTGGATAATAGAAAATAGTTATTGAGTTGGATAAAAGTTCAAATAACACATATAATTGTACCAGATACATGAAATACCCAAATAGATTCGGTTAATACAAGGGGTGACAAACCTTAGCATATTCTAAGGCATGTTGCCAACCCCCCTTGTTCTACTTCAAGTAGAACTTGTATTTTCTATTAAAATATTATTATTTAGTTAGACCTTATACGAACAAAAGTCTTGTATTGTTTCTCTGTAAACAATAACTATGAGTTACCTATTTACACAACTTTGAGAGCACTATATTCTGTCTAAAAATAGTGATAATTTATTTTAAAAAATAAATTTTATTTTTTGGGAAAATATTCATAGTTTCCAGTATTTTTTTGGTTTATAAAGAGAATTGTTTTCCCACTAAAAGTTAAGAAAAAGATTTCATTTGTGCACTTGGTTCGATTTGTTTGAGCACACATTCAAAGCAATTCAAGTTCGAGGATAGCAGAGAATATTGATCAGTTAAAAGTCGGTAAATGACATAGATCGTCTTTGTACAAAGCACATGCATGATTTCGGTTAAAATTTCATTATTATAAATATCACAAGGCTTGTTTTTAAGAAAAATTTTAAACTTTCGTTGTACCTAAAAACACTGTTTTCTAAGTTAAAATTTTCAACAATTGTTATTCGAGTCAAGTTGTACTATGTTTATAGTATAAATCGATACCAATTTTTCTTTCTTTTCTTTTTTGGTTAAATAAAGATAAGAAATGACATTCTTAAATTGTCTGCATATTTTAGAATATTATGTATATGGATTAGCATGAGAAACAAACATTAGAAATTTATTGGTTGAGAGTGACAATAAATCAGCCATGACGATGTTGAGCTACGATGGGATGACGATGAATAACCTGCCTATGGCTCGAAGCATCAAGAAAATGTGCTGCAGGGACGGGTGAATAACTATTAGTCATGTATTCAGGGACACAAATGGGGTAGCCAATTTTCTTGCTACATTTGTGACAGCAAACGATGTTGATGTGCTTGTTATGGAAGTTCCATCAAAGAGTCTTGCTAATATGCTACGATTGTTATTGTATTAAGGTCTTAGCCTCTCATTTTATTAACGAATAAGTAACTTTAATACGATACATCAAAAATATTGATCTATCGAAATCTCATGTGTTAATATGATAGTTAAAGTATTCACCGCTTCAAATGCATCGCGTTACTTACGTTACTGTTAAGACTTTGACGTCATTAACAAAATAAATATTGATTAGCAACCGTGAGTTAAGAAGAATTTTCCTATTAAAAATGGAAGGAAAAAGAAAAAAGAAATAAATAACTAAAAGTCAACTTTTACCTGATCAACGATGGTGCCATGCAATTGCACGCATACTTGTGTATTTGTATTATTATTATTATTATTATTATTATTATTGGTGATAAGTGTATTCGTATTAATTAACCATATCTAAGGAGTTGTCACGACTTTTTTTATTTTTCAAATTGTCACTTCAAACTTATTTTTTAATATATAAAGGCTAATACTGTTTGATATAAATTTGACTTTGATATTTAATTCGATATTTAATGTTTTTTCCACTCTGATATTTGAGTTTGTTTTCATTATTCATTTTGGTATTTGAAATTTTTTTAAACGGGGTACTTGAATTTTTTTAGTTTGATATTTAGAGGGTTTTTTTTTTTTTTTTTACAATTTAGTATCTAAGTTTGACTTCAACGTTCAATTTGGTACTTGTGTTTTTTTTTCTCTTTGTCCTAATTAAGTACCTATATTTTTTATAAGATCATGTATGTCAAAAACTCATCGGGCTACATTTTGTTGTTTGGTTTGAGTATCAAATTGAATCTTGAAGTCAAACTTAGGTATTGAATTGAAACAAAAAAATCTCAAATCTCAAACTAAATTTTGAAACCAAATTCAAATAGCAAATGATATATTAACCCATACATTAACAAAAGCGAAGAAAAAGGAGAAACAATATTTGTTTGGAGTAATTGAAAGTTTCTTCTGCACTCATGCTTTAATCGTGCTATCAGTTTAATTTGTAAATTTCGTAATTATTTGGGATTTGGTTTGGTTTCGTTGTTTAATTTGGTATTTAAGTTTTTTTTTTCTCAAATTGGTATTTGATTTTGACTTTAAGGTTCACTTTGGTATTTGAGTTTTTTTTTTGTTCCAGTTAGGTACTCGAGTTTAGCTTCAATATTTAATTTGATATTTGAACTTTATTTTTTTATTCCAATTAAATATTTATGTTTCTTTACTAGAGTGTAAATGTCAAAATTCCATTAGGTTGTTAGGTTTAAATAATAAATTGAATATTAAAATTAAACTCAAGTGTCTAATTAAATATTAGAGTCAAACTCAATTACTAAATAATGTATTAACTATTTTGTAATGATTTATGAATTTGGTGAGGAGTCTCATTATAAAAAAACTAGAATTAGCCCCCTACTTCGTTAGGATTCTATTCTTAATAAATAATTTTAAATTGAATTTCACTTAAAATATAATAAAATTTATGATAATTATTTATTCATATTTTATGTATTAAAATTTATATTATTTATATGAATCTTTAGAACTATATTTAGAATTAATTACTTAACATATATTTTTATTTGTAAGAAATATAAATAATAAATTGAAAATATTTTTCATCTAAGTAGTATAACTTTTTTTAAACAATTTCCCAACCTAATTAGGTATCAATTCTTAATTGAGCTGTGGCTCAAAATGTGCACCAACCAAGGGTGTCACTAGAGGAGGCAAGCAGAGGCCCTAGGCCACTCTAAAATTTAAAAAGAAAAAACAAAATTAAAATTTCTTTTAAATAGATCAAATACCGATTCTGAGTGAAAATGCAAATTAATAATTTAAATTCTCATTTTAGAATTCAAATAAAAACAATTGATAAAATTTTTAAAAGTAATTAATAAAATAAAATTTTATTTTCGAAGTAGATCAATATAAAATCCATTCATAAATTAGCATACACCACAAATACAATCCCACTAAATATACTATTTAACTAAAATTTTATCAGATATTCATGGATTTAAATAATATGATTCATCACTAATTATTTGGATTAACTAATAACATAGAGATCAAATCATATTACAAATTAAAGGGTTAAAGTGCCTGGGAGGTTCCTGTATTATGGGACTTGATCAAATTAATCCAATTATTAAATGGATCAATTAAGTCCCTATATCATTAAAAAGAATCAAATAAGTCCAAATTGTAATAGTTTTAACATTTACCATATAAAAAATGTCTTGAATTTTTTTCAATACAGTTCAATTTTAAGTAAAAGATTTCATTTACAAAACCATAGAAAACTTTATAAAATTGACTATGTTAAACAATAAATGTTAACTTTATTCTAGTTTAGCTTTATTCTATTCTTTTTAATAGTACATGGATTAATATTAACTATTTGGACTAAGAACCCAACGAGTGGCTCCAGTGGAAAAAATGATGTTGTTCATCATAGGGGTCTCAGGTTCGAGCACCTGTGTGTGCCTTGTCAAAGGGTTAAGAATATATGAACAATCACACCAGTATATTAAAAAAAACTATTTGGACTAACTAATAACATTATAAGAATATAGAGACCAAATTATATTGCAAATTAAAGCATAGAGATTAAATTTAAAATTTAAACATGATAGAGGGACTAAAACTAAAATTAAATATTTTGTAACTAAAAAATCGGATACGTGTAAGACTGAGTTGATATCACGAGTCAACTGAGCACCAACTCAGTTAAAAAAGTTGTGAAAAAGTCCTTCCTATTTAAAATAAATAGTTTGCATATAGTGGGATTTGAAATTATGACATTTGTATAAATAAAACTTTAATTTTACCATTCAACCAAAGTTTTATCTTCAAATATTTATACATTTTAATTTTATTAGACACACTCTATTACCTCCATCAATTGTATATATATTAAGAAGATTATTAATTGAGTTGGTATCACAAGTTAACTCGACATCAACTCAAAATTGATGAGAACACCATAATAAACAATTGTAGTACATTTAATAATCTTAATTTGATGTATTTACGAGTTTAAATTTTGTTTAATCTAACTTTTCATTTTAATATCGTGCATATTTTATGTGTTATTATTAATTAATTTTAAATCATACGTTTCATTATTTATTATACATTGCTTTTAAACACATCTGTGTATTCTAAATACGTATTTTCCACAATTTTTAATAGAGATTGTAGAGATTTAAAAATTAATTAAATTTTATTTTATAACAAGGGGTAAATTTTTTAGCTGTAAATAAAATTAATCGCATATAATGTATTAATTAATTGGTTTAATGGTGAAGCAAGTGTTGGAAGGTTGAAGTAGTCCAACATGACTTGCACGCAGGGCCATTGTTTCCCTTTCTTTTTCTTCAAAAATTCCTCAATGACTTTCATCTCCGGACGAAGACTTGCCTTGCAACCTCGGCCATTTCCTCCTCCCTTCTGCATTGACTCCATCTCAGGACAATGACTTTAACACTTTGTAACCAGAATAATTAAATAAAAAGAAGCATCCATGAAATAGGACAGAAGACCCCGACCAAGTCCTTGCCTTAATATTTGGTATATGTGTTAATACGTATCATAACTCTATATCTTTCGTAAATTTAAAATTTAGTCTATGTATTTTTATTTTTATAAATTTTGTCTTTTTATTTTTTAGATTTTAAAATTTAAATTTAATTGTTGAAATTAGTTTGTTTCGCACCCAATTGGACGGGGATAGGTACAAGTTTTATGGGTTTTGAGGGGAGGATGAGGACAAAAATTAGACCCGCTGTGGGTGGTGTGGCAAGCATGGGTATGACCTTATATCCGCCTCATCCCCACCCCACCCCACTCATCCTGCCTGCCTGCCCCGGTAATATAATAAACATATTTAAAAAATAAATATTTATAAAAATTTAATTTTGATAACAGTACTCAATTCACATCCACTGTTATTTTTAGAAGGAAAAAAAAAAAGAGAACATCTCACAATTTTTCACCCAATTTTAACACACCTCACGCTTTCAGTTTCTCACTTATAAATATATTATATAAAGTGGATCGCAGGGCGAGTATAGCGGGGATTAGGTAGGTCTGAGGACCCATGTGGGTGGTGGGGTAGGGATGGTTTTGGATTTTGTACCCACAACGGGTCATGGGGCAGAGATGAGGATGAAAATTCTTGACTGGGATGGATGCAGGAAGTGCTATTAGTTTGTTAAATTTAGGTTCATTACGACAACAATTTTTTTAGTTACATTGTTACTAAATAAGTATTTTTTTTTTAATTTCAAAATGTCACACTAACACATTTAAAAAAAAAAAATGGATTTAACAATGTTAATAATTAGACCTAAAATTTAAAATTTGAAATGTATTGAAGCTATGTCTCAAACCCTATACTCTTCTAACTTTTGAGACCGAATCCTATTTTTAATTTTAAGGATTTAATCTCTCCACTTGATTGATTTGAAAATTAAAGTTTAATTGATAAGGTTATCGACTAAACTCTATAAAAAATTTTAATTTCTTAAATTCGTATTCAAATTTCACGAAAAAATCTAATAGGCTTGCTTTTAATAAGACTTTAATCTTCAAATCAAACAGAGATTGAAAGAATATTTAGACCTGCTTGCAAATTTCCCAATCAAAGCCAGCAGTTGTGTTTCAGTTTCAGCCCTATTCTAACAATGCCTAAGAGTGCAATAATAAAACCGTTGTGAATTGTCTTAGAGTTGTTCTTGTAGGTATAGGCATGCCCCCGATAAAGTAATGGCTTTCGTTGTCCTGGTTACTAGAGTGGCAAATTCACTGTATAATTAGTTAAACCATAGACAGCTTCTTTCAATGTTTTTTTCTTTGCTTTGTCGTCCAAATTAAACAGAACTAAAAGGATCGAACCAGGAGTCCTCCAGGACAGGATCTACCAGTTCACTTCCCATTATTATTCAACCTTAAGCCATAAATAATACATACAACTAACTCTTGCCTTGCCAATTACACACCTTGGTTGGTTCCTGCCGTTTTCATTCTTTTTTCTTTTAGAAAGGCATATTGTTAATTAAAATTAAAAAAGGAAAGTCGTTTTCCCTTAGGATTGAAGCAATCCATAAAGAACAAAAATATTTGAGGGTACACAATTTTTTTTTGGAAATTTTATCTGGGGTAGTGGTTGGAATGTAGCAGTAGGAATGAAAAATGGTAGTTCTGCTGACTTTGTCCACCCACTTGCCTCCTCACCCACTTTCCTTTCATTGTATCTCTTGTTCCACTGTCGTTTCCTTCACGTCACAGTTAGATTTCAAGAAAGCTAAGCCATCATCAGCCCATCAGGAAAAGTAAACTCTCCTCCCTGTTTTACTATTTACGATCTTAGTATCTATAGGGCTGTAGCCATCCGTAGACTCTTCTCAACTACACATCTTTATATTCCCTCTCCTTCGCTCTTTCTCTGAAGAAGGCAAACAGCACAAACTCCAATACTACATAGCTGCTCATTACTTTCTTGGCGACGATGACATGGGTATGCATGGGTTCATGTCTCCACAAACTTCTTTCTCTTTTTTTAGCATCTATCCTTGCATTAAGTGGAGTCTCTGCAAGGTTTGTGGTTGAGAAGAATAACATCCGAGTGCTATCTCCAATGAGTCTGAGAGGAAAGCATGATGGTTCCATAGGGAACTTTGGAATACCAGACTATGGTGGGTTCATAATAGGCTCCGTGGTTTATCCAGAGAAAGGGGCTAATGGTTGTGAATCCTTTAATGGTCAACCCTTCAAGTCCAAGTCTCCTCTCCCCTCTGTCGTCCTTCTTGATCGCGGAGGTATTTCTCTTCAACAGTATTGTCAAAATCCCTGTCTATAGTTTCTTTTATGCTTCTTTATTTCTTATGCTGAATTCGTCTAATCTGACTTGTTTCTTAAGGATTTTATGCGTTTAGTATTGTCTATTTTAATTCCTTGCTGGATATGCATGAGAACATGTTCTCTTGAAGAATAGTTAGTATGTCCATATGCATCAGTATAAGCAGTTAATTTATGAGCCTTGTATTTGATTTTTTTTATCATCAAATCATTATTGAGTTGTTGGGTTGCACTTGCAGAATGCTACTTTGCCTTGAAGGTATGGCAAGCGGAACAGGCTGGAGCTGCAGCAGTGTTGGTGGCTGATAGTGTAGATGAACGTCTAATAACTATGGATTCTCCTGAGGAAAGCAGCGATGCAAATGAGTTCGTGGAGAAGATAGGAATCCCGTCGGCTTTGATAGAGAAGTCTTTTGGTGACAGCCTGAAGGAGGCCCTGAAGAAGGGTGAAGATGTAGTGGTAAAATTAGACTGGAGGGAGTCGATGCCCCATCCAGACCAGAGAGTTGAATATGAGCTGTGGACCAATAGTAATGACGAGTGTGGAGCTCGTTGTGATGAGCAGATGAATTTTGTAAAGAATTTCAAAGGCCATGCCCAGATACTTGAAAAGGGGGGTTACACCTTGTTCACACCACATTACATAACTTGGTATTGTCCTCGAGCTTTTATATTCAGCGGTCAGTGCAAGTCTCAGTGCATAAACCATGGAAGATATTGTGCCCCTGATCCAGAACAAGATTTTGGAGAGGGATATCAAGGAAAGGATGTGGTGTTTGAGAACTTGAGACAGCTCTGTGTACACAGAGTTGCCAATGAGAGCAGCAGACCTTGGATTTGGTGGGATTACGTCACAGATTTCCATATCAGGTGTTCAATGAAGGAGAACAGATATAGCAAACAATGTGCTGAGGAAGTCATGAAGTCTCTTGGTAAGTGCTCTTCTTTTTTCGTATCCTTGGTATCTTCTGCCACTCTTGCTTGATTGGCTTCATATGCTTAACCAGATTTGCCTATTGAGAAAATCAAAAAGTGCATGGGTGATCCTGAAGCTGACGTCGAGAACGAAGTCTTGAAAAAGGAGCAAGAACTTCAGGTACCTACACCTTTTTCTTCTTCCATGTTAGCATGACAGAGTTAACATTTTAAGATTAGTCATCTTACGAAGAAGCAAATACTAACTTTCTTAATTTCCTACCATCTGTGGAACATAGGTTGGTCGAGGTTCTCGTAGCGACGTTACCATTTTGCCGACATTGGTTATCAATGATGTTCAATATCGAGGTTTGTTACATAGCTTGTGGGTTTGCTTATTTCATTCAACAATTCCCTATAATGATGCTGAAGTTCTTGGCTTGCTTGCTGTGAAGGAAAACTGGAAAGAAGTGCTGTCCTTAAGGCCATTTGTGCTGGATTTAAGGAGACCACAGAACCTTCAGTTTGTTTAAGTGCAGGTACATGGGGGCGGCTTACATTCTAAACTAGGTTAACATTCAGGATTTGTAGTTTTTGTATATCTTATTTAATATTGGCTTCATGTTGTCTCAACAGACATTGAAACTAATGAGTGCCTTGAAAGAAATGGTGGTTGTTGGCAGGATAAACGTGCCAACATAACAGCATGCAAGGTAAATCATAGAAAGTTTTTACACAGTTCAATGTTGCAAATGAATAACTCCACACTAATAAGAAGGAGATGTGGAATTGGTTTAGGACACATTCAGGGGAAGAGAATGTGAATGCCCCATTGTGAAGGGCGTGCAGTATAGAGGAGATGGTTACATATCTTGTGAAGGTGATTAGATTCTTGTTTTAATGAAATTTGGTTCTCCTTATTTTCCTTATCCGGTAGTACGTACCCAATCCATTTCTCATCTATTTACAGCCTTCGGACCTGCAAGATGTACGATTAACAATGGAGGTTGCTGGTCTGACACAAAAGATGGATTAACTTTCTCGGCTTGCTCAGTTCAGTGATTTTATTCTTCTCCAATGATTTTCTATTATTCTGCAAGTTGTTTTGTTGACTAAAACACCCCTCCATTGCATAAAACAGGAAAAGCAATTAAAAGGTTGTCACTGTCCACAAGGCTTCCGAGGGGATGGTCATAAATGTGAAGGTACTTCTCAAATCTTAAACCCTCAGGTCTATTTCTATTACAATTGGAAGTTGTTCATCTCCACGTGTTGTTTTCTGCTTCAGATATCAATGAATGCAAAGATCGAAGTGCCTGCCGGTGCGACGGTTGCTCCTGTAAAAACACTTGGGGTTCATATGAGTGCAAGTGTAAGGGAAATCTTCTGTATATGAAAGAGCAAGATGCTTGCATTGGTAAGAGATTTCCTCTCGCATTCGTTTACATGTACTCACGGTCATTCGTATGATCCGTCTGATCCTTTGTTCATCCTCATCGCAGAGAGAAACGGGTCGCGCTTTGGGTGGTTCCTCACCCTCTTGGTACTGGCAGCTGTGGTGGCTGCTGGCTTTGCTGGGTATATATTCTACAAATATAGGCTCAGGGTATGTATAAGATCAACTGACTTCACATGTTGCTTTACTTTGTACCACTACATATCGATTTGCATTTGTACCTGCAGTCTTACATGGACTCGGAGATCATGGCTATCATGTCGCAGTACATGCCGCTGGACAATCAGCGTAACATCGAAGTTGCTAGTGACGCACAGCCTTTGCGACAAAGCTCAACAGCATAAACGAGGGTAACGAGACGTTTGTTACAAGCATGGATTATGGTATTATGTTGGCCCTCCCATGAAATCCGAGCCGTCCATATATACGTGTATATATATACAGTTCTTATGAAATTACAAAAAGACACATGTTTAACTGGTATACAGGCACACCCACGATGAGCCATGGTTGTATTAAAATTTTCCTTCACATACGGGTGAGGAGAGTAAGAGAATCCCCTCGAGTACACTATCGGTAGCTTTTTGCCCCCCTTTGTAGCTGTAGGTGTGTGCGTGTGTGCGTGTGTATAACATAGTTGATAGGTAAAGAGAGAGGAGGATGGAGGATGACTCATGCCAAGTCTTGATCTTTGTATACATACATTATACAGTAGTAATCAGAGAAAAGGGTTGGTGTGAAATTGATTAATTCCGCCTATTTCCTAGCATTGCATTGCACTGCTGGTTGTAAATTCAGTTGCTTTTATTGAGAGTTAAATGTTATAAGTTAATGGTATACCACGTCGGTCGGCAGGGATAATTTTATCGAGAGTGATTAATTTGATTAATAATCTTATCCGAAATAATTAAATTAAAAAAAAATCTAATAACATGCACAATTGACCTATGCATACAAACTAGTTATTATTTAATTGTTTTATTTTATTTAATAGTATTTTTATTTTCATGTAATCTATATACCTAAAGGAAGGTCCCAAAGGAACTTCCTTGGTTGACACGTGGCCACATAAAAATGGTAAAATTTAAATTTTAGTCCCTATATTTACTCAACTTTATACGTGGGTCACCTTTTTCTTTGTTGCATTATATAAAATTAGGGCGAATTTTCAATTTTGCTCTATGTTTACCCTCAATTTTCTTTTGAAAATACTCTCGGATACAAGATTACTTAACAACAATCAAATTTCAATTGGTCCATGTGCTATAGATTGAAACTTTTTATTTAAAATTTTTAGATAATTTGGTACCTCAAAATATTTAAATCTTTTTATGTAATTTTTTTAAAATCTAATGACAATTAACGTTCAGTGATCAAAATATTTGATTTCGAAAAGTTTAGTGATTAAATCGAAAAAAATAATAGTTGAATGACCAAAATAAAACAAAATCAATAGTTTAGTGACAATTTTTGTACTTAACCATTATTTTAATTGGTATGTAATTGAAACGTTAATTAAATAATAAATGTCAGTTAATATGAATACAAATCTATTTTATTATTGATACGATTTTATCTAATTAAATTAGGTTCCTAATTAATATTACTTTTGTTACTATTTTATATTAATTAAAATAATAATTAATATAAACCTCGTGTGTTGGCTTGATGGTCAAAGTGTTTAACGTCCAAATGTGATTTAGATCTCGTGCTAATCGCTTTGCTGCAAGGGCTTTGCCCTCTTTTATAATTCACCACAAGAAAGAAAAACTAAATATTAATTTAACATTAAATTCAACTTTAAAAATATGGGTAAACTACACAATTAGTCACCCAACTTTCATAATTTTTTATTTTGAGCATCGATTTTTTGTTTTGGTTTGGTTTTTTTTGCAAACTGGGCACTGCCATTAACAACAGTTTTCATTGTAATCACCCAACTTTATTAAATTTTCATTTTGGTCACCTTCATTAATTCAATGTAAAGTCATCCGATTTTATTAAAATTTCATTTTGGTCACTCATTTACTTTTCAAAACTTTTTTTTTTTCAAAAGAAACTGAGTTTTTATAGGAAAAAAAAAACTAAAAATAATTTTTAAAAAAGAGAAAAAAGGAAATTAAGAAGATAAATTAGGTTTTCCTTATAAAAACTCAATAAATTCCTTGTAAAATTCATACTTTTCTTTTTACTAGAAAAAACTAAAATTATTTCTTAAAAGATAAAGAAAATTACAAAAACAAAATGGTTTTTCCTTGTAAAAATCCAAGTTTTTCTTATAAAAACTCAGGCAATACAGTATAAAACCTAGGTTTTTCCTTCATCGGAAAAAAAAAAAAAACTAAAAATAATTCTAGAAAAGAAAAAATAAAATTAATTTTAAAATGATAAAATTAGTGACCAAAATGAAAATTTATGAAAGTTGGGTGATTAAAATGAAAACAGTGGTTAACAGTAGTGCTCAATTTGTAATTTTTCATTTTTAGTGCCCAAAATAAATTCTTGAGAGTTAAGCAACCATCTATGCAGTTTACCCTAGGAAGATTTTCATCTATGCAAAAATTACTGTGCACCTGGTAATGTTGTTGGATTTGAATGGCCACGTAAATCGTTGAGCTATAAATTCAAACTCGGCCCAGTAACGAGTCCATGACTATTGAGTGTTACTGATACACCTGTACCGCTGTAACAGAGAACAGAGTGAAGAAGAGGAAGAAGAAGAGGAAGAGGAGAGGGGGAAATGGAGCGGCTGAAAACAAGAAATCACAAATGAAGGAAAACCCAAGTCCCAAATAAACTAAGAAGGGATGCTTTGATCGCATGGCAGTGAGAAATATGAAAAAGACTTTGAAGAAGTTTGAGTTACTCTTCCATGTCTCAACTACACCGTCAAAACCCCAACCCCAGTCGTCGCATCCTTACCACCTCATATTGTCATCATCTTCCTTTTCATCTTTGCCAAATCTAACTAACACTTGTCTCAAATCAAAACCCCAAAGTTCTCCCACACTTACCCCAGAAGAAATCAGCAAAATCAACCTCCTCCTCCCACGTCTCTGCCTCTCTAATCACCTCCCAACTGCAATCCAGCTAACCACCACCGCTCTCACTCTCCCTAACCCTCCCCCCGATCCCAAGTCCCTCTCTCTTTCCATTCTCATTCACTCCCTCACTCTCCAGCCTGACCTGAAACTGCTCATGTCACTCCTCACCAGCCTCTCCCGCAAGCACCCACCTCACCCATATCTAACGCCCATCTCAACCATGCTCATTGCCTCTTATCTAAAAAAGGACAGGCCTAAGGATGCTCTCAAAGTATACAAGTGGATGCTCAGGCCTGGCTCTCGTTGTAATTGTATGGTTGACAAGTCTGCCTATGGGATTTTGCTTGGTGGGTTGTGCGACAGTGGCTTGGTTCTTGAGAGCTTGATGGTTTTAAGGGATATGCTGAGGGTCCGTCTTTTGCCAGGGGAAGGTCTCAGAAGAAAGGTAGTTAGGAGTTTATTGAGAGAGGCTAGGGTTAGGGAGGCAAAGGCATTGGATGACCTTTTGCCTTGTGCTGGGGATCTCAACAAGGTGTTGGATTTTTTGGATCACCAAATTGGAAATTGGCCGAACTAGCTAGTACCAGGTATGCGATTCTTACATATGCAATTAGGTTTTAATACTTAAGTGCAGAGTGAGTTGAAACATAGCACCAGAAATTGTTCATAGAGAAGAGAAGCCATCCGGGCGTTGGGCATTAAAGAGACTGATCAGTACTTGGGAAATCATATGAGATGTAGAAATATCATGTCAATGTATCCTAGAGATTAGGACCCTTTTTTTTCATTTTTATTTTATTTTCTGAATCATTATAATTTGATCATTTTGCTCTGAATTCTTTGTAGCATGCCTAATCCAATAAAGAGGAGAGATGTAGGAGTTTTATGGTTGGTATTCAGCAAATCTTTAATCACTGGTGTAATTATATTTTTGTTGAGATTAAAGTTTGTAATATAGACGTGAGAAATGATTATTAGAGCTTAAGGTAGGTATGTATGTATCAGGGATTTTGTCATTGCCCCTACGTAGGCTTATATCAAAGGTATTCTCTTTTGGGTATTCACTGGCCTTTTAAGGATTTCTCACCCATAGGTTCACCTCTCTTGGTGCAAACGAATGATCTCTCATTGAAGAGAGTTATTTTCGCAACACAAGCACCAACTGGGCTAGCGAAAAGAATCTCTTAAATGAGAGGTCTTTGGTTTGATTGTGACCTTACTATTAAAAGGCATTGACAGTTTGTTTAAGGTTGACAGTTGAGTGAATTCTTAGTCTCATAGCTTTTTCATTGAACCATTTTTTCCGTATTACAAACATGAGCTGCGAGCCTTAGAATGGAGAAATATTGTGAAAAAGTATTTTCCTAGATAGTGTACAGTCTCAGAGGAATATTCCTCTTGAGAGCAAAGTGATTCGGGGAACATTTTCACCAATAATCCCCACAGGAACACCTTCCATCCCTGAACTGATGAAACCTCCTCACATCTCTTAGGATTATTTCCCTATCTGTTATCCTTGAGATGTATTTAGTGGCCTCGTGGCAATCATTACAAACTCTAAGGTTCTTTGCAACTCTAATTGTGGTACCAGAAGGGCTGTTGAGAATGCCAAAGGCTATTGCCAGTTTCTCACTATGCCCACAAAGCAAAGTTTCTTTCTCCTCCTCATCAACATTATGTAGAACACAAGAAGTATCAGGCACATACCCTTCCTTCCTCATCTTTTCTGACAGTATTTCAAGGAATCCATATAGTTGCCCGCTTTGTGGGTGTGATGCATCACCAGCTATAAACTTATGAACCTCATCATCCAACTCAATCCAGCTACAACCTGGTTCTTTTTTTACCCCCATTTCTTTCATCCTCTTCCGAATATCTGTTGCCTTGTCCCATAGTTGAGCTGATGAGTATATGTTGGATAGTAAAACATAGTGGCTTGCCACATCAGGTTCTAGGTGGAAGAGATTCCTAGCTGCAATTTCACCGATTTCAACTTTTTGGTGGATCCGGCAAGAACCAAGCAAACTACTCCAAGCACCTGTCTTGTCCAATTCCAAAGGCATGTCATTGATCAATTGATATGCTTCCTCAACTTGACCTGCTCGACCTAGCAAATCGACAATGCAAGCATAATGATCTGCCGTTGGTTCGACACCATACTCATCCTTCATACGATAAAACAAGTTTTGGCCTTCTCTTACCATCCCCGAGTGACTGCATGCAGCAAATATAGCAATAAAAGTAACTTTATTAGGCTTGACTTCCTTGACCATACAGTTGAATAACTCCAAGGCTTCTGCTCCGTTGCCATGCATGCCATAAGCCATAATAATTACATTCCAGGTAATTACATTTCGACGGGGAATGGTGTCAAACACATTACTGGATGTGTTCAAGCAGCCACATTTTGCGTACATGTCGACCAATGCACTCCCAACCCCAACATCTGATGCTAACATGTTTCTTATGGCATATGCATGGATCTCTTTTCCCTTTGCCAACGCAGCCAGGGTGGCACAACCTGGAAGGACTGTCATGAGAGTTATAGAATTAGGTTTAAGGGGGATTCTTTTCTCGTGCTCATAAGAACTTTCATTCTTCTCTTGATCAACTCTTTGCATTTCATGTAGCAGAAGAAGTGCATTATCATGTTGCCCGCAAATAACATAACCAGTTATCATTGTATTCCAAGACACAATATCTCTAACGTCCATGTTGTCAAATATGGTTTTGGAAATTTGTATGTTCCCCATTCTAGAATACAAATCCATAAGTGCATTTTGCACATAGTGGTCTGTCCCCAAACCTCTCTTCAGTACGTATCCATGTATCCCTAGTTTGTGAACAAATGCTTCACTGCGCACACATGCAGGCACAATGCTGGCCATTGTAGTGGCATTGGGACAGAGCCCAGCAGCTGCTTCCATTTCAATGAAAAGCCTCAAGGCTTCCTCATCAAATTCATTTTGTGCATACCCAGTGATCATAGCATTCCAAAGAGCAGTTTTTTTCTCTGTGGCATAATCAAAAACACGGCGACCACTCTGAACCTTTCTGCAATTGCAATACATATCAACCAAAGCACTAGCAACAAAAGAATTGTCGATCAGAATATCATGTCTCAATGCATACGCATGAAGCTGTTTCCCAATTTCTAAGAGCTCCAAGTGTGAGCAAGCAGGAAGCACGCTTGCAATTGTGACACCATCAGGTTTGAGACCTTGAAGAGCCATGCGGTGTAGCAAGAGTAATGCTTCTAAAAGCATATCATTTTGGGACAACGAGCTCAACATGGTGTTCCATGATACTAAATCGCGCTCCTCAAACAACTCAAATACCACCTTGGCGTCGTTGAGATGTCCTAGCTTGGAATACATGGCCATCAATGCATTATTAGTAAACGTCTTGATATCTCCCATTCTCAGGCTGTATCCATGAAGCTGCTTTCCTAGACGTAAGCCATGATGCCTGGGCAAATTCGAACAAGCATTTGCAACGCTCACCAACGTAAATGAGCTAGGCTCCACATCATCCAGCAGCATTAACCTAAAGGCCTCTAAAGCGGTCTCCCAGTCCTCAAACCGACACAAGGCAGAAATGAAGGAGTTCCAAGAAACGGTATCTCTGTGGGAGTGGGGAATTCTTTCAAACACCTTGTAGACATCGGAAATGTCCCCACATTTACCGTAGACATTGAGCAGGGAATTGGCCACGGGGACGGAGGAGGTTCCATAGCCATATTTAAGAACGTGAGCATGAATCTGGTTTGCCAAGGGCAAGTGTTGAAGAGCGGCAACGGCCTTGAGGATAGCGGGGAAAGCGAAGTGATCAGGTAGGATACCGGAGGAAGTCATGTTGACATAGGTTAAAATGGCTTGGTGGAATTGGTTGGACTGGGTATTGGCTCTGAGAGAATGGGTCCATGATTGCCGAGTGAGTGAGTGTGTTGTTGTGGGGATGGATTGGTGGGTTTGAAGGGAAGGGATTGAAGTTGGAGGAGCAGCATACAGGAAAGGGGAGGACATTTGCTAGTTCTTGCCGTTGTGTTGTTATACACAGGCAGGATTGAATTTGGTTGGTTATATAGTATCTTGGAGTACCAGGCCCAGTTGACGTCTCCATCTGTATTTATATTAACCTTCTAATTAAATATGTCAGTCACGAGTTAACCCAGTATCGATTCTATTGAAAATTTTATTAAAATATTATTTTATATATAAAATAATTTAAATTATTAAGAGGATATTTTTATTTTTATTTTTTTTTTTTATAAAAAAAAAAAAAATCGAAGGTGATGAATTTTAAACTCATGTAGAAATAAGTTTTAAATATTTAACTTTATCATTTCAATTAAAAATTCATTTAAATTTTATTATAAACTTTTAATAAATATATCTATTACATAATACTTTTCCACTCGTACCATAATTTAGTACTGTCATTGGATCTCATAGGCAAATGGCTACTTGCTTTTTGATTATATTTCTTCTATTATTACAAGAAGATTCCTTCTGGGGATTCCCATTAATAAGTATATTTTATTTGATCTGAACTGTAAAACATTACGAAGAATCCTGCTTAAGGACGAGACCAGATAGATAGAGATGGTGGAAGGAACACAAACAAGAAGAGGAAAATAAGGCAAGGCCTATGCTTTCCCCTCTTTATCTTCATCTTCATTCTCAACCTTGAGGGCATCTAGTTTTTGTTGTTGATGGGCCATATCATAAGTTGCATGGACACCAACGAGAATGTAGTAAACCAGCATTGCCACCGTACAGATTCCGAACCTTATAAAAGCTGGAGGTCCCAAAGACCCCATGAGGAAGATATTTATTGCAACCGACAAAGATGGAAGCCATGGAACCAATGGGACCCCCCAAACTTTTGGCGTCCTCTGCTGTGGCAGAAATATGGATATCCCCATAGTCCCCAGGAACCAAAGGGGAATTGTTACAACGTATCCCTCCCATCCATTAGGCCTTAGTCCCCAGTAGGCTGAAGTTCCCATTGAGGAAGCAATGATAATCAGCAGGAATATTACAAGCTTCAGCTGGTTTATTCCTGGTGTGACTTCCCTCACATAGTATCTCCTCACAAGTAGTGCTACAGCCATCATCATGAATATGAATAGAGTGCTCACAGATAGCAAGCTTGCTAGGACATCCAAGCTTGAGAAAAATGCAATGAGACCACTTGAAATGGCCATCAAAAGCGTCGCGTTTATTGGTGTTCCAGTCTTTGGGTGGACAAGCGCGAACCATGGTGGGATCATGTGTGCTCGTGCAATATGAGTAGTATATCGTGCCTGCCCGAGGGCTCCTACCAGAAGGACAGTGGTCATCCCCTTAAGAGCACCAAGCGCTACAAGATACTTGGCCCATTTCATTCCAAGACTCTGAAATGCCATAGAATAGGCGGCGTTTGGGTCTATCTCTGTGTATTTCTGCATCATGCTTAGGGACAATGCCATCAAGCAATATACGACAGTGATGATTGACATTGATCCAAGTAATCCTAATGGTATGTCTCTTGAAGGGTTTTTTGTTTCTTCAGCCATGGTAGCAATGTTATCGAATCCACCATAAGCAAAGTAAACAATAGCCGCTGCTTGGAAGATCCCTTTGGCACCATGGGGTAAAAAGGGTGTCAAATTTGATGTGTTGGCATGAGCAAACCCAGCAATTAGCACGAACAAGATCACCAAAGTGTTCAGTGCAGTGGCTATCCAATTGAATTGCGAAGTTTTTTTTGTGCTAATCATTGCAATGGTTGCAGCAATTGCCAAAACTGCAACTGCAATCGGGTCCAATAGGTAATTTCCCTGAAGGATACGAAGTGAGTTGGGCTGACGGTTCAGGAGAGTGGCAAAGTAAGAAGTCCATGCTCTGGCAACAGCTGCACCTCCAACAATGCTTTCAAGAAGTATGTTTCCAGCAGTGATGAAAGCCACAAAATCTCCTAATTCAATTCTTAAATAAGCAAATGACCCACCTGCCACAGGGATCTCTACTGCAAACTCAGTATAGCAGAAAACAGAAAGCATTGCTGAAATACCTGAGGCAACATAGGACAGGACAATGGCAGGTCCGGCATGATGATGAGCTTCTTGGCCAGTGAGCACGAAGATGCCTGCTCCAATAACCGACCCAAACCCAAACCAGATAAGATCCCACCAGGTGAGGCAACGTTTCATGTCATTTTCACTTTGTTTACGAAGTTGTGTTATCTCGTTTGCATCATCCGAGCGGCTTAGAAGGCGGTCCTTGAATCGAGAATATATTTGTGAGAGTGCAGATAGGTAGGTGTTCCAATTTTGGAATGATTGTTCAGGCAAGAAATCATCTTTTCTCCATCTCCAGTAAGGTCGTTGTTGAACCTCGTCTTCTTTCCCAGTGTAGCTCATTACTTGGTTTTCTTGTTTCTCACAGCTGTTACCAGTATCAAGTGTAGAGTAGTGATAACATGTAGTGATTTTGTCTTTAGTAGGAATTTTGTAACTCAATTATTGACCAATGGATCCTTGAAACGGTGAGATTGTCGCCACAACTTGCCATACTAGTTACTGATGTTTTGGAGTGTTTCGTTCTTTTTCCATACAGCATCAAGGGTAAGATAAGAGGAGGCTGTGTCGTTTCATTCACGTCGTTGCCTTGCCTGGCCTAGTCTGCCTGCTCTGCATTAAATCCTATTCCTGTTTCTAGTCATTTGTGACCAGTTAAGGTCAAGATTCCAGGGCCCCGCTGTTTGATTCTATGCGTTATCTCTGCAGCGATTTTTCCAACTCCATACCAAAACTTTAACCAAATAGTTTATTATAAAATTATTGAGTAACCGTCTTTATTTAAAAGGATGTGTGTTATATTTTTTATAAAAAAATATATATATATTTTGCATTCTAATTCATCATGTTTTGCTTTTGAAAATAAAATAAAATAAAAATTCTAGCATTCTCATGATATGGGTAAAAAGAAATTATGTTATACATATATTTATTAAAAGTTTATATAAAACTAAATGAAATTTTAGTAGGGATAAATTTAAATGCTTAAAAATCATTTAAAATTTAATGAGAACAACTATTAAAGAAAATAAAGGTCATGATTTAAATATGTCGAATGTAATCAACTCTTAACTTATATATTTAACTAAAATTTAATAAGATTAATGAACCTAAAAGAAATATATCATGAAGATTCGACACATTATTTATTATAAACAACATTGTATGGAAATTATTTAAATTAGTTATTTTTGACAAATTATTAATAAAACAATTCTTACTATTTGAAACATTTACAACATTCCAAACTTCTAATCATATTTTTTTTAATTCTAAAAATGATTCTAATTATCAAATTTTGTACAAAAATTTTAAAGAATACATATACAGATAAATTCGAACATCACATGAAAACGAAAACTAATATTATGTAATAAGGACCAATAATATTCTTTTATAATTATTCATTATCTATTTCATAAGATAATTTTATTTTACCAAAATAATATAATATTATTATTTATCAGATTAAGTAATAATTATAATTTTTTTAATTCTATTCTTACACTGAGTTATATGATTTGATTAAATAAATCATTGAAAAATTTTAAAAATAAAAAACCGGTTGAGTCGGTGTTTTTACCTGGTTTAATTGTCTCATACCGATAATTCATGAGTCAACCGATCTGATGTCTCTCTTCAAATCAATACACCGATCGGTTCTTGATTCAAACAGTCGATCTGATCCAGTTCAAACAACCATAACCTTAAATACATTTTGAATTTAGTCCTCTTATTTTTATTTTTAAAAATTTGATCCCTATTTTTTTTATTTAAAAATTCACTTTCCATTTATATATAACTATGTAATATCTTAATTGAAGATCAATCATAGTAACTATTTCAACCAGTTCATAATATAATAAAAATATAAGAATCAAATCTTAAATTTAAAAATATTAAAAGGTACAAAATTAAAAATTACATATAAAACATGGCGAGTGTATAGATTGTCGTTCCATAAGCCAAATCAATTTGCCAAGAATATTCAAACTTCAAAGTCAAGCCCTACTCCCGTCTCCTGGATGCAAGTTCGTGTCGTTTACGGCATCTGATATCATCAACTTGATTTTTGCTACAATTCTTAGGCTAGCTATTGGAGAGCGTGAGATCCAAGCACTAACGCCATCCAATTTAGCCTAAAATTTGTCATCATTTATTCTTTATATTTTTACTTTTTAGTAATTTAATTTTTATATTTCAAAATTTATGTTCAACAAATAACATATTTGAATGTTTGTTGAATTCAAGCTCATTACAATGTTATGTTTAGTTGTATGGTTATTAAGTGAGTATTTTTTTTTATTTCAAAATTTCAACAAAAATAATTAACCATGTCAACGAGTAGACTTGAATTTTGAAATGTAAAAAGTAAAGGGACTAAATTTCTAGAAATAAAAGTAAAGAACTAAGTTCCAAATTTGTGAAAAATACAGGGACCTATGGCAAATTTTAACCTTTAATTTTATGGTTTTTTGGCTATTTTGAAGACAACATGATTGATCGCTATCCTCATCGCCGGCCTGGCTCTCCAATTTCAACACCTTCAGCGTCATCCCGTAGATAACTACAAGGATAAATAAATTTTGGCTTTCTTTTGGACGTCTGAATGAAGGGCTTATTTATCTGAGGGGCCTTAACTGTTTTCTTTTTCCAATTTAATTGAATTCAAAGTATCACGATCCCCACGCCGTCAGCATTTTATTGGTGACATGTAGCAGCAGCTTTAACACCAGCCGAGCAATTGATAAATATATATATTTGCAAGAATCCTAAGATATCCCTTCACATCCCCCGGCATAGAGCATAACATCTTACATGATGCACAATCCTACATCTGTATCTCAACTCGTGAGCAAAATTCGTGACATGGCAGTGCATGAACCAGAAGTTGTGGATGCTTGAAAGGCTGCATTTCAATAAATATAACCAGCCAAACAGTTCAGTGTTTCACCTCAGAACCTTGTATTCTACTGCCGATTTCCTGAATTAGGGATGTTAAGGATTCATAGGAGGAACCGTGTTCCATCATTGCCATCCTACTCTTGGCCTTCATTTCCCTTACCTTGGCCTTCACTTCATCTTCACCCTCCATCAAACGCCTCAACCCTCTTTCTACCTCCTCAGCCACTACCAAATCACTGCCCTCCCTGTAATCCAACCTTATCTCCACACCCAATCCCAGCTCTTTCACCAACTCAAATGCATTCATTTGTTGCTCCGCATACACCGGCCATGTTGCAATAGGAACCCCGTGCCATACGCTCTCCAATATGGAGTTCCACCCACAGTGTGACACAAACCCTCCAGTTGCTTGGTGGCTCAATACTCTCACCTGCTGAACCCACCCGCACACAAGCCCCAATCCAGCCGACCGAACCAGAAACCCCGCCGGCAAAACAGCCTCTACATCGGTGTACTCACCTGGGAGATCTAATTTGCCTTTGGGTGGCTCGCGGATGGACCATAAAAACCGATACCCAGATCGCTCCAACCCAATTGCGATCTCTCCCAATTGGGCTACTCCAAGACTCCCCATGCTCCCGAAGCAGAGGAATACCACTGAAGAGGGAGGCTGTCGATCAAGCCATTCTATTATGGAATCCTGTTGTTGAGCTCCATCCGGGTGCCATCGGGACGCTCCAGCATGATCCAGAATCGGACCCACTGGGTAAACTGGAGGTATCCCACTGATTGAGAGCGAACCAATGGCATGGGGCTCCAGTTCAAGAAACGTGTTTACTACGATACCCATTGTCTTCGTGCACCTGCGTGCGTTCTCTAAGAAACAGAAATAGCCATCCTTGTTTCTCTTTAGCACACTGGACGGCAACACGCTCGGGGGCAAGGGTTTAGAAAAAGTGGGGACGATCAACTCCACTGCAGAGTCTTTGGGAACGATAAACCCAGAGTTGGAGTCGGAGTCAACAAAGTCGACAGCTAGTTGTGTGTCTAGCGCTGGCAAATGAAGCATAAACCCCAGAAAGCTGGCTGGAGAAGCAAAGAAGAGATAGCAAGGAATGCCAAGGTCTTGGGCAACATCAATCATGGAAGTAGTAAACATGTCAACAAAGAGGGCAGCAACAGAAGTAGTTGAGATGAGGGTGGAGATGGCGTGCTTGACATGAGGCTTGTGCTTGTCTATGAGGAGGGATGTGTAACCCAAAGAAGATTGGTACTGATCAGGAGTGGGAGGTTGAATGGTAGGGAGATGGATGAAATTGACATGAGAGTGAGAGGTAGCGGTGGCAAGTGATTGAGTGTAAAGGTTGACGATGGTTCTCTCGGGCACTGTGATTATGAGAAGGGTAGCGGAGAAGCGAGGGTCATGACGAGTTAGGTGGTGGGCGAATTCGACGGTAGGAACCAGGTTACCGATGGAAGGAGTGGAGATGAAGACCGCCTCATATTTATCTATGGCCATGGCCACTCAGGCTTTGCCTTTTTCCTGCCTCAGCTTTAATTATTTATACCAACTGTATATATATATATATATACGAGTGTGTAGTCCCTAAAAACTACTAACATTGTATTTCGTTACTTACTGAGCTGCCACAAATTGTAGCGATAATTTAGATATTTTTTGTCACTTAAGGAAGTTATTTTTTATTGTATTTTCGTATTTCCCAACTTAGATTTAAATTATTACAAACTAATTATTATAAAAAATTATTATAAAATAATTATTACAAAATAAGTGTTTTTATACAATATTTGAATTAGATATGTTGTAAAATCACTTAAATTTTACATCTATACAAGTAGATCACTCTCTCTCTCTCTCCAAGGGTGAATTCTTTGCCCCTTTAAAATGAAAAAATTTTCAGTTAATCTCTTGAAATTTTTTAAAATTTTAAATTAATAAAAATAAAATTATATTTTAACCTTCCTTAAAAATGATAAATTTTTTATTTAATCTTTTAAAAATTACATTTTTATTATCATAAAAATTACAATTTAACTTTGACCCCCTAAAAATGATAACATTTTGATTTAATCCTCTAAAAATTACATTTTTACTATCATAAAATTTACAATTTAACTTCGACCCTTCCTAAAAAAAATTTCTATCTTCGCCCCTATCCCCCTCTCTCTCTCTCTCTCTCTCTCTCTATATATATATATATATAAGATATAATTAAATATTACATTTTTTTAACAAAATATGATATAACTATTCTCACGCATGATCAACTCTCAAACTTGACTTTTTCTTAAATTTTTTATGTAAAAATTTTAAACATTATCTCAAAAAACATATAGATACAATAAAAAACTATAATGAAATTATTCAAAAAAATTCTGTTTTTAAAGCTTTTTTTTATAAAAGATCAATTGTTAAACCGTCAATAAAACACTTTAAAATATATTCTACATAAGCTCTACGTACTTTGCACGTTTTCAATTGATAAAAGCATTATAGAAGCCTCGTACTAGCGTCAAACTTCAATTTGCCTTCTACTTGAAAAGGGACATTAATTCATGGCTAATGAAATAACCAAACAATTACACGTGACAAGCCATGTGTACATTATGTTAACATACAATAATCAATTTTTAACAATAAAAATGGATAAAATTTTTAACAACAAGATCAATTTACTCATTGATCTAATATACAAAACATAATACACTCTTTTTTTTAATTACAAGAAATAAAATGCAATTTGATTCCAAATACAAAATCCTCCGTATTCCTTCAAGAATTGTCAATATTATAATAACGTATTATCATCTTAAAACTGCAATGTTATGTGTAGAAAAGAATCTGCAAAAACTAAAAACCCTGGTCTTTCAGCACATTTACTAGCGGTTCATCATGCAGACGCAAACTAGGCACAGTATCCTTGACATCTGAGTAGCTGAGTGAACACCTAGCCCCAATTAGATAATATAAATGTCTTACAATCATAAGTAATCGTGATCAATAAAGGATCAGCAAACATGACCTTGGGGTGATAGGTAACATAGATTGGTAAAAATAACTACCCTTTCTATGAGCAATGCCTGCGGAACAAGTGAGTTCAATAACTCCTTTAAAACCTGCATCCTAAGTTCCCAACCATGAGAATCCTGCAAGACTGATATTTATCATGCCGATCCGGTGCATCTCCATCCTCACAGCTGCATGCATATGCAGAATAACATCTTAGAAGATGCAAAATCCTAGCACTCCCCGGACATGTAAAAAAATGTATACAATGATCCCAACTAGAGAGCAAAATATGTGACATGATATATAACAGGTCTACTAAACTTAATATTAAAGTTGGTACCAAGAACTTTGTACTAAATTCATAAACATGAGCATCTTTAGATCAATAAAACTGCTATTTACCCATTATGAACTCCAATACCAAACATTGTTAAATCCAATGTCAGAAAATAGCAAAACATGGCTGCAGACCTTACCATGGCAGTGCATGAACCAGTAGCTAACAGTCTTTCTTCAGACCTTGTACTCTACCGCTGATTTCCTGAATTAAGGATGCTAAGCATTTACAGGAGGAACCATTTTCCGTCAGTGCCATCCTACTCTTGCTCTTCATTTCCCTTACCATGGCCTTCACTTCATCTTCTCCGTCCATCAAACGCCTCAGCCCTCTTTCTAACTCCTCAGCCACCACCAAATCACTGCCCTCCCTGTAATCCAACCTTATCTCCACACCCAATCCCAGCTCTTTCACCAACTCAAATGCATTCATTTGTTGCTCCGCATACACCGGCCATGTTGCTATAGGAACCCCGTGCCATACACTCTCCAATATGGAGTTCCACCCACAGTGTGACACAAACCCTCCAGTTGCTTGGTGGCTCAATACTCTCACCTGCTGAACCCACCCGCACACAAGCCCCAATCCAGCCGTCCGATCCAGAAACCCCGCCGGCAAAACAGCCTCTACATCGGTGTACTCACCTGGGAGATCTAATTTGCCTTTGGGTGGCTCGCGGATGGACCATAAAAACCGATACCCAGATCGCTCCAACCCAATTGCGATCTCTCTCAATTGGGGTACTCCAAGACTCCCCATGCTCCCGAAGCAGAGGAATACCACTGAAGAGGGAGGCTGTCGATCAAGCCATTCTATTATGGAATCCTGTTGTTGAGCTCCATCCGGGTGCCATCTGGACGCTCCAGCATGATCCAGAATCGGACCCACTGGGTAAACTGGAGGTAACCCACTGATTGAGAACGAGGCAATGGCATGGGGCTCTAGTTCAAGAAACGTGTTTACTACGATACCCATTGTCTTCGTGTACCTGCGTGCGTGCTCTAAGTACCAGAAATAGCCATCCTTGTTTCTCTTTAGCACACTGGACGGCAACACGCTTGGGGGCAAGGGTTTAGAGAAAGTGGGGACGATCAACTCAATTGCTGGGTCTTTGGGAGCGATTAACCCAGAGTGGGAGTCAACGAAGTCAGCAGCTAGCTGGGTGGCTAACGCTGGCAAATGAAGCATAAACCCCAAAAAACTGGCTGGAGAAGCAAAGAAGAGATAGCAGGGAACGCCAAGGTCTTGGGCAACATCAATCATGGAAGTGGTAAACATGTCAACAAAGAGAGCAGCAACAGAAGTAGTTGAGGCGAGGGTGGAGATGGCATGCTTGACATGGGGCTTGTGCTTGTCTATGAAGAGGGATGTGTAACCCAATGAAGATTGGTACTGATCAGGAGGGGGAGGTTGAACGGTAGGGAGATGGAAGAAATTGACATGTGATTGAGAGTGAGAGGCAGCGGTGGCAAGTGATTGTGTGTAAAGGTTGACGATTGTTCTTTCGTGCACCGTGATGATGAGAATGGTAGCAGAGAAGCGAGGGTCATGACGAGTTAGGTGGTGGGCGAATTCGACGGTAGGAACCAAGTTGCCGATCAAAGGAGTGGAGATGAAGACCACCTCATATTTTTCCATGGCCATGCCCACCCTTCTATGTCTTAGCTTTTTAACTATTTATCACTAAGTACATATCACATGCTACGATATATCTGGAACTAAAGCCGTTTATACATAATAAGATTTTAGAGATCAAGCTCACCTTCATTTCTTTTTTCTCCCATTACTATCAGTATATCTCAAAATAAAATAATGGATTAAACCTCAATCCCCAACTTAAACTGTGCTTAGTAAAACATGAAAAATCTATTAATCTAATGACTAAATTAGAAAATAAAAAAATAATGATCTGATTAATAAATTTTTCATATTAAGCTACGATTGGATGTTAAAACAGCTACTAAGGTAAGTACCTTCTCCAAACGCATATTATGTTTCTTTTTCATTGATTTATAATTCGTACAAAAGAAAGAATCAAAAAGTTTCAGTGCTTTGAAACTTCCGCTCAAAGAACAAATTCGAGATAAGCTATATGAAGCTTAGCCAAATGGCAAGCCACATCGGAAAACCATCATATCTAGGAATAAACGCCGAACAAGAATGCCTCCACCACAAATACATGTCATGTCGAGCTCCAGCTCTCCAACAGAAGACGTCAGTCACCAAAACAAAACACATTGACTAGCGCGTTGTACCGACTAAAGACGAAATTGTCCATCCCGAAAGCGCGGAATGTTAAACCATCACATCAAACGAGGAACAAAAACAAGTTAATTAGGCTTTGAGAAGGCAGATCACGAAGAAACCGAGTGTGTCGAGTCACAGGATCTAAGAAAAGTGAGTCCTAACCAACCTGACAAGCCTCCTTCGAGGGAGGGGCCACAAGAAGACCCAAGGCCAAAATTATCAAACCGAAACAAAAGGCAGGTAAAATCCGAGTGGACGGTAGGAGGATGAGGAGAGGGGAAGTAAGAAAATGAAGGTTGAGACAGGGTGGCAAGAGAGAAACAAAGCCAACTGTTTCCCACATGATCAGCAACCGCAACCCAAACAGAGACCACACTGAACTCAAACAAAACCAGCAGCAGGGGTAAGGGAAGAAAAGGGGGAGAGGAACAGTGGAAAAGGGCTAAAAGAAGGGAAAGGGGGGACCAAAGTCGGCTCTAAGGTCAACAGCCGGCCGGTTGGAGCAGAGAAAGAGAAGGAACAGCGGGGCCGACAGTCAGCCCTAAGGCCACCGCCCAGCAGCAAAACAACACTCCTCAGGATTACAAAATGAGAGAGAAGTACAGGGACCTGCAAAGAAAAAAGAAACTTGACCGCCTTATATATGCATATATGAAATATTACTTTTATATTCTCATCCATTTTTTGATCAAAGATGGGACATATACCCTCTCTTCAAATAGCATCACATTCCAATTCCTTCAATAAAATTCATTATCTATAATAAACTCAAATGAACATCCTATTAGAAAGCAACCAATCCACAATGATAACAACTCAAAATTTATATCCTAACAGGTTTTTTTTTTTTTTGATAAACTAAAATTTAAGATTAAAAAACAATGACTTTTCTCTCTTCTGCATCACTTTGCAAAAGAATACAACACAATACATCTGACTTGGTTGCCATACCCACCTAAAAATTGATTGACCCAAATCCCTTTCCAATTCATGTAAGTAGTGCAATCACAAAAGCATACTCAATTATCCCAAGAGAACTTCTCAAGTCGCATTCCTCTCCTCCCAACTAAAATGCCATTCGACCAGCAAGTCTGCTTTCCAGGATCCTTCTGTCTATTGCTGCGTCAATAGAGCTCATCTGAAATCAAAATCCAAATGAAACTGATCAGACAGGAACCATGACCAATCCCTCACTTGGATAGAACTTAATTCGTTAGAAGCTTGGTCCTGGTCCTATGCAAAAGATACCAAACTTTGCGAAAGAAGCTGACCTGGAAAAGTCTGAATTCACGATCAATGCTATTTATTTGAGCAAAAATCTGTTGGGTATCATCTTGTTCCACCCAAACCCCACACTTTGAAATCAAGCATAGGGAGAATGAATAGCATTGAATAAAATCCAAAGTTTAAGGAATCATGTACATACATACATGCATACCTACATGCATACATACATACTCTGTTCTTAACCGGATTCAATGCTACGGAAGAAATCCTTGGGGGCAGCAAGCTTGTCAAAGTTGCACTTACCAACACCAGAAAAGATAATGACATAATACCTACTTAAAAATTTTGAGGCCCAAACAGTTGTAGGCAATTGCTTGCAAAGTGGAGAAGTCATATTTTAAAATAAAAGTGCATGCCCATCGATTAATGGGAATAATTGATTAAAAGGCTCAAGGATTATTCGCAGATTGTGTTCTTTTTAATATGGAACAAAGTTAAAAAAAAAAAAAGAATCACATGAAAGTACCTTATCAAATAGGTAACAAGTGCATAAACAACTGAATCTGAAAACATGAAACATAAAGCCTACTCATCTGGTTAGATGCGCAAACCAACTTCATGTACTAGAGAGATTGTTATGACTTACCTGGCTATTTTCATCATGCATCTGATATTTGGCTAAGGACATTCTCCTTTCTTCCTGCAAGTATATAAAATAAAATCCCTCAATAAATTTTGCAACCATAATCTTGAAAAGAGCAAACAAAAAAACAATTAAAGAGAAGTTAGGAACTGACCATGGACATAGCCTCATCATCCCATACTAAATAAACCTCATTTACTGCTGGCTGGATAGCAGGAGCTTTATTTGCAATAACAGGGGGTGGTCCAATAGATGGACCACCAGTATTCGGACCAGAGGCATAAGAATGAGAATTGCTTCCAGCTCCACCTATATGCAAGCAAATAAAAAGAGAAGTTACAAAAATAGGAAGCAAGTTAAGTCAAAATTAAGTAGAAGTACAACAGCAGGGAAGAAGGTGATAGCTACCAGTCAGAGAAGCACTACCACTTGAATGCGCTTCAATTGAACCTTTTCCTTCTGGAACACTTGTTGGCAAAGAAGCAGAAAATGGTGAACTTTGAGTCGGTACACTATTGTTGACAACAGGGAACAAAGGTTGGGATACAGGAAGTGTAGGTGTTGACACCGGCAATCCAGGTGGAGCAATTTGTGAAGGTTGGATTGAAGGTGATGTTGAAGGCACTGCCAAAGGAGGCCTCACACCTTGCACTGGAAATAATGGCTGCTGCACATATCCCATAGGTGCAGATGGAGGAACTGAAGCTGCAGGATGCTGTGGGAGCCAAGGCTGTGGACGAGGTGGAACTGCCCAACCAACAGGAGGTACAGGCACTGCAGCATTATACCTGAGGCAAAGAACACATTAAACCGCTAGATTAACTACATTAACAACTTTTCAAGAAAAAGAAGAGTATCCTTACAATTGCAAACTGAAATGCTGCATGCATATACACACATGACCAAAGCTACAAAATGTAAGCAACAATGACATAAAAAAGCCTATTGTTCTTATATATCGCCAATTCTAAATATTCCATAACCCAAAACCTTAACAATAACTAGAACAGAGTTTGCAAGGATAAAAGTCTAAAGAGGAACATACATTGGCTGCACTGCCCCTAAAGTTGATTGAGGAGGATATCCAACACCAAGTGGCCCTGGCATCAATCCTCCCACAAGCTGAGTAGATGGGATATCCAGTTTGGCCGATTTTGATGGAGCTTCTTCTTCTGCAATAAATCTTATTTTATGAATTAATAGCAAATATGAAATCATAGTCAATATGCAGTAGCATCAAGCTTGTTAATTAAAATATTAATTATAACATGAACACTCCAAGCACAAGTACATCTAGAATTATTTGCAATAAAATACTATTTCACATAAAGGAAAATTCATGAAAATTGCAGAAAACTACAGAACTCGTTTTATACACATACTTCTGCCTGCAAAGTGATTTGCTTAAGAGAAAATTTGCATCCTTATTTCTTCTTTTAAAAAAACGTGCATCCCTATTCAACTTTAAAATGTGTACTTGATTATACTCACCTATGTTATTACAATAATATTTAAGAAGGCCCCTTCAAGCTGCCACATTCTTTAATAATCGCTTATTCTTCCGTAAGAAAAAAAGAGAAAGCAATGTTTGGGTGCAACTACAAAAAGTATTTTTAGTAAATATTATAATCAAATTAAGTTTTATAAAAACCAGAAAGCATGATTTAGACCAATGCACATCTATCATGTTTTACTTATTGACGAATACATAAGATTTGTTATTTACTACTTGCTTTTCTACATTAGAAAATCTGAAAAAGAAAACAAAAGGCAGAAAACAGTCAAAGAGAATCAATGGAAAATAAAAGGCATTTAAGTGTGCAAAGGTACATAAACACATGTATGTTTGTCTGAAACAACTAAAGTACCATAATTTGAAGTGGAATATAGTTATAAATGATACATCAATATGTTTACCTTCTTCTCCATAGTGAGCAGCCAGCACATCAGGCGGGATTCCTTGCATTCCATATATTTCAATGTCAGTCGATTCTCTGCCAGGTTTTGCATTAGGAACCCTATAAAAGAACTACCGTGTCAATATAATGCAAAGTTCATTGTAAAATAAAATAGTAGGCATTTGCCTTAATTGAAATGTTGGGTGCATTCCAGAAAAGAAAAACTTTAGATTAAACAGGCAGTAGAACTTCTTAGACAACTTTTCAGAAGCAAGGTAAGGCAATAATTTGATAGAGGCTACTCACTTTATTTTAAAATCATTTCAGCAGCTTCTAATTATTAATTAATATAGAAATAAATCTAACTAAAGTTCTCTATCTTTTTTATCTTGTGCACAGAAAGTGCATAGAATGCAACAACTTCTAGAGATAAACAAAAACCGGGGCAAAGAACTAATATAGATTTCATTGTGTTCATCCAAAAGAGAAAGGTATTTAGGTAAAATTTAACCAAGAAAACAATTTCTTGTAGTAAAAAAAAGAGTTGTGTTATTAGCATCGGCCAAGTAGAAGAATCTAAAAAAACAAGGAGAATTTTTTTCTTTGGGAACAAGTTTTTACTTTCTTTCATCGTGCATTATTTCTTCTTTTCTTGATTTTGGGAACAAGTTTCTGATAAACTGAAAAAGGAAACGCTCAAATAATATAAACCTATTGCAAAAAGCGATATCATACCCCCTAAAATTAAATTGAAAACAATGATTTGGGGGGGAAGGGGGGAAACCTAAAAAGAGAGGAAAAAGAAGAAAGAATAGTAGACAGAAATAGAGAAGCAAATAGAAAAAAAACAATAGTAAAGGAAAAGGAGATACTTGGTGACGGACTCCTTGTGAACCTGAAGAACGTGGATGGCCATACCACCGGCGGTAGAGAGCTTCTTGTGGCAAACATGGCACTTGAAGTGCTTGGCTTTCTGGTGCTGCACAAGGATCTTCTCGTCATCGAATTCCCTGTCGCAATAGTAACACCATACCTTTGACGGAACTCTTTTCTTCTTCTTCCCCATTTAGATTTAGGTTAGGGTTTTGCTCTGTCTGATCTGCGATTTTCTTTTATTTAATTTTATTAATTCTTTCCTTCCTTCCTTCTTTTTTTCCTTTACAATCGATGTATGGGTTGGGTTTATGACTTGTGTATGTATGAATGCGGGTGGGGTGGGTTCAATTTTATAACTTTTTTTTCTCTGTTTATAATTGGTCAATTTGCCAAATGGGTCGGGTGGGTCCCACCACTTATTACTGCGCTTGTTTGGACTTGGGCCCTACTTTCTAAACTGTAATCGTCTTTTGGGCCACCTTCAAAATTCCAACCTAATTCATCGTATTTTGTTGTATAAATTTTAAAATTATACATTAATTTCTATTTAATGTGTAATTATATACATGAATTTTAATTTGGTTCAAATGTATACTTGAAACTTTAATTTTGATTAGATCATACACATTTAAATAAATAAATACATCAATTAATTTTTATATTTGATAATATTATTATTTATATATACAATATATAAATATAAAATAATTTTATATCAATAATTGCGTTAATAATTTATAAAAATTGGATCAAACCAAATTTTGATGTATAAAATTGCACAAAATCAAAGTTTTTTTTATATAATTGCACATTAAACTGTATTTCATATATAGTTTTGGAATTTATCCCTATTTTATTCGTAAAATTTTGTTATTAGTAGTCATGGCAAAGAAAACCCTAAATTCAATGGGTTTTGACTTGACCCGATCAATTAGGGTTAGATTTTTAATTTAAAAAATCGGGTTCAGGTAAGTGTTTAGGGATCGTCACATGTATGTGCAAACCATAGCGTTAATCAGGAGCTTAGGTTTTGACCTAAATTTCGACAGTAAGACTTCCCTAAAACTCTGTTTTGTGATTGAGTTTAAATATGTTTTTATTAACCCTTAATAATTTACCATAAACAACCTAAGAGAGACCCTACCAACTGAGTTCATAGAATCTAAATGCGAAGGGGTCGTTCACGAGATCTACCTTGTTTAAAAAGCCATAAATCACGAGTACATGTTTATGATCAATTTCCTTATAGATGTTTTAATATTTGGAGAAACATATCTTCATATCATATCTATATAAATGCTTAGACTCATGTTGTGTTGTTTTTATTTGTTCACTTATTTACTTTCATTTTTCTTTGTATGGTTATGTTTAAAAATTTTAAGAAAAATATTTTTAAAAAAAAATTACATAAAAATAAACAATAACTCGAACAAATATATTCGATTCAAATTTCATCTCACTCAACTTGATTCGCAAAAATTTCAAATTAAATTAGATGATAAAATAATTTTTTTCAACTCGATTAATTCAAAATATTTTGATTTAATTTGATGGTTTACCCCTAATTGAAAATTAAATATGAAGAATAATTATTACTATTCAATGATTGACCTATTTCGTGGCCCAATTTAGGTTCTTACATTTTATCACAATTAAATCTAAGATTAAGATTAAATATAATTTTAATTAAAAATATGTCTTATTTTTATATTTTCTTTTTTTTTTTAATTGGGTTCATCTGTAACAATTAATTAATAGATGAATATCAAAATTTGTTAAGTGCAACTAACTTATTTTTCTAGTTTCCGCCAAAACAATGGAAAAGTCTAACAAAGTCCATCTTTTAATCCACGACGTAGTTAGGGGTTGATAATTATTCTTAAAATAGAAAATTTTTTATTTGGATGATTTTAAAATTTATAAAAATTTGAATTAATAAAAATAAAATTATATTTTGACTTTCCTTAAAAATGATAAAAGTTTGATTTGATCTTTAAAAATTATAAAAATATAAATATTAAAATAATAAAAATATACAATTTAATTAGTATCTTTTTTAAAAAAAAAAAGTACTTGATTTAATCTGTCTTTCCTATTTTTTTATCCATAAGTATGAAAATTTCTCGTCACTTTTTTGAAGTACTTTGCACATGTACTATTCTAAAATTGATATGATTTTTAATTGTTGTACTAATATTGTATTTAAACTTTAACTGCTTAAGGTTTACATCAATATTCACGCAATTCTATATTTTGACAATTAGATTTTATTATTTTTTGTTACTTCCATTTAGAAGTTACATTTTTAAATATTTTATCTTCAGTTTAATATATTTTTCATTAGCATTATTTAAAAGAAATAATATTCATAAAAAATGTGTGTGGGTGTATGGCTGATTTACTGAAGAAATGTACAATTCAATCTGGTGGGTTTATTGAAGAAGAAAGTCCATTTGCGTTTAGTGTACGTAAGTTGTTGAATGTTACAATTACATATGGGACTCGAGAAATGCTAGCACTGCTAATCCGGCTGCCCAAACATCGTCTTCCAATACATGCTCCTCCGGGGAGTGACTTATGCCTCCCCGACACCGGACAAACAGCATTCCAACCTGTTAAAAAATCATGGCTGCCATTACCATTCCACCATGAAATTCACTTGCCATATTAAGTTAAGAAAGGCAAATAGACAATGAACCTTGGTTAGATGAGATATGGCCATCGCATCATGCCCTGCTCCGCTCATCAGCACTGGAACGTCTTCATGAATCGGCCCTACCATTTTCCTGACAGCACTGTAAGCTGCAGATTTTAGCCGTGAACTCAGTTCTTGATCACAAATTACTGCATTTGCATCATGCTGAAATGATTCACAGCAGACAAAGTTCATCAAATTTTTTGTTCTTGTTATGCAAAATGCTTTGCAAAATGTTAAGGAAACCTTACTACCTTCCGTTCAATGATGCAAGATACAGAACGTCTATCACATATTTTATACATCTGATTAGATAATTCGTAAACAACAGCCTCACGTCCAACATCATCAATTGCACGTAAATCCACAGTGAAAGTTACCTGCATTAGAGTTCACATTTTACTGCTTATCAGCATTTTCTGTTTATGCTGACACTGAGATTCGTTCACAGAATTGCTTGCCTGCCCTGGAATGACATTACTTGCACTTGGCCAGGTTGAGATCTCTCCAACTGTACAGACAAGAGAAGTGGACAATGATTCTAATGTTTGCTCATTGCAGTTACCGTCACTGGATAAGAAATCTCGAGGATGTTTACACAGACTTTCTAGCAAAACAACCAATTCAGCAGCAGCAGCCATAGGGTCCCTACGCATTGACATTGGTACTGTTCCGGCATGTCCTTGTGAACCTCTCACCGTAACCTTCAAAAGTGGAACAGCTCAATGAAGGAAAAAAAACTGAATTCTTGTTAGGAATATTGGATTGAAAAATTATTCTACTTTCACATACATCCAAGTTGATGAAGCTTTTGGTTGCAAAATAGAATACAAGCAGCCATAAGCCCACAATGAAAGGACTAAAACAATCTCTGTAAGCAATTAATGATCAAGTTGAATTGTTTTCTGTAATTAATAAAGATAATCATCCTTGAAGTCTTTAGATCTTTCTATACCACAGAAATGCATGAAGAAACATTCATAAGAATCCGGAATATAGACCATTTAGATTGCAGTATAATGCAAGGTTTACCCAAAATGAAAATGCTCATTTTTCTCCTCCATAACAACTGCTCTATGGTCTTTTGGGACTCAACTGCTTGAACTATACACTACTACTTTTAGTCCTCCTTTTCAACCTTATGATGCTTCTAACTTGATTAAACTACATCTATAGATTCCATGTTTCAATGTTCATGTAACATGTTTCAATTTTCATGTAACATGTAACATGTAACATGTAACATGCTTAGCTATAGTCAATCCAAGGTAGTAAAAAGGATCATAGATTGAGTGTGTTTTGAGAAGTTCATGTCTCTATTTTGAAAAGAAATATTCACCTTCATTCGTGTCTGTCCAGCTATGCCTTTAACTACAGCAAGAGGAAAACCAATCCATTCTAATACAGGTCCTTGTTCAATGTGAAGCTGCAGACATGGAGCAAGTATTATAAATCCAAAACTAAGTTGTTTGGTGAATATCCCAAGATAACCAGTATAGGTTTATTCTTACAATAATTCAGAGCACATGAACATACCTCAAAATAACCCCAAATCAATGCAGGATCATACTTCAACCCCAAAAGGCTATCCTCTGTAATTTCTATGGAATTTCCCTTGAGAGCATCTTGCACTGTCACGCCACTAAACAAGGTTTATGCATAAACACACTGATTGTCAACAGCGCAATAAGTAAACACAAAAGGGGTGTTAATCAAGGAAACCTCTTATCAGATATCTTCAATGATGTAACAGGTAAAATTCCAGCTACTGCAGCACTGCCAAGAAAGGTAGATTGAAACCTCACTCCCTCCTCATCACTAAATGCAATAACCTGCAAGTTTCAAGAATATAATCAACAGAATATCATGAACAAGAATATCCTTCAAAGCACTCAATTTAGAACATGTCCAGTTGAAAATTGAGTATCTTTTCTACGGATAAGAGTAGCCAAAATGACTTGGATAGAAAGAAAAATGAACTGCAACACAGATTGGCTATATTATAACATCAGAGATTAGATTACTTGCCTCGACTGGTCGTTTTAATTCTCCCAACTTGCCAATGCTTTTCAAGACTTTCAATGCTGATATAGCAGAAATTATACCTAATGACCCATCAAATATCCCAGCGTCAACAACAGTATCCTATTTTCCAAGAAGATGTCAACTATCAGTACGAAAGTGCCAGTCATATTCTTGACAGCATGTAGTGTCATGAAAACGAATAAACATGTGAAAAACGAAAGGCGTCACCAAATGAGAGCCAATTAACAGAGCTTGAGCACTCGCATTCATTCCCTCAACTCGACCATGTAAATTGCCCATAGAATCCACCCACCTGGGAAATTCAGATAACTATTAGTAAAAACTTGCAGAGAACCTAAACAGAAAATAGAAAAAAGGTAGAAAGCTAACGTTCTCAAACCAGCATCCTCCATCCACTCACGAATAAGAAATCCTGCCCTCACAGAAGCTGGGCTCATAAATGTTCTCTCAAGGTAGCCATCAGCATCACTCACCTATAAAATGAAGCAAACAACATTCGTCAAACATTGCTTTCCTGTTAACTTAGGCAATTCATCAATAACTAATGACTAACTAACTTGGCTCCACAACTATTCAACCGGTCACTGGTCGTAACCACATATGCATAAGTCATGGTCCCAACTCCCAACGATGTATTATTGCTAGATTCAATGGATGCGTGTAATCTTTAGTCTAATCCTAATTGAATTAAATTTGTTCTAAGAGGCACATGTACACTGATTCGTCCGGAGCTGATTTAATGATTTCGTCAAATATGATATGAACAATTTCTGGGTCAGAGGAAACTCAAGTAAAGTCCTTGCCTTTTCCTTCTTTTCGGGTTTTTTTTTTTTTTTTTTTTTTGTAATCTGATAATAGAATAAAACATCATCTTTAAAATAAAAATTTGATATAAACATCAAATACCTTTCCAAGATCATTGAGCCTTGCAACTGCCTCGTCCCTTAATATTTCTGAATACAAAGATCTCGTTTGGCCATCTTTTTCTTCAATACCACATAGTAAGACAACAATCATTACTCGTAAACCAAACAAAAAAAAGTACATATAAATATAAATAAGAACACTATTAACTACTAGGCAGCCAGTTATTCTTCTTTCTTATGCTGGTGTTTCAGAGGAAAAAGATGGAGAAAGAAAAAAGGTTGAAGCTTGCTATGATTTCTCATCTCATCTATCCCTGCATTCATACACTATTTAAAAAAAAAAATCTTGTTTTTTGTTTTTAAAGAAAGAGAAAGTGAAGCCAGGTAAAGAGCTTGAAAGGATGTTAAGCTTAAATGGAAAGGAAAAGATGAATGAATTATACCAAAATGGAAAAACTGAAATAAAATTAATTTGTCCTCCAAAATGTAAAGAAGAAGAGGGAAAAAAAAAATACAAGAATGAAAACCGGAGTGATATATAATGAAACAAAGGGAAATACCAGGAGTAGTTGCAGAAGCAGGATAAAGATGAGAAGGAAGGATTGATGATAGGAAAAAGAAGGAGAAAAAGAGAGAGAAATGGGAAATTATGGTAATTGTCATGTGTGGCGCTGGGTGAGCTCTCCGAGAACAAATGAAAATGGTGAACCAAAAAGAGAAAGAAACAACGGCCACGAAACCACAGATAAAAATTGGCTCACGCTTCTCTTCTCTAATCTCTTCAATCTTTGATTAAATAAGCAATCAGCAGTCAGCAGTCAGCAGCACCTTGTTGGTAGGGGACCCAGGAATCTCGAGGTATCCGTATGACGTGGACTCATCTTAGTTAAGTATAAAAAAGATTGTGGTTTGTTTTCCCTATAAATTATTTACACTCTTAAAAATTTTATTCTTTTTTACGGTAAAAAATCGGTTTTTATATATCAACACGGAGATAGATGTGATATCGTTCTTAATATAAATAGAGATAAAATTAAAAAATGTTTTTAAAAGATTAAAATTAAATTATAATTTTTATGATAATAAAAATATAATTTTATTATTTAAATAATATATATTTTTACAATTTTTAAAAACTAAATAAAGATTTCATTATTTAAAAAATAAAATACAATTTATTTTACTGATTTAAAATTTTAAAAAATTTAAAACATGATAAAATTTTCAGACGCGGAGTCCGCTGCCAGCCCTCCCTAGTTACCCCTGGATAAAAAGACTCGAGGATAACTTTGCCGATTGACGTATGAATTGGCTTTGCCAACCTAAAACCGACTCACGTGTAGGGTTCTCGTAAATTGCATTTGCACAGTGATGGATAAGGTTAAAATCTATTTTATTTCATTAATTTCGTGTTAATAGTTTACAAAAATCAATGTAATTTATTTCCAAATTAATCCTTTAATTATCCCCGACTTTTTATCAAAAATCCTTTCCCCTCGTATAAAAACAAGAGCTGAATTGGATCCAGAAAATGGATGTGATAGTGGGTATGCTTTTCCTTTGTGGAGGTGACTTGTAGGTGGATCACCATGCATCAATTCAATTCACGCCATGTTGTTGGCCACAATATCTCATCCATCCATCTTTTTTTTTTATTTTTTTTTATTTGCCTAACTCCACTCCACCTAATAAGGGTTCAATTTTTGTATAAATGTTTAATTTTTATAAAGTTTTCAAATAAAAATTATTAGTATATATCAGTATTATCATACAGGTGAGTAAATATTATTTTTATCGTAAATCAGTATTGAATAGTCTATATTTCGTTTCAGTTTTGGTTGATATCGATTTGTATCGTTGTACAAAATTTTGATATCTTAAATTAATTTTTAATTTTTATCTTAACCATTTTAATTTTTTTATAATTATATTTAATTTAAAAGTTATTAAATTAAATTAATCAACTTGATCAATAATTTTAAAACTTATATTTACATATAAATATATTTATATTGATGTAATTGTGATATATTTGCATGTATATTTAATATATAATTTATTAAAAAATTTAAAAAAAAATAGAAATATATATGAAAAATATTTAAGATATATAATATGAAGAAACAAAAAAGAAATATATATGAAAAATATTTAAGAACATCGATAAACCCAAAGCAGTACATCGAAACATCCAGTAACGGTATGTACCAATACCAACATAAAAATAGTATGCCCGATAGTATGATATTGACTACCTTATCTCATACACTTCAACTCAGTTTGAGAAAAAATCAACTGAATGCCAACATGTTGAAAATAAAAATATATGACAACTGAATTGAATATATCTTGAAAATAAAAGAAAAAATAAAAATATAATTTGAGACTTGATATACAACAATTGAGAAACCTTTATTTGAACACTTTCGAAAATGTTTGATCATTATTTGACCATTTTAAAAAGTTTTGACATTTATTTGAGCACTTTTGTAAATGTTAGACTCATATATGACTATTTTGAAAGGTATTATCTAAACATGATTATGAGTAAGGTTGGGTCAATGCAAAATCTTAAGCTTGTTTTCTAACCTCGAGCCTGACTTGAAAAGGGGCCTAAAGTTCTACCCAAGCCTGACCCGAATTAAAAATACTACACTCGAGCTTAACCCTACCGGCCCATATTAATTTTTTTAGATTATTTTTCATATAAAAATAAATTTAAAATATAATACATCAAATTTGTAAAAGTTAGACCTGTGTATGACTATTTTAAAAGGTATTATCTAAATTTGATCATGGATAGGATTGGGTCAATGCAAAATATTAGGCTTGTTTTTTAAGCTCAAGCCCGACCCGAAAAAGGGCCTAAAGTTCTACCTAAGCTCGACCCAAATTAAAAATGCTACACTCAAGCTTAATTTTACTGTCTGTATTAAATTTTTTAGATTATTTTTTATATAAAAACAAATTAAAAAATATAATACATCAAATACACTAAAAACATTAAAATAAATATTTATTAACAATTTGAAAATATAATAAAAAATCTTTATATTTAAATAATATTAAGATAGTTACCACTTAACAAGTAGATGTCTCTAAAATAATAACAAATTTATCAATAAGACAAGAGTTAAATAATATCCAAATAATACCAACAAAACAATAGTAATATAATAACAAAATGACAAAAAAAAAAAAAAGTTTGGGCTTATTCTCAAGCTAAAAAATCTTACCTAAGACTATTTTCATAACTTATATTTTTTTAAATCTTCTCACTTTTCAAATTAACTTTCGAACCTAAACGAATAATTCAACTCATTATCAAATCTAATTTGATCCTTACGGGAATAACCTCTAAAAGCTTGGATTGAATTTGAATTTTTAGCTTAAATAATCGGCAAAATATGGTGGGATTAAAATTATTTAGAAAATATAAAATATTTTCTCTCTCTTAAAAATAATATTCATGTGTAAGTTATTTTTGAAATCACCGTAATAAAAAGTTGACATGTGGTAATCCAGTTGTTTCTAAATTTTTTAAATATTATTTTTATAATAAATTGTGACTCCACCTAAAATTGTTTAATTATATATTTTTGGATTCAAAAAGTAAAGTGAGAGGGGAATTGTTTGTTTCAAGAAAAGAAAAAAAAAAAAAAAAGTAAATTGTTGCCGAATTTTCATTACTTCAGAAAAAAAATAAACATGAAAACAGTAGCATCATTCCTTATTGTGCTTAAGTGCGTATCTTAGTCAGCCTTGCCATCAATCAAAAAACCTTTAATTCATTCATAATAATATCATCAATCTCCACTACTAATTTTGGGTACAAACATAATGGTTTATTACTTTGGATTAAATCCGAATAATTGATGAATGTCGTGTATTCGTCTGATGATAAAAAAATATTAATTATTTTAAATGTAGTTTAAATTTGAATTATATCAATTATATTATGATTAGTGTTTTAAATTTCCATTATAATCCAAAAAAAAAAATTCAAACAATTGTCCATTATGTTTATTGTTTAGTGTTTATGAATAAGAGATCACGTAGCCAAGCAACCATCCCTTCCTTGTTTCACTATCCAAATCCAACTTCTTTTTATTATTGATGATGATGAGTGTACTTCTAACTAAATGCAAAAACAACCAAATTATTAATTTAATTTCGACTTATCCTATGTTCGTATTCATGGAGCTTTGTTTAATGAAACAATTCAATATGATAATTACTATATTATGATGATTATAACTTGAGTTTTTGAACTCGAATTAACACATTTGATAGTGTGTTTCAAACTTATGAGATAGATCTTCAATCCATAAGATCTTTGATCCCTAAGAATGTTGGAATACTAGGTTTAGAAAGCAAATTTGTTGCATAGCGAAAAATATTTTTTACAAAACCGAGCCTTTGTATTATTTCTAACAATAAACTTTTTACCAAATTAGTACTTGTGTTTTGGGTTAAGCAGACGATTGTTTCCTAACATTCTACCAACACAATCTTTTGCACTATTCTCAAACCCTCAATTTACTGATAAAATGGATTCTAAATTCACGAATTGAAAACATAATGCAAGCTGATTAATTTTTCATTGGGTAAAATTAATTCGCTTTATGAGTTAAGAAATCGAAATTGAGTTCTAAAAAAAATTAAAATTTATTTGGGAATATATCTCTTTAAGGGTCTGTTTGGATAGTACAAAGTAATTAAATGAAATGTAATTACAAAGAATTGTAATTCGCTAGACGTGTTTAGTTGACAAAGTGCAATTACATCATAATTCCCTGTGTCATGTTTGGTAATACAAATTGTAATTACACAGTTACGTATTTTATATTTTTAAAAAATTCTAATTACTATAAAATTGTATTAGTATGATAAAAAACTTCTAAAAAAGTAACAAAAATTAAAATCAAATCATCATATATGTATTATGTTAGTCTAAAAAGGAAGTTGTTAATATGATTACTAAATAAAAATAACAAAAAACGAACATCATATGCAATTTTATCTAATTTTTCTAATGCATATTTGTTGGGTTAATCATTGTTTAACATTTAACTTAATCATCTGTTAGTCTTTGACTGAGTTCATTATCATCATCTGAATTTGAATCTACATCATTAAGATTATCAAGATCTCATTCTTCCTTGTATTCTTCGGGGTATGTATTATCTCAATTTCACCTATGATTGAAGTTATGAAATATGCAACATGTTGGTATTATCAAACCTTTTTTTTATGTTATACTAATATGATATTAATAATGTGGGTAATTTTTTTTTAGAACAAGAAAGGGTCTTCTTAACTACATTTTCAAGCCTTGAATATATCAAATTAAAGAGTTTACTAACTGTCTATAATGCTTGTATCTGGCACCATTCTCTCAAATGGTATCATACCTCATGACATGGTGCAAGAATTTATTTTTCTATTTTCATAATTAACATCGAACTTATAATATTTGAGTTCATAGTCCAAATAGTCTATAGCTTTAATTATAATAACTTATATAAACTTAATTTAGAGAAAATTTAATGTTAGGTTTTATCTTTTTTTTAATACATAAATTAAGTAAAAAATAATATAAAATTTATAATATATAACATTTATAAAAATATTTTATAAATTATTCAAACTTTTTGTGATACTTCTTATAAATAATATAATTTTTACATGAATTTCGAAAGTTATTTTTTATAAATAAGTTATCATAAAAAACTATAACATTTTTTATAAATAAATATATTGTTTTTATAATATATAGCATGGACACATAAATAAGTTATGTCTATACTTCTTTGCCATACCTTTAGATTTTTTTTAGGATTTAAATAATATTTTTTTGTTGTAACTTTATAAAATACACAAATTATTCTTACAAAATATATATTTTTAGAATTTATAATATATATATATATATATTGCTATGACAATCCTAAATACTCATACACGTTCATGCTTATAATATAATTTTTATAACTTTTATAAAAAAACATTTTTTAAATTGAATTTAAGAATAATTACTTGCATAATTACTTCAATTCTCACTCTCCTCGTAAAATTTGAAATGTATAATTTGGGTGCTCCAATTACACCTAATTCGATGAGACCTAACAATTACAATAATTACCTAAACATGTTACTCTTATGTAATTACAAACAATTACATCCAAATTTAATTATTAGGTTACTTTCCAAACACTACCTAAATTTTAACAGAGTAATTACGCTAAAAAATAGTATGTTTTGACTTAGTCCACTGTTTTTATTGAGATAGAAAAAGGCATCCTAAGTTTTTGTGCCTTGCCCTTGATCTTGAGTTTTTTTTCAACATATTTATATTTTTCTATATTTTTAATGAATTTAAATGAAAACATAATTATTTGTTATTATTTTTTTGAGTGAATTATAAGAGGAGGCAACGCTCTAATAGTAACATGACTAATGCGACTCAAATTCAGATCATATTTGGAGATGATGAATGTTTTAATTATCAGGTCAACACATGAATTCTGTGTTATTATTTTATATGCATCTTGCATGTCATGTGTTGGGCATGTTGTAGTTAAGACTTGAACTTTCTAAGATTATTAGGTGGAAATTGACAATTCGAAAGATTAGGGGGTTTCTTGTAGTCTTTGAAATTGAACCCGATGGTCGGTTGTATTGGTTGGATCAGGTTAAATTTGTTGGTGTGGTTTTTTTAAATAATAAAAATATTTGTTTATTACTCATGTAATTAAAATAATGACATTATAATGAACTTGAATTTAATAAAATAATTTTGATCGTGTTAACAATTGGACCTAAAATTTGAAATTTAAAAAATAAAAAAACTAAATTCCTTAAAATAAAATTATAAGGATTATATTTCAACTTTTTTATGAGTTAAGGGATTTATGCACACTTTAACAATATTTTATTTAGAATTAGAATTTTTAAATTGAAAACTCTACCAAATTTATTTTATGGGTTGGGTTGTAAATATTTAAGTATTTAATGCTTGGACTTTTATATTTTTAAAGGTCGAGAAGCATTTTAGGCTTTCTTATTTTTAGGTTGGTTAATAATATTTTGAAAAGTTATTCCGTTGAACTAGTTAAATCAAAAATCGATAATTTGATTGATCTGATCTCTAGTTAAATGATAAGTGCATAATTTTTTTTATTTATTTGTAATATTTTTTTTATGTTCTTAATTATATTATTTATACTTATATTTTATTTATTACGAATTTAGAAAATAATTGGAGATAAACGAGTTTAAAATTTATTTTTAGTAAGTTTTTGCATATTGAACTTTTAATATAATACAATTTCAGTATTTCGACCATAACTTAGCTACAAATCTCTTTTTTGGTCCATAATATATCGATTTGAAGAAAATTATTTTAAATTTTTTTGATTTTTTTTTTGTATTTTTCTCTCTTTTTTGTATTTTATGTGTTTTTTAAAAAATAAATATTTTTTAAGTTATGGGATTTTTATATAATTCAATATATTTTTTCTTATTTAAAAAAATTAGAATTTCTATGAAATTTTTATTTTTTTTATTTTTATTTTCCCCCTTTTTACATTTTTTAGAGTGTGCCACGTCACTCTTTTTTAATGTCATTAACAGTTGAGTAAACTAATAACGGATTGGAAAGTTCAAGTACTAAACTGATAAAAAAAATTCTTTAGGTATCAAAATGATAATTGGGTGTAACTTTGGGGGGGCAAATAATACATTAACCCTTTTAGAAATGATGATTATAAAATCTTTAGGACAATATGATTTTCATAAGTACATAAAATTACATGACACGAAATTAGAGTTGGTCATTGAGTTTGACAAAGAACACGATAAATTAATTTCTCTTTTTTGACATTTTCCCTTTTTTACTCAAGCTCTTAGCAATGGAGGCTATGCTTTTACTATTAGTTTTATGTGTGTAACCCTAATAGGTGAAGGAATAATAAATTCATAATGATCTATTTTTAATCTAGTACATCAAGTAATAGAATGAACGAATAATATTTAACCTCTATTAACGTAACTTAATTACTTTAATTGGGTCTATAATATGGACTAAAATATTACATTCTCCCACTTCGCCCACTATAACAAAGCGTAAGCTTTAATAGTACAAACATTAAACGTGCATGAAAAAAATAATATCAATCATTATTATAATACTATAGCAAAACAGGTTATTAGTAACACTTTTAACGGCATTTGGATAGAAAACACCGCAAAAAGCAAATAAATAGTGGCGTTTTTTCATAAACACCGCAAAAAGTAAAGCAATAGCGGCGTTTATAGGAAAAACGTCGTTAAAGGTCAAAGCATTAGGGCGTTTCTAAAGGTCAGAGCATTAGCTGCGTTTATGAGGAAACGCAGCTAAAAGTCAGACTATTAGCGGCGTTTATGAGAAAACACAGCTAAAGATCAGAGCATTAACGATGTTTACGAAAAAATGCCGCTAAAATTTAGAGCATTAGCAGCGTTGTTTATGAGAAAACGCTGCTAGAAGGCAGAACATTAGTGGAGTTTATGAGAAAACGCCGTTAAAGAAAAAAACATTAACGACGTTTATGTGAAAAAGGCCACTAAAAATTAAGTAGTAGCGACGTTTCCCATAAATCCCGTTAATTTATTTACATTTTATATATCTTAAATTAAATTAAATTAACTAATAATATTAATAATTATTTTACAACTTATATAAACTAAAAAAAATTCTAAAATTTTAAAATTTATATAAACTAAAAATAATTAAATTTTTTTAGCATCAAAAACTCATTCCTATTAAGTTTTCCCATAAAACAGATCAGAGAAGGAAAAACCCAAAGCTTGAAAACCATAAAAAATGGTTCAAAGGCTGGCTTACCGGACTCGCCATAACTTTCATTTCACATGGTTACTTTTGAGCTCAGTTTCGACGATCAATTATCCAAATTTTCTCTGTTTGTCTTCGGATCCCTCTTTCTACATCTCCAATAACCAGTTTGGGAAAAGAAAAGAAAACAGAGAGATCTTTAATCTATCTCATGAGATTTCATTGAAGAAATAGAAGTACCCAGAAAAAGAAAAAAAACGATATGTATAGCAATTTCAAGGAACAAGCGATGGAGTATGTGAAGCAAGCGGTACAAGAAGATAATGCAGGGAACTACAGCAAAGCCTTTCGAGTATTTCAAGACCCATTTGAAATACGAGAAGAACCCCAAAATTAGGGAAGCAATTACCCAGAAATTCACCGAGTATTTACGCCGTGCCGAGGAGATCCGTGTCGTTCTCGATGAAGGAGGGACTGGGCCAGTTTCTAATGGGGATGCTGCTATTGCCACCCGCCCCAAAAGTAAGCCCAAGAGTGGTGGTGGAGAAGGCGGTGATGGGGAGGATCCAGAGCAGGCTAAGTTGAGAGCTGGGCTTAATTCCGCTATTATTAGAGAAAAGCCTAACGTTAACTGGAATGATGTGGCTGGTTTAGAAAGTGCTAAGCAGGCTTTGCAAGAAGCTGTTATTTTGCCTGTCAAGTTTCCTCAGTTTTTTACTGGTTAGTTTTTTGTTTTATTGTTTGGGAATTATAGGGGCTTTTGATATTTGATTTTATGAGTATGATTTTGAGCATACCATATGCTTCTGTAGAATTGATTACTTTAGCTGGACATTTGTAACTGGTAGTGGATAATGAAATGGATTAATTGTTGATTGTTAAACTAAGCATGGATCTTATGGTTTTATGTGATTTTCTTGATATGCTTTGTTAAGGATGATTTTGGTTTTTAGCTATGAAGTTTGGAGGCCTGCTTGACTTTTGCAATACGTAGTGTATAGTGAGATTGCTTCTTGAGGATTGGTGAAAAAATGTTAAGAAACTCATTCTTTCTTGATTGTATATGTTTAGAAAAGAGGTTAGTTGGTAGTTCCAATAGGGAAATGCGATTATGGTATTGATTTTTGATAGGATAATCATGCTTGTTTGTGATAGTGGAAAGTGCCTAATTTTGTTGCAATATTAACTAATTGCTGTGATTTAATGTTGCTTGAGATTTTTAGTCCTAAATGTAATTGTTTTGAATATCCATAGATTCATCCCATGCTTTCTATTCTTTTTTCTAAATGTTGCTCCTGCTATGTATCTGTTAGACTGTTCCTGTTGTACGCAATAAGATTTTAGCAAATTATTGGTATAGCCACTTTTGGTGTCCTTTGCTATCATTTCTTGCAATGCTTGAATTGAATCCTAGATTAGTACAAGCAACAAAGCAAAAGAGTTTGCTCACCTGTGAGCTCTGTGATATTAACGAGTTGTTTGGGGATGTATAGATGCTTGTGAAATCCCCCTTTGTATGTAGTTAATCTGATGAACATAGTTTTCACGACAGTAATCATACTAATAACATCATGATTTTAATGCTCAACTTCTCAGCACATAAATGTAACATATGTTGCTCGGACTTTTCATTTTTCTTGACGTACCCATGTTTGACATATGGATGAGGGGATATGACTTCCAAGGATACTCCAAATACATGGAAAAAAGTGGAAAAATCTAACCATACCCATATCCGACACTCACAAGAGTCCAAGTAACATAGAATGTTACACGCAACCTATGACATCATCTACTAATGTCAATTCCTTGTTAGAAAATGTTGCTTGCACCAATATAAGACTCCACCTCTTCTGAAGCTATCAACATTGCATTTTTAGTCACATGATACAAGATTAATTTGGTTTTTAAAGTTTAGAGCTTCTAATTAATTTTATAGATCTGTTCTATTTTTAGTAGGATTATTGAATTCAACTTAAGCTCAGCTCATTTGCTGTCTATCCAAGATTGTCTTATGATATGTGGAACAAATCAAAGTAATGTATTGGATTAGTTGAGGTTTTGTGTTTTGGTAGGAAAAGAGCTCGATATCCATTAAGTCTATATAGTTCCACTAGTGTTCCTCTTTATGTGTTTGGATATCCTCTTGATCTTGCTAGAATTTCTTTTATGTTTGCAGTTTGCATCAACTGTATTATTGGTTGGATAGAAACAAACTCAATCTAATCTCTACTCCCCTTTTAGCACTTGTTTAACAGTTTTCTTCATTCCCATTTCAACATTACATATGCAGGGATATAAATGGGGTAATATTGTAAAATTTTCATCCTTTTTCTATTTTAGGAAAGAGAAGGCCTTGGAGAGCTTTTCTGTTGCATGGGCCACCTGGGACTGGGAAGTCATACTGGGCCAAGGCTGTTGCAACTGAAGCTGACTCTACATTTTTAGGTAATATATTGAGTGGCTCATATTTGACCCATTTATCTGCCCATAAGAAAACACTTGCTAATCATATAAATAATTTTTTATACACATCTTAATGTTGTAACTTACCAAACAAATTATATTATAATTTAAATATTGATCTTGTGAAATATATTTATTACTGTTATTGTTGTAATTAGTTTCTAATATTTCAACTATTTTACGTATATTGTAGATAATATGCCTAATAGAAGATTCCGAGATCTAAGTATTATTCAAAATCTTCCAAATTCGGAAGAAATAAATAGTGATCAACCCCAGAACCTGTCATCTTAGACTTTTATTTTTTTTTATTGTGAGAATAATATACACAATACTATTTTTGTATAGTATTTTTCATTTGTTTATTAATTTAAATCATATATATATTTCTTTCGTAATAGTATTATTTACATTTAGATTTGAAGTTTTTGGTTGGATTGAATTTACAAGAAAAAATGTTGAAAACTAGAGTTCTATATGAATTAAAATGAGTTGTTAAAATCTGTTAATTTTAGCGGTGTTTGTGAGAAAAATCCCGTTAAAGATCATGTTTTTTAGCGGCATTTGTGAGAAAACCGTCGCTAAAAACATAATCTTTAGCGGTGTTTGTGGTAAAAGTGTTGCTAAAGATAGTGTTTTTTAACGGCTTTGTACAAAGTGTCTCTAAAGATCATGTTCTTTAATGGCGTCTTTGGGAAAACGTCGTTAAAGATCATGTTTTATAGCGGCATTTATGTAGAAAGCGTCGTTAAATATCATATTTTTTACTGGCGTTTTTAAGAAAGCGCCACTAAAGACCATGTTCTATAGTGACGTTTTTCCTCATAAACACCGCTTGTAAAAGGGCCGCTAAATGTATAAGTACCGTTATAGGCAAAAAAAAAAAATTGCTAAAAACCTGTTTTCCTATAATTATTACTATATTATAATGAAATACAAATGTGAGTTATAACGGTTATATATAATTTAAGTCACAAGCTTGTTTCCAAATACTACAACATTATAACACAATAAAACGTAACATTCTCTATATCATGGTGACAACAATATCTTATAAAGATTTTTCCAATTTCAAAACATTTCAAAAAGTATGGGCATACAATCATAATAAATAGAAATACATTGATTTATATTAGAAATATGGTAATTGAGCTAAAAGTGTCACATTATAAGAAAATATCATTCATCCATACATTCAAGATTCATCCTATGTACATGTTCTTTAAATTGCTTTGGTTGCAAGTCTTTAGTTAATGAATTTGCAATCACGAGATAAATTTTAATGTGCTTTACAAAAACTTTTTTTTTTCCTGAATTTTCCTTAATATGATATTAGGTTGTTTTAATGAGCTGAGAATTTTTAGAGATTATCATTCCAAATATGATATTAAGTTATTTTAATCCTTAAAATTCTACTTAACCAAAATTACTAAGAAACTTAGTAAAGTAGATTTACCCGGTTAAAATATTTGAAAAAGACATTTCACATTCTTTTAAGCGTAAGGGAAAATTACACCGCTAGTTACTAAAATATGGATAAGTTTTTATTTTGATCATTTAACTAAAAAAACTTATCATTCGATCACTAAACTATTTAAAAATTTCCATTTAAGTCACTAGACTATTAATTTGAAAAATCTTGTATCTTTTAATCACACTCATAATATTACATGTAAAATTTCAAGATATTAATATTATGTAAATAAAAAAATCTAATATTGCATGAATTATAATTGTAGTATCTATGATTTTCACAAGTATATAAAGTTACCTAACGTGGATTTGGAATTGATCATTAAATTTGATAAATAATACCATGATAAATTGATTATTTGTTGTTGCAGAAACCCTAAGCGATCAAGGTTATAATTTTATTATTAATTTTTATGTGTAATCTTAATCCATTTATCAACTTTTAATTCAATACTTCTATCAAGTAACTAAATAAACTGTAGGAAAGTCGTGCGTTATCCAACTTGATGAAAGGAAGCCAATAGAAATTTGTGAAGTTGATGGAAAAAGAGACGCATGGTTTTCCCATGATTTGAAGGGCATTAAACAAGAAGGGAAGACAGTGGATTATCAAGTAAGCATATGCATATGCATATGCCATTCCACCATTCCTCAATCTTTATCTGATACACCCCAACTCCATACCTTCTCATTTAACCAGCACCATATATTTGATGACCCTCGTTGATCTTTGGCCTCATCTTCCTCTTTCTGTTTGTACCATGTGTCCCTTCCTCTCTATTCTTTCAATCTCTATCTGCTTACACTTGACAACTGCTTTCTGTTTATCTCTCCATGGCCCAAACTTCACCATCTCCCTCTGCTGATTCTCCCACATTAAGCATCCCCTGTCAGGGGACGCAGGAACCCACAGTAGACTTGAACCTCATGATCATCGTGGCAGCCATATTGTGTGCCTTGGTTTGTGCCTTGGGTCTTCATCCCATGCTACAATGCGTGTTACAATGCACTCATCGTGTCGTGACCGAGCCGAGGGAATGGGTGGCCTCCCGTAGACTGAACTCGGGTCTTAAGAAGAAAGAAATGGTAGCTTTACCAACTACAACTTATGCCAATTCAGGCTCATCATCAGGTTGTGCAATTTGCCTCGTGGATTTCTCGGAAGGTGACAAAATACGGATGCTTCCCAAATGTAACCATCGCTTCCATGTTGCTTGCATCGATAAATGGCTGCTCTCTCGCTCTTCCTGTCCTACTTGCCGCCATAGGCTCAACTCCAATGGGGACCAATTTGTTACAGATTTTTAAAGTTATAGCACAATAGAGTTACTGTTTTTAGTAGCTTATTCTCACCATGCATGGCTGATGGACAAATTCTTCGGATTTATAACCGGTTTTGTCCCTAGACAACTTCTTAGCAATCAATGTAGCTTTTTTAGCTAAATTCTATATCTTTTAACTTTTGCAACCTTGATCAGCCTATCCAACATAGCCCCCAAATTGCCAATATATATCTACATATGTACACCTATATGTTTAATTAGCTGGTCTGGTCATATTCAACCTCTGCCGAGGAAGCTGTAAAATATGGCACCAAGATCTTTTAACCAAAATGGTGGAGAGGCTCAGGGCGAAGCCAGAAATTAGGGATCGAAATTTATTTGTAATTTTTACGATAATAAAAATGTAATTTCATCATTTAAATAGTTTATATTTTTATAATTTTTAAAAGATTAAATTCAAAATTTTATCAATTTTAAGAAAATTAAAATATAATATTACTTTTACTAATTTAAAATTTTAAAAATTTTAAAAACCAAAATAAAAAAAAAAATTATTTTAAGAAATGCCGGCCAACAAACCAACGGCGTACCAACCTTTAGTAAACAGCGATTATCCACTTCGAGAGTTGGCCCAAATATAGGACATCCAAAAGTGCAGTGAATGATCCCAACCCAAATTATTGTTTTTTACCCAGCCCAATAAAAAACCTAAAAATCAACAGCCTTCCGTAACTCTAACGACGCCAAGAAACTCCGCCACCGGCATCCAGGTTTTATTTTTATTTTTTAATCTTCTTCTTCGGTCTCCCTTTCATTGTCTGGAATTTCATTATCTTTGTTTTTGTTAGTTGGGCTTATATATTCCTCGTTAAATTTTTACGTTCGAAATTTTCACTCATCTTGATTTTCTGCCTTTTGGAGATTCCGCAAACTTGCCTGTTTTGCAATTGTGCTGAATTTGCGGACTTTTTAGCTTGAATTTTTCAGGGGTTTCTTTTCGATAGGTTTTGGTTTTTGAAGGCGCTGCCACTGCTGCCACTCTTCTGTTGGTGGCGTTAACAAATTTCCGTTCTCAACACTTTATTTATTGGTTTGTTTCTACGATAGGTGAAGCTTTGAGGTATCGAAGCAACGCAGCAATGTCCAGCAAGAGGGTTTCGGTTCTGACCTTCAACAATCTCACCGCTTTATCTAAGGTACGTTTGTTACGACGTTTCCCTCGTTCAGTTACACATTTCAACAAGTTTTTCAGCACTGCTCCTGAAAGGTGGGATTTTCATAGCCCTAGTAGCACCTCTCAGTTTGAGAATTCTCCTTATGATACCCCAACTTCACTAGGTTATGAGCAAAAAAAAAATGGACAGGCCTTAAACCCAAACCAGGGTTTTGAGGTATGCCCTACGAATGATAATACGGGGAGTTCAGGTTGGGACAACCGTAATAGCTATAATGGTGGTTTGCAGCCAACGGGAAATCAGATGGGTTCCGTGGGTCAAACTGGGAACTTCGGTTGGTATCACCATAACCGTGAGACAACTAATGGGAACTTAGGGACAAGTCTGAATGGAATATATGAAAATGGTTCTTGGAAGGGTGCTGAGCAAGGGTTTCATCAGAATCATGATGGAATGCACTGGGAAAACAAAAGAAATGAACTGCAGAATAACTCAGTTTACAGAAAAGGAAACTTTAGAGGATGCGAGGCTATTGCTCAAAGTACTTCCAATATGCAGAATCAAGTAGGTTCACATTGGGAAGGGCCTCCAGAGATTAGACAGAATCGATTGGACCTTAATTTACAAAGGTTTCCAGAATCTCAAGGAAGCCAAATGGATTTGCAATGCACAAATTTCAGCCAGTACCGGCAGAATCCACAAAATATTTATAATTTTAATTCTTATGGTCAAGTAACAAATAACGCTATTTCTTACGGTCAAGTAACAAGTAACGTTAATTTTTATGGTCAAGTATCTGCTACTTCTAATCCCAATGAAGACTTAACTGAGGTTTCTGAAACTAGCACTAGTAATGCTACAGTAGAGAAGCTGGAGGAGTTTTGCAATAAAGGAAATGCTAAAGGAGCTGTAGAAGTTTTGGTGTTGATGAAACAGCAAGGTGTTCATGTGGATTTGGCCCAAATTTTGCAGTTAATGAAGACATGTGGGGAAGTGAAAGCTTTACAAGAAGCGAAAACTGTTCATGAACACCTCATAGGATCATTTTCACCTCTCAAAATAAGCATCTATAACAGGATTTTAGAGATGTACTTAAAGTGTGGTTCTACAGATGATGCATTTGATGTGTTTGAAAAGATGCCAAGGCGCAATCTGACATCTTGGGATACTATGATAACAGGGATTGCTAGGAATGGGCTAGGGGAGGATGCCCTTGATCTGTTCTCTCAGTTTAAGCAGGCAGGCTTTAAACCAGATGCCAAAATGTTCCTTGGAGTGTTCTACTCTTGTGGTGTCGTCGGTGATATTATTGAGGGAATGCTTCACTTTTTGTCGATGAGCAGTGATTATGGTATTGTCCCGTCCATGGAGCATTATGTGGGTGTTGTTGACATGCTGGGGAGTACAGGTCATTTGGATGAAGCATTGGAATTCATCGAAAAGATGCCATTTGAAGCCAGTGTTGATGTCTGGGAAACTTTAATGAATGTCTGCAGAATTCATGGGCACTTGGAACTTGGGGATCGTTGTGCTGAGCTTGTGAATCAGCTAGATGCCTCTCGCTTGAATGACCAGTCTAAGGCAGGTCTCATACCTTTGAAAGATTCGGACCTTAAAAAGAATGAGAAGAAGAAATTGGCAAGTCAAAGTCCTCTTGAAGTCAGTAGCAGGGTCAACGAGTATCGTGCAGGAGATACATCACATCCTGAGAATGATAGAATCTATGCTCTGCTTAGACGTTTGAGAGAACACATGAAAGAAGCTGGTTATGTTCCAGAAACGAGATTTTGTTTGCACGATATAGATCAGGAAAGTAAGGAAGAAGCTCTTCTTGCTCATAGTGAGAGACTTGCTCTTGCTAATGGTCTCCTCACCAGTCCAGCTCGTGGACAGATTCGTATTATCAAGAACCTTCGTGTTTGTGGCGATTGTCATGCTGCATTTAAGATCATGTCAAAGATTGTTGGCAGAGAGATCATAATGCGAGATGCTAAGAGGTTTCATCATTTCAGTGAAGGGTTGTGTTCTTGTCGAGATTTTTGGTGATCAAAATAAACTCGAGGTATCATTTATTTTGACATTTTGTTTTACTTCTTCAATGAAAAAAGTGAAATTTAGAAGCATCTGGGGCGAGTGATTTATAAGATAGTGACTTTATGGAGAAGATATAAATAACCTATCTAGTTATAACCCTTTGACTACTTGTTTATGATATTTACCTGCAGTTATATACTTTAATTGAGATTTAAGCAAACCCTGTTTGGTGCAGAACATCCGAGTGCATGGGAATCAAATATGGTAGCAGCAGCCAAATTTACTTTTCTGGCCTGTGTCTTCCCAGAGAGGGAAAGCTGCTATCGGTTAACCTGCTCCTTCCACAAACGAGATGTGAAAGCTTCAATTACTTCTGGACATGGGTGTTAGGAAAGGCAGTAGGAAATTTATTGGAAGGGCTGTTTAGTTGATGATGAATGTTCTTTTGTGGTAGAGACCAATTTTAGTGCATTCGTACGGGGTAACCTGACTGAAAAAGCTAACTTAGCTGCGTGGCAACCAAACCAGCAGCGAATGAACATGATGGTCAATTCCTTGGGGAGCTGTTTTTAATGAACATAGTTCCTCTCCCCTTTGACTTCCTAAACTGCTAACCCATAGTCATCTGAATATACAATATTTACTCGGAGTGACTGATATATTTGATAGCTCAGGTGATAAGATTATCTCTGATATATTTGATCGATTGAAGAAAATACGTGTGGTTTTGGACAAAAAAGTTTGACTCAACTATTAAAATGTTAATGGTATTGTTATGGCCGCACATGTGGTATTTTACATATATTTCATTACTAAATGGGTATATTTTTTATTAATATTTTTGAATTTTATGAATTATATGTAGCTAGTAACATCAATGCTGTTAAAATTTTAACAGTATAGTTGGTATTCTATTCAAAAGCAAGTAATTTGACTAAATTTTAAAAATTGAGTCTAAATGAGTCAAAAATAGAATAAAGTTTAAAATGATAAAATAAGTAAATGTTAGGGATTAAATTTATCATTTTTAATCCTTATTTTTAGAAGATTATTGAGCATATCTTCTTCACATGTGATTTTGCTAGAACCTGTCTAGTTTAGTGACCAACTTTCTCAAAGATTTGAAGGTTTTGTTTAGCATTGTTTCTCAAAAACATTTTTGAGACAAAAAAATATTTTTGAGATAAAAGTATTATTAAATAAAGTGTTTTTGAGTTTTTTAAAAGTGTTTTTGGCGTTAAAAATGTTTTGAAAAAAAACACTTATTTGATCAAAAGGAGATGTAGAAAATTTTAATTTTTTTTCAAAAATACTTTTTAATTCAAAAATATTTTTAAAAAATCATTATTAAACTAGCCCGAAGAATTCAAACCTAGTAATGTTTGGGATTGGATTTCAAAATGGCGCATGTTATGATGGAAGCAAGAGAGGTCTACACCCTCGGAATTTGGTATCCTTAAAAGTTTACCAGAGCTGAGGGAAGATGACCATAATAGCATCCAACGGAATTTGTCTCTGGCTATATAAAAAAAAAAAGGAAAACAATGGAGTAAATTTGGAGGTGCTGCTATGGTGAAGAACAAAAACAAGCATATGATTTTCTGTTGTAAAACATTTTACACAGTCAGGACCGCAAGTGAGAGTTTATTCTTTGAGATTTTTTTATTGTGAATATGTTATTAGGGAATTAGGGAATGCAGACTGTCGAGTAAGGATAAGGAATGGAAAGTGGACCTTAAGTTAATTTCTGCCACCAATGACAACGAGGAACTAATGCAAGATATCGAGGTCGTTAAAACAAGAGAAAGAATGAATCAAGATTTAATGAAAGTAAAAAGATTGATATAAATATATCATTTAACCGATCTTCTTTTAAATGATTTGAAAGGTTTTTTTTTTTTTTAATATTATCTTGAAAGAAAATATTTCTCACACATAATTTGTAAAAAAAACAATTAAACGTAATTTAATATAAAAAAAAAAATGTAATTATGAATAGAAAAAATGCCTAGGTGCCCGGAGACCAAAAGGCAGTAGAACTAGAAACATGGAAGGGCAAACAAACTGGGGAGATCATATCTGTAATCCATGAACTAGTAAGTGGAAGTCTTAAATTCGGGGTCGGTTGGCCAAGGGATTCAAAGGCTAATAACATCATCATCTTCGTCATATAGGTGTGTGTTGGTCTTGACGACGAATCTGCAGTTATCGTGTCTACCTTATTTCTGTTCACCAACCGTTCGTCTAAATGCTTACTCCCTTGCTTCCTCTTCTTCTCACTGCATCCCCTCTGTTTATTTGTTTTTTTTTCCCTTTCAGGTAGTAGTGGAGCTGATTACCGCATTTTGCAATGGACAAAATATCTGCTGCTTGTGCCATGGAATGGAGCATCCAGCTCGACAAGGCTCTTCGCTCCAGTAACCCAGGTTTCATCTGCTTCTTTTTCCTTTTCACAAATTTTGATGCCAACCCATTTCATCATCTTCTTCAGCTCCATGGGACTAAATTAGTTTCTCCTTATCCAGCTCTAGCAGTTGAGACCATTTTAGAGACTGGCCCAAGACTGGAGCAGTGGGGTCAAGAACCAGAAGCAACTAAGTCACTATGCTCCATCTTCGGTTTAGTCCCTGGCGAGGATAGGTTGTTTGCCAACACTATACTTTTAAGGCTTGCGGACGCATTTCGCTTCGGTGATAAAAAAATCAGGTTATCTGTAGTCAGAATTTTCTTGACAAGTATCAGGTGTAATAGAAGCAAAAAACATAGGAAACGAAAGAGACGAACTTTTCTAAATACCAGAGTGTATAACCATGAAGAACTTTTGAGGAGAGTGAAGGTTGTTTTTGACTCAGGTGATTTTGAGTCGAGAGCAATGGCTTTAGTTCTTTTTGGTTGCTGGGCTGATTTTGCAAAAGATAGTGCTGAGATACGATACTTGGTACTCTCCAGTATGGTTTCTTCTAATATTCTGGAGGTGAGTCTGGTGTATCAACATCAGTATTTCTGTGGCAGAAAATCAATTTTTCTTTTTGTTGTTAGTAGAATGTTTTTTCTAATCTGTTTCTTTACCTTTTTTTTTTAAAGAATGGTGATTACTTGAACATGTTTGAGCCTAAGCAAAAGTGTTTAACTTAAATTAGAATCCTCAAACAATGTTTAGACATTATAAAACTCCCAATCACACACATCTGCAGACACTTATTTATCCCCTTAGATAGCAATCTGCCTTACCAAACAATGAAGAAACAGAAGATAAGAAAAACATTCTTATTGCTATGTCATCATTTACATGCCACTTACAATAACTTATTTTTAGAAAATGAGAAAGACTTATTTTCTGCCTTTGCATGATTTCTATAGGTGAAAGCATCACTGTTTGCTGCCAGTAGGTTTTGTGAGTTAACTGATGACTTTGCATCTGTTGTCTTGGAGATGCTGGTGAATATGATGGTTTCACCAGAAACACTGCCAGCTGTAAGGTTGGGAGGTGCAAGTGTTTTTACTAGAATGGTTTGCTCATATTCAGTTTCAAAAAGAGCTTACAAGGTTTTGTGCTCCACTCTCCTCTCTCCCATTCACTCATATCCTGAAACATGCATATTCCAATTTGAATGTCTAAATACATCTTGCTGGTAATCGTGCAAATTATGACCAAACCTCCAAGGACAATTTTATCCAGAACCATATCATGGAATGGTACATGTTCTTTCTAGGCATTTTTGACATTTTATTTTGAAGAGATGTTAAATTAGCTATTGTCTCTTGTGTCTGTTTTAAAGAATCGACACATAAAGTTATACACACATATGCATTCAAAATTTTCAAACATATGATACTCCAATTTGGCACAAAAGTGTGACCATTGTTGCTATATGAAAGCATGAAAACTGTGCTTGTGAGGTACTATTGGTTATAAACCTTCCTTTTTCTTGTGCTTTAAACCAAAAATTAGAGAAGGCATGTTTCACTTAGAACAAAGTTGGGAATCAAGGAAATTATCCTGGTCTACTGGTCAAATATGTGATGCAATGATAGGAAGATTTCAGTGATAAGTAGAAGTTAGTATGCTGTTCAAATAATTAATTTTTTTTTTTTACCCAACTCTTTGTTTTGAATCTTTTTATCTTAGCTCATATAAATCACTACTTTCTTGCAGACAGGTATTAAGCTGGTGTTAGATTCTTCAGAAGAGAATTTTATCATTGCCATGCTGCTTTCACTCTCAAAACTTGTTTCCAAGTCAACAAGTCTTATTTCTGAACAGGTATTTCTTCCAGCACCAGTTGATGTAGTTGGGGCTGGCCTGATGTAACACTGGTTCTCAATCTCTCTTTCTTGCAATATATTCCATGTGAGATGGTTTTCTTAACATGTTTGTCTTTCAATTTGGATACAGGTGGATGTGCTTTTGCCATATCTTAGCCAGGAAAATAGTTGGCAGATGAGAGTAACAGCATTAAAGTGCTTACATCTTCTTTTTGTCAAAGAAGGGTGTTGCTCTCCTGTTAATATGCATGTGATTAAAGCATTATTCAGCATATTAGATGAACTGGAACTTCCATCAGTCATGCATTGTGGAGCTCTTCAGATTTTACATAAGGTTCTCTTTAAGCAAATCATAAGTTAGTTGTTTAGTATTTTTAGATTTATACTTTGTTGATGCATTTTGGGCAATTTGCAGATTTTTTTGTTAACACTACCTAATCTCCCTTCTTTCGAGAAGCTTGAATTTGATCATCTATTAGCCATTCTAGAAAATGCTGCCCAGTCCCCAATCATGTCGAAGTGCCTTGCAGCACTTAGAATTCTTACAGATATATCAAGCAAACTTTGGCCAAGAAAAAATAGCGAATCTTTTGCTGTTTATTCCTCACCTCTGCCATTACGGGTCATCTCTTTAGTTATGACACAGCTCAGATCACTGGTGAAGCCATTACCTGATCCTTGCCAGACTAGTTCCAGAATATTTCAAGAAATTGAAAGCCTGCTCAAGCTTATTCTTCAGCTTGTTGGGGAACATCCAGATTTGGGCGCAACAGTGCTGGGTGAAATCAGTTCATTTATCAAATATTTTGGATCTCCAAATGAAAATGTTTTGGCTAGTAAACACATTGCTTCAGCTGAGGTCCTTGACTTTGAGGGAGATATGTACCAAGCCTTCAGGTCCAAGCTTTTATCTCACATACACAGATTTGTGGCTGCCTGTCTTCAAATTCTCAATGAAGCTGGTGCAATCACTACCAATGTCTTTGACAAAGTACAACTTATGGTGGAGCATTTACATCATAGCAGGATATTTGATTGCTATACACAGACTGTTTACTCTTTACTATTGCATTCTCGTCTTGTTGGAATTCTTATTGAACCCCCATTTAAGCAGGAACTTGCCACCCTTGAGCATGCCTGCAAGATGTTGTCAGAGAGGGATAACTGGCATTCCTATAAAGCAGGAATATATGCAACAAATCAGGGAGCATGGATTACAGCAACTTTTATTTTTGCAGAGCTAATGGCAAGAGTTCAGTCTGATTCCTGTTATTGCTGGTTTAAATCATTAGTTCAGTTTTCCCATTCTGAGGCAAAAATCTGGCTTAGTCCTTTGGCAAAGCAAGGGTCTTTCTTAGTAGGTTCAGTGGGCACGAATGAACTACTTGCTTTTTTGAAAGATAATTCTGGAGAACTGGGACAAGATGCTGCAGGGAATGATGATGTGCCTAATTATAGGGATGTACTAGTTGGGGCATATAAAAATGTAAGTTCTTCAATAGAAACATTAGAAAGAGTTATCATATCCAGAAAAACATTCTGTTTTCAGAGATGGTTTTTTTCTCTCAGGGCGAAGTTACTTGGGGCTGTAGGGGAGATCCTTGAAGTGTTGGATACATCTAAGCAGGAAACTTTTAGCAACATAATTGAAGTTCGGAACAATGCTTTGACTAACATTAAATGTCTAGAAAAATTCACTCAGTTTTCTTGCCGATTGAACAGACTAGCCAAGGAATTCAATCTGATAAACTCATCTTTCATCGGTATGGATTGTGAGAGTTTGAAAATCATTGCAAGACTTGCACTGAGTTGTTCATTATTGGCCTTTAGTGCTGGATTCCCTCATTTCTTTCCCAATCTTCCTTCTTGTAAATATTTAAGAACTTGTGAACGAGAGCACACACAGCAGAGTAATTTAAGTTCAATGTTACTGCAAGATTTGCTTGGCCGTTTATTGCACATTGACCATGAGGTCAGCATGGATCTCTATAAACTTTTAGATAATGGAGGATGTCCCAGAAAATGTTTGCACCTGCTGTCCGGAAATTATATATTAAAAAGTGGACATGAGGTACAGGGTATACTCGATATAATAAGGTATGCAGTTTCCACCGTGATGCATTTGCAAAGTGAGACAAACAGGATACAGAATGAGGCAATCATATCCTATGTTACAAAGAATGGGGTAGAACTTCTATCGGAAATTATAAGGAAATGGCTTCAAATTCCATTCCAGATGCCAAAGCAGTTTTTTAATACAAGGTATGTCTTGCAAACTATTTCGACTAGTTAGCTCGGTTTCAACTAGAAAAACCTATTAGTTAAGCTGTTGAAGATTATATCAATACCTACTGCTCCTATTTTGCATAGTGATCCCTTCTAGTGGTACATATTTTTTTTGTTAAAATTGAATGTTTTCCTAAAGTTATTGTGGAACCGATTGTGATATATTTGCAACTTTTTGATATTCTTGTTTCTGAAATATTGTAAAATCTCAGGCCTATAATTGGTTCAGAGCTCTTCGTCTACAATACAGATAGCAGAAATCAAAATCAGATTACTGTGTCATCAGGACTTCACCTCTCACTAAATCTCTGTCTTCAACTGAGAAATGCCTCACCTGAATTGTCACATGGATTGACCAAGTTGTACTGCGTTCTTCATAGCAGAGTGTCTTTTCAGAAGCTGTCCCACAGGGAAAGAAACAATGAAGAAACGGAATTGCAGTGTCAACCTTGGGAAAGTGAGGAGATAGTAGAAATGAATGAGAAGTTATTTCAGTATGTAACAGAGTGCGCAAAGAGGACGACTAGTTATGGTAAGCGTTTCAGGGATGATGATATGAATGATGAGCAAATGGTGTATGAATTTGTGTGTTTTGAACCAAATGGTAAAGGGCAAGGATTCTCAAGTTGTGTGCTTGATGTATCTCATTTTCCAGTGGGTTGTTATAGCGTAGAATGGCATAGCTGTTGTATTGACAATGAAGGATCTTACTGGAGTCTTCTGCCGTTGAACTCTAGACCTGTATTTACAGTGCAGGAATCTGTCTTTGTTTGATCTTGTGGTGAGTCTATTCATTGCTTCATTTTAGATTTACACAGTACCTGTGAAACCATGAATTCCCAATTCCCTAAATGCTCCAAAATATAAGAATATTTAAATTATTATCTTATAAATTATTGTAGAAAAAAAGTAATTTTAATTAATTTCTTACGTGATATGTGAAAGGAATAAGAATATAAATAGCTAGAATTTATATATATTGTAAATTTGATATTAAAATGTATTTAAATTAAGTTTTATACAATTAAAATTTTGTATAAAAATAAATCAATATATTGATTAAATTAATTTTATAGAGTGATTTTCATATGTAAATAAATTAATTAAATTAAACAGATGACATATTATGAAATTTCATGTCATCCAAGTGTCAAAAATTTAATTAATCTGCATAGGATATATTCTTTTTTTTGTTATTTGAGGTTTGGGTTTTAAATATTATATATAAGAATTTATAAAAAAAGATATAAAATAATTTATTGTATATGGAATTAATTAAATTTGTGAGCATTTTTAATTTTTTAGAATTAAATCATTTTTAATCTTTACTTATAAATTATTATGGTTAATGTATTACAATTCTCGTGCCATGGATAATTGTACCTATAACTTAAAATATATTAAATAAATATTTATGTTTAATTTAAACTATAATAAATTAGTTAATTAAAATCTTTAATTGGAAAAGTTTAGTTTTATAAAATTGTTTGTTTTAAATAAAGTTAAAATATATTTTAGATAAAATTTTACAATGAATAATAAATAGTACCAATTAAAAATAAATACTAAAAAAATCATGAAGTTATTAATTTTTTTTAGTATTAATGGGGCTGAATATGTAATTTTGCAAAAACATTTTTTATGTGGATTTAAATTAATGTGATGAATAGGGTAGTTGACTAAAACAATTACATATGGTTTAGTTTTTTTTTTTTTTAGAATTTTTAATTTTCTAAAAAAATATTTTACTATTAATAAATATAAATACTAAATTACTAAAAATATTGAAAATATATAAATACATGTATAAAGAAATATATAAATACATATAGATGTGTGAAATTCAAAAGCTGAGATCAACTTGAACTTAAGTAGGACAAAATATAATTAATATATCAATCATTTAAAAATTAAATAAAATCTTAATCTTGAATTTTTAAACCATTCATTCTAATATTTTAAACAATTTTTTATTAAAAATAAAATTTAGGAGGAACATAAAATATTAGAATAAAATATATTTTAATCATTAAAATTAGAATAAGAAACTTTATCGGATTTTTTTTAAAAGATGTACATTAATATTTTTGGACGGTATATTTTAAACAACTAAATATCACAGTAATATAATTTAAAATAATTTAAATTGTATTAAAAATATTTAAATATCACAATAAAAATAATTAAAGTTAAAACATATTATGTGTGTTAATTTATGCACGTGATTAAGATTAATGATTTAAATAATATTTAAAATGATATATTATTTCGATTGTTGTGGAGAAAATAATTATTTAAATCATTTTATAATAATATATTAATTATAAGAAAGTTAACATAGGAATATATTATCAAGTGTTAATTTAAAATTCAAAAATATCAAATTATAATATTTTATTTCTTTTTACTTTATGAATTATTTAAGTTTCAATTATTATAACCAATTAATGGTTTTTATGGGTTTTTTACAAATATAATATAAAAAAATAAATAATTATCAAAATAATACTCCTAACCTATTAATTACCAAAATGGTATTTTTAGTTAGGTAGAGGGTTATCAAATGACGACATTCTAGAGTTTTTCTGACATGATTTTTTTTATTTTTTATTATATTTATATATTTAAAAATTAAAAAAATAATATTTTATTGGCGGAGGGTTATCAAGTGGCAACATCAAGGGAAAAATTTGTACACGAGAAAAATACGAAAAAAATATCTGACATCCTAATGAAGGAACACCAAATGACGGCATCCATTGAGGGTTTTAAAGTGGCGGCACTTAAGGGTAATTTACCACTTGTCATCACCCATTTGTACCGTATGTGTAGGGTATTTGGATGGTTGAAGTTTATTGTTGGGTGTTAAACATTAAATTGGATGAATATTGTGTTATAAAATAAGAAGGGAGGGGGGATCAACGGCAGGACAAAGAAGAAAAGAAAGAAAGAAAGAAAGAAGGAAGATGGAAGGAGAAGAAGGAGAATGAGAGAAATGTAGTATATTTATTTTTAAATTTTTTTAATTTGTTAGTTAGTAATAGTAATTTTAATTTTATTGTTTGATGTGATTGATTTGTTATTATAATTTTATTTATTTAGTAGATTGATTAAAAAATTAAAAGATTAAAAGAAATGAAGAAATGTAAGTTTGATTTTTATTAGAATTTATTTTTTTAAGTTATTTGTTTTGTTTAATTTAATTTTTAATTGATTTGTTATTCAATATTTTTATTTAGGGAGTAAATTAAGAGGAGAGGAAGAAATGTAAGTTTGGTTATTATGTTATTATTAATTTACTTTAATTTAATTTTGTTAGTAAGTAATTTTTTTTGTTAGTAATAGTAAGTAAGTAATAATATAAATTAATTTAATAATTAAATATTAAAATGGATTATTTACCAATACAATAACCCATTTTTAAGTTAAAATTTAATTTAGTTACAAGTATGAAATTAAAAAATTTAATTCAAATAAAATTAGAGTATATTTATAATACGGGTAAAATTAATTATATAATAAATTTATAAAAAATTAATATAAAATTTACAATATTTTTTACTTAAATGGTAAAATTAATATTTTTAGTTTCGATCTTATATGAATATATGTTTTAAATTAATATAAAATATAAAAAGATAAAAATACTCTAAAATAAATTTATTTTTTTATAAAAATAAGTGATTTTTAATAAATTCACAAAAAGTTAAACCTAACTAATTAATTACCAAAATATAATATAAAAAATAATTAATTACCAAAATAATATTTATTTTACACAATTTTAGTAAATAATGGTGTGTGGATACCATTTTGTATATAAATATTTATTTTGTATCATTTTAATAAATAATCCATTTTGGTATTTTAATTATTATTTTTGTATTATATTGGTAAAAAATAATAAAAATTATAAACTTATGTATTGAACTAATTGATAATTTTTTTTCAAGTTATAGAATGGATTCATTAATTAACGTGCAACATCCTCACATAGCAAAGTCGGTGAATGAGGAAACACACCGAGCCAATATAAGAGTAATAAAATTATTATTACTAGGTTGTTCACCTAGTAATAACAACGATTTTACATCGTTGTTATTTACATGGTTGAAGACTAAATTTTAGCACTTGCCCGAAAATGCAACTGAAATGGAGGTGTCTTGGGTCGTTCGAGCCTATATTATGCAAATGATAGCGGACATACTCATGCCGGATGCGAACAATAATAAGGTCCACTTGATGTACTTGCCCTTACTAACTGGTTTGCAAAAAATTCATTCATATAGTTAGGGATCTGCGGTACTTTCGATGCTATATCGAAAACTTTGTCGCGCCACAAACCCTTCTTCCCGGGATATAAGTGGATGCCTACTGCTATTGCAGCCTTGGGCACTTTATCGGATGCCATTCCTGACATCCGTTAGGCACCAAACATATATTTTCCCACTCGTTAATAGGTGATTACCATATACCTAAAATTTCAATTATTTGACATATTTTATTTTTATATTATTCTAACAAGTTGTTTTTTATTTTCTTAGATGGAAAACAAAACCGGGGATTGGGAGGCAGCTCACAATTCCCTTATGTCGTTTGATGCTCGAGCAATATGCCGGGGAAGGGGTATGTTATTCATTAACATATTAAATTATATTACTTGACTCGTGTTAATATGGTTGCATGTTATTAAATTATATTAATTTACTCTTATTAATATCTTGACATGTTATTAATTGTGCAGTTCATCTAGACGTCATATATGCTGCCAGAAATTGCCGCTATTATTCCCGCCTCGACATTCTTCCACTCAGACTAATGGTGCATTAACGCACCGATAATCAATTTTCAAACAGTAGAGTGGTATGTCGAGGATCGAGTACTTCGGCAGTTTGGTTGTAATCAGTCTACCCGTAACCACCATTCCAATTAAGGTCTATCCATGGGATGGATAAGAAGGGAAAACCAAATTATGACTGGGGGAGTGTGCATGAATAATATGTTTATGTGTGGAACAACTGGATGATGCGAGTACCTCCAATGGAGTTCACTTCGGATTTGCAGCCATCGGTATAGTACATGTAATTGTTCATTCAGGTGGGAAAACCATATTTACTTGGTGCACAATTGACGATATTTCCCCTACACATGTCTCGACAAGGTCGCCCCTATCATGTAGCTCATATCCCAAAGCTAGAAACAGAGCAAAAGGAAGAGGAAGAGGAAGAGGAAGAGGCATTGAATGACGATGATTTTTATCATCCATATTTTGCAGGATCGTCACATATGCCTATCTCATCAAGCCAAGGATATCAGCTTCAGTTTTATGAGCCACCGTAATACTCTACTCCTCCGGGGCAAATGAATCTTAATGATGATAATGAGCTTGACGAGCAACTTCGACGTAGACGTCGACCACCACGAAGATATACCTCGAGAACCACACCATCTAATCATGGATACTAAGGTTACATCTAAAAGTGTTTAATTGTGCATATCTGACTATTGATGAGTTCTAATGATGACTTTTTACTTTAATTGTACATATATTTCAATCTATTTAATCATTTATTTAAATTTCATACTCATAAACCCTTAAACCTTAAACCCTTAAATCATGAACCCTAAATTTTAAACCTTAAACCTTAAATCTTAAACCATAAACCATAAATCTTAAATTTAAAACCTTAAGCCTTAAACTCAAAACCCTAAATTTAAAACTCCAAACTCTAAATTCAAAACATTAAATTCAAAACCCTAAACATATAACCATAAACCTTAAATTAAAAACCCTTAACCTTAATTTCACAACCCTAGCCTCTTCTTTAAAACCTTAAATTTAAAACCTTAAAATTCAAAACACTAAACCATTAAACCAAAGTACAAATATAAAAATTATTAATTAAATACAAATACTGAACATAATTAATTTCTAATTCATTCATAAACTTAATTAATTTCAAATGAAAAAATGTCCAATACAAATAGCTTAATCTCTACTCGATCCGGAGGACTGACCAAAATGGTAGGTTTATTGGGGGCAACTACGCCGAGTATGCCCAGCTAGCCTACACAGTCCACACAGCTTACCGCCGTCTGTTTTCTCCATCAATTTCGTTGCGGATTCTGGTGATATGGGGACGACCTCTCGGACTCTTTCGCAAACCTTTGTTCGGGATAAACTCGAAAGTCGTCGAAGGTACCTCCCATGTGGACAAGTCAGGTAGGACGGTGAACTCGTTTTCCCAAATATGTAACGTACGCTAGAGAGTATAAACGAGGTCGATGAACTGTTCAACATTGAGCGACACTTTAGCACAAGCTGCAACAACATGCGCACAGGGATAACGAAGTGTATCGAACCTCTTGCAATCGCAGTGTCTGTTTTGGAGATCAACCCCGTATGACCTAGGTGGGATACCAAGTCGATGCCCAATGGTCTCAATAACTTGAAATCGCTGAAACTATCGTGAATATATTTCAACGTTCATCGTCCTCGCTCTTTGACGGTTTGCATCCATTACATTCTTGATAACTTTGACAAACACGTGTCCGACGTTCATCTGATCGATTTATCACGTCCCCATTTCTGGTATCAAGGTAGCCAGCCTATAGAACGTAGTTAAGAATACTGATGAAATCAAAAGATGTCGTATTCTCTTAAACACACCGTTAATCGACTCTGCTAGGTTAGTCGTCATTTGACCATATCGATACCCCTCATTAAAATTTTGAGACCATTGTCACGGCTCCATGGTACCCAACCACTCGCGTAGAGGCTTGTTCGTTTGACCTTCCATGTTACGCTCAAGTCTGGTCATTCTTTGCCAGAATCAGTGTGGCTCTAGCTCGTACGCTGTAGGAATATTAAGAAAACATAAGTTATAGTCTCGAATTAAAACATTAAAAATATAATTTGAAACTTAATTTTTTTAACCATTTTCACAAGTCGTCTCCGCTAGTTTGCATTCTTATATTCTCGTTTAAAGTTAGTCGTAATGTGCTGGCTGCAGTAAACCGATTTTCATGGTACACCAGTACGCCTAATGGTTGCAATAATACCCTTCCCAATAATACCCTTCCCTCTATCGAAGATTATACAAATATTATCTTTATGAATCACATACCTCCGCAGGTTTGTTAAGAAGAATTCCCAGGATTCCATGTCTTCTTTGTCTACAATAGCAAATGCTATCGGGAGCATGTTCTGATTCTCGTCTTGAGCCACCGCAATTAGTAGGATCTGCGTATATTTCCCGTATAGTCAGGGCTCATCTACTTGGACAAATGGCTTGCAGTAAGGAAAAGCTCAAACGCAAGGATCAAACGTCCAAAATATATATTGAAAAATTCCTAATCCCGATTGTATGTTGTTATCTGAGCCATAATAAGGCCGTGTCACCAACTCAATTGCAGTTCTCGACACGTACTGTCGCATTGCGGTTATCCATTCTTGTAGCTCATTGTATGATGCATCCCAATTATCGAACAACTGTTCCATTGCCATCTATTTCGCAATCATGCTTTTAGATATAAAACCTGATAATAGAATCGTAATTACATCTCCACAATCAGTGTAGAAACCTTGATGGTCGGATCGTCCTTAACTATTGGCATGATATGTGTGTAGATGATTCTGGAATCAAGTTTCCGATGATCTTCTGACAAACGTGTTGAACTGCATGTATAAGGTCCATCAATTTTTCTTATTACCCACATCTACGACTTCTGGATAAATACAGCTCGCACCCACCACTTGCAACCTTTCGTCGACTTCCAACACTCCCCGATATACAATGCCGGTTTAGACACTGCGACTTTGTAGTCTATCGACACATTCATGCTATACCGTTTAATGACAAATATGCACTCTTCCTTGGATTCAAATTTTTGGCCCACAAACAACTCTTCACGATCTGCTGCTACGGCCAATCGGCGAGTAAGTAGTATATCAGGGTGCTTTGCGAACTCAGCATGTGTTGCATCAGGGTCTATAAGCGACATGTGTGCCCCAAGAGGATTATTGTGCATCACAATAAGTATAACTGGATTTTTGACTGGATTTTCATCGTCAATTGCCCCTTCATCGTCAATATCATCCGGGACCTCATCTACATCCGGATCACTATCAATATCGACCTCATTATCAGAAGAAAAATACTACTATCATATCCAGCATCTTCATTTGCATCATTCTCGAGTGCAACAACATTAAGATCGATGTCTATCCCGCGTACGATTGATTGACTTTCAATGTACGATATTGGAACCACCATACACGGAGTTGGACCTTCATTTTCTACAAGTTCCACATCAACTAACTCGGCAAACAATTGAACCGGTGCATTTAGGTCACTTTGATTCGAACAATAAAGCGTGATCATTGTCTCCACATCTTTACTGTGTACAAGTTCCATCTCGATGAATTTGATGGGATCTGTCGAAACTGTAAACTTGTAGAAAAGTTTCGAGATCCTTCTCCCACAACGTCTAAATTTTTTTGCAGTAATCCTTGCTTTCATATCATCAATTGAGACATTTCGACGAAATCTCATTCCTATTTGTTGTCGACAATCAAATATACATCCAACCGATGTTCTCAAAATTACTCCATCAAAATAAATGCATACAAAAAATTGATTATTCATCTTCAATAAATCTGTTAAAAAATAAATAAAATTGCAATAAATAAAATACGAATTTATAAATATATAATACTAAAATAAATTTAAAAATAAACACACTACCTTTCTCTCATTCTTCCTTCTTTCTTTCTTTTCTTTATTTTCTTTCTTTCTTTCTTTCTTCTTCTGCCCGTTTGTTTGCTCCCCCTTCCTATTTTATAATAAAATATAAACCTAACATAAACCCCCAACCACCCTTGTTTATTTTTGCAACTCAAATAGGATTTTTTATAAATATAATATAAAAAATAAATAATTACCAATATAATAACCTACACAGACACACGACATAAAGGGGGTGATGACAAGTGACAAATTGCCTCAAGTGCTGCCACTTTGAAACCCTTAATGGGTGCCACCATTTGGTGTTTTTCCATTAGGGTGTTAAGTATTTTTCTCATGTACAAATTTTCTCCTTGGTGTCGCCACTTGATAACCTTCCACCAATAAAAAAATTATTTTTTATTTTTAAATATATAAATATAATAAAAAATAAAAAAAAATTCGTGTCAGAAAAACCCTAGAGTGCCACCATTTGATAACCCTCCACCTAACTAAATGTACCATTTTGATAATTAATGAGTTGAAGGTATTATTTTGATAATTATTTTTTTATATTATATTTGTAAAAAACCCTGATTTTTATCAATGTTTTAGTTCTCTATTATTATTTTGTAATTTCAAAATTATATTTTGTGTAAATATATTATATTTCAAAATACAAATATGAATTGGTTGAATATTTTTATAAAATAATAATTTATTTTTAAAATATGAATTAGTTAAAAAAAATTATTTAATTTCACTTAAATTATTTAAATTTTGTTTAATATAATATATATATACCAATTAAATTAAAAATAAGGATCCACTGCTTGTTGCAAATGTAGAGTATGTACCTTGTAACATTAAGCTTTTGTACCGGTGGTACATAGTGTTTCAAACAAAATAGAGCGAAAAACGCCGGAATTTGAGCTGAAACGGAAAGTATGCTAAAGGTTTCGGTTTTCTGGCAAGAACGGAGTGTACTAGCCAGTACCGGAACGGTATTAACTTCCCCGCTAATTACATTGGATTTGGCGGGTTTTTATAATTTCACAAAATTTTTAAAAATTAAAAATTATAATTTTATAAATATTGAGGATTAAATTTATTGATTTTTTTAAAATTTGAATTAAAATGATAAATTTTATAAATATTAAAAGTTATATTTATTAGATTTTTTATATTTAAGATCAAATTAATAGAACATATAAATATTAAAAAACTAAATTTATTATTAAATCAATAAAAAATTTACATCGAAATTTCCATCGGATTTCAAATGACTATTAATGTACAATCATAAAAAAATATTTAATTTCGTATAGTTTAATGATCAAAAATTAACCTATAACTTTAATTCACCTTTTTTTACATCAAATGTGTTAACTTTATATTTATGTGAAAATGTGATTTCTTTTCTAATATAATAAATCTAAATCAAAGTTATAAATGTTGATCTTAAAAAAAAAAAAGAGTTATAAACATTATCCTTGTAATATTATTAAATTGAAAGTTACATTCCAAATAAAAAAAAAAGTTAAACTACAAATCTTTAAAATTAGTAGGAAATTAGATTAGAATTAAAAAATAAAAAATAAAAAAGCATCGAGGTAGATGCTACTGTACCTCAATTATTGCCGTCTGCAGGCTCAACTATCGGCATCAATGCCAATATTAACCACTGTTGTTCATATTCCTAATAAACTACCAAATGTCCTCACCACTCTTTGCTCTTGCTTTACTCTTAAAAGAATATAATTGTGGATTTTGGTTCATTAAGCTTTGATTACATTGCGAAAGAAACAAAATACTATCAATTATGGTTTTAATAAGAACTTTGTTAATATGTTTGAGCCACACTTCTCCTCTTGGTTGGTGCATGTTTATTTATCTGAAAAATGATTATATGAGATAGTAATGTCATGTAATTTGTATATTTTTTTAATAGTTTATTGTTACATTAATATTTTTATTTTAAAAAGTATTAAATTTAAATAAAAATCTTAAAATTTAAAATGAAATTATTATTAATATGACGTTAAACTATTAAAAATTAATATATATATATATATATATTTGTTTTATACCCTTCTTTCTCATGTTAATGGTATCATATGGGATAGGAATGGAACTTGAGTAATACGTTACAATTTTTTAAGTGTAAAAGTTGATTTTTCTCGGACTGTTTTGTCATTGGACAGGCTCACACCGGTTATAATTAATTCCTTGTAGATCACAGTGGACCCAATTCTTTTTAAAGGGAATTAAGGGCACTGATGGTTCAAGTAATTTAATTATACTTGGATTTCTTTCCTAATTAACACAACCCTTTTTGGTATGGAAGTAGGAGTAGTAGTGCACCTAAAATACTGACCCAAGGGCAAAGGCCATGACATAAGTCAAGTCCCCCCCCAACCCGCTCCATTCCCGCGCTGCAAAAAGTTGCAGTTTCTTTCCTTCATAACCCCCCTTCTCCCTCCCCCCCCGCCCCTCTCTCTCTCTGAGTGAATAAAAAAAAAAACCCAGTACAAATGACTAAGAATCTCTACTCAGCACCATCCTGCTACCTAATCATGTTGTTGCTGTTGCAGGAAACTAGTTGTTCCACCGGCATCAGACAAGACAAGTTATTTGAACTTGGATCCAAGTTACAAGACCTGGCATCGCCACCTTCTGTTTCTCTCCATCTCCACTCCTTAGAATCAGTCACCAACACTGTAAGACTTAGAAACACTCTACATTTTTTTCTTGTATGCAAATAACATTTGAGGTGTGGGTTTAATTTGTTGAAATGTGCCCCGGGGGGGTTAGAATGGAAGAGTGTTCTACCCAATTGCCTACGGGGCAGACCCTACTGGAGTGCAAGACAGCAGTGACGCCATTTTGCAAGCGCTGAATGACGCTTTCCAGGTCCAAACCACTCTCCAAATGCTGCCTGGCTTGAAGGACTTGGGTGGTGTCGTCATTGATTTGCTCGGCGGAAGCTACAAAATCAGCAATCCTATAAGGTTTCCTGCTTCTGGGGGAGCCAATGTTGTGGTTAGTTTATACCCATCTCACTTATACATACACACATACGAATTTTTTACATATTCCAGATAGAATATTTTTAAATATAAATATTTCTTTGAAATATGTGACTTTCAAGCCATGTGTTGTGCCTAAAGTAGTTCAGAGTCTAAAACTTTCTAGAATTGAGTTGGTATAAGTTTGAACTTTGAAGACAAGCAAGCTGAAAGACTTTGGAGGCTTATGGGCTCGCTTTTGCAGCAATGCATGTGCTGTCTCTGCCACGTTGTCTCTACACACTGGTTGGTCCGCCTTTCCAAATGGAATGTAATAAACAACAGTGAATTGTTTCCATCCAATCACGAATCTCCCTTTCAAAAGTGAAATATTTCCGACCATTTACTTTTTCTTTTCCCTCCAAAATTTATGACATGTCGCAACTCCAATTCATTGCACATAACTACATTCATATCCCTTTTATTAAGCTCTGCATTTGGTATTTAGTAACTTAGTTGGATCACTTAGTTTGAATGTGCAGCTTTTAACTCGGATATTAAATGTTTCATAATGTAACCGATTACGTAGGTGAAAGGAGGGTCATTGCGGGCATCAGACACATTCCCCGGTGACCGGCATCTCATTGAAATATGGTCTCCAAATTCTACCGGTTTCAACGATGCGAAAGATGAGAATGTAGGAATCTACTACGAGGACGTCACATTCCGGGACATTCTTTTCGATTCGAGCTTCCGGGGCGGAGGGATCTTTGTAATCGATTCCGCCAGAACCCGCATAGATAATTGCTTCTTCCTTCACTACTCAACCCAAGGAATTCTAGTCCAAAAAGGTCACGAGACTTTCATATCCAGCTGTTTCCTAGGGCAGGTTTCCACTGTTGGTGGAGACGATGGTGAGAAAGGCTTTTCGGGCACCGCCATTCAACTTTCAAGTAACGACAATGCGATAACCGATGTTGCCATCTTCTCAGCAGCCATTGGCATTTTATTAATCGGCCAAGCTAATATTGTCACAGGGGTTCATTGTTATAACAAAGCAACAGCCTTTGGTGGGGTAGGAATTTTAGTAAAATCCACTGCTGCACTAACTAGAATTGACAATTGTTACTTAGATTTCACAGCTATAGTGATGGAAGACCCTGTTCAAGTTCATGTTACCAATGGGCTTTTCTTAGGAGATGCTAATGTAGTGTTGAAGCCGATTAAGGGGCAAATATCAGGGCTGAATATAGTTAACAACATGTTTAATGGTAATCCTGGAAACATGGTTCCAAATATCCAACTAGACGGGACGTTTAGTACAGTAGATCAAGTGGTGATCCAGCACAACAACGTGAATGGCATGAGCCTGAAATCAACGGTTGGGGAGATGACGGTGGCCGGGAATGGAACAAAGTGGGTTGCTGATTTTTCATCACTGTTAGTATTTCCAGACCGGATAAATCATTTCCAGTACTCATTTCATATTCAAAAGGAGGCGTCTGCAGGATTCCCTGTACATGCAGTCACCAATACGTCCAATAATATTGTAGTCGTGGAGAGTGACAAAGCAGTCAATGGGGTGGTTTCGGTGGCGGTTGATCAGTTCAATCGCATCGGAGAGACTAGTAGTCTAAAGGCTTAGATTGACTGGTCCCAAGTTAGAATTATTTGTTTATTTGGGTATGGTTAATATTTTAGACCCAATAAGAACATTTCCCTAGAAGTGCAATAATGAGATTTTATTCATGTTCAAAATCTTGGGTAATTTACCCAAATAATCCAAAAATTTTAATTATTTACGAAAATGACTTAAGTTCAAAAATATACATCAAAATAACCTAAAATAAACAGTAAAAATTGATATTGGTCATCTAATGACCAACACCACCTGGTTAATAATTGGTGTCAGACATAAAAATTTGTGTTTTTTGGTGTTTGGCCATGCAATGGCCGACATTTATGTATTTTTTTAATACGATATTTTATTGATATATGAAAGTACGAGAATTTGAAAAAAAAAATTTGCATGGCCGACACCCCTTTTTTGTTAGATAAAAAATACAATTTTTTTGTGTTAGTCATACAATGGTCTACACCCCTTTTTTCAGATAAAAAAAATTAAATTTTTTAGTGTTGATCATGCAATGGTCGAAACCCTTTATTATCGGATAAAAAAATTTCAAATTTTTTTGGTGTTGGCTATGCAATTTTTTTATCTGATAACAGGGCATGGTCGATACCCAAAAAAATTTAAAAATTTTTTATCCGATAAAAGGGGTGTCAGTCATTGCATTGCCAATACCAAAAAACACAATTTTTTATGTTTGACACTATTCATTGGCCAGGTGGTGTCGGTTATTAGATGGCCAATATCAATTTTTACCGTTCATTTCAAGTCATTTTAATGTATATTTTTGAACTTCGATCATTTTCGTAAATATTCAAAATTTTTAAGTTACTTAGATATATTACCTCAAAATCTTTGTTCAAGGTTCCATCAGATTCTAGAATAAAGCTATTTCATTATTTTAATATTAAAAATTATTCCCCGACACTAATAGTGCTTTAAACAAGTACTCGAACTTCTAAAAAGTAATACTGGAAAGTAGAATGCAATTTACTTTTTTTGGGTACATGAAAGCAATATACTTTAACAAAAGTCTCACTTGGAATTTACGGTAATTCATTCAAGTAATTCAAAAAATTTCATTATTTACGAAAATGATTTAAGTTAAAAAATATACATTAAAATTATCTAAAATAAACAGTAAAAATTGATATTAATCTTTTAATGGCTGACATTATTTGTCCAATGATTGATGTCAGACATAAAAATTTTTGTTTTTTTGTGTTGACCATGCAATAGCCGACACCTATGTATTTTTTAATACGATATTTTATTATATATGAATTTTTTTTATCTGAAAAAAAGAGGTGTCGACCGTTATATGACCAACACTAAAAAAATTGAATTTTTTATCTGACAAAAAAGGAGTGTTGACCATGATATGACCAACACTCAAAAATTTGATTTTTTATTAAGATAAAAAGGGGTATCGGCCATGCAATGGTTAACGTAAAAAAATTTGAAAATTTTTTACCAGATAAAAAAGGAGGGTGTCGGCTATGCTATGACCAATACAAAAAATTCAAATTTTTTATCTTACAAAAAGGGGTTTCAAGCATTGCATGACAACACAAAAAAAAATAATTTTTTAATAGATAAAAAAAAGGGGTGTCGAGCCAACAACCAAAAATTTAATATTTTATTCAAATAAAAAGAGATGTCGGCCATGCAATGGTCAACACCTCATTTTTTCAGATAAAAAATTTCAAATTTTTTTTGTTTTGGTTATTGCATGGCTAACACAAAAAATATTGATTTTTTTATCAGATAAATAGGAGTGTTTGTCATGACATGGCCAGCACCAAAAATTCGAATTTTTTATCTGACAAAAAGGGAGTGTCGACCATTACATGACCAATACCAAAAAAATTAATTTTTTACCAGATAAAAAAGGGGTGTCGGCCATGACATGGCCAACACCCAAAAATTTAATTTTTTATTTTAATAAAAAAGGGTGTCGGCCATGCAATGACCAACACCAAAAAAATTTGAAATTTTTTATTTGAAAAAATGTGTTGGTCATTACATGGCAAATACCAAAAAATTTGATTTTTTTTTTATCAGATAAATAGGAGTGTCGACCATGACATGGCCAACACAAAAAAATTTGAATTTTTATCTGACAAAAAGGGGGTGTCAACCATGGCATGGCCAACACTTAAAAATTTGATTTTTTATTTAAATAAAAAGGAGTATCGGCCATGCAATGATCAATATAAAAAAAATTTTGAAATTTTTGTACCAGATAAAAAAAGGGGTGTCGGCCATACAATTGCCAACAAAAAAAATTTGAATTTTTCATATGACAAAAAGGGAGTGTCGACCATTGCATGACTAACACCAAAAAAATTAATTTTTTACCAGATAAAAAATGAAGTATCGATCATGGCATGACCAATATAAAAAAAATCAAATTTTTTATCTGAAAAAGGGGGTGTCGACCATGGGATGGCCAACACCAGATTTTTTACTTAAATAATACAAAAAAATAAATTAATAACCAAAATAGTATCCCCAAATTATTATTTACCAAAGTGGTATGTTTAGTTAAGTGGAGGAACTCTAAATGGCGGCACTAAGGGGTATTTTTGACAAATGTTTTTTTTTAATTTTTTTTATTTTTATATATTTAAAAATAAAAAAATATTATTTTATTAGTGGAGGGATTTAAAGTGGCGACACTCAGGGGTTTTTTTCAAAAAAATACGAAAAAAATACGACAAAAAAATACCTGACACCCAGTGGAGGAACACAAAGTGGCGGCACCAATGGAGGAGTATCAAGTGGCGGCACTCAGGGGTGTTTGGCCACTTGGCAGCACCCTATTGTGTCGTGTGTGTGTGTGTTTATTTTATTTTATTTGTGAAAATAAATTTGGGTGGTTGGGAATTTTTAGTGTTTGTGATAAAAATTAAATTAAATAAAATTTTTGTTATAAAATAGGAGTGAGGGAAGCAAATAAACGGGAAATAAAGAAAGGAAAGAAAGAAAGAAAGGAAGAAGGAGAGGAAAGAAAGAAGAAGGAAAGAAAGGTAATATGTTTAATTTTAATTTTATTTGAGTATGATATAAATGGGTAAAATCATATTTTATTTAATAAATTTTATTTAATTTTTAACAGATTTATTGAAGATGGATAATCAATTTTTTGTATGCATTTATTTTGATGGAGTAATTTCGAGAACATCGGTTGGATGTATATTTGATTGTCGGGAACAAATAGGAATGAGATTTCATCGAAATATCTCGGTTGATGATATGAAAGCAAGGATTAGTGCAAAAATTTTTAGACGTTGTGGAAGAAGGATCTCGAAACTTTTCTACAAGTTTCCAGTTTCGATAGATCCCATCAAATTCACCGAGATGGAACTTGTAGACGACGAAGACGTGGAGACAATGATCGCTCTTTATTGTTCGAATCAAAGTGACCCAAATGCACCGGTTCAATTGTTTGCTGAGTTAGTTGATGTGGAACCTGTACAAATGAATATTCAACTCCGTGTATGGTGGTTCCAGTATCGTACATTGAAAGTCAATCAATCGTACGTGGGCTACACATCGATCTTAATGCTGCTGCACCCGAGAATGATGCAGATCAAGATGGTGGATATGATAGTAGTATTCCTTCTGATAATGAAGTCAATATTGATAGTGATCTGGATGTGGATGAGGTCCCAGATGATATTGACGAAGAAGGGGCGAATGGCGATGAAAATTCAGTCGAAAATCCAGTTACACATATTGTGATGCACAATAATCCTCTTGGGGCACACATGTCGCTTATAAACCCCGATGCGACACATGCTGAGTTCGCGGAATACCCTGAAATAGTACCTGCTCACCGATTGGCCGTCGCAGCAGATTGTGAAGAGTTGTTTGTGGGCCAAAAATTTGAATCCAAGGAAGAATGCATATTTGCTATTAAGCGATATAGCATGAATGTGTCGATAGACTACAAAGTCACAGTGTCTAAACCGACATTGTATATTGGAGAGTGCTGGAAGTCGACGGAAGGTTGCAAGTGGCGGGTGCGAGCTGCATTTATCCAGAAGTCGCAGATGTGGGAGATAAGAAAAATTGATGGGCCTCACACATGCAATTCAACACGTTTGTCAGAAGATCACCGGAAACTTGATTCCAGAATCATCTGCACAGATATCATGCCAATGGTTAAGGACGACCCGACCATCAAGGTTTCATCATTGATTGTGGACATGCAATCACGATTCCATTATCGGGTTTCATATCGAAAAGCATGGATTGCGAAACAGATTGCAATGGAACAATTGTTCGGTGATTGGGATGCATCATACAATGAGCTGCAAGGATGGATAGCCGCAATACGACAGTACGTACCGGGGACTGCGATTGAGTTGGTGACACGACCTTATTATGGCTCAGATAACAACATGCAATCGGGAAGAATAAATTTTTAGTATATATTTTGGACATTTGATCCCTGCGTTCGAGCATTTCCTCACTGCAAGCCATTTGTCCAAGTAGATGGAACGTGGCTATACGGGAAATATACGTAGATCTTACTAATTGCGGTGGCTCAAGACGAGAATCAAAACGTGCTCCCAATAGCATTCGCTATTGTGGACAAAGAAGACATGGAATCTTGGGAATTCTTCTTGAGAAACCTGCGGACGCATGTGATTCATAACGATAATATTTGCATCATCTCTGATAAAGCGAAGGGTATTATTGCGGCCATTAGGCGTACTGGTGTACCATGGAAATCGATTTACTGCAGCCGACACATTGTGGCTAACTTCTAACGAGAATATAAGAATGCAGACTGGCGGAGACAACTTGTGAAAATGGGTAAAAAAATAAAGTTCCAAATTATATTTTTAAGGTTTTAATTTTAGACTGTAACTTATGTTTTCTTAATATTCCTACAGCGTACGAGCTAGAGCCACACCGATTCCGGCAAAGAATGACCATACTTGAGAGTGACATGGAAGGTCAAACGAACAAGCCTCTACGCGAATGGTTGGGTACCATGGAGCCGTGACAATGGTCTCAAAGTTTTGATTAGGGGTATCGATATGGTCAAATGACGACCAACCTGGCAGAATCGATTAACGGCGTGTTCAAGAGAATACGACATCTTCCGATTTCATCCGTGTTCTCCGCTACGTTCTATAGGCTAGCTACCTTGATGCTAGTAATGGGAACGCGACAAATCGATCAGATGAACGCTGGTCACGTGTTTATCGAAGCTGTTAGGAATGTAATAGATGCAAACCGTCAGAGTGCGAGGACGATGAACGTTGAAATATATTCACGACAGTTTCAACGATTTCAAGTTACTGAGACTATTGGTCGTCGACCTGGTATCCCACCTAGGTCATACGGGGTTGATATCCAAAACAGACACTGCGATTGCAGGAGGTTCGATACACTTCGTTATCCTTGTGCGGATGTCGTTGCAACTTGTGCTAAAGTGTCACTCAATGTTGAACAGTTCATCGACCCCGTTTACACTTTCCATCGTACGTTACGTATTTGGGAAAATGAGTTCCCCGTCCTGCCTGACTTGTCCACATGAAAGGTACCTCCGACGACTTTCGAGCTTATCCCGAACAAAAGTTTACGGAGAAATCCAAAAGGTCGTCCTCATATCACCAGAATCCGTAACGAAATGGACATTATGGAGAAAACAGACGGGGGCAAACTGTGTAGACTATGTAGGCTAGCTGGGTATACTCGACGTAATTGCCCTCAACGAACCTATCATATTGGGCAGTCATCCGGATCGAGTAGGGCCTAAACCCGATTCATCATCATATACCTCTTAATTTTATTTTTACATTAATTTTCAATGTTGTCCACTTGCGTCCCAGTCACTAAATTATTTATATCTTGAGGTAAAGAATTCAAAATTATAATTCGTTTTATGTTTCTAAAATTAGACTAAAATATCATTTTAGCATAAAAATTATATATCTTCCAATTTTTCATCTCTCAAATTCTCTACACTTTTCTTCAAAAATATCTCACTTAATAAAAATTTAAATAAATGATCAAACAGGTTAAAATATATGTACATTATGGAGGAAAAATTCATCATTATAATTCATCAACAGTCAAATTTAAACACTATTAGATACAACCCTAGTATCCATGATTAGATGGTGTGGTTCTCGGGGTATATCTTCGTGGTGGCCGGCGTCTACGTCGAGGTTGCTCGTCAAGTTCATCATCATCATTAGGGTCCATTTGCACCGGAGGAGTAGAGTATTGCCCGGGAGGAATAGTGTATCGCGATGCCTCGTCAAACTCAGCCTGATATCCTTCCCTATAGTATTGCGGTGACTCGTCAAATTGAGGCTGATATCCTTGGCTTGAGCATTACGGTGGCTCGTCAAATTGAGGCTGATATCCTTGGCTTGAGCATTGCGGTAGCTCGTCAAACTGAGGCTGATATCCTTGGCTTGATGAGCTATGCATATGTGATGATCCCGCAAAATCAGGACGATAAGAATCATCGTCATTCAATGCCTTTTCATCCTCCTCTTCTTGTTGCTCTGGCACTGGCTGTGGCTCTGGGGCAGGAGCTACATGATAGGGGCGATCTTGTCGAGACATGTATGGGGGAATTATCGTCGATGAAGACCAATCAAATATGGTTGGCCAAACTCAATGAACCATTGCATGTACTGCATCGATGGCTGTAAATCCGGAGTGTACTCCATCGGAGGTACTCGAGTCATTCGGTTGTTCCACACATAAACATATTGTCCATGCACACTCCTCCAATCACAATTTACTTTCCCCTTCTTATCCATCCCATGGATAGACCTTAATTGGAATGGCGACTGCGGGATAGGCTGTTTACAACCAAACTGTCGGAGTACTCGATCCCCGGCATACCACTCCATTGTTTGAAAATTGATTATCGGTGCGTTAATGCACCATTGGTCTGAGTGGAGGAATGTTGAGGCGGGAATAACAACGGTAATATCTGGCTGTATATATGGGGTCCAGATGAACTGCACAATTAATAACATGTCAAAATATTAATAAGATTAAAGTAATATAATTTACTAACATGCAACCATATTAACACGAGTCAAGTAATATAATTTAACATGTTCATGAATAACATACCCCTTCCCCAGCATATTGCTCTAGCATCAAACGATACATGGGAACTGTATACTACCTCCCGATCCCCGGTTTTGTTTTCCATCTAAGAAAACAAAAAATAACTTGTTAGATTAATATAATTAATAAAATATGTCAAATTATTAAAATTTAGGGTATATGGTAATCACCTGTTAACGAGTGGAAAAACATATGTTTGGTGCCTAACGGATGCCAAGAATGGCATCCGATATAGTGCCCAAGATTGCAATAGCACTAGGCATCCACCTATATCCCGGGAAGAAGGGTTTGTGGCGCGATAAAGTTTTCGGTATAGCATGACAAGCACCGCAGATCCCCAACTATATTCATGAATCTTTCGCAAATCTTTTAGCAAAGGCAAATACATCAAGTGGATCTTATTGTTATTTGCGTCCGGCATGAGTATGCCCCCTATCATTAGCAAAATATAGGCTCGAACGGCCCAAGAAACCTCCATTTCAGTTGCGTGTTCGGGTAAGTGCTGAAAATTGCTCTTCAACCATGTAAATAACAACGACGTGAAGTCATTGTTATTACTAGGTGAGCGACCTAGTAACTGGATGCACATCGTTGCCGACTCTTGAAACGAACTAACACCGGTGACTGGTACACCATTGATTGGTAGCCCTAGTTGGACCGCAACATCCTTCAATGTCACAGTGCACTCCCCACAAGGCAGATGAAATGTGTGGGTCTCCGGGCGCCAACGCTCCACCAATGCACTGATTAAATCATATCTTAACTCAAATTTTTGGATCAATGCTGTAGATGCAAATCCGGCATCTTGCAAGTACGGAAGCAGACGTTCATGAGGGGGGAATTTAAGGCCCTATGCACGACCCCTCAATGAACGATACGCGAGCTCTTCCTGTTAATTTACAAAAATAGTTAGTATAACAAAAATTAATTTTTTAAACAAATAATAATATCGTGAATGACATAATGAACAAATAATTTTTTTTTTACATTCATATTGCCTTGGTGTGTATCTGCATTCACTGATTTGGCTATGTGAGGACGTTCCGAGTTAATTAATGAAGTCATTCTGTAACTTGAAAAAAAATTATCAATTAGTTTAATACATAAGTTTACCAATATAATACAAAAATAATAATTAAATACCAAAATGTGTTATTTACTAAAATTGTACAAAATATATATTTATAAACCAAAATAGTATCCACACACCATTATTTACTAAAATGGTACAAAATAATTTATTTTGTACCATTTTGGTAAATAATATGATGGGGATATTATTTTGATAATTAATTAATTTTTATATTATATTTTGGTCAATAATATGATGGGGATATTTTTTGATAATTAATTATTTTTTATATTATATTTTGGTCAATAATATGATGGGGATATTATTTTGATAATTAATTATTTTGTATATTATATTTTGAAAATTAATTAGCCAAGTTTAATTTTTTGTGAATTATTAAAACTCTCTTATTTTTATAAAATAATAAAATTTTTAATTTCATAATTGTAACTAATTTTAATTATAACTTAAAAATAGATTATTGTTAATTTTATTAAACACTTGTAATAGTTTTCTTTCACATTTTATTAAACAATCTTATGACTTGTATAATAAAGTTACTAACTAACAAAATTAAAACATTATTAAATTTTAAATCAATAAATATGAACAATATTTTTTACTTACTACTACTAACAACAAAATAAAATTACTAACTAGCAAAATTAAATTAAAGTAAATTAATAATAACATAATAACAAGCTTACATTTCTTCTTCTCCTCTTAATTTACTCACCAACTATAACAACATTAAATAACAAATCAATTAAAAATTAAATTAAAGAAAACAAAAAACTTAAAATAATCAAATTAACTAACAAATTAAAATATTTTAAAAGTAACCATACTTAAAATATTAACTAAACTTACCTTTCTTCCACTCCTCTTAATTTACTCTTTTAATCAACCTATTAAACAAATAAAATTATAATAACAAATTATACACATTACCACTACTAATTAACAAATTAAAATATTTTAAAATTAAATTTAAAAATAAACATATTACATTTTTTTTTCCCTCTCCTTCTTCCCCTTCTTCTCCTTCTTCCTCCTTCTTTCTTTCTTTCTTTCTTTCTCTTTTTTCTTTCTTTTTTCCTTCATTTTTCGTTGGTCCCCCCCTCCCACCTATTTTATAACAAAAAATTTTATTTTATTTAATTTTTATCACCTACCAAAAAATTCCCAACCACTCAAATTAATTTTCACCTCTTAAAAAACTCACACAAACACACACACACGGCACAATGGGGTGCTGTCAAGTGGCAAAATACCCCTGAGTGCCACCACTTGATACTCCTCCATTGGTGCCGCCACTTTGTGTTCCTCCACTGGGTGTCAGGTATTTTTTTGTCGTATTTTTTTGAAAAAAACCCCCGAGTGCTGCCACTTTAAATCCCTCCACTAATAAAATATTATTTTTTTTATTTTTAAATATATAAAAATAATAAAAAAATTAAAAAAAACACGTGTCAAAAATATCCCTTAGTGCCGCCATTTGGAGTTCCTCCACTTAACTAAACATACCATTTTGGTAAATAATAATTTGAGGATACCATTTTGGTTATTAATTTATTTTTTTGTATTATTTAAGTAAAAAATCCGCCAACACCAAAAAAATTGATTTTTTATTCAAATAAAAAGGGGTGTCGGCCATGCAATGGCCAACATAAAAAAAATTTGAAAATTTTTCATCTGAAAAAAGGAGGTGTCGGCCATGGCATGGCTAACACCAAAAAAAATTAAATTTTTCATCTGACAAAAAAGGGGTGTCGACCATTGCATGGCCAACACAAAAAATTTTGATTTTTTATCAGATTAAAAGGGAGTGTCGACCTGTAATGGTCAACACCAAAAAAAAAAATTTATCAGATAAAAAAAGGCTGTCGACCATGCAATGGCCAACACCAATTTTTTTTTTCAAATTCTCGTATTTTCCTATATCAATAAAATATTGTATTAAAAAATACACAGGTGTCGGCCATTGCATGGCCAACACCAAAAAACACAAATTTTTATGTCTGACACCAATCATTGAGCAGGTCGTGTTGACCATTAGATGGACAATATTAATTTTTACTGTTCATTTTAGGTAATTTTGGTGTATATTTTTGAACTTGGATCATTTTCGTAAATAATAAAAAATTTTGGGTACCTTAAATAAATTAGCCTGGAATTTACCTTTCAATTTATGAGAGTCGATGTAAGCCAAAGGGCATACATGGAAAGCTTGTAAAGCAATCCCCCTTGAACTAGATTAACCAATAATTTGGTACAAAACATCCCAGAAGCAGCAGACTTCTAAAGAGGGGAAAAGTCTTAAAAGGGGGCGCTAAACAGATCACGAGAAGCGTTCATGTCTGAGTTCAACAAAAGATAATTGCTTCATAGAGGAGGCAAGTGCATTCGTGCATCTATTATGCTCTCTAAAGATATGCTTACGAGTCATGCCTTCCAACTTTGATAAAAGAGTCCTGCAATCAGTGACAAGTGTAGAAAGCAGCATTGTAACTGTAAATCACTTTCTCGATCAATTTTTCCAACATCTAGATCCACTGACAACCACCGAGGTAGAAGTGGAGGACACACAATCCTTAATAAGTTCAGTCTAGGACAAAGGGAAGTTGACTCTCTTGCTGAAAACACTGAAACTCTATTCCAACTTACTGTAAGCTTTTTCAAGATCCAGTTTAATCATCATGTTTCCTAAGGCACCTTTTTATGTGTGAAGCGAGTGAATCGCTTCTTAAACAACAAAGGAAGGGGTGAAGGTGATTGACCATTATTTTGGTAATGATCTTATAGGTGGTGTTATGGAGGCTGATGAGACGTCTGCTACACTATTTAGACGTAAGGCAATAAGAGTGTCGTTCATGGCCAAGAAGAGCTTAGAGTAAACCCTATTTATTGACGCCTGTAGCTCTTCAACTTCTGTCCTGCAGTGTTTTAATACTTAATAGTATAAGCACCGGAACCAAGACCCCTTGGGTTAAAAACAAGTCTACCAACACACAGAGACATGTCCAAACAGTTCCATATCATTTCAACAAGTCTCAAACCATTATGGAACAAGTTTCAAACCCTCTTCACACTCAAAGTACTGTAACAAACATATTCAAATCGAATAACAAACCAGAACTCGATTAATAAACTAACAAGGGCTCAAAACATAGATCAGATTTACAAAATTCCAAGTTCAATCTAAGTTTTTCATATTGGAAGATTAATGAATACCATGGGGTGAGATAAAATAAGATTATTTTTGAGAGAACATATTTTTTTCCAAAGAGAGTAAGAATATCCTACGAGAATAACACAATTATGAAAGCTCTCGTAATGATGTATAATAAGGGAGAGTTCAATCATGGTACTATAATGGAATAACTCTATGATTAAAAATGGTTGTAATTAATAAATAAAGAGTTAGAACTTAATTACGATTATTTGAGTCCTAATTATATGTATGTACATTCAATCGGTCTCTCTGTTACTTCTATTACCCAAAACGGATTGCATGCATGACCGATAGTGTAGAATGAATGAAAGCAACAATTAAAATAAATAGATCACATGTATCGTTGTCAACAATGAATGTGTTTTCTGGGTAAGTATAAAAAAATGATTTAGAAATTAATTAATTTCTTGAGTTATTATTTAATTGACTGTAATTAAATAATGGAAGGTCGAAGTGAGAATTAAATTAATTAAGTCATTGAAGTTTTATTGAATAGGATAATTAAATATATTTCCTCATAGATTCTATTACGGTAAAATTGTCATAACTTTAATGGAATTAAAATTGAGTTGAGAAAGTAATCTAATTGAGAAAATTAATTTAATTAATTAAATAAGAAATATTTTGGAAGTAGAAAATAGTTCCTAGATTGGATAAATAGTGACAATTTATTTTTAGAATAAATTATATTCTTTTGAAAAACTCAAAGTTTTCGATTCTCATAAAGATAATTAATTTTCCCTTCAAGTTAAAAGATTTTATTTTATGCACTTAATTCGTTCTGTTTGAGCTCATACTCAAAAGAATAATGAAAAAAACCGCTGGGTAGAAAATTGGAAAACAATTTAATTCACCTCCTGCAAAGCGTGTAATAACTTAATTAAGGGTTTATTTTTATAAATATAACAAAGATTGATTTTATAAAAAATTTAAATTTTCTAAAAATATTATTTTAAAATCAATTTCTCCAACAAGTTAAATTCATTTAAAATTGAAAGTTGATTCCCAGACGAAATTATCATAATCTTGTGGATATATGTTATTTTATTGTTTGTTGTAAATCATTATTTGAATGCTTCCCCACTCACTGCAGCAATGATCAAAAACAAAAATTGATACTCACATATGTCTCATCTTTTACATCCAAACTACGAAAAATTGAATCCTTTTTGGCTAATTGAATCCTAATCATTGTTGAAACCAAGAATCTATTGGATCTATATTCCAATATGCTGTGATTTAGTGATCCATAAATATAAAGGAAAGGGGTTGGAAAAAGTAGTGGGTGAAACTCACTTAAGAGGCAAAACCCTACAGTAGACTTGATGAAGGGCAACCAATAGAAAGCTTGTGAAGTTGTTGGAAAGAGAGACGTGCCTTTCCCTTGATTTGAAGCGCATTAAACAAAAGGGGAAGACAGTGGATTATCAAGCAAGCATAAGCATCTGCCATCCCACCATAATTCAATCTCTTATCTGATCCCAAATCCATACCATCGCATTTGCCAACACCCATATATTGGATGAGCCTCATTCATCTTTGGCCTCATGTTCCTCTTGCTTTCTGTGCCATGTGTCCTTCCCTCTCCGCTCTTTCAATCTCTACATGCTCACACTTGACTACGGCTTTCAGTTTCTCCCACTTCTTCCATATCTCTCCATGGCCCAAACTTCACCATCTCCCTCCGCTGGTTCTCCCAGTCAGGAGACACAAGAACCCACAGTAGATTTGAACCTCATGATCATCGTGGCAGCCTTGTTGTGTGCCTTGGTTTGTGTCTTAGGTCTTCACTCCATGCTGCAATGCGTATTACAATGCACCCATCGTACCCTGACCGAGCCAAGGGAATGGGTGGCCTCCCGTAGACTGAACTCGGGTCTTAAGAAGAAAGAAATGGTAGCTTTACCAACTTTTACCTATGCAAATTCAGGGTCACCGTCATCAGCTTCAGGTTGCGTAATTTGCCTCGCGGATTTCTCGAAAGGTGACAAAATACGGGTGCTTCCCAAATGCAATCATCGGTTCCATGTTACGTGCATCGATAAATGGCTGCTCTGTCACTCTTCCTGTCCTACTTGCCGGTATAGGCTCAACTCCAATAACGACCAAATTGTGACAGATTTTTAAAAGTGTGTAGCAGAATACAACTGTTGTTTTTCTTAATCCCTTTCTTGTTAGTTGGAATCGGGATGCATGCAGCTGATGGACAATTTCTGGGTCCGTTTTGGGGGCAAATCTTATAATAAGTCCCGTTTGTATTTTTGTAGCAATTACCGTAGTTTTATTAGCTAAACCTATACTCGCGAATTTGCAGCCTTCACGAGCCTAGCTGTCAAATTGCCGGATCGTCTAGGCTTAATTCACGATTTAGCTCTTGGAGTATATTCATATTCTCACTTTGATATCTAAAATTTTTTTTATTTTAATTTAGTATTTAAAGTATCAATTTCCTCTATTTATGGTTCATTTATTTAGTAACTTTACCAATGAAAAAATTGCTAGGAGACAAAATTACGTTTATTTATAATAAAAACTTTAAACTTAAATTAAAAATAAAAATTTATAATATTAAAAATACTTTTGACTTTGATCAATTGTTGATTGGTGTTAACCGATAGTTGATCGACCGTTAACTGGTATTGACCAACCGCGTAGAGCTATTAGAACACGCCACATGTCTTTTTTTAATATTATTGATTAAAAATGTAAAACATATAATCTATAATTTTTTAAAATGATTTTTTATAAAATTTTAAAATATATAATTATAAATTTTAAAAAGCCAAAATAATATATATAAATTGAAAATAATTATAAAAATTAAAAACAAGTATTTAAATCTCAAGTAATTGAAAAAAACTTGAAATTTAAAGACCTTTTAAAATTTATAATTATATATTTTATATTTTTATTAAAAATTTATTGTTAAACCTTTTTAAATTTTCAATTTATGTTTTTTAGATTATATATATTTCTGAATTTTTTATATATTTATTTCCATTTTTATATTTTTAAATATTTATATACATTTAATAAAAGAAAATATTTTTTACATAAATATGACATGTGGTGTTTTGTTATTGGCTATAATTTGTTTAACGTTTGCAAAAAATGGACTATAAAATATAACAGAGGCATACTTTAAGTACCAAATTGGGAATTTGACTGTACTTTAAATACCAAATTGAAACAAAAAAAGTTTAAATACCAAAATAAAAAATAAATAAACTTTAGGGTTCAAATCATGAATTAAGCATTTTAAAAATTTTAACATCTGTAAACTAAAACTAAATATTGCAAAGGCTTTATTCACAATTTTTCCCTTGAACTATACCCCATTGTCCACTTTAGTGTCCATACTTTTTATTCCTTTTTGATACCTGAGCTTTGCACTGTTAACCGTTTTAGTACCTAAAAGCTACAACGTTAAAAAAACACGACAAATCAAATCGCACCACATCATTGATGACTTGTGACGTGGCATGTTGATCAAGTTAATCAAGTGTTGACTAGCATTGACCTATGTTGACTAGTCAAAAAAATATTTAAAAATTATAAAATTTATTTAAAGAACTCTAAAAATTAGTAAAAAAATTATTTAAAAATATTAAAGTTTATTTTAAAATGTATAAAATTTATTCAAAATATTTATTTAAAAATTTTTCCAAATGAACTAAACTTTGAAATAGAAAACAATAATTGAATTCAAATATTATAATTTTTAAAATTTTTATGATTTTCCACAATTTAAAAAAAAAAATTCAAAAATTTCTTATCAATTTTAATTTTTTTAATCATTTTTACAATTTTTGAATGTTTTTCACATTTTTTAAGTTATTTAATATTTTTCACAATTTGTAAAAGAATTTGTACAATTCTTAATATTTTAAAATAAATTTCAAATTTTGATAAATAATTTTTTTACTAATTTTTTATATTTTTACAGTTTTTTATTCATAAATATTTTTTTATAATTTTTAAATAATTTTTAATATTTGTTTATCAATCAACATGGGTCAACAGCTAGTCAACACCCGAGTAACTTGGTCAACGACCATGTCATTGGTCAACTTATCATATTTTCGATGAGGTGACATGTTATGATTGACTAATTTTTTAAAAGGTAATTAGCTTTTTGATATCAAAATGGTAATGGTACAAAGTTTAAATATCAAAATGTAAAAAAAAGATAGGTACTGAAGTGGAAAAATATATGCAATTTAGGGTTTAAATTGTGAATAAAGCCTTAATTAAAATTTGATGGAAAATCCTAACTACCGGGTGGATTTTGAATTAATCCACGGAGCGGATTTTTTATTTTAAAAAGTGAATATGAGGTTAGGTGGGGTGGATTTTTTCTTTTGGATAGTGAAAATGGAACGATTATAGTAATTGTTTGGCTCACTTTAATTCACTCCACTAAATGAAATTATCATTTTATCCTTGTAAATATAAACTATTTAAAGGGTAATAATAATGTAATATAGAAAAAAAAAATCATATATTTTATGTTTAAATTTTTTTTGAAGAATTGTATTTAGATATTTACTTGACTTTAAAAGGATTGAAAAATTAAAGATAAATAACAAAATTTAAATTGAAATGAAGCGGGATGGGGTAGGACGGGGATGGATGGATGTATCTAACATCCATTGAGGTGGTAAAAATTTTCAAAATTATACATCTATAATGAAACGAGACAAATGATGAAACAGTTCATACCAACTGTGAAACAATAATAGATTTAACAATATTCACTCCTACCCTGATGTGCTTCATTGCCATCCCTAACATTAAGGAATGATCAAAGGATTCCTTTTATACATAGTACGATAGATTTCATTAAGAGAGAAATAACGAAAATAAGGCTTTGTTTCTCACATTTCAAAAGTGCTTTTAACTCAAATTCTATAATTTTTAGTTTTTGCATTCTTTTGGAATCAATTAATATTTTAAACTTTTTTTTATAATCTAATTTATATTGGACACACAATTATTTCTCGACTGAAATTTATTTTAAATATATAATTTTATATATTTTAATTTGTAATTTTTGTATTAAAATTAAAATTTATAAATAATTAATATTAATTACTTAAAAATATTTAAAATTTATATTTTATACATCAAAATCTTATTAATGAGTTACAATAATTTTTAATGTTTTTACTAAAATATTATAATTTTAATGATTTTGAAGTATATTTTTACTTTAAAACATTATGTCTACAATTAACATTTTATTTCTCAAAAATATTTTTCATAGCAATATTTTTTTTTAAATGCAATATTAAACAATTAAATATTATTTTTAGGTAAATTATAAAATTAGTCACCCAACTATTAGCGTGTTTTTATTTTGGTCATCTAGGTTTAAAATTTTTTATTTTTATCACTAACGTTATCAAAATTTAATATTTTGGTCACTCTTCTGTTAAATCACTAACTATGACCTTTTTTTATTGGCATTGCCATACCCTTCCACCACTCAAAACGTGTTAACACCAGATGCATCATTGACCTTCTTGTTGACCCCACTTGAATTAATGTTTTGGCAAACCATTATTCCTCTCAGAATAAGTCATTCACCCGTTTTTTAGGTATGAACATTCTCCAAGTGTGAATACACTCCTGATATGATAAAGAGTTTATTTAGGCACAACAATCTCTTACCGATAAAGTCCCTTCATATACACTCATAATCATCCTTTGCACATTCGACGAGATCGAATGCTTATCATGCCATGTCACGCTAATAGACAAAGGGACTCGTCCTATAAATACCTTAATGAATGATGATGAAGGGATCAATCTTCAAGTACCCTAAAGTTACTTTGAGCAATTGTCTCCTTAACCAATCGATCCTATTGTCCATGTTTTGACTCTCGGCCTCTTTAAGTGAACTGATCTCCTCTATACTACTATGATCTCCTTTTTGTCCTCCTCGCTTGTTGTACACTGTATCAACATGCATAATAATAATTTTATCCCTCTAATGTTTATAAATCTTATCAAATTAGTCCTAATTCTAAAAACTTCACCAAATTTAATCCTCAACTTCACACATTCTTTCAATTTTATTTTACTTCTTAAAAATTCAAAATTTAAAAAATTTAAAAATTCATTTTTTTTTCTAAAAAATACATACAAAATTATAAATAAATGAAGACCTATTTTTCTCTTTTTTTCACTTAAATTTTATTTATTAAAATAATACTATTATATATAAAATAGTTTTTTTTTTTTAAATAGACAAACAAGACATAAATTCTATTTAAACTTTTCCCTTTTTTAGTTTATTTTACAAATAATGAATTTTATCTTATGTCTGACCTTTCTCCTTAGTTTTCGTCAAATTTGTCTAGCTTTTGACACTGTTTTTGCCATAATCAATGACACTAATAACCCTTAGTCTAAACTTTTTGAATTCCACGTTCTCCATCATTACGCCACAAAATTAAGAATTGGTTGTAAAGTTGTCAGCACGACCTTTCACCTATTGGCTCTCCAATATCTCATCTTCACATATAAATCCCCCATCATGCCCACTCTCAAATGTAACAAATCCGTTTTGGGTAACAACCTAAAAATATCAATTCTCACCTAGGGGCGAAGTCAAATTTTTTTTAGGAGACCTAAAATTAAATTATAATTTTTACGATAGTAAAAATGTAATTTTTGGAGGATTAAATCAAAATTTTAACATTTTAGAGGGTCAAAGTATAATTTTATCTTTACTAATTTAAAATTTTAAAAATTTTCAAAAGCTTAAATGAAAAATTTTCCATTTTAAGGGGGCTAGGACCCTTGTCAATTAGGGTTGTAAATGAATCGAGCTTGAACGAACAAACCTTTGTTCGTGTTCGTTTATTTATTTTTTAAGTTGTTCATGTTCAATTCGTTTTCGTTAAGAATTTCAAATTTTTGATCAGTTCGTTTATTTAAAATTATGTGTGTTCATGTTCGTTTATTTAAAATTATATGTGTTCATGTTCGTTTGTTTAATGTTCATGAGCATTAAACGAACATGTTCATGAACATATAATTGAACATGTTCACAAACAATGTTAATAAATAATAAACAAACAAACAAACAATAAAAACATACACATAGATATTATTTTAATATTTTTATAAAAAATATCATTAATAAATAAATGAGCTATAAACGAGCCAATAAACGAGCTTGTTCGTGAACATAAACAAACCGAACACACCTCTGTTCGTGTTCGTTCGTTTATTAAACGAGCATAAAAATTTTGTTCATACTTTTTTATTTAGCTCAATAAACGAACATTATACGAACGGTTCATCGAACGTTCTATTCATTTACACCTCTATTGCCAACCCCTCATGGATTCGCTCCTGTTCTCATCCTTTTTTATCTCATGTTATAGTTTTTGACCCAACCTAAACATGATGGTAGTTAATATTGAATCTTCTGTAAGTTTTATTTTATGGTTTTTTTCCTACTTAAATTGTTTTATTTATAAAATTATTATTTTAATAAATAAATAAATAAATTATATGTTAGAAAACGAGAAAAATAAATATTTATTTATAATATGCATTTTTATAGAAAAAATGAACCGCTAAATATATATATATATATATATTTAAAGATTCAAGAAAGTTGACAGTGTGTAATGTTGAGGGTTAAATTTGTTGAGTTTTTTTTTAAATTAAGACTAAATCAATAAAATCTATAAAAAGAGTTAAATTTATTATCATGCCAATAAAAAAGATCACCATTAGTGATCTAATGAAGTAGTGACCAAAATATTAAATTTCAATAATATTAGTGATTAAAATAAAAAATAAATAAATTTAGTGACTAAAATAATAACAGGTTAATAATTTTGAGTGAAGAAAATAAAAATACATTAATAATTAATTAATTATTATTTTTATAGTTTATGAGAAATAGTTTTCGGTAATGTATTTTACACTAACCTAAAATGATAGTGCAAGTGGTGGAAGTAACAAGTTGTGAAATAGAGACGAGATATCATACGGAGAGTTAAAAATATTAGCAGTTTCTTGGACACTGTCAGTATCAAGTCCTGAGCAGAGAGACAAAGGAACAGAGATATGTTGGGGACAGCTGCGTCTTCTGCCGCCACCGTACCTACAACTGCCCACACCGCCAACACCATACGCCGCGCCACTACTTTCAACTCTCTCTCTTCTTCACATCACCCTATTTTCTGCGCTCGCTTTCATTTCCTCTCGCTACGCTCCTTCTCCAATGTTCCCACCAAGGCCATGTCTCACTCTCAAACCCTCCATGCTTCTAATTACCACCCCCAATCTTCTGCTCCTGGTATTCTTCTTTCCTCCCTTTTTTTCTCCCTATTCTCATATTTTGTTGACCATGTTCACCCCTTTCTCTTTTTTCCTGGAAAAACAAACCAAAAAGATTCCTTTGATGGCTTTTCTGTTCTCTGTCTGGCCATAAGCAAGCACTAATATCTTTGTCAGATAAGGACCTGACCTTGCTTGGCAATGGCCTTCAAGAATTGGGGTAAATAAATGACACCCTTTTTTCTTTCTTTGGATATTTTCATATTTTTTTCATCTTTTACTCTGGACCTTTGTTGTTTATTCTTTGTTCTTCTTTAGAAACAAAAAAAAAAAAAAACTTTTAACTTCGAATCTTGAAGAGTAAGGAAATGAGGAATAATCAGTGAACAAATTGACATAAATGTGGCATCATATATGTAATCAATCCTGTGAAATTTTTTTATTTGGAGTTGGTAGGGTCTATGTTATCAGTATCTGTGTAAAATGTAATGTGAGGAAGCAGTTTGAAGCCTATTTGGTTTGAATTTGCTTCTTTGGAAACTATAGGTACACAATTGTTTCCACAGGAGGAACTGCATCTGCCTTGGAAAATGCTGGTGTCTCCGTGACCGAAGTGGAGCAGCGTACTTGTTTCCCCGAAATGGTAACCTTCTTATTCTGTGCTGTCCTATCCTGCTTAAATCTTTTCTTTTTAATTAATATACCGTGGCCTTTTTAAGGCATTTAGGACTGTTTAAGGGGATAAAACCAATCAGCTAGAGTGATAATGACACCCCTACTGATAATTTATGAAGCTTTTTTGCAACTTGAGTTTGATCACGTATAATTTTTAATAGGAAAATGAGATACAAAAGACTTGACATTGAAGTCAAAGCCTACTTATTATCTTCTCTATCAATGATTGGTCACCATGCTTTTCTAAGCATATGATGCTAACACTATTATGTCTTCTCTTAAATGTTAATTTCAGCTTTAAAGTTCTTTGAGTTTGGAGATTGACTGAAGTCGCTTTTATAGCTTGATGGTCGTGTGAAAACACTACATCCCAACATACATGGTGGTATTCTTGCTAGAAGAGACCAAAAGCATCATATGGAAGCTCTGAATGAGCATGGTATTGGTGAGTACTTACTTCTTTATGCCTTAGGGCTTTTTTTCCAAGTATTTTATCAGACTTTCCATTTTTATTTTTTTGTCTTTTAGCTAAAATTGTTTCTATTCAGGTACATTTGATGTGGTGGTTGTGAACTTGTACCCCTTTTATGATAAAGTTACTTCTACGGGAGGAATTGCCTTTGACGATGGCATCGAGAATATTGACATTGGTGGCCCTGCAATGATTAGAGCTGCTGCAAAGGTACTTTTTAATGGGTTAGTGGTGAAATCCTGTTTGACTGGTGTATTAATTGCCATAGGTTGTGTATTATCTGGAATCATCTTTATGTAGCTTCATGTTCCAATGGATAGTCTTATATGCGAGCATGTTTACAAAAAAAAAAAGCCAAATAGGTAATTGAACCAAATTGGTAATGAGGGCATTTCAACTTGTTGATTTTGGGGGCTACAAAATTAGGTTTGGTTATATTCTTGAGTTAGTATTAACTCCTGCTCATCTGATCCATAAGTGCAGTGCTAGAGGTGGAGGAATTAATCATTCCTTAACATAAACATACAAGTTGAATGGGCATTCTTTGTTTTAATAATTTTCTATTGCAAAATGACACATTTGTTTAAACAGAATCACAAGGATGTCTTGGTTGTTGTTGACTCACAAGACTATCCTGCACTCCTTGAATTCCTTAAAGGCAGTCAGGATGGTCAACAGTTCCGGAGAAAGCTTGCTTGTAAAGCTTTTGAGCATGTTGCTTCTTATGATTCTGCAGTTTCGGAGTGGCTCTGGAGACAGGCTGGGGGAGGTATGCTCTTATGTGTTAGCTAAATCTGATCATTGTAGTTGAAATGGTCTCTAGTTATTTGATGGTGTTTGGAAGAAAAGAAATATACTTTCCATCTCATAAGCTGAGGCCTCGCCTAACAAAATATACTATTACATAAAAGGAAAATTCTTTTCTTTTCTTCTTTTAACAAATTAATGCAACTAACTCTTTAAATATGATTATCAAGTGCTACCTATAATTGTTACAAATTTAGATTGACAAAATTCTTCTATCTACTGGAAGATAAATTCCCTCCCAAGTTGACGGTGCCATTATCCCTCAAAAGTTCACTTCGTTACGGTGAAAATCCTCATCAGAAGGCTGCATTTTATGTTGACAAGAGTCTGTCTGAGGTTAATGCTGGTGGTATTGCCACTGCTATTCAACACCATGGAAAGGTGATTAATTTAGTTCATTGTTATGGGATATGAGGCTTTTCCAGTCACTTCATCCTTCTTTTCCAATTAGTTTCTATCATGCAAATGAAGATAGAATTTTTACGGTTACCGATTTCGAAGAGTGTCTAGTTTTTGTTGCTGTTCCTTTTTACTATGGTAGTTGAGGAGATAAAATCCTTAACAAATTGGAAAACTATGATTCTATTTCTTGTCTAATTTAGTTTTCAGGCATGTTATTCCATGGCATATCTTTAGTTATATATTTTGGTGCAGGAAATGTCATATATTAACTATTTAGATGCCGATGCTGCTTGGAATTGTGTCTCCGAGTTTAGGAATCCTACACGTGTGATTGTAAAGCACACAAATCCATGTGGCGTAGCTTCTGGTGATGACATCCTTGAGGCTTACAGGCTTGCTATGGAGGCCAATCCAGTGAGTGCATTTGGAGGAATTGTAGCCTTCAACATAGAAGTAGATGATGTAAGTTAATTAGCTTCTTACTATCCTTATATGCAACTGTGTTGGCTTTGTATCGCTCATTGAATGTCATCTTATCTGTATGTGACCTTCAACATCAGAATAAGAGAATCCTTTTAGAGGTTTTGGTTGCTCACTTTTGGCTTTTAGGCTCTTGCTAAGGAAATCCGAGAGTTCAGAAGCCCAACGGATGGTGAAACTAGGATGTTTTATGAGATTGTTGTGGCTCCCAAGTATACAAAGAAGGGACTTGAGGTCCTCCGTGGAAAATCAAAAACATTGAGGATCCTTGAAGCAAAGAAGAATGAGAAAGGGAAGCTCTCCTTATGACAGGTTGCTGGTGGGTGGTTGGCCCAGGATTCGGATGACTTGACCCCCCAAGATATCCAGCTCAATGTGGTATCTGACAAGAAGCCACAAGATAATGAGCTTCGTGATGCAGAATTTGCATGGCTGTGTGTCAAGCATGTCAAGAGCAATGCTATTGTAATAGCAAAGGTTTGAACCTTCATTTTGTTAGGAAATTCAGTACTGATAAAAATGGTGCTTAGTAATCTTGTTGGCCTGGAGATCCTTATGATAAATATGTACCCTTCCTCTTCCAAAAAAAATGTTTGGATAAAACAGCCATGAAAAGAAAAGCTTAGATGACGAGATTCGATGACCCTTTGACATTTACTAATCAGGACAACCGTATGTTGGGTATGGGAAGCAGGCAGCCAAACCGTCTGGAGAGCTTGAAAATAGCTTTGAGGAAAGCAGGAGAAGAGGTCAAGGGAGCTGCTTTGGCTAGTGATGCGTTCTTCCCATTTGGTAATTACTACCTTGAAAAGTTTTGTGCTCCTTATTGTTGTTAAGATCCAATTTCATAGGCACAGACGTACAAATAAATATTGAAAACGTTCTCAAGTAATGGACCTGCATGCAGGCATTCAATGCAGTTTGTCCATATGACCTGTTAGCCAACAAAGGTGTGTTTTTATATTAATAGCCTGGAAAGATGCAGTGGAAGAAGCTTGCGAAAGTGGTATTGGAGTGATTGCAGTGCCTGGTGGGAGCATTAGAGATGGGGATGCTGTGGACTGTTGTAACAAGTGTGGAGTTTCATTGCTCTTCACAAAAGTGAGACACTTTAGGGGCATTGATGCAATTTCATTTTTGCCCTCATGGGTTCAACTTGTGCTCTAAGGGGAAGAGTAGTTGCGGGAGGATGCAAGCGAATGTTGCCGCAATGTCGTGCAATTTACATGGCTGTAATCTTCACAAATAAGAAACGTTTGTGTTTGTATTTAAATTTTAGAAGATGAACCCTGCAGTTTTGCACTGGACATTTATTGCTCTTCTGAGCTTCCCAAATAATAGAAATAAGAGATCTTAGGCTTTGTTTAACATTGCTTTTCAAAAGTATTTTTTAGGACAAACAACATTTTTGAAATCAAAACATTACTAAACAAAGTGTTTTTTGGCATAAAAAATGCTTTGAAAAAACATTTTTTTTTTTTTAAAAAAAATAGAAAAAATTTTAATTTTTTTTTTCAAAAATACTTTTTGACTTGGAAACATTTTTAAAAAGCATTATTAAATCAGGCTGACCTCAAATCAAATCAACACGGCCAACTGCATATTCTTGGTCCTACTTCCGTTCATCAATCAAATGATTCTTTCCGTTGAAGAGAAATCAGTATAGGTGTACTTTAATTCATTTTTCCACAAAATAACTATCACCCACTTCTCAAGAGTGATAATATTAGTCAAAACCATCTGAAGATGAGTACCTCATGTAGACGTAGAATCGAAAGCAAAGATCTTTTGTACCGAGCACGTAACAGAGTTTTACTGAGTTTGGGCTTTTAACTTTAAAACCCATGGAACTTGGGTTAACAGCCAGCTGCTTAAAAACACAAAGCAGCCTGCCCTCTAGCAAAGCCTAATGAGTATTTGTAATGGAGTGTTCCTTTGTTACGGGGTAGAAGATGGAAATGGAGGGGGAGGTTGTAGTGGAGAAGGTGAGAGGAAAGTCAACAGCGACAAGAAGCTTCTCAAAGTATCCACTTAAATTCATTATCCCAAGAAAGGTTTTCTCTCTTCTTACATTTCAACAGATTGCTAACAAGTCTTTTTGTTTATTCCTCTTCAACTGAAGCTGATGATTGATTGATTCCTCAGGTGGGTTCTTCCATTACCGATGCTGTCTGGATTTACAGCCTCACCTATGGCGGTGGAATTGTCTCTGTATGCTCTCATAACTCAGTCATCAATCTTTCTGTCATTTCTTTGTGTTTTCTGGGGGTTGTGAATTTGTGGATCGTTGTCTTTGTCAGGGTGATTCTATTTCATCTGAATTCACAATTGGAGATGGCTGCACTGCTGTTCTTACTACCCAATCCTCTACAAAGGTCTGATCTTTATCTGATGGGATCACATATTGTTGCACTTCAATTTGGGTTTTTTCCGCATTGGTTTCTTAACATGGTTCCACTTGTATTGTGGAATTAGGTCTACAAATCTTTGGGATCCAAGTGTTCTGAACAAGTCTTGGAGGTAACTATCCTTCCTTAGTTCTAACCCCACATGCTAATGCAGACTGATGCATAACCACTAATTTGCGCTGACATCTTATCTTATGTGAGACCTTTTATAAAAAAAGCTTTTACATTTTGACTGTGTTTAGATGACTGATTGCGGTGGAAATGGTTAAGTTTTGCTTTGCTATGCTATAGGCAAGAATTGGTAGTGGTGCTCTATTCGTAGTCATTCCGGATCCAGTAACATGTTTTTCCACAGCAAGATATTCTCAGAAACAGGTCTTCAGAGTGGTGTCCGACTCAAGTTTGGTCATTGTAGATTGGTTTACAAGCGGTCGTCATGAGAGTGGGGAGAAATGGGAATTTGAACTTTATCGGAGCAGCAACTGCATATTTGCCGAAGGCAATCAACCTGTCTTTCTTGACACCGTAATACTCTCATTATTACCACTAGTTGTAATGCTAATCTGTTTATGATCATGATGCATTAAAGAAATGGTGCCCTGTGATGTTCTCTTAATGTGTTAACCTCTCCTTTTTTCTTTTATTTGCTTCCTTTTCGCATTGTTCTTTTATGAAATCATAGGTCTTGCTAGAACAATCTAGCCCGGTGAATATAGCAGAACACATGCACGAGTACCAAGTCATCGCAATGCTCTTAATCTATGGGTAAATACTCAAGTTTTCCATTATTTTACTATTGTACATGTATTGAATTCATATATGCTGAATTAGGAACTTATTTGTAGCCCAAAGTTGAAGCATATTCAAGACCAAGTTCAAGAAAATGTGAAGAGGTTAATGTATCAGCAATTACACATTCCTTCCACTAAGTTGGGGTGCTGTGCTAAAACAAATTCAGAGGTCAGGCCAGCTTTTATTGCTTCCTGCAGTGCCTTTGGTCATAAGGTATTTTCATCAGATGTAGCTGACACAAAATCAGCTCTGTTATTGTATTGAATTCATGTTTGCTTGGTTTATAATCTCCGATCTTCATTTCCCTCGTCTTTCTCTCTATGTATCAAATATTAATACTGGTCATCTTTCCCCGGTCACTGGTCTATTCTGACTGCATCTTTATATTCAAGTAGTTGAAAAAAAGGAGTATTTCTTCAATCTCGTTTGAGTATATGTTAGATTGTTTACCCCGTAGCTTCAAACGATCTTAACTGTGCATAAACAAATTTGATGGTAGGAACAGTGTTGCGATATAAGCAGGTTAAGATCGGTTTGGCTTTGATGTTGGTGTTGGTGTTGGTGTTGGTGTAGTTCCATGAGATGTTTATCACTCAAAATGTTAAATCTTGTTTAATAAATGTTTTGCAGGGAATGGGTGTTGTTGTTCGGATAGCATCTACAACAACTGACGCAGTTTATAGGTTCCTGCACCATCAATTGGCTGGGATGGAGCCGCTTCTTGGTGTATCACCCTATTCTTGAACACCCGCTGTCATTTTCTTTTTTGTTATTTGAGTTCAATAGCTTAGCTTGTGGTGTATTTGCAAAAGACTTCTGTTGAAATAATTGGCGTCCGGATTTGATCTTTGAACACTCCTGCTCTTAAAAAGAAGTTATAATTGGTTCTTTCATTCACTTTTTTTATCTTTCAAAGTTACTATTTATATCAAAAAATATAAAGTTTTTAAAAAAAAAGAAGTCATTTTCAGTTTTACATATGGAGCCTTAGCCGCATCATGCGCATGGAAAATGTCATTTTCTTAATAACTAAATCAAGCTTAAATAATATGAGTATGGCAATCCCACTCACAAATGAATTAATGCACCATAAACCTCAAACTCCATGACTCGATAATGATATATGAATACAACAATGTAACAGTCACAAGCGTGAACATTATTGCAAAAATCTTTAATTCCTACAGTTGCATTTTTCACCCACTCTCCATCCACTCCATCTGATTACATCCATGCCGTACAATGGATCTTACATCATCAACCCAAATACACTGCACAAATCAACAAGAAGAATGTGTGGCTACGTTACGAAGTTCAACTAAAATGCGATTTCACAGGGTGCATGAAATGTTCTTCCACGGCATATGGACTCCAAGTTTTCTCCAGCATACGAACAAAGCGGTGATACCTCCACACCTGGGTTCATATAAGACGTCAAAGCATATGATACACCAGGATCCCAAAAACAATAAACAATATTAACGCTATTCGATCATGAAAATTACCAGTTGCATATAATGGCACTGAATGTGTTAAGAAGCCACCAGCAGCTACTACCCAACGTGTGTGTAGCCGCAGAACCAGCAACCTTGCACTGTCTGGAGTGTCATAATTTGAACCGTTAGCATTTTTCACTGGTGCAAACTCTTCCTCTCGTAATACCTGCGTATTTTATAACACAAGGGAGTTACATGAGAGAATTAATCCCTTCTTACATGTCCAATACACAGTAAAAAAAAAAAAATAAGAAAGGGGGGGGGGGGAGGAGCAAATAATAATCAGTTGGAGCAAAAAATTGAAGGGAGAAGTGATCACCTCAAACAAAGCAGTTGAAGGAGCATATGGAAATGCATCAAAGACGAACTGCTCTAGTTTCAAACCCATTGTATACCCATGGGTTGAAGGAACCTTTTTCTCCGCCAGATGGTAACTGCAGCCAAGATATATATAAATAATATTAACATCCTTTAAAACGGTTTAGTGGGAAGTTATGAACAAGCGATGGCCCATCCAATTTATAGAGGTACCAAGAAATATAGATTTATTTCAGATACTATGCTCTTGAAGGAAGAAAGATAGCTCAGTTAAATTGTACTACTTTATGCATCCATTTCTCAAGGATGTCGGGGAAAATCTCTGGGATCAAAAGAATTGTCTGCTTGAAAAGAAACCGAGACAACCTCATTGGTCATGTTTGGTTCCAGTTCAAAGTGAGTGTGTGCATGTGCATGCACGTGAGAGAGAGGGAGGGGGAGAATGCATCAATCATGCAATACATGGGTTTTGCATCTGACAAATAGATTATGATAGGTAACAGCACTAATGGACAACATTGATCAAGTACAAGGCATAACAGATCAAAAGATGCATCTCAAAAGGAAGGAATAGCATCACTAACATGCCGTCTTTCTCAAGGCCATCTGCCACTTGGCTTAGGAAATCCAAAGTAAACATGTGTAAGCACACCTGGAAAGCATAAAGCATTGGCATAAGATATATAAGTGCACGTATTTATCTTCACTGGTTACTGCAAACATATTCTAGGTACTATAGTGTCACACTTATTTGATAACATGACAATTCCAAAATAATAAAATGCCATAAACAAAACATATTCTCGAGCATTTACCAGTTTAGCAATCATTGTCAATTTTCTATAAAATCTACATCTAAACTGTAAACAAAATCATTCAAGTCTATGACCCAGGAATTGCACAGCCAAGTTGCATGAATTTACAAGCAGCAAACAGTTTCCATAACCTTCAAAATTCTTTGTTTCTTGAAATAGTTTCAACAATGTTACGCACTCCTATAGGTACCAACTTCAATTCTCACCTAAGCCTACAACCTAACATTGATACATTCTCACATATAAAAGCCTCCAAGAAGCCTGAAGATGCAGCATATTGAGTCCAGAAAGCACTATATTTTGTAAGAAGCAAGCAATATTTAATCAGAATAGATGAAAAAAACCATACATTACTCCAGCAAAAACGAAGACGTCCAGTTTGCTGGTTAACTGCAGAAGCCAGTGATGAATCTAATTCACTGTATTCAACCACAGTAAGTGGCCCGCCTTTACCACGCCTTACAAAAACACCAACCTTTTCCTGGGGATAGGCCTGTAACCAAATTATAGAAGAGATTAAGATATTATAAAAAACTTGAAAAGCTTAAAGTCTATAATATTATCAAGGTCCACAAGTTTACACAAAAAATATCAAGCATTGACATGCCAGTCATGTAATAGGCATTCTTCAAGTACAGATAAACGAGGTGCAGTAAAATTCAAGGAAGAATTAGCTTGTTAACACTTTGCATGACATGAGGAGTGAGTAAGATATAGCAGCAGGGTAAATGTAACACATGCTACAAAAGAAAAAACAAATGGAAGGCATACCACTCCAAAATATGTTTAAAAAAAAAACAAAGCAGAGATAAATGGGATTTTCAACATCAATAGCATGCTCATAATTAACTAGCAAGAAAGCATATTCAACCAGAAATCAGATATACTTGAAAACTGAGAACACTAACTACCTTTTTCACAACTTTAGCAGCAGCAGCTACACCTTTATCAATGAAATATCCCAAGAAAGTTGGATCAGCTACACGAACCTGCAGTCAAGACTCACTGGCTCTTTAAAAAAGGAACATCATGGAAATTTTAACCAAAAAATAAAGACAAAAAGACTCACCAATGCATTATCAACACCATAGCAATCCACATATTTAATCCCTCTCATAGCCATATCCTCTAACAATCTTGAAGATTTCAGAGCTGAAAAAGAAATTTGGAATCCAATTAAATATTCATACAATGGAAGAAACCAGGTAACTTCACAGGTTAGTTGAACAGCAAACAACCTATTTCTGCTCTAGTTCTAAAATACCTGTATATACTCCTCCATTCCCATCTGGAGACTTTGCTACCTGGCTTAAAAAAAGTAACTCATATAACCACCAAAGTTGAAAAAGTTTTCTACTTGAAGCAAGAAGCAAATTGTGAAATAAAATAATATCAAATCAGCCAAAGGAAAAACCATCAAATATTAATATTAAACGAATACTTCTAGGAGAATAGTGTAGCTGGAATACAGCTGTTAAATCACACATGACACAACAGCATAGAAGTAACTCTTTTCCTCCTAAAACTTACAGACAGGTAATTTTACTTGGCCTTTCAACAATCAGCATTCATTTGCAAGATTCTCAACCCAAAATTGAAGTTGTAATGTTATGATAGTATTCATTAACATCTGATGCAAATCACTATATAGCAAGTAGATCTGTTTCAGGACTTTGACGCCTCCTAAAATGCTCTGAAATTTCTAGGAAAAATATAACTATATGTACAGAAGAGCTCGTTAATTGCACTTATTTTATTCAACCAAAAGAAAATGTCACTCTAAATTCAAGCTCATTCACAAAAGAAACCACACCTTGAATGGAGTCTCCATGATATATCTACCATCCTTTGAAATGCAAGGTTGGGTGCCTTGCTGGAAAAATGTAACCTGAAATACAACCAGACTGAAGTCAGCAAAATTAACTAAAGATAAACCATAACGAAATCAGAGAATCAGAAACCATCTTACTTGATCTGCTTCAAGACCAAAGTATTTATGACTCTCAAAGAATTTACGTGTTGCATCATCAGTAAATGGGCTAGTCATTACATACCAGTGTATAGTCACTGAGCCTGCAACCCGCAGATATCAAATTTACAGGATAACATACAAGCAAAAATGAATCATGCAGAGCAGATGGAGAATATGTTTACCCTCATTTTTAGCTTGTGCGGCTAGTCTTTGAACACACAAAATCCGCTCAGCTTGCAGTTGAAAAAGTGACTTCCCAGAAGGAAGTCCAATGTCTAAAATCAAAATACAAAAAAATTATAAAAATAAATTTTAAGCAATAACCATGAAACAACTAAAGCTATTCAAATAATCATTAATTATCCAACAGATTCATAGCTTCTTGAACCAAAAAGAAAATTTGTTTATTTCTTCCTCAATTGCTTTATAATTATATGATTCCTTCAAAATATTCTGATTATTCCATACATTGCCAGGACATTATAGTGTTAGCCATTAGACTTAAATCTTTTCAAGAACCCTATCACCCTCTATTTTATATAACTTTGTGAAATGTCTCAGAATTAAACAACGATTTCAGATCCAGAGGGTTTGGCCACAAAGAAAAGTGAGATAGGAAAGCATTAAACACGGTTAACTGCTCAAGTTCCATACAGGACATTCCCTAAACATGTCCTGATCAACACCAAAAATTAGTGAAAAGCATCATCAAAAGAAACTTGAATGCAGCATAAGATTTTCAAAACCATGTCAGCAATGAGTAAAAATTACTCACTGAAACATCCCTTGGGATCTGAACTTCCAAGCCGAGTCCCCTGCAGCACATTTCAATCACAAGGAGATAAAACAAAAGATCAAAAAAAGGGAAATAATACAGGGTTACTTGACAGGGTATCTTATTTATTTATTTGGTTAATTTGGGTAATTTATAAAGCAGATTTAGATCCCTTTTTCAGCAATGAAAGAGTATAGAATTTAGTAAAGCATCTTTTTAACTAAACAATTATTATTTGCAGGAAAATATTAAAGCATCCACTTTCTAAGTTAACCTAACTTTATCACTAGTTATCATTACTAGACATCCAATAAAGCAACATCATACCAACCTTTAGTAAACAGCAATTATCCACTTTAAGAGTTTATGGGCCCAGCTTTTTACATTAATAAATGTGCATATTGATTATTAGGAAAAAGAATGTCTAATAAGTAATGAGGGAACCATTCAAAAGTAACATCATTCCAAAATTATGGAAAAAGATGACTCCTCGGCCAAGAACCGGTGATAACAGCATCATTAAATCTTTCTAGGTAAGGCATAAAATATACTAGATCAAGAAGAAGCGAAATGAAGACTCACATCATTAACTATTGTATGTAATAAATCTCTGAATCTAGATTACAAAAAAGATTAATAAAAAAATAGAGATAGCTGATGATACCTGGCCACCGGATAGAAGCAAAACAGCCAATTTGCCTTCTGATATAGCCTTCAATCCCATCTTCCACCACCTTTCCCTTTCCTCCATCGTTCTCTCCTCTACTGAGGACACGCAACTCTCGGGAACTGGCTCTATTGCTGCCACCGGCAGTCCTAAAAGCCCCACCAAGAAACAGAATCATATTAAAAATATAACCCAAACAGAGTGGACTAAAAACGAGAGCAATCTAAGGATTTATATTATATAGACCGCACCCTGAGATCGAAGAGAGCAGCGAATGATCCGATCTATTCTCGAAAGATCCAAACTCTGAAGTATGGAAACCGAAGTTGAATTATTAATTAAGAACTAAAATTGACTCACGAAGCTGAATTTGCTTGGAATTGAAGAATTAAAACCAAAAGTTGGATTTAGAAGCGAAATTGAATGCTTGAAGTGGAAGAAAGGCATAATAGTTAAGACTTGAAAGGAAGGAACAAAAGTAGCATCTTTTTAAGAGATCAAAAATGAAAAAAAAAAGAGAGAGGATGTTTTAGAATGTTTGAAAGCAAATATCGAATTTTGATTATGACAAAAGATCTAGAAAGAAATGACCTGGATATCCTTAACGAGGTGGAGGCGTTCCTCAGGAGAAAGCTCGTCCCAAAGGGCGAAAACGTGTTCCTGGCCGTAGTCCTTGAGCCTCTCGACTAATGCTTGCGGCGGTGAAGACGTCGGTGGAGGGAGAGGTGATCCATCAGTACCGCCAACAGCAGCAGCAGCAGCTCATTGCTGTCTGCGCCAACTACCATCGTTGGTTCTCTCATTCTTAATTTGTCTCTTTGGCAACCAGACAAAGGTTAAATGTTTTGGTTATGGTAGATTAGATCTCTGGTTTTGTGGTATTGGGTTGGGTTTGAAGTATGGCTCAAGCGACTAAGGAGATTGGTTTATGTAAATGGGTATACAGAGAGGGGCAAAGGAACAGTGGAGATGAAGACAAGAATATCTCTGACTGAGTAACCAACTTCTACAGCGTGGACACCTGTGAACCGTAACTCGGTGAACCGCGAATTTACTCTTTTTCCTTTTTTTTCTTCAACTTCAACCCCCAAATTACACTCTCATCAAACACGTGTCTATGTTCTGATGTTTGCATACTCGTTATACATAGTCCAAGCAGGGGACCATTCCGCCAAATTTCACACCTCACCAAAACAGTAGCCTCAACTACTTTGTTAGCTTCACTTGATAAAATCAATTACCACTTGTCGTTAATGTAATTTGTAGCCGTATCACATTAAGTTACATTGTCAACCTCATAGAGGAACATACTTTATGTGGCCATAGTGAGAGTCTGCCAACCGGGAAAAGACACATCTTACGAATGTCCTTCTTAAATACACCAAGCTAGGACAATAACTTCACTTACCAATCTCTCCTCCTCCCTTAATAGCACTAAGCTCCTTTTATCTCTCTTAACATCTCTTGTAGCTCTTAACCTATTGAGTAAATTGCCTCTCGAACCTCCTCTATCCTTCTATCATCAATAATTGGTGCAACAGGCATGGACGACATGACTTATTCCAACTCTAATACCCTGCCAACAAAGAAGAAGACTAGAGGTAGAATCCACAACCTCAACCTCAAACTTAAACAACCAAGGACTAACCTTAATCATATTGCTAGCAACTACAACCTCAAGCTTATACAGGTCGCCGCTTCGACCCATACAAACCTTATAACCCATATTATCTTTATTATGCAACGTGCTCAAACTACTTGACACCCAAGTACTACACCACTTATCCAAACAAAAGCCATATCTGCCTCCCCCGAGCCCACCTTTACTTAATCCCTAAGGAATAAAACTTTAATATTAGTTCTCGACAATTCACAGAAATATAAGAGAAAATGAAAAATCTTGAAGAGCAACTTTTGACTCGGTAGAAAATCTAACAATAAAAACAAGAAATAAATAAATTAAGCGAGAAAATTATCAAAGAGTTACGAGTAAACAAAAAACAATTAGAAGAAGAACATGATGAAACTACTAAGTCATTTCCCTATTGATAAAGAAACCCAGTTTTCCGTCCACAATACCATCACAGATGATGAATCCTCAGCAACACACTAATTTCTTTGAAGACGAAATCTAAGTCTTAAGGAAGATCGTTTTATCTCATGGTAACCATTACATCTTCCTTCATGAAAAGGCAATTACTATCAAATAGTAATTAAGTCATTTATCACAAAGACAAACGACCTGTGATCACATTTACTTTTCATCTATCATGTAATGTCAATTATAGAATAACATTTGTCCATTAGCTAGGCCATGAATTCCACTATTGTGAATGATGTTACATACTATAGAATTCATATACCCAACGAGTTAAAGTATATCACACTATGAATGTCATATGTAAATAAATCCATAAACAGATCTAGAATCTATTCTACTTGGGTCGAGTCCCATGCACTATTGGTCCAGTCAGTCACATTATTTTTCTATCTTCTGGGAGTCATCCGCTCCGATGCTCGAGACAAGATATCTTTCCAATTGGACTTGACAGACGATATATTAGTCTTTCAATAGATTTTATAATTTTCGATTAGACTTAAGACATATTTAGATTCATCTACTAATACAAGTTGTCTTTATTACCATCCGACCACGTAATACCGCTTAGTATTAGTTAAATGTTAGATAACCAATGAGCTAATATTTTCTTTCGTTTTGCTTTGTGTGTAAAAATCATTGATGACATTATACAAAGAATATTAATTAAATAATGTATATTTTATTAAACCAATTTCGAAAAAAAGACAAGTATACAAAATGAATATATTACACTTAGGACACCAGATCTAACATTTCTAGCCCCACTAATCATCTTAGTGCCAAAGATCTACCAAGCATGATAGGAAGCACCAAAACTTAGTGAGACAAGTAAAAAGAGTGCCTTATAACAGGTTTGAGACCTATACCCCTCCCAATACTTCACCAGTTTATATCCTTAGTTAGATAGAGAATCATAGAATTCTAGAACCTCTTCCCTCGATAAAACCTAATCAAAATATAAGAGGATCTCTACCTATAAATTCCGATTTTATTACACACCAACTCATAAAACTAAATACTTTTGTATATATAAAAGATGCAATTGAGTCAACCATCAAAAGTAGACAATTGAATCAATATGTAGCACACCCCTTGGTCATTGAGACAATAGGAAAGGCATAACTTCATGTGAGTCAAGAGGGAGAGCTTGCGGTAAACATGTTGGGATCTAGTACCCTTAGTATAGTGATTTTGTTTATATGTACTTGTAATTTTTCAAACAAATTGGTTTAATAAAATGTCCATCAGTATCATTAATATCTTCGTATATTATCTTCAATGGTTTTTTGCATACAAAGAAAAATGAAAAAAATATTATCTCACTGATTACCTAATGTTTAACTACTATTAAGAGGTATTACATGGTCGGATCGTAATATGAAAATACAACTTATATTAGCAGATAACCTAACCTAAATTCAAATTGATAAGGAAACGAAAGTTAGTGTATTGGGTATATGAGTTCTGCATGATGTAGCCTCATTCTACAATAGTGAAATTCTTTGAGCCTACACTCAAAGCAATTTGTGGGTTGAGAATGGTAGAAAAGGTCATTTAGTAGAAAGTCGGAATCGACTTAGTTGCCTCGTACAAAGCATAGGTACAATTTAGGTTAAATTTTATTGTTATAAATATCACAACAAATTAGAGAGATAATTAATGTGATAGTGGGAACATCAAACAGTTGGGTACATTTAATACCATGAGAAAGGCAAACATTCGAGTGCCATGTCTATCAATACCCCCACTTAAGAAACCTTATTCCGTGCAGTGTTTGCAAGTGGGTCTTAATGAAATAGATGAGAATGATATTCTTGATGTGAACAACAATAATCCCTTAGTGGTCAAAAAAATTATTCAAGGTAAAGAAAATAAAGATAGATATCGGAAGCACGATAGAGATCTTACATTGGGAAGATTTTAAGTAAATGGACCTTAAGGAATTAGTGTTAAGAAGGGCAAACCCTATCTACAGCATATTGGAAGTAGGATGGAGTTCAGTTATCTCTTATCCTATACAAGAAAATGCATTCACTACGGATAGTGATACATGCAATCTATTTCTCTATTAATCATTTTTCATTCATTCAACATATCAATTTAAATGCAATTCATATAAGGTTGTGTTGAGCTAACGGAAGGACCAATTGGACATATATAATTAGGGTTCAAGTAATTTGTAATGAAGTTCTAACTTTTTGTCTATTAATTACATTATTATTTATTTACAGAGTCAACCCACTAAAAGTACCATGATTGAACTCTCCTTTATTTTAAAACATTATGAAAACAACTTATAATTATGCTTGTCCAATGACATTTTCATTAGTGTGTTACCTTATCTCTTTGGTTTAAATTCGTTTACCCGAAATGATCTTACTTAATCTCATGTGTAACACCCCATACTTGACCCGATCGTTGGGTCCAAGCTATAAGGAGCCACATTTTTTCCAGAGCAACTATTATTTAATTGCATTCAATTTAAACCATTACACATTCAAATATAAGTAAAATAGGTGTATAAATTGATATGTCTTCATTTCTAGGTTTTATACGAGCTTACAAAAGCTCTATTGCTAACCTAAGGTCAAATAGGACTAAATTGTAATATTTTTCAAAATTTGGGTTAATGTTGTGACTTTAGGGATTCCTCATTGGTCTTGTCGCAACAACAAATGCACAATGTCGCAACGTGATTGCCTATTTCAAAATGTTCAAGATGACACCAACCTGCAAATGCCCAAAAAAAACTAATCTAAGTTTTCAAACTACTTTTTCAATCAAATACTCATCTTCAATAAGTTTAATTTTAAACAATTATACCATACCTATACAAGCACATTTGCGATTCAACCATCTAACTAATTCCATTCAACATATAGGCGAAACTCATTGTTCTAACTGTATGAAACAATTGACATGGTTTCACACTCCATTTAACCATAGCATAATAACATTCTCTACATTTCTAACTTTATAACAAACTCCAATTCACAATTCTAACATTTGACTATTTGCAAAATATCAATTCTAGCTTCAATTGTTCACATTAACACATATTATACAAAAAAAATTTGACTCAAACTAGATACGTGCCATTCTTAAAACAAAACGGAATTATACAAATTTTGTTGAGTTGGGGATCGCTTCCTGATGCTAGATTTACTGCACGCACTCTTGGGAGTCAACTATACTTGCGCAAGGAGAAAACAAACCGTATCCTAAGCGAAAACGTTTAATGAGATTTTCATGATTCAAGTCAATATAATACATGTTTAATCAACGCATACATTTAATTAAAACTCAATTCACATATAATTTCATACCAAAAACATCCATTGTCATATTTCTTATACTTGTCATACCATTTCACATTATATTCCACATATTACATAATCATTTCATACCACATTTGTACGCATATACTTATTAAATTTTATACCACATTTATATCCATATACTTATTCAATTTCATATCACAACTGCAAACATATACTTAATCACGAACATTCATCAATTATATGCATAAATATTCAATTTCATTTCATCTCTTTTCAATCATTTCCGAGCTTATTAGCTCGTTTACTCAATCGGTCCTCAGGGCTCGTTTTAACTCATTTTGCATGATCTTTCACTTGTTGTCGCATATCATATTTCAATTACAATTCATCTCATATATCATTTAGCCAATTCATGTGTTTTTAATCCTATTAACCATACATGAACTTAGAACGGATACGTGGATCCATCACCCTGGGTTGCTTGGCAACGATGAAGTTAACATGTACATACTACCATTTCGAATTGGCCGACAAAGATGGTTTTCACATTCTGATTATTTTGTCACCTTGGGCTTCTTGACAACGATGACTTTACATGTACAATCTACCACACCAAATTGTCCAACAGTGATGGTTTTCAATCAATATCTTGACCCAATAGCATGCTAACAATATCTGACTCGATCCAAGCAGCTAATAGGATAACCAATTTTTTATTCATTATATATAGTTCAATTCTCATTCTTCCATTCTCAATTGATCATCAATTCATCATTTTATTAAATAATATAGCATGCTCCAACTCAATTTGATACCAAATATCATATATCAATTAAATCATACAATTTTCTATTCTATTCAATTTAATCACTATCTCGATATTCAATCTCAACCATAGCAATTCAATTCAAAATTATCATTGACAACTCACCTCAACACCATATAATGTAAAATGTCATGAATATGTAGTAAATAAATTAATTTTGAATCATAAAAATACAAATTGAAAGCTCGTTCAGTTGATGTTATTAATTAATCTGATATCAACTTAGTTGAAAAATGACTTTTTATACTTTTTGCATAAAATCTATAAAAAAGACAAATTTAAATCAAAATTAAATCTACAAATGTTAATACCAGAACTTAAGAAATGAAAATTTTAAATGCAACCAGAATTTACTTAATTCTTTATATAATTATATTTGTACACTGTGTTATAATTTTAATAATAATTAAATTATCCATAAATAATATGGATAATTAGAAGCATGTTCTCCAAAATTCCTCAACAAGTTTAGGCTATTAGTTTCAAAATGATTGACTTCAGAGTAGGCACTGAAATTCAAATAAAATAATAATTGAAGCTAATAGCTGTTGGGATATCAAATTCCATTATTGTTGGAAAGAAAGAGAGAAAACCCATCACAACTAATCACAATTCAGAAACAAATCCCACCTAACCCTATTTTATCTTTGATTCCAACCAAGCTCACCTCTCCTTCTTACATCTATACAGTTTTCTCCCTTTTTTTTTAATCTCTTAATTTTTTTAAAAAAATTTATTTCAAAATACCACACCAGTAAATTTAATAATAAAAAAATTAATAGTGTTAACAATTGAACGTAAATTTCGAAATTTGAAAGTAAGAAAATGAAATCCATAAAAATAAAAGTACATGAACTAAATACAAAAAATGTGAAGAGTACATGAACATATGACATATTTTACCCTTAAATATATATATATATATATAAATGTATATATATTGTTTTGATTATTGAATGAAGTAACTAATAATAAATTTCAATATAATGAAGATAATAAGAAATAATGTAATTGTTAAGAGTTAAAAATGTTGAAGAAGCACGACCAACAAGTTGGTAGAGAGGGGAAATGAGAGTCACGTAGCTTTTCTGCAGTCCATTCCGCTCCATGCATGCATGCATGCGCACAGCTGAAGATTAGAATTACTTTAACCATAGCCACCCAGTGTTGGAGTGAAAGTAGAAGAAAGTAAAGGTTTTCCTATCTTCATCATGTGATGTTGCCGTTCAACTATATGGGGCAAGAAAAATTGAAAACTCACCCGATGCGTTTGATTAGTTTAAGGAATGTAAGTTCAAAAAATTCAACATAACTTCATTTTTTTATTTAATCTATAATTAATTTTAATTTTTTTCTGATGATAAAATAAATATTTTATATTTAAAATAATGAAAATAACTTTAAAAAGTTCTATGTAAAATATATTTTTCAAAAAATTATCTTATAAAAGTTATTTATTATTTATTATTTACTTAAAAATTATTATTATTTAGAAACATTCATGAAAAAAGAACTTTGAAACTTTACCAAATAATCAGGGCCGATCGGAGGGGGCTAGTAGGAGTCTCGAACTCCCTTAAAATGGAAACTTTTTTATTTAAGCCATTTATAATTTATAAAATTTTAAATTAGTAACGATAAAATTGCACTTTGTCTCTTAAAAATGATAAAATTTTGATTTAATTCTCTGAAAATTATAAAGATATAAGCTATTAAAAAAGAAAAATTGCATTTTTACTATCATGAACATATATAATTTAATTTCAACCTTTTTTTTTTTTTGAATTCGTCCCTGCAAATAATACCAAAAAAACTACAAAATAAAGTTTATTTCATCAAAATAAACCTTAAAAAAAAGTAATATAAAAATTTGAACATAGCCAAATCGATATCACCCCTATATCTATGAATAGGTTGCTCACATTAACAGGGGCAAACATAGGGGCTGCCACGGGCTCTAGTCCTCCTAAAATGAAATTTTTTTTATTTAGGTCGTTTAAAATTTTTAAAAATTTAAATTAGTAAAGGTAAAATTACACTTTGCCCTCCTTAAAGATGATAAAATTTTGACTTAATCCTTTAAAAATTATATTTTTATTATCGTAAAAATTACAATTTAATTTTGACACCTCTAAAATTTTTTTTGACTCCAACCCTGTACATCAGTTCCAAATTTATACGAGTGTGTAATATGTTGTAGCGACAATGCTTCAGAAGTGAAAGATTAGAAGAGGCAGGCCCAGGGTAGGCTCAAGCTAAGCACCCCTACATCAATATATCCTTCATTATGGATTTGCTTTTCGGCCCATTTCATTTTTGGTTTTACACCTTAAACTTCACATTTCCCCCACGAACATTATGCATGATATTCTGAATTTAAATTTTATTATGATCAATTTTTTTATTAATTTATTATACAGAAAGATAAAAATATTTTTGTAAAATATAATTTTATTTGTATATGAGAAAATATTTTAATAATTGATGTTTGGTTGATCTGTAATACTAATTCAACAAAACACACAAAATATGTATGGGGAGATACGTACAGGCTATATAGCCTTATTATAATATTTATTTATTATTTCAAATCACTTATGGAATACTTAAAGTAAATATTTTTTTCATTTAGGTATCTAAACTATTGTTCATATTTTCTTAAATTTTTTACAAGGCACACACACCTTGTATACACAGGTGTTCGAATCCGGATCTCCTAAGATGAACATTATCCTCTTTTTCACTGGAGTCACTCGTTGGGTTCAATTATAGTGTAAAATTTAAAGGTTACAATATGCTCAAAGTTTTTGTATTCTTTATATATTTAGAATTTAATCTTCATACTGTTTATTTTTAGAAATTGTCTCTACTTTTCGAATTTAAAAATATAAATCTATTTGTTAACATTGTTAGAATTTTTTGTGTTAGTGTGGCATTTTGAAAAAAATAAAATAAATTGGGTATTCATGTAACCAAAAAATAACACTGTAATGAACGTGAATTTAATAAAGAATTTTAACGATGCTAACAATTTTTTAAAATTCACATCATCATTTTAATTAGAATAAAATATTTAGACTAGCTAATGATATTATAAGAATTGAGATATCAAATTATGTTAGAATTAAAGTATATAGATTAAATCTCATATTTGAGTGAAATATAGGGATAAATTAAAATTTAATTATTTTTATAATCTAAAAAGTAAAGTGATTGGGATCGAAATTTACCCCATAATGCTCTCATGTCAAAAAAAAAAAAAAAAAAAAAAAGAAATTATTTTAAAAAATAAATTATCTATATAACCTTGCTAAAAATTCCTTTTGTTATATAATTTTAGTTTATTTGGTAATTTTTTTTTTTTGCATTGAATTAATATTTGATTAAATGGTGATATAATTTCAGTTAGATACTTTATTTGTAGTACTATAGGTATAGAGGTTGTGAATTTAGTTTGAGTTTAGATGGATGACGCGTTTTTTTGTGGTTAGTGTAAAAATAGTGATGACGATGATATTAGATACTGTAGCGTGAGATAAAAAGTAAGCAAATCGCACTGTATCGTCCATTCAAACTCATACTTAATTTTTTTTTTTTTTTTGGTGTAAAGAAAGTAAGGTTGAAATGACATGGAAACGGTGAGAAGAAACGCATGAAGGAAGACAACCAAAAAAAGGCGTGGAAAGCATTTGGAGAGTGGTGTTCATAGAAGTAATGTAACGCAGCTGAGGTATTACATGACAGAAACTTCCAATATGAGTAGTAAGCATCCTGTGAGACAGTGGGTTTATACGTAAATTCCTCACAAACTAGGTTGAGGAGTGAGGAGTGACGATCTATTCCAATACCCAAACAGTAAGTAACATGGTCCATACTCCCTCCTTTTCATACCATCATGACAGCCGAGTAAATTACAAAGCACCCCAATCCATGTTTTTGCTTTTAGTTTTTACGGGTCATGCACCACTACTTGCCCCAAAACCATAGTCCATAGCCATTTGGCAGATGCTGCTAATTTGTTAGCAGAAGAGCTCCTTCACCACCTAAACTATTACAGATTGCTTTTGTTAGCAGAGATTGAGTTGGATGCCTAATCCCATTGAAATAAAGGAGTTGTTGGTGGCGGTGAAGGGTTAACCGAACATATCTAAATTGTTCAAAGACGTTGCACCAACCCCATTCATACCCTCCCTTCCTTCATTTCTTTAACTTCCATCTCACTGCTCACTGCTCACCGCCCCACCCTCTCTTCCTCTTTCAACATTATTTTTTATCATTTCTAAGACTGAAATGTTGAAATTCATGGCCCAAATATAGGTTGTTGATGACTTTTTCTCTATTCACAACCTCAATTATTAACACCTTTTTATTACAGTAGCTTTAGATATAATCCAACCACTCAAAACTCAAGTTTTATGACTAAGTTTAAATCATTTATACAAAGGACTTACTTTATTTTCACTCAAATCCTCCCGTTATCAAGCAAACCTTCAATTAAGTTTTTTTTTTTTTTCATTTCATACTTAATCGTTAAATAATTTAATTTAAATTAATTTTTTTGTTAATATATATATATGTATATAAGTTGCGATGTAAGTGAAGTTATGAAATGAAATTACGTGGCAAAAATTAATGAAAGGGGCAGACGAATTCCATCCCTCGAGAGCCATTCTAAAATAAACTTAAATAGGGTTTCCCCACTTCCTAATTAAGATAATCCAGGTGAGTGGTGGGGCGGGGAAACAAGATGGTGTGGAGCTGCAGCATGCCATGCAACTCCATGGAGGATATCCATCAGTTTTTATGTTGCCTTTGTTTTTGCTTTTGACCTCTATACATCGAAGTTATACGTGATTGTTGTCTTTCCTTTTATATTTAACTTTTCTGTCTTTGCCTCATTTAGTGGAAATAAGGTCATCTTTCCAACAACCTTTATGTTATAAATTACAAAATAATTCAATCAAGTTTGGATATTGGAAAATTTTGACGTCCAAAAAGTAAAAGATATGTATTCCCGCACGTAGGTTCAAACCTTATTATTCTTGCAAACTGATAAAATTTTATGTTTCTTTGATTAAGTGATAAAGAATTTGATGTTTTTTATATAAGATATTAATTCAAACCTTATGAATTAAAAAAAAGAGATTAAAAAATTTTATCTTCTATTTAAAACTCTAATATGAATTTGTTACTGATTTAATCGATATCTAATGTGATTAAACTATCCTTCCCTTATTGTCATATATAATATATAATAATATCAACCCAATAAACCTTTAAGTTAACTACATATGATAATAAAGACATTGTCGGGGGACCTCTTTTTTAAAGGACTATAGAATAATAAAGCATATATAATAGCAATTTAAGTGGCTTTGCTTGCATACCCTAGCTTTTATATTTTGATTTGTGTTTCCTTTTTAAAAGTGTTATACTAGTAGTAATAATGATAGTAGAAATTATTGCAAAATAATAAGGAAAAAAAATATGAATACGTAAATTTTACGTAAAAAAATAAAATTTATCGAAAAAAATGATAAATAAAGAAGAAATTCATTAATGTTGGAAAATAAGAATATGTGAGGTTTAGGGTTATGCGTAATTTTCGATCCTCGAACCTTCGCCCCCACATATCTCCATTTTATCTCTTTATTTTATTTTTTTAACAGGTGAATTGCACTTCAAACTTTTCGAGTCGGATCAAATGAGATTCGAATCACATGACTCTATATAAGATTAATAAAAAATTAATAGAGAAAAAATAGAAAGGGTTGATACATTATTTGGGTTTGGATGAATGATAATGATTCGCGCAAAGGATGAGAGAAGGATTTGGGTAGTCTATGGACTAGTATGGTTAAGAATGAGGCTTATATAGGCTACAACTAGGGAGATAAGTTCCAAAAGCAAGTGTTTATACGAAAAACTTTGAAGTATTGAATCATGATGAATTTTCAACACGTGTATTTGGATGTGAGAGACATGTGTCGTCTCTTCAACACCTACAGGGCATGCAGGTGACAGGTGCTGTGGGTCTTCCGCCGAATATAAAGATTGATTAGGCGAGGTGAAGATGTACAACACAGAGGAAATATGGGAGTTGCTTTTTTCCTGTTTAGACACCGATGTCAGAAGAAAAGAAAAGTGGTCCCATGGTAGCAAAAGCAGAGCAGGGTCAATGGGTTCATAGAATCTACATTATCATTCGGTTCAGATTCAGAACGAAGGGATTGACCTCACCTGCTCTTGGGGACTTCTCCAAATTACGCATCTGCCCCTCCTACAAGGATCGTCATTAACACGCTAATCAGCTGCTGGTTATATGAAATAAATTAATCTGAAAAATTCTACAGCTGCGGCTGCTCCTCCTAATTAACTACAAACATAATAATAATAATAATTAAGGATCCCTAGAGGTCAACGCATAACATGAGGAAAGCAGAGAATTATCTCCATAGAATACGATTTGCTTTATCGAGGAAAAATCATATAAAATATTAATATATATATTTTTTAATAATTTAATGTGACATTAATAATTTTATCTTAAATTTTAAAACTAACATGGTTTTATATAAATTTTCCCTCACTTTATTTAGCGAATAATAATGTCATTCCAATACCAAAGAAAAAACATTTTTCAATAGAAAACACAATTTTTTCTTTTAAATCTCCATTTGCATTTTACACACGTGGTTGTGGATTTTGATGCATTGCAGAATGGGTCAAAACAAACGATGTTTGAAATATGTATATTATTCAAGGATTTTAATTTCTGTCCAAGTTTGACAAAACCTTAAAATATTCCTTAATTTTTTAGATTTAATAATTTAAGTCTAATATTTATATTATTAAAATTATTCTGTATTGTGATATTTTAAAATAAAAAATATATTCATTTAATAATTATATAATAAAAATGATATTTTAATGAATCTAAATTTAATAGATAAATTTTATGATGCTAACCATTATGCCTATTATTTTTAAATATAATAAATAAAATAATTAAATTCTTAAAAATAAAAATTAAAAAAAATTCCAAATATAACAAAATTATGAAAGATCCAACCTCTTCCAGCTCAATCTCACTCGTGCTTTAGGATGACTCTAATTATATATTAAACTATTTTTTTTAACTTAAAAGTTTATGGATCATAATGAATATACCCAGTTATCCCCAAATATTTGACTTTTAAGATAAATTATACCACAAGTCATTTTAAAATAACGTTATTTTTTTCTTTAATCACTCTAATTATGATAATAACTCGAATTAGTCATTGTCATTAAAAATTTTGGTAATTTATTAACGGATTGCTGACGTTGCATTTTTTTTTATCTTTTGACTAAAGTTAAAGACCTTTCTATAAGTAGTCCAATTATGTTTTTGGTTTATTTGCAACATAAAAACTACCAATCCTCATCATCCACTACCCAACACTCACCATAAGAATAACCAATTCTATCCACAAAGGAAGATAAGTGAGGAGGAGGAAATATTGCAATGGAGATCTCCTCGGTCGGGTTTTCTCAAGTCCAATGTTAAAGGAAGATAAGTGAGGAGAGTTAGAGATCGGGTTGGTGGTGGGTGTTGAGCGGTAATAAAGATTGATGGTTCTTATGTCGCAAATAAACAAAAAAAAAAATTGTTTTTAAACTAATTATAAAGAAGTCCCTAACTTTAATTAAAAGTAAAAAAAATTTACCATGTCAACAATGCATTAATGGCTTAACAAAATTTTTAACGACAATTTCGAACAATTATCTTAATTAAAGTTACTAAATTGACAAAAAAATTCAAAATGATCAAAATAAAAACGATGCTATTTTAAAGTGATATGCGATATAGTTTACCTATTTTAAAAAAAAAAATCATATATTACAGATTTCACAAATTTACTTCTAACTTTGTGGATAATGAATTAAAATTTTGATATCCATTATCCAAATTTATCTTACTTTTACAATTAATGAATTCGAATTAAAATATCCACATTTAGTATCTACTTTACCTTTTATGTATTTTTTTTAACAAAAATGGATTTACTACCACGGCCAACCCCCTCAAATGAAAAATGTTCTATTTAAGTCATTTAAAATTTAAAATTAATAAAATTAAAATTACACTTTGATATCCTAAAAATATAAAAAATTTATTTAATTTTTTAAAAATTATAAAAATATAAACTATTAAAATAATAAAATTATATTTTTATTATCATAAAAATTATAATTTAATTTCAACCCCACCAAAAAAAAAATCCTGATTTTTTCCATGATCTACTAAATGAAAAATATTTAATGGAATCAAGTATCTGACATAATTTAATTAATTTTGATTCAAATTTAAATAATATACTTGGATTTACAGTGTAATAAATTGATTTGCAATTTAAAACAAATTTATAGATTTAAATATTAAAAACTATTGCGTAAATGAAACATTAGATTTAGATATTTATTTTTTCGTTTTGGTCTTTATTTTTTTAAAAGATTATTTTCATCATTAACTTTTAAAATTTAGTTAAATTACTTTCTTTTGAAAGGAAAAGCTGATTGAACTGTTAAAATTTTAACGACGTTGATATAGTCACTTACGTGGAAGTCTATGTATAATTCATAAAAAATTTTAAAATTTCAACAAATTTAAAAAAGTTCATAAATTTAAAAAAAAAAGTATACATGTTGATTGTGAAGTATATGTAGATTATCAAACAAACTGCCACGTTAATATCATTTAAAATTTATTAATTTAGTCAATTGTTTTGTAAAAAACAATTTAATTAAAATTTGAAAATTGAATGTCAAAGTGATGAAAAAAATAAAGATTAAAATAATAAAATAGTAAATATTAAAAGTTAAATTTATTTTTATATCTAAAAAATATGTATATAAAATTTATTCGAACTCAAACTCGTATAATTCAATTACATGTCGAGCAAAGTTAAAAATTTTAAAACTTACGACTATTGGACTTGATTACTCCCTTGCTAAAAATGGAATTATTGAATAATAAATAAGCATAAGCATAAGAAATTCATTTAATAAATGGAATCATACAATTCGAAAAAAACAATAACAATAACTGTCATAAATGATGAATGACAAGTTTCATCAACACACTAAATGTTTTAGTTTTAGAATCAATAGAACATCATGACACGTTATCAATTGATTTTGTCACAATTGAAGTACGACATGTATGAAGTAATTGCAAACATTTAATACAATAAGGAAATAAGCCTTGGATGGTCTAAAGCGGCGAATAAAAATAAAAAAAAGCATCGAACATTAACCAAACTAAGAGAACGACAATAAAACTATCTCTAAAATCATTTGTAAAACATTAAAACATAAAACATGAAAAATTATTTATGAAAATATCACTCATCTCATTGTTATCTGCCTATATTTTACATCACTTTATACATATTATTCATAAAAAGAAAAAAAGGAATGATGTTTCACATAGAGTAAATTATATTAAGATAATTTTAAAATATATAATTTTTAGATACCAATAATAAAATGACACATCATTAACTTTTAAAAATATAAAAATTTTATTATAATTCATCCATACTTAATATCTTATTTAATTTAATTTAACTTTAGTTAAATTACTTAACAAATTAAAAATTTTAATAAATAAACAAACATGCTTTTTTTTTTGTTTGTTTCTTTTTCAATTTCAATTTTTTAAATTTTTAATAAAATTTTAAAATTTGATAAAATCTCCGATGGTGGTTATAATTTTTCAAAAGTTGATTTTTTACTAGTGTTTTTTTAGATTTTTAATGGTTGATTTTAATTTTTTTAATTATTAATTATTAATTTAAGCATTTTCAAATTTTATTTATTTTTGGTTATGTTTCTTTACAGCATATAGTTTCAACGTTTCCCCTCCAAAATTTTAATTATTTTAATTAAAATTAAATTAAATTAGAGATGATTTCGTATGTGATTGAATTTAAAATAATATTTGTATGTTTTTAAAAAATTAATGATGTGATATTATTTTATTGATACATAAAAACTATATATTTAATATCATGCCAATATAATTATTCCTTATTAATAATTCAAATCGTATCTTTCAGAGCATATCAGATTTAATTATTAATAACGAACAACAAAAAAATGGTTTAATTATTAATTGAATTTTTCTTTTTTTTAAGACAAATATTTTTAGAAATGGATCACTTTTGTTCGAATATTTGCTCTGCCAAACAAAAACTAAACTGAGATATGAAGAAAAGAAAAGAGGATAGAGAACAAAATAAGGTCTACTTTTTTCATTGCTTTCAATTGATCGATAATCACAGGAAAATAAAAGTTATCGAGTAATCTTTGGTATGATGTCTGTTTCAATTTTATTTAGATAAATTCGTATTAGATTTATTTCGATTCTTGATTGTTTGAATTCGAATTTCATATGTGAATATATATATATATATATATATATATTCATATGGTGTTTTGAGGCAAGTAATGAAGTTGGAAATGAGGGACTGATTTGTAAAGCATAGTATATGTGTATGTATGAATTAAATTGCATAAACATAAGAAATGTATATGATCAAGTTTATCATGGTATAATATTATAAATATGAAAAGATTATGAAATGCGAGTTAAGACACGTGTGGGCTTAGTGAATGATTAGGATACATATGACATATCATTAGGGTGTTTCAAGCATTATGTCGGTGATTATAGTTGTCAGGTACATTGTACCAGTGATGGATGTTGGAAAAAAAATCTCAATTTGAAAACAGTTTTCTTGCACAGTGGAAAAATAAAGTTTTGAAAATTGATCCAATTTGTGATATTTATAACAATAAACCTTAATCGAATTCGTACATGTGTTCTCGGCTTAGCGGACGTTCGTTGCCCTCAATTTCAACCAAACGATATTATCTGCAATTCTCGTATCACGAACTATTTCGAGTGTGGACTCGAACCAATTGAATCGAAACACAAAACTAGAAAAAAAAATTTCTCCTTTTGGGGTGAAAACAAAAAATCTCTCCTTTAATAGAAACTGATATAATTGTTATTATGGAAATATATATATATAAGTTGAGAATAAATTCTCTCTATTTTTTGGTAGAATAACATTATTTTAAAGTTGTGTAAATAGCTCTACCGATGTTTTCTATTTTTAGAAAGAGAAGGTAAAACCCTTGTAGAGTTGTAGAACTTCATTTTAAATAGAAAAACAACATCCTACTTATAGTAGGAGAGGGGTGAACGACTCACCCTTGTAATTTCTACTAGGGTTGTCGCCCCTTCATGTTTTATGAAGGGTTTTGGGTTTCTCTCACGTCGAGTTCAATTACGAGTATTTTCTGAGCCTTTTTTGACCAAATACTTTGTAATATGATTCAACTCGATTCAATTTTTCTATTTTCCAAAAATAAGCTTTAATATTTACATATTAAATAATTTTCTCATCTCAATTTTACCTCCGATAAAATTTTGACGATTTTACCCCTAATAAAATTTTGAGAAAATTCGTTCAATATGTCACAACTCAACATGTTCAATATGACCGAATGATTTAGTTTCATTTTTAGGCTTCAAAACAATCCAAAAATATAAACTCATTCTTCCATCATTTTTTAAGTAATCATATATATGATTGTAAATTTCCAATTTCATTTCTATTTTTGGAAACCTGCATTCATTTTTAAATGATTTCATTTCTCCATTTTGGAGAAAACCACAATCATTCTTGAATGTTTTTCATTTTTCTTTTTCTATTCATTTATTTATATTCAAACACACAATTCATTTTTTATTTCAATGAGTTAGCGAAGGGATCGATTGGATATATGCAATTGAGACTTAAATAATTTATAATTAAGTTCCGACTTTTCGCCTATTAATTATAAGCTCATTTAATCACAACGACATACCATTATGAAGGCAACTACTCAATGCTCGTCTAATGATCTTGTCATAAGCGTGTTACCTCATAGGATATCATTGATCTCTTTGGAATAATATCCATTCTTCTAATATGATCCTATATTATTTAATAATAATCATTACATCTTCATTCATTAAAAGTTTAATAGTGATCAAATCATCCATCACAAAGATGATCCATCCGTGATCACATTCTAATATATTTTAGAGGGGGAAAATAAAGAAAATGTTAAGATTGAAAGATGTTGCTTAAATTTCAAACCAAACCGAGTTTGTTTAGTACGAAGTACGAACCGATACATACAACTTGATTGATGCCACAGTATTTCCTTCTTCGTCACAATCAACTATAATTTGCTTTTTGGCAAAAAAAGGTATTTATTAGTTTCATCAGCTCACCAAGTTTCATCTCTTAAATCTATTAATAGATTGAGTTAAATCTTAATTAAATTATTTTAAATTAAATCTGATTCAATTTAATAAATAACAACATTACAAATTGAAATAACATTTAAAAGTTACAATAATAATAAATTTAATCTTCAATATTTATATTATATTTTGTAAATTTGATTCTTCTTATTATTTTAAACTAAATTTGATCATTATCTATTAAAAGAGCGTCAATTTATTTTTAAAAAAATATAAATATTGATTAAAACATTAATTTATAATAATATTGATGTGATATTTTTCGTGCATTTTATATTGATCTGATATTATTTATTTTTTATGTCACATCGATAAATAATATAAAAACTATAAAAATAAAAAAAATTAATATGAATCGCACGCGAATTATCATACGGGCTGATATGTTTAAAAAAACTAACATTTTAATCTACATTTTCATTAAAAAGAAGCAAATCAAAAAATAATTTTTTGATGGTTAAAGTTAACTACTTTTTAAAGGATTGAAGTTGAAATTTAGTTAAAAAAGAATAAAGGACCTTGATAAAAATAAAAATATTAAGAGGTTATATAGGAGAGGTGTGGGTAGAAAATTCATAAATCCGTGTCTAAGCAAAGCTGAAACTATATATGGATTATGGATAGCTGTCCGTAGCAGATTGAAACCATATCGTTGTAAGAAACGGAAAACGGAGAAAAAGGGGGGAATTTGTTGATGTTATAACCAAAACGGGTGGGATTATGAAGGTTCGTTTTATCATTAAAATAGTTGGGGAGTTCATTGATTGGGGAAAACCGACATAGAAATAGAAATAGAAGCAAAGTCAGGGGGGATTAGGTGAAGCAGCTGCCCTGGCCAAGACAGGGCCCCACACCCTGTTGTGTAGTACAACTCTAACAGTATTCGCAAGTACAAAGCGGTCTAACCGTAATTCCATATATATTACAAGGGCAATTTGGTAGTTTGGTGGAAGCCATTAGCCAAGCCAGGCAAGCCAACCCAAACTTTCTAGTTGAAAAATTGCTGTCTCCACCATCTCCCTCGGAAATCTCTCCCAACACATTTTCTCTCCGGTGTATCTTTTTTTTTCGTTCTTTCTATAAATACATAGATTTCCTTCCCTTTCCCTCTGATTTGTTCTCTGCGTCTCTGCTTTCTCCTCTTTCCTCTGTTTCTCACCTCTTTTCATTTTCTTTCTTTCTATACCCTAATGTCGCCGGGCTCGAGGGACCTGCAACTGACGTTGCAGGCTGCCGGGGTCTGGAGATCCACGTATCCCCCGTCGGTACGCGCTGATGATCCCGTCGACATGGAGGAAGGTACTCGACTTTTAGATTCATACGGAGCGGGAGATTATAAGTTGGAAAGTATTGAAGAAGGTAGTATGCGGAGAATTCAGGTCAATGTAACGGGGATGACGTGTGCCGCCTGCTCTAATTCCGTCGAGGCTGCTTTGAAGAGCATCGATGGGGTTTTAAGAGCATCTGTGGCTTTGTTGCAGAACCGTGCTGATGTTGTTTTTGATCCTAATTTGGTTAAGGTTACTGCTCTTTCTTCCTTGATCAGTATTTTAAAACAGAATGAAGCTTGTCGGGTTTGCTTCATTAGATAATTTTAGTTTCGTTTCTTTTATTCCGTGTTTGACTTTGTGATTATGGTCTTGGGTTTGCTTAATTACTGAAGATTGGCTTAATTAATGTTGGTTGAGGTCGACAAGCTACTCCTTCATTTATTTGCTTAAGTTGATTTTAATGCGTAATTTTTTCCCCACACTTTTGCTAAAGTATAGTACTGTTTGCTATTTGTCTTGGAGCTTTTCAGCATTTTAATTTTCATAAGCTATATTGACTAATTATGCCTCTAAATATGGCATTTGAAATCTGATTTTTCACTTTGTCTTATCTGTAAATGTGGCTAGTTCATTATAAGTATGATCATGAATCTGACTTTTGTCAACGTTTCGTCATGGTTACTACCATTTGCATTGTGTAAATTATTAGTTTCTCATTTATAGGACCCAAAAACACCTTTTTGATAATTGCTGATGTTTGATCCCTCTCACTCTAAACAAACACACAACGTATCACATGTTTTTCTGCATCTATGGTATTTGCTTTTCTTCCGGTGTTGTAATCATTGAGAAAAAGTTTTGCGTCAGTCTATGGGTATTGTGGTATATATGATTTGCTCGGTTAGAAGACAACATGTTTCTTTTTTATTTTTACATACATGGAGGAGGAGGAGATTTGTTCTATTGCTTCACCTATTTTCTGTCATGAGGTACTGAAATGCAACATTTCAAAAGCTGCTTCCCCCCCCCCCCCCCCTAATTTGGTCGATACAGCACAGATTAACTATTCTTTTTCTCCTTGGGTGTGATGGCTGGGGATCTACTATAGACCTTATGCCCGGTACTTGAAACTCCTGGTCTTGGGTTCAGTTCACCTGCTTGAGTCAAATGTATGTACTTTGAAATGGAGCTTTTGTGAAACAAGTGTTCTCTAACACTTCCATGACATTCAGGATGAAGACGTAAAGAATGCCATTGAAGATGCAGGGTTTGAGGCAGAGATTCTACCTGAACCCAGCAATGTTGGAACAAAGCCACGTGGAATGCTTGTGGGGCAGTTTACAATAGGAGGTATGACCTGTGCAGCCTGTGTCAACTCTGTTGAAGGCATTTTGAGAGATCTTCCTGGTGTTAGTAGGGCTGTTGTTGCTTTAGCCACTTCATTAGGGGAAGTTGAATATGATCCCACTGTAATTAGTAAAGATGATATAGTCAACGCAATTGAAGATGCTGGTTTTGAAGCCTCACTTGTACAGAGTAGTGAGCAGGATAAAATCATACTTGGGGTTGCTGGTGTTTTTAATGAGCTAGATTTACAGCTTATGGAAGGTATACTTAGCAGCTTGAAAGGGGTTCGGCAATTTTGTTTTGACAGAAGTTCTGGAGAACTTGAAGTTCGTTTTGATCCTGAGGTTGTCAGTTCAAGATCCTTGGTTGATGGAATTGAAGGAGGAAGTAAAGGGAAGTTCAAACTACATGTTATGAACCCATATGCAAGAATGACTACTAAAGATGAAGAAACCTCAATTATGTTCCAGCTTTTTACTTCCAGTTTGTTTCTCAGTGTGAGTATTTATATATATACTCTTTACTAGTAGTCTAGTTTTGAGCTATATTGCATCATTTATTTTCCTCTCGAACATAAACCTTCAAGAAGCTAAAGGGAAAGAGTTACAAGAATCTGTATTTGAAACCGTATAGCCTTTTACATGAAAGCATAAGAACACTCTTGCCTTATGGCCTTCATATAGTAGCAATTTTATGGAATCTTTTTTCAACAAACGTTGTCTACGTTTCAATATGTTAATTGGTTCCCCCACTCGTATTAGTTTCAAACTAACTGTTGGTCTGTTTTGATCCAGATTCCTGTCTTTCTGATTCGAGTAGTTTGTCCCCATATACCCTTGTTGGATGCCTTCTTGCTCTGGAGATGTGGACCTTTCTTAATGGGTGATTGGTTGAAATGGGCATTAGTAAGTGTTGTTCAGTTTGTTATCGGAAAGCGCTTCTACGTGGCAGCTGGCAGAGCTCTTCGAAATGGTTCTACTAACATGGATGTTTTAGTTGCATTGGGTACTTCAGCTTCTTATTTCTACTCTGTTGGTGCTCTTCTTTATGGTGCCATAACCGGGTTTTGGTCACCAACATACTTTGAAACAAGTTCCATGCTGATAACGTTTGTATTATTGGGGAAGTATTTGGAGTGTCTTGCAAAAGGGAAAACATCAGATGCTATCAAGAAGCTAGTAGAACTTGCACCAGCTACAGCATTGTTGGTAGTTAAAGACAACGGTAAGGGCTTCTTAATCTTGGGTTCATTTTGGTAAATGTTGTTTGAAGTGTATCAAGGACTTTACTTTTGTTATTCATTCCATCTTGTCTTTCTTATCAAGTAATTGATAATATTGTATGGTCTTAAATAGGATCAAATTTAGTGCCAAAAATCAAATTGAAGGACTGAAAGCCTATGATTATTATTTTTGCAGGTGGAAACATTATTGGAGAAAGGGAAGTCGATGCTTTGTTAATTCAGCCTGGTGATATATTAAAAGTTCTTCCTGGTGCCAAGCTTCCTGCTGATGGTGTTGTTGTGTGGGGTTCAAGTTATGTAAACGAGAGCATGGTAACTGGTGAATCTGTACCTGTGTCGAAAGAGGTTGATTCACCAGTTATTGGTGGAACAATTAATTTACATGGTGCTCTTCACATAAAAGCTACCAAAATAGGTTCTGAAGCGGTTTTGAGCCAGATTATTAGTTTGGTTGAGACAGCTCAGATGTCCAAAGCTCCTATTCAGAAGTTTGCTGATTTTGTAAGTCTTCTTAATGGAAACTTGATTTTTTTGGTGTCATGAAGAAAAAGAAATGCATGTTACGTTGCTCTAAAATGACTATTCTAAATCTCCTCAAGGTCTTGGTTGATAAGATGGTAATATCGATTGCAGTTGAATGTGTGAAATGTTTTAATGTTACTATTTGAATCACCTCGTGGGTTGTATATGATTAGTTGATCTATCTTATTTGTCCTTATGTTTATCCATTTATATGGTTGAAGAAAAGATGATAAGTCTATCCTTAAAGTAATTAACTTTTTTTTTTTTTAGAATATGAAATTGAAAGTAGGAATTAACATTTTAGGAGCGTGAGGAGATAGTGGAACAGAAGGGGGAGAACTTTTGGTGGAGAAACTGGTATAAGTAACTGCAGTAAATTAGAAATGTTCTTTACGGTCATATTAATTTTCAAATGACGATTAGAATGATTGACACTTTTATGTATTTTCTATCGAAATGATGTCAAATGGTTTGTAGTTAAGTTTGGAATGGCTGGGGACAAAATTCTTTGAAGTTCTCTTAAAAAATACCCCTTTAGATGTATTTCTACCATGTTTTCGTATGAAAGATTTATGTTCAATGTTGTAGCATCACTGAGGTAACCCGTTTGTTAATGCTGAAGCTTTACAGGCAATTTTGTTGTCTTGCTTAACTCTAGGTTTCTATGGCTTGCAGGTAGCAAGTATCTTTGTTCCTACTGTTGTTACTTTGTCCTTGATCACATTGTTGGGCTGGTAAGATCTGAAAATGCTTGCAGGTAGCAGTATCTTTGTTCCTACTGTTGTTACTTTGTCCTTGATCACATTGTTGGGCTGGTAAGATCTGAAAGGTTTATTTTGTCATATTCTCCTTTTTGTGAGATAAAATATCTGATTTCCATCTTATATTGAGTTCTTTTGTTGATTGTTTGTAGGTATGTTGGTGGAGTGGCTGGAGCCTACCCAGAGCAGTGGCTTCCAGAAAATGGCAATTACTTTGTTTTTGCCCTTATGTTTTCAATATCTGTGGTGGTAATTGCATGTCCTTGTGCTCTTGGCTTGGCTACCCCAACCGCTGTCATGGTTGCTACAGGGGTTGGAGCAAGTAATGGTGTGTTGATAAAAGGAGGAGATGCACTGGAAAGAGCTCAGAAAGTCCAGTATGTTATTTTTGACAAAACTGGAACTTTAACTCAGGGCAAAGCTAAGGTCACAACTGTAAAAATTTTCTCAGAGATGGACCGTGGAGAATTCCTTACACTGGTGGCTTCTGCAGAGGTTATTTCTAACAGCCTAACTAGTTTCAGACTTTTTTTCCCCAATGCATTTCCGCAGTTACTGAATTTCCCCATTCTCATTCCTTAGGCTAGCAGTGAACACCCATTGGCCAAAGCAATAGTTGAATATGCACGCCACTTCCATTTCTTTGATGAGAATTCTTTAACTGAAGATTCCCAATACAGCAGCAAAAGATCTCCAATTTCTGCGTGGCTTCTTGATGTTGCAGAGTTCTCTGCTGTGCCAGGAAGAGGAATTCAGTGTTTTATTCATGGAAAGCGAGTGCTAGTGAGTGCTTGATCATAACTCTATATCAATTCTGTGGTGTAGAAATTGTTTTTGTTACTCTTATCAAACATGATATTTGTGAACAGGTTGGTAACAGGAAACTGCTTACGGAAAGTGGAGTTAGCATTCGTGCCCATGTAGAACAATCCGTGGTTGATTTGGAAGAAAGTGCGAGTACAGGCATACTCGCAGCCTATGATGGTAACGTGATTGGAGTTTTGGGAGTAGCAGATCCATTGAAGAGAGAAGCTGCTGTGGTTGTAGAAGGCCTACAGAAAATGGGTGTCAGACCTGTCATGGTTACCGGGGATAATCGGAGGACAGCTCAAGCTGTTGCTAGGGAGGTTTGTACTCATACATACATACATGCATAAGCATTGCATTATTTTTTACGGGCTTATGTTGAAAAACTGCTGACCTGAAGACAATGCTCAATATTGCATTGGTTGTTTATCTTTAATGTAAGTTACAAACTCATCTAATTTGCTCATACCAATAAATTAATGTCACAAAACAAAACAACTGTCTATGCAGACTGTAGAGCATTAAAATTTATTTTCAGCATGAAGAGAATGTATTTGATTTTGGACAGGTGGGTATCCGAGATGTTAGGGCGGAGGTAATGCCGGCTGGAAAAGCTGAAGTTGTACGATCATTCCAGAAAGATGGAAGCATAGTTGCTATGGTGGGTGATGGGATTAATGATTCTCCTGCACTAGCAGCTGCAGATGTTGGTATGGCAATTGGGGCAGGGACAGATATTGCCGTAGAAGCTGCAGACTATGTCTTAATGAGAAATAACTTGGAAGATGTGATCACAGCCATCGATCTGTCCAGGAAAACATTTAGCCGCATACGGTGGAACTATGTTTATGCGATGGCGTACAATGTGGTGGCAATACCAATTGCTGCTGGGGTTTTGTATCCATCATTAGGGATAAAGTTGCCACCATGGGCAGCCGGTGCCTGTATGGCCCTTTCTTCCGTAAGCGTGGTGTGCTCTTCTTTACTTCTTCGGAGATATAAAAAGCCCAGACTTACCACTATACTTAAAATAACTGTAGAGTAGAAACAAAATTTGAACAACTATTTTTCTCTCCATCACTTTCCTGTAGGTTTGGGTTTGTATAAGAAGGGAAGGAGTGAATCATAAATTTCCCAATTTTGTGGACTTCCTTTTGGTCCTCTACTTTGTAGTCATAGGGAAAAGAGGGTGGAAGGTAAACACCCCATTAAAATGTAAATGTACTTTGTTGTACACTATATGGTCATTGATGCGTTCTTTCAGGGGGGTGGTAATGGATGCTTACAATATCAAATTGGTTCAAATGCAAATTTGGAGATGTTAGTTTCGTGTTTGATGACGCTGAAGTTGATAAAAAAGTAGGGCTGATTGGCAATTCAACTCCCACATTTTGTGGGTTATAAAAATTAAAGTTGATTATATAATCTTCCACCAATTCATAAGTGCTGGAAGCAAACAAAGGAATTCATTATTCCATACCAGCTCAAGTGGTATAACCCATTTTCTAATCTTAATTATGCAATCCAAAATTATGAAAGTAGAAAAGAAAGAATTGCGTGTCTTGCATTCTGCTCCAACTCAAAATTTATTCAAGCTATACTATGCCTAAAAAGGTTACTTGGGTATTTGCTAATTCTCTAGTTTAGGAGAAATTCAGTATCTTTTGGGAGTGTCCCCTGTTTGATGCTTAGACCAATACATTGTTGTTAAAATAATTTAATCCGTAATTATTGTTTTATTTTACCGAAGATAAAATTGGTGTTGTTTGATTAGATGCAGTTGGGTGACATCAAGGGCGTCAGCAATCCAGTTTAAACAGCCTACTCAATTGAGGTTGTTGACTTGAGTCAGGTTGTTATTCACAAGGCTGTTGAAGAATTAAACCGTGGAGGCTAATTTTGAGGTTGTTCGTTTTGTAAAGAGTTTTGATTGTTTCCATAGTTAATTTACTAGTATGGAAGAATTGGAGGTTGAGGTTGTTCCTCGATTTCCATAACCAACTTATCATCAAGTGGAGTGGGATCCATAATCCGTGATCAGTTTAGAATCAAACCGACGTTGTGCCCATGTAACACCATTTACCTGTCTCGACGTATGGTATGAATGAGAGATGCTAGTGAAACACATCCTCAGCCCGTACAAAATTTTTCTTTTAAGAAAATTGTTTAAAAACGATATTAAAAGAATCAAACTTTACAAATAACCTTACAATTTCAATTCTAATAAATGTTTTTGCGTACATGCCAAGATACAACACCAATTGCAACTAAATTAATGAACTACAACCTTAAACTCAAGTGTCGATGCTCTCAAGTCCAGGATACCATCTTTTCAAAAGTTCAAAACCTATGCGTTTTAAACAATTGACGTGTTAAGCTCAAAAAGCTTAGCAAATAACTATGGATAACCTACTTATCCTATACTTCATTTGTGTTGACATGTTATAATGCATAAAATGAATGTTATAAAAACAATGGCAACTTATGTCTAATAGTTTAAAGTTTAATAAATCTCACGTAATCCAAATAAGAAATTCATCATCATGATGCAATTTGATAGTTGTAAGGGAATTTTGATTGATTTTAGAGGTAATAAAAAATCACGATCTTAGTGAGTAATAATGTGGAAAGTAGGTAATTAATTAATTTTAAATTATTAAAATTATACCAATAATTAGAGTAAATTGGATTTCCTAATTACAAAACATAACTTGCAGGGCACCACTAAAAACTATATTAGAAAGACGGAGAGGTTTATATTGTAATTTTCACATCCACAAATGCTTACATTTTTCCCTTGTCACGTGCCAAATTTTTATGACGTCAACATATTAAAAACTTAAGAGCCTTGTGATATATAATATATTGGTTTGTATCGGGGGCAAAGTTAGAAATTTTTTTAGGGAGAATCGAAATTAAATTGTGATTTTTACGATAGTAAAAATACGATTTCACCATTTTAACATCTTATATATTTATAATTTTTAAAGGATTAAATCAAATGGTTATCATTTTTAAGGGGTCAAAGTGTAATTTTACTTTTATTAATTTAAAATTTTAAAGGACCTAAGTGAAAAATTTTCTATTTTAAAGGGAGTTGGTGCTTGTCAACCCCTAGTTACACCCCTGATTTGTATACTTGTGCGATGTAATGTTTGTCAATGAAAATTTAAAAAAAAAAAAAAAAAAATGTAAATTTAATCTTAACAAAAGAATAGATAAGCATATAAAAAATATATTTTATTATTAAGTTTGAAAACATTATATTGAAAATAATTATAATAAATAGATATGACAATGTTTTATTATAAAAGCGTGTACTAATAAATAAATTAATTTATGGAAAATAATTTTATTATAATAAGATTAATTAAAAAAAAAAAAAAGTCTTATAAATTGTAATAGACGTATAATAATTAAGTAATGTCTAGAGTAAAAAATCTAACATAATTTAAAACGTAAAGAGTAAACAAAGTAATTTACTCAAATTAAAAAGAGAGCACTTCAAATGAAGAGTGTCGTGTATTTAAAAAACTGTGATGTTTATTTTCATGTTTAAATACAACATTGTAATATATAATATCATCATGGTTGTTAGTATAGAGTAGGCTATGGCAATTGATGATTGAACTTTGTAGGAAATCATAGTCATGTTTTAGCACCTTGCAGCTGTTACATTACATGAGCAGGGCGGTGAGGGTGGATGCAGATGCAGATTGCAGCTGATGATCTTCACCCCTTGTAGATGTGGAAATGGAAGTAGGTGGATGACAATGGTTTTTTGTCGATAAATTTCTTCCTCAGGGTATCGGGTGTAATGGCTAGCAGTACAAGTTTGACTGCTTTCCAAAACCAAAAAGGGGATTTGGAATCAATTTTCAAGTTTGCTGTGACATTCAAAGCCTTGTGGTCTCTTAATCATTGTGCAAAACACATTTTTGTTCGGGTGGCGAATGGCTTCTGGGGCTTCTATTTCATGCTTATTATGCCATTTCTTGTGCTTGCTGCTCCTGATTAATGTTAAAATTGAACCTGGCACACTACCCATCCAGAAAAAAACACACTATTTGCATGCGGCTCCAACTTTGAATTTTGTTCCTTTCAAAGGGATAAGCCGGTGTAGGTTAAAGGCATTGGATCTCAGTCACGTGGTGAGAAAAGAGTAAACCCACAGAAAAGAGGTGCATGTTTAGCGTCAGGGCAAGGGAGTGAGAGGCACAGGTTTAGTAGCAGGAGAGGCTGAGAGGAGGAGGGGTCAACTTCTATCTTAATTCCGCACTGTTCATCTTTGACCAATTACCACCGTCCACTTCTTGATGGTCAAAACCAAAGAATATAGTAATAGTCGTCGTTTCCACACTTCTAATAAAATGAAGCGAAATATCCCCCATAGTTTCCCTTTCATACACCCAATGCATTTTGGGTTATTAATGAGTATAACGAATATGGAAAATAAAGCACATAAAATGGAGTTCATCTGACAAACCAAACCATCAAATATCAAAATTCAGCATTTTTTTCCTTTCTTTTATTCTTCTTTTTTGACTGACTCATGAGTAATCGTATCTCTAAAACTTGGTTAACAGACAATCAATCCGGGGTGTTAGATACATAACATCGTCTCAAAGCTTGTCCAAATAATATTAAGAAGTTGAAGTAAAAAAAAAAAAAAAAAGTATTCGCACGAGCTACAATTGCCGTATATTATATTAATCAAGTAGTAGTATTTTATGTTTTTTGTGTACATATGACCATCATGTAATCTAAAAAATTATTAGTATATATGGTTTCTTGTATTACTTGCTATCCTTTTATGTCATCTTCTTCACTATCAATATGCCTTGGACTGCAAACTTTTCTTTATTTTTCTAGCTCACGAGAAACCCATGGCAGCAACTCAAAAATAGCCAGCAAGCATATACAGTTGTAGGTATATATAATTACTTGTTTCTGTGTTTGGGTTTGATAGAAACTGGTATTTTTGGATGTATTTATCATGAGATTGGCATGGAATAAGAGTGATGTGAGAGGGAAATGTGGAAAATATGAATCTAGAAGCTTGCCCATTTTTATCATGTAGCTAGCCGGTATATTTGGTATGCTGACTTTTCAAAAACCTACAATTTCCAATCTTGCATGTTGTTTGGGCAAATTCAGCCTCCTTAGCTGGGTATTGCCTCTCACCAATTCAATTCAAACTCATCTATATTTGATCGTGTAAGACATGTATCGTCATGTATACATGCAACTTAATGGAGGAGAAAAAAGGAAGAAAATTACCACACTTTAAATTCATTTGTTATTTTCAAGCACTAGGTTGACCGAGAAGCAAAGACCCACCAAAAGCAAAGGTCTGAAGTTAGCCTATAGGCATGTGATATGTTGATGATGACCCATTTTGATAATTGATTTTAACACACGTTGTTTCCAGGAAGCTGCTCTGCTTTGGGTTCAAGCAGTTTAATCTTCTCTGTCAGCAGGGTCAAGAGTATACCTGTTTACTTTGACCAGACATTGTCTGTCACTAGTATATATGTATGAACACATTGAAGCTAAAAGTTGTTCCTTTCTATAATCAAAGAACCCACTTCCCCCCCCCCCCCCCCCAACCCAAAAAAAAAAAAAAAGAAAGCAGCGAAAATCAGTGAATAGATATTAATCCTTTCCATGAACAACCCTACGGGAACCTGCAGTGAATGGATGCAATTCTATGAACAAAGTATGGATGAAATGTCGGCATCATCATCCTTGGGATTCTCTGATGTTGATGCCACTATTGTAGCCTCTTCGGAGAGCAACCAGATGAACCTTAGCTCAGGAGGAGATCATCAGTCGGCAAAGGGTTCTTCCTCAAAGCCAATAAGAAGGCGGGCAAGAGCTTCCAAGAAAACACCCACCACCCTTCTCAATGCTGACGCCAGCAATTTTCGAGCCTTAGTGCAACGATTTACAGGTTGTCCCACAACACCACCCCTTTCAACCAACAACAGAAGAGGCCCTATCAACTTGAACTTTGCTCTCGGGAGTGATCATAATCAGAGCGGGACTGCAAGTTCCGTAATGCCAGCCGCTGCCAACGATTATTACTATCCACCAAGTCATCAACAACATCATGCGGTATCATTCTCCAATGTTCAACCCGATGCCTTCTTTAGCTCTTCTAGCAGTAGAGCTAACGCCGATCAGATCCTCCACGATTTTGACATGGATAATATTTCTTTGCAGGCGTTTAATAGGGACGTCCCTTACACCAATGAAAATGCAAATGATGGCAATTACTTCTTGTAAGGATTTATGTTTACTTAATCTACCCATTCATCACCTACTTTTGATGTCTTTATTCAAGTACTTCAATTTATTTAGTACATCTTTTGTCTGTATCCATATCATAGACAAGGAAACAGGAACTACTTTGATCTTTGAAGGACATGAACAATAAACATTGAAGCAGTGTCTCCTTCTTCTTCAGACATAACTACAAACTTGTTCATATAGGAATGTAACAGAGCAGCACAAACAAAAATAAGGGTTATTCCATAAATCTAACCCCATCAAGGGCCTTTACTTTTCCTTCATTCCATCACGCTACCTCACTTCCTTTGGCATTGGACGATCGATATACACGCACAACACCTGTATACGTTTGCTACGTAACACTCCCATCCTACAAGTATATGATATCATCCACAACCAAAAACAAGATAAAAGGATAAATACGACGTGAAATTACAGTTTTATATAATCACTTCTCGAAAATCAGTAAGAAAAATCTGATTTATCATTTTTTTATTGAAAAGGAACAAGAATGACGTGGAATCACAGTTTCATCCAATACAATCTCCCAAAAAAAAAACCAATATTAATAATTTATTATGACCATGACTCCCATGCATGTACCTAAAAAATTGCAATAAATTTATTTTTTTTAAAAGTATGTTTAGCTCTAAGAAGTTGAGGATGATATAAAAGGTTGCACACTCAACCAATGAGAACATGTCATCTCCCTACCTTTCTCCATGTCATCGGTAGCATGGTCATCAATGAAGATATATATTTTAAATCTTTTTAAAATTTATTTATATAATTGATATTATTCAATATTTTGTTTTTTGAATTTAATAAAATTTATTTATTTTTTGAATATATATATATATATATATATATATTTGAATCTAAATATATTTTCCCATTTTTTTTATTTATATAATTTATATGTTATAAAAATTTCAAATGAATTTGATAAAATTTTATGCATTTTTTTTATTTTTATATACTTTAAAATATTTTACTTATATATTTTTTAATTTCAAAAGTTTTTAATAGATGTCACATCATCAAATGTCATGTGTAGAGGTATACAGCTTAATTTTTTTAAGAAAATAATAAATTGATAATTTAAATACTAATATTATATGAGAGAAGAAAAAATGAAGTATGAAAATAAAATAAAAAATATAATTCGAATTCCAAAATCCAACGTAAGTAAAAGAAAAAGTAAAAGTAAAAAGCAGGAAATGATAGCTCTAAAATCTTTCAAATTCAATTCAGCTGATCAGAATGGAAAAACTTGTTGACCAAGTGAATGCATCACTAAAACCTACCCCTGCTTCCCGACTTTTCTATTTTAATTAATTACGGATAATACATATTTACTTTATCAAATCTTTCAATTTAGGACATGTATTTTTTAAATGTTCATTTTGATTTCCACTAATAATGCCAATATTTTTAATCATATACCAAACCCATCAATTGAATAGTTATTCATCTTTAAGCAAAGTTGTATTAGATTGAAGATTAAACCGATATCATCTTCGATTTTTTATTTAACCATTCAATCAATCGAACCGACATTTCAAGTAAGTTGATTAAAACATCATTTCACCACCACATGGTTACAAGCAGAGCATGAAGCTCATGGGCCAAGTGGGTACGTCAGGCCTATATACGATATCAGTACACTATATATTTATCTAAGCTCAACTTGATTTGAAATATAAGTTTAAAATTTTGCTCAGACTTACATATGTTTATAAATAATTAACTTATTCCGGTTTAAACTTTGCTTATTTTATTTTTTAAAAATACATTATTTTTTATTTAATGTTTAATATTTAATATTTAATATGATTTTTGTTTTATTAAAAGTTTAAACTTAGACAGCATATTAAATTAACGTTTAGATATTATATGTTTAATTTTATGTGATATAAATTATATAATATATAAAATAAAACAAAAATATGTTACAAAGGTATAAAATGGACCGGGTCAAACTAGGTTTGAATATTGAGTGTTAAGTCTGAGCTTAGTCTAAATTTGAAACTGAGTTTAATTTTTGACCCAAACTTATTTTTCGAATCTCATATTTTTTTTTAAAATTATTCTATATTCCGTAGACCTTTAAATTTGATCAAATAACCTAATCTATGAATAAATCTAACTACAACCCAACACCCACCCACTAACAGTAAGATAAAAATTAAAGGTCATTAAAGAAGACCAGGTAAAACATTATTAGAGGGACGACCCTAAATTTCAAATATGAACAATGAAACTATATGAATAAAAATTTATTTTAACTAAATAAACCACCCCACTGTTCAATCCAATGGTACTTCTTCTTGTTTTTTTTTTTTTTTTTATTCTAATTTCTTTTCTTAGGATTACTATCATCCAAATCATCACAGGTTCAGTCAAATTTTCATTTTTTTCGTAAACTATATAAAAATGGTAATTAAATTATTGATTTCGTTTTATTTTGATTATTGAGTTATTAATTGTTTTAGTTTGATCATTAATCTTTTCAAAATCAAATATTTGGGTCATTCTGCTGTTAATTGTCATTAGATGAGGGTTGGAACGTTTATGTGGGCTATTTCTTAGTTTAATAATTAATTTAGCTTTTTAATATTTACAAATTTTATTAATTTGATCCTACATATAAAGTATTGAACAAATTTAATCATTAATATTAACAAGATTTACTATTTTAATTCGAATTCTAAAAAAATTAATAAATTTAACCCTAAAATTTATAATTTTTTCAATAAATATAATCTTCAGACTTACTATCCACAACGATTAGTTATTTCATTAAATTTGCATATTTTCAATGAAAGTTTTTTTTTTTTTCACATCAGAGTTGGCTGAACAAACCAATATTGATCACATCTTTTTTATTTATTTATTTATGTAATTAAATTGTTGACATATTCAATGACAAGAAAAATTAGGTTACTTACGGAACAAGTTAAGTCACTTTATATGATTGAAGACTTTCAATTACACCAAAACTCTTTTGAAAAGATTACCCTATGTTAATTTTTAGCTTTACTTCATAGAAAAATGATTGCATTGTAACTCATATGTAGAGGTGTAAATGAACAGAACATTCAATGAACTGTTCGTGAACCGTTCGTATAACGTTCATTTATGTTCGTTTATTAAGCTAAATAAACGAGTATGAACAAAATTTTTATGTTAGTTTAATAAACGAATGAACACGAACAGAGGTGTGTTCGGTTCGTTTATGTTCACGAACAAGCTCGTTTATTAGCTCATTTATAAGCTCGTTTATAGCTCGTTTATTTATTAATGATATTTTTTTTATAAAAATATTAAAATAATATCTATGTGTATGTTTTTTTTGTTTGTTTGTTTGTTTATTATTCATTAACATTGTTCGTGAACGTGTTCAATTATATGTTCATGAACATGTTCGTTTATTGTTCGTGAACATGTTCGATTAATGTTCATGAACATGTTCGTGAGCATTAAACAAACGAACATGAACACACATAATTTTAAATAAACGAACATGAACTGAAATTTGAAATTCTTAACGAACACGAACCGAATATAAACAACTTCAAAAATAAATAAACGAACACGAACAACACGAACAACACGAACAAAGATTTGTTCGTTCAAGCTCGGTTCATTTACAGCCCTACTCATATGTAAACAACTTAATAAACTTAAGTTTTGTCTAAGTTAAAAGATATATTGAGAGTAATTGAGAGACCGAGAGATTAAGAGAGCATAAATTTGTTCAAATTAAGAATGTTTGATATGTGCATTGTTTTTGTAAAGAAATCAAGAGATTCTCTTGATTTGTAAAACTAAACTTTCGAGGGGAAAGCTTGGTGAAAGAGTGATCTAGTCTTTGTACAACGAGGAAGTCACTAAATTGGTGAGTGTCATATTAATGTTAGGACCTAAAAATAATTGGTTGTATTATGAGAAATATAGTAGATTATTGCTCTAGGTAAGGTTTCACAGACGTAGCTTGAAGTGGAACTGCATAAATAATCTTGGTGTTCATCTTTATCTTTTATGCATTTTTAATTTTGTGGTTGAAACAGTTACCACAGTTCCGAGCGCTATTGCAACCATTGTTTCTATTTGCAAAAGTAAGTAACTCCCTCGTCTCTACACAAATAATGACACATCATAAAAAATTAAATCATTTAGATTTATTTTTTATTTTTTATTTTTTATTTTTTATAATCTTCCATCATCCAATTAATCAATAATATATATTTATAAATTTTCAATTTATCAAAACAAATCATAATAATAATAATAATAATAATAATAATAATAATAATAATAATAATATATATAAATGTCCTGGTATAAGCAATATAAAAAAAATTATCTATGTACAACGTCAAACCACCAACAATTTTTTTTATATAAATATAAATTGTCAATGTTTAAAATAGTAATTCATATATATACTTAACTAAAAGATTATTTTTAAAAAGAAATTGTGATTTTAGTGAAATGAATTTTTTAAATCTTTTTTTTTTTTAGAATTAGAATTAAATTTAACTAAGATTTAAAAAAAAAAGATATTGTAGATCGATGAGTTAATGGACGGTCTCGAATGTTGTAACATTCAAAGAAAATATCACGGCAACGAAATTAACCTTAACACTTAGATGAATTTCGAGCACAACTCCAAAAGATGACCTACGACAATCAATGTCGCGACAACCTCTCCAAGCCATGTCACGACACCCAACTTCAAACCTAAAGGGAGAGCATACAACCACCTCAGCCCATGTCCGGTGCACATAAGTTGGGGCGAGATAAATTATATCTACCGTTTGAAGGGTTATTTTGAGAAATCTCATTGTTTTTTTTATTTATTATTATGTTTTCATTTTTAGTGGTTATTATATAACTTATCACGTCGATGATTATATCATTTAATTTATTTTTATTATGCCACTTATCATGTCGACGATTATATCCTTTAGTCTTTTTTATTATATTTACATTCACTTTGAAGAATACATCAGATCTAGTTGTACCAACTTTTAAACGTCCACATAGTTTCTTTATTTAAACTATATATAATTTCCCAATGCTTTATCAAAAAGTACCTACTTCAAGTTATTTCAATTAATTGAAATCTTTATAGTTCAATAACTCCACAAGTTTGGATGAAAGTACGAAATTAATTTAAACACAAATTTTAAAAGAGAATTTTAAATGTATTACTAAAAAAAATCGAGAATCGTAATGCTAATAACGTGCGATGAAATAAATAATGAAAAGAGTAAAAGAACAAAGAAAATGGAGACCAACAAATGGTTGGTTGCAATGTTAAGATACATTACACTCTCAAAGGAAAGACTTAAATTCGAACCTTAGAAACGACATTGTTGAGAGAAGTAGCTACGAACACCGAACATGGATCATAAAATAGACATGAAAATTATCAAAAAAAAATGGAGAGTAAAAGAGAATATATATTTTATATATCAATGGGATGTTTACAAAGTTTCTCTCAAGTTTATATTTATATATATATATATATGATGTTTACAAAATTTCTCTAAAGTTTATATTTATATATACATATAAAATTCTAGACATTAAAATCTTAAGTACATCAAATTTATTTTAATTTGATGGACATCCATATTTAATAATAAAATATTTAAAATAATTTTCTACTTTAATTTAATATAAAATTGATTTATACAGTCTACCTTATTATTTAATCCGTTGAAATCACATTAATATATTATAATCCATTTTTAGTTATTAACATTTTGAATGCAATTAACGTGGTTAATGGATTATAATTGCCTCATAAAAATACGCGAGATATAAAAATTTGATTATAACAAAATTAAAAGTATTTAATATCTTTTAAAAAAATATGTAAGTTAAAAAAATTATTATTAACATTTTTTTTGTTTGAAAAATACTGATATTCATTAATAATACTTGGTTCCAAAGAAAATAGATACTCTGCCCCTATTAGCAGAGATGAAAAGACACATCATAAATAAAATTAAATAACAGTAATTAATAACAGAAAACGCCCAAAAGAAAGTAAAAGGACCCAAGCAAAACCTAGCAGAAAGAATATCAGTAGACGCCTCTCTTCTTCCTTGAAATTGCAACCAGAAAAACCACAAAGAAAAGAGAGAAAATTTCGAAAACCATCAGGAGATTCAACAGAACCTTCTCCTCCTTCGAAATTTTTAGATGCCCATCCTCCTATTGATCCAAGAATCCCAGTCAGTAGCCGCAATCTGTTCGATTAAGTTTGGAGCCTCTTACACCCAAAATTGGGGTTCACACGGTTTTCTTTCAAATATCGCTATATTATGGGCAGCATTATTTGCTTCACGAGGAACATAACGATCAGTAATTTCCCGAAAATATTTCTCCATTAGTCTAATATGTTGAAAGATTGGCCTTAGAATGGATCGATCGTCACTAATGGAGTTTGCTTTTTTTTATTACAGACAGTGAATCCCCTTCCAAAGTAATACGGCAGAAACCCAAGTCTTTGGCAAAACCAACGGCGCATTCACAGGATCTGGCTTCTGCTACAAACTCATCAGCCACATTCATCATCGGGTAAGTGCATGCTCCCATAACTTGACCATTCTCGTTCCTTACGATAACCGCTGCCATAGATTGGTTTGTAGCCTGATGAAAAGAGGCATCAAAAGTTAGTTTAATAATACCTGGATCAAGGGGGCGCCAAAGTTCATGTATTTTAGCTTTGGTCTATGAAATATGTGGGTTTAAACTATTAAGATCTTTAGCATAGCCTCGTATAAACCCAACCAGTCCCTGCAGATTTCCACTATAACCTTCATGAACAATTTTATTTCTTCGATGCCGTAAGGACCAGTAGGCAATAACAAGTAATCTTCTTGTGTTCGTGTCCAGGTTCACAAATTCAGTAGCTAACCATTCTTTGTTGGTTGAGGCTTCTTCTTTTGGAGAAACCTTTATGCCCAGATTGCGCAAAAGTTGATGCAGACCGCTACAAGGTCCCATTTGATGTTCCGCATCTTCCAGAGCCTCCTTGCAAATAGGGCAAACAATATCAACTGGCAGACGACGAACGGTTAGGTTGTGATAGTTAGGCAGGAAATTGATATTAAGTCCCCAGAAATGTATTTTGAGCTTTGATGGGAGTTGTAAATCCCAGAGCAGTTTGTAAAATTCTGTAAAGTTGCTTGTTGCTGAACTATGGCTCCCATCATTTTGTAACTGTTCTGTAACTAAAGCCTTGTAACCGCTCTTAACTGAGTGTACACCCGTGGGATCGTGCTTCCAAACTTGAACATCCGGACCTGCATCGAGAGACCAAGGAATTTTGAGGATCATATCAACTTGTTCTTTGTTAAAAAGTCGTCGTATCAACTTCACATTCCAGGTGCTCATATTCTTATCAATCAATTGATGAACTGTGGTGAAAGAAATATCTATGTTTTCTACTGATACTCTGCCATTTCCCGTGTCTGGGATCCAACTGTCGTTCCAAATGTTTGACACTATTCCCCGTTCCAATCCTCCAGATCAATTCCTCTGAAGTCAAATCCCGTACACCGCAAATGCTCCTCCAAGTAAAAGACGGGTAGGATCCGACCTTTGCTGTCAAAATACTTGACATCGGATAATACCTTGCTTTAAATAACCTTGGTAACAAGCAATTTGGCTGAGTTAACAATCTCCAAACCTGCTTAGCTAATAAAGATGTATTAAAAAAACAATGGTCCCTAAAACCCATGCCACCAGCATGTGTAGGCTTGCACAAATAATTCCAATTACTCCAATGGATACCCTTGGAGTTTTTCGAATTGGACCACCAAAATTTATTAAGCAAACCCTCTAATTTCTTGCACAATAATTTTGGCAAAGCAAAGCACTGCATAGAATAAACGGGAATAGCTTGTAAAACCGCTTTCACGAAGGCTTTCTCACCTCCTATCGATAAATGGCGAATACTCCAGCTCTCCATTTTCTTTCTGAATTTATACACACAGTTATCAAATGCCTGACTCTTATTTCTGCCCACCATCATAGGAAGCCCCAAGTATTTTTCCGGGTTAGACGTCATATGAACTTTTAAAATACCAGTTATTAAATTTCAATCCCTTTCTGTCACAGCAGTTCCAAAATAAATAAGGGATTTTTCGAAATTCACCTTCTGCCCAGACATCGATTCGTATTCTGATATTATTCTTCGGACAGCATACACACCCATTCTTGTAGCATCACCGAAAAGTATGCAGTTATCGACGAAAAACAAATGATTAATTGCCAATCGCTGTCTTCCAATAGAACCACCTATCATCTCCCCCTTCAATTTAACATCTCTCAAAAGTGTGGAGAAACCCTCGGCACAAAGGAGAAGGAGATATGGGCTAAGAAGATCGTCTTGCCTCAATCCTCTCGAAGGATTAAAATTATCACTGATATCAACATTAATCCCAACCGTGTAGGAAACAACATTTTAAATAGTATTTAATATATAACTTTTTAAATAGTGTTTATTATATATATAGTTATTATGTGAGAGATCTTCTTGCTAGTGCAAAGAGATGTTGGTCGTGAATAAACTTACTTTATCAAATATGAACGGATCGATTTTATTTTATTTTTTAAATCGAGTTGGATTTGAATAAAATAATAATAAATTTATTTTTTTGAATTAAATCTAAACTTAAAAAAATAGTTTAAATATTTTATATAGATTCAATCCGATTCATGAATACTTTTAAATGCGAATGTAAGTGAAAAGGTTTCGTAGAAATTCCCAAACATAGTCCGTAGTATAATTTAATGATGTTGGTTTGAAAGTAGAAAGTGGTGAGATGAATGCTTTGAACAGCAATGGAAAATAAAAAATAAAAATAAAAACCAGTCCACCTCCAACCTCATCGGGCTGGAATATATTTTCCTTTCATCTTCCCTTCGCCCTATGTTTCCATTTGTTATTGGTCAACATGGGATTAAATTCCACTCACATGTCCCTACCACTTCAATTTTCATTTCTGCAATGACTTTCAAGCAGGATATATATGCCATTTCCAAGGAGGCACTTCGTTGTGCATTTTTGTTCTCAAACTATTTTAAAAAACGGGTATGATAAATTAAAGAGTAAATTATTTCTATTTTTTTGGATAAAATTTTATTTATTTTTATTGTTAAAAATTAATCATTGTATATCAGTATAAAATAAACATGAGGTGTCATGTGTCAGTATCTAATTGCACCATTAATCACGCCATTTAACAACATGAATTAATTTATCATTTTTAAATAGAAAAAGAGAAAAAGCGCATGCATCCGTGATTCTTGTACCAATATAACTAATGTGGAAGTTTGGGGTATTGAGGAAGAAAAAACTTGGAATAAATTAATTAGAGATAAGTTGATAATGAAACAAGGGGAGGGGATTAATTAAGATTGGAATTGACTCAGTGCCAGCGCTGCCTTCCTAATTAATTATACTACCAAAGTCTTAATTCCTTCGATAGCCGACGCTTTAGTTTTCAAATTCAACGGTAACCCATTAAGACGGGTGGATCTATTCAAACTTCATCAAAATCAGCATTACTCTTTAAGATAGTTATTTCTGGCCGAATTAAAGAAATACGTTGAATTTTTAAGATATTTAAATATTTATGCCCCTTTTTTTTTATTATATATATTTATTAGGATATGTGGTTTTTGGAGAGTAGGAGACAAAAATAAAAACGCGTCCTGTAAGATACGATAAGTGTTTCATTTGTTTATATATATATATTTTACTATAACTTATGAGACACATATTGCACACAACACACTTATAAAATCTAAAAACTTCGCAAATTATGAGATAGTTTTCTTTACTCCTATGAATGTCACTACAACAAATCTTTATATCTACTAAATTATTATTTACACTAAATTTTTATAAAATTATTTTAGTTCGTACAATTTTATCATTTTTAATTAATTTGAAATTAATATTTTGTTTACATGAATCAATTCATACCATCAATTTTTTTATATTTAATTATTTATTTAGTATTAAAAATTAAACTATTAATTTTTTTTTTAAAAATAGTGTACTTTTAATCCTAAGGAAAAATATTTACTCTATTTTTAGAAAAAATTTTAGACTCCACAAATAGAAATATAAAATATGAAAATTTTCGAAGTCTATAATGCTAATGTACTGAATAATTACTCTTGTTTTTAATCTAAAACATTATTCATAAAAAAACAGTCTATTATGTTACATTTACTGAAATTATAATCATAAAATGGTGTTGATTAATTAGTTTATGAAAAGGTTATTGTTAAATTTACTTATCATAAGTAATTTAATTGCTATATTTTGGTTAAGTTCTCTCAATATGTATTGTTGTTACTTGAATTTATATTTTTATATTTAGTTATAAATGCTCAACCTTACATTCGGATAAGTAGGATACGTGATTATATTTCCTGAGGTTTTACGAAGTTTTTTGCTTAATATGCTATTGTTTCTTGCGTGTAGATTTTGAATAGAGATCACGAAGTCAACTCATCTCCTTGAATCACATCACCATTGCAAGACTCGAAGAGTACGAAACTTTTATATATGTAGTTGTGGCTCCTTAGTGGCATGTACGTAGGTCATGTCTTGAGCCATTGACCTTAAATCTAGAGACACGAGGACAAAGTCTAGAGACATGCACTACTAAACTTGCACAACTTGAATTTTTAGTTGTTTTGAGTTACCGAAGTTTGGGTGATGAGGTTGAGACTCGTTCACCTCCTCTACCACAAATTGAGGGGGAAGCCAAGAATGAAAATAACCTCATGATGCCTGATGCGGGGGTACTGACAAGCCCAAGTCTTGCAGGGTATAATGTACCAAATCAAGGCGCACTTTTACACGCAATGGCAGATGCTTCCCATATAGTTGATGGAGTCATTCCTTAGGCTCAACCTGTTGTGGCTGTCGGACGTGCTCCAATTGAGAAGCTCAATAAATATGGTGTGGTGGACTTTAAAAGAGTAAAGAGAGATCGAGACTATGCATATAGTCTATTAAGAGGATTTTCGAATTTAAATAAGTAACCTAATTATGAAAAGATCTATAATTAGAACTAAATATGAAAAAAAAAAAAAAAATCATTCAATTTAGATTTATATTTTTTCCCTAAGTTTTTTATTATTTTTTTATTTTTTATCTTTCACCCTTAAATGAAAGAAGATAATATTTTGTTTTCCCCCTCCTAACACAACATGGCATAAATAAATTTAAATGTGGAATCAGGGTGGAAAACGTTAACTTAACACCGTAACCGTATATATGTGATGCAAGTGGGTTATCAAATTTGAAGCTCCCAAGCAATAAGCACATGGCGTTTGGCCGTGGTCAATGTTAAAGGCTTTATAAAATATTAAAAAAAAGAAGAAGAAGTATATTAAAAGCAGTTTTTTTGAACGGTTCAATAAATAATCCTCTTCACCTTAATATTTCGTAGCATTAGCTTATCAACTGCGAAAAGTGAAAGCTCAAAATTGAAGTTCATTTGAATCCCCTGTTTATTACTTCAGATATGACATGAATTCGAATCGCGTTTGTTGCGTCGATATTAAGATTATATCCTCCTCTTATAATTCATGGAAAAAAAAGACTGAAGACCATTCTCATAAATGGGTAGATGTATATGTATTTTCTAATGGATATTAATTATGTAATATATTTCAGCCTTGGAACCAATGTTGCTTAAATGGTGGTGTGTTGAATTAGGATATAAAGGAGTGAAGTTTATGATATGGACTTGAGGTGTTACTTGATTTGTGCAATGAATTTATTTTTTCTGAGAATATTTGTGTAATTGTTTTTGGCAATTACTCTAATAGTTTTCCTTGATTAATACTGAATGCACTGTATTAGGGTAGAGTTTGGGTCGTTGGGGGAGACTACGGTCAACAGAGGATATAAATTATAGAAGTAAAAATGTCGCTTTCTCTGACCATTTCTATCCACGGTTACATATATTCTCTCTTTACGCACGCAAATGAGTTCCCTTTCTCCGCCTGCCTATCTCGTTTCCTTTTACTTCTCCTCAGCATAACACAGCAGCAATCAAACCTTTCCTAATCACCAAAACTATGCTTCATGCTGAAAGTTCAAAGCTGAAATGGCACGCGCACGTAGTGACAACCACTTATTCTTCGTTCCTATTTTATAAATACGAGAGTTATACGTTTCAACGCACTCGAACCCATATCTTTATACATTGACAACAACGTCTATGTTAATTGAGTTAGGACTCAATCGACATTTTATTTTTACAACAAATTTTTTTATTTATATTAACCATAAAAACTAGTTCATTATGATAATCTTTTATCTCAAATTTTAATCCAATTAGTTTTATTCCTAAGTGAATTGAAATAATAAATTTTAGTTGGGATATTATTTCAATAAAATGTTAAAATTTTATTTAAGAGTATATTAATCATATTTTTATTAAATTTAAATAATATTTAATAAATAAAATTACATTTATAAATTTTATTAAATATCCTATTTAAATCTCACTAGTTAATATTATTGAAATATTGTAGTTTTTATTTTAAATTTTTTTAAATCAAACATATTCTAAAATTTAAATGTTACTATTTGCACCTGCTATAACATTTAAATTTTTAGCATACAAATGAGGTTGTTGTAGAGAGGGTTGATTGTATTATATTTATATAATACCATTAAATTGGAAGTAAAAAAAAGGGGTAAAAATATTATGGAAATGGAAGCCCCTTTACTAAGTCAAATTGTATTTTGTCTCTTTTACCAAAAAAATAGACAATTAGTCCTTATACGTTATATTCAATAGTAAACTAGTCCTTTTTGTTAACAATGTTATCCATTTCTACGATTAAAAATTGACGTGACTAATAATATAACAAAATAATTACACGTGGCATACCGCTTGTACTTTATGTTGGCGTACATGAACTAATTTTCAATTGTAGAAATGAATGAATTTTTTAACAGAAAGACTAGATTACTCTTTAGTCTAATGTACATGAATTAATTTATTATTTTTTAATGGAAAAGTCAAATTGCAATCCGAAGAAAAAGAGGTTGAGGAAAATTGACTACGAAGCAATAGTGTTTTATGCCGTTACTAATTTGCCCAATCTAAGAAATTGATAATCAAATGGTTTTAAAATAAAAGATGAATACACATGAAGCAATCACTAGAATGAAGTTTAGCTCTTTTCCCAACATTTTTTTACCAAGAAACGAGGTGAGAGACCATCGTTTATATATAATATAATATCTATTAACATAATTATATGAGTGTTCAGTAATCGAGTTATAAGGAATTTGATGTCATTTAATCGGAATAAAACAACGTAAATAATACGTAAGAGTTTGATTCTAAATTTAATTGAAATTTAATATGATTATCGAATATCGGAATAATACGGAAACGAGGGAGAATTAATATATAAACATAGAGTTGATAATCTCGGAGATGATGATGTCATTGACATAACCGGGGGCTACTTCCAGGAAATCACATAGACGTGATCCATGAAAGAACGGTCAAGAATTGATATGTCTTAGTTTGACCAGGCCGATCCCTCCACAACCATCAATGCATACTATATAAGCTAAACAGCCCCACTTGAATTTGTGCGGTGGAATTGGGAAGCCTTAGTGAGTAGTAGTAGGAGAGAAACAAAGAGAGAAAAAGACCAAATCTCCACCACCTTTGGAACCATGAATGAAACTCTGTCTACCTCTTCTTCTTCTGAGTGGATGCAACTGAATGAACAAACCATTGATGCTTGTTTCGGATTCTCCGATGCTACTGCCGGCACCGTCACCACGAACAGCTTAACCTCCAACGCTTCATATGCAGCCCCCGTTGACCACTACTTGGCCCCTAAGGCCTGTATACCAAAGTCTAATCGGAGACGGTCTACAGCTTCAAAGAAGACACCCGTCACCCTCCTCAATGCCGACGCCAAAAACTTCCGATCCTTGGTGCAACAATTCACGGGCTGTCGCCGTCGTAGCACCTCCATTTCATTTGCCAAAAGCCCAAGAGGTCCCGTCAATATAAATTTTGCCGGTGTTAATCCAAAGAACGACCACCACCACCACCATAATTACACTATTCATTCCGATCATGCTTCAATATTACCGCAGCCTGGCACTAATGATTTTTGGAAATCTCAGCTGTTGCAACCGCAAGAAAAGCATGAACATCATCATCAGCAACAACAACATGATAAGGAGTACCAACAGCGAGTGTCGAATGAAGAACAAGAAGGGGAGTTTTCCTTTGACAGTATCACGTCGACTGATCACGATGATCTATTTCCGCAAGGGTTTGTGATGGATGATCTGTATTTGCTTACATGAAGTTTGGCTTTTGGCTTTAGTATTCCTATTCCTTTATCAAAGATTTACCCTTTTTGTATTAAATTATTATAGAGAAAGTCAATAAAAGTACTGCATCTGAAGGCTGTTCATCTTCATCATCATGTGTTTTGACATTGTCATAATCAAAGCAACACCTCTCCTTATGGCCAAAATTACTTGCACTGGACATCTATACCCTCCAAGAAATTACTTATTTTGAATTTCTTTAAGTAAATTGGAATTTTTTTAGTAAATTGAGTCTTTAAATGCCAAAAAAATAATAGGTTATTGAAATTGTCTTACCTATTCTTTTGCATGTAATTTTATGTTGGATAAATGTAAATTAGATGTATATTATGTAAATGGTGAAAGCTATGCAATGTTCTAAATTTCACTTTTTTGTGCATTCAAGGCCTTAAAATCAAGGTTAATATGCAATTTGTCTCTAAACTTATTTAAAGTATTTAGTTAGTATTTGAATTTTTTTTGGACTTATTCGATACTTGAATTTATATTTCATCGTTCAGATTACTACATCTACATTAACAGCGTTAGTTTATGCTAACATGACACTGATAATCAATCTAGTGGTGATACGAGGTAGCCTCTCAATATGCATAGGACATAAATTAAAAAATCTTTAAAAATATATAAATTAATAAAAATTAATTTTTTTCCACATCAAAAAAGAATCTAAAAAAAAATTGTCCAGATACATTTCTAGACACCAATTTGTCAACATTCATTTCAGATGGAATTTTTTATGCTAATTTATATTTTTTTAATAATATATTAGGTTATTTATATTTATACTTTTATTATTTTAAAATTAAAAATATATAAATTAATAAAATTATATAAAAAAATTTACGTCAAGAATAAACCTAGACATATGGTTGTCTGCATCTAAACAACCATGTGTCAATATTCACTGTATATGTGCTTTTTAGTTGTTTTATATATACTTATATTTTTTTTTATAAATTTATAGTTTTTGTTAATTTAGTATAATATTATAAATTTTTATATGCTATCCAAAATATTATAGGTTTTTTTTTTTTTTTTTTATTTATATATTTTATAAATTTAGAATCTATATCTATTTAAAATAATAATAACCTAAAAAAGCATACATTTTATAAAAAAAATTAAAATATATAAACTTATTAAAAATATAGGTAGAATAAATCTAGACAAACGGGTGTTCCAATTCAAAGGTATCTGTAAAACTATTTGTCCATGTTAATTCTTGATGTTAAAAAAAATCATAATTTTTATTAATTTATATATTTTTAAATATTTTTTATTTTTTTAATTTATGCCCCACATAGCATATTGAAAGGCTACTATGTGCCACCACAAGATTGGCTATCAGTGCCACATTAGCACAAATTAATGGTATTAGTGTAAAGTACCAACCTGAATGACAGAATAAAAATTCATGTATCAACTAGATAAAAAAATCTAAAAACTTTTGAACAAGTTTAAGGGACAAGCTACATATTTACCCTAAAAATGTTATTCATATTCTCTAAATTTCATGAAGTTTGCTAAAGTTTATATTTGACCCTATCCGTTCCAATAAAATAAGGCTTAATGCTACTTTTTGTTAGTAGTTTGCAATGTAATTGATTTATTTAAATATCACATTGCTTAAAAAATTCAAAATAAATAGTATAAAATATGTTTTTCTTTATGAGTAAACAAATAAGCTAAGTGATAAGCCCATTGGATTAAGCTTAGTTAGTGTGCTTTTATATATCATGTCAAAAAGATGGGCACTTAGGCACTTGGGATTTGATATTTTTAGTGCAACTTTTTTTTTTTAAGTGCGAGTATTTGTTACATTGATTGTGTACTTTTTTTATTTCACAAGTATTCTTAAAAAATGTAAAATGGAATCTGAAGAATCGTATCACTTTCTCACATTTTTGCCAAGAAATGCTTAGAAATAGAATTTGAAGAATAGTTTCGCTTTCTCATAACAAATGTTGGCTTGTTCGTTACCTGTAACAGCCCGAGTTTTAGTGGTGTCGGAAACAGTGATTTTGGGATCACAAATCCAACGAGTCGAGTCGTAAATTTGTTATTTCTAAAATTTTTTGTGTCGTATGCATAGTAGTAAAGTTTGGTCTGGAAATTTTATCGTTTAAATAGCTAATTGAGTGAAAAGGATTAAATCGTAAAAGGTACAAAAGTAGAGTTGATAAGTTAGAAGGATCAAATGAACAAATTAACCTAAATAATTTTAGTGGGTGCATTATCATGAGATATATTAGACGTAAATATGATTAATTAAAGCTAAAAAAGTGATTAATGAAGCTAATTATGAAAGTCTAAATATTTACAAAATTACCATTAAGTATAAATATAAAAATTAAGAGAAAAAGAAGAGAAATTCATATTTTCTCATCTTCTCCACGGCAAGAATAAGAAGAAATTATGGTTTTTCATCCTAAGCTTGAAGCTTTGATTTGAGTAAGCAAATGTTAACCGTTTTTAGTAACTTCTATGTTTTTGAGTTCGTATTAGCTTGATCTAGCTTATGAAAGTACTAATTTGTGAATCTATCAAATGTTATAAATCTTAGCATTGTTTAATATGCTTTTTCTTGAAATTTTTTGATGGATTTGTATGCTTGATGATTGTGTTTAATATTTTTGTAAAGTGATTTTTGGCGAAATTAGGGTTTTAGGACTAAAATGTTAAAATGATGAAATTATGTGCATTTGGTGTGAAATAAAAGGAATTTAGGGACTTTTGTGAAGTCTTGGAACTTTCGGTTGCTAAGGGTTTCGAAAGGAGTTATTTTGCATGTTTTGTGTTGGAAGGACTAGATTGAATAAAAGAGAAGTAATAGGGGTAAAATCATAATTTTTTCAAAAAGGACTATATTGTGTTAAATGAATTGATTGTGTGATTTAATGTGAAAAATGGAATGGTTTGTGAATGTAGACTACGACCGTGCCACCGATCGAGGAAAGGGAAAATTAGCGGAGTAGTCCCTAGAATCCATTCACAACCGCAATCCAATTAGGTAAGTTCGTATGGTTAAATTCTAGTTTTGAATTTCATATTCTTGTACTATAAACCATTGTAATTGAAATGATGATCGAAGGTTTGAAGACGAGAAATAAAGAAAAAGAAAGGCAACGGGCTTTGAGCCGTAAATGAAAAAAGGTCCGATGACTAAGTGTCATCGTGAGTAAATGAATCCTTTAAGGATTACGAGGTCCAATGACTCTGTGTCATCATGAGTACATGAAATCCTTTATGAATTTAAAGGTCCGATGACTAAGTGTCATTGTAAGTATATGGATCCTTTACGGATTAAGAGGTCCGATGATTCTGTGTCATCGTGAGTATACGAATCCCTCGTGGATTATAAGGTCCGGTGGCTATGTGTCATTGTGAGTATATGAATAAAGTGAAATCCATTGCGGATTAAAGGTCCGATGACTTTGTGTCATCGTGAGTATCAAATGCGAATTGAAATTTACCTTAATGTATACAGTTAAATCAATTCGATTGATTTGATTTACAAATTCTTGAAGCTGGTGAGTCTATTTAACTTTATAAACTTACTAAGCTAAGAAGTGCTTACCTGTGAATTTGCATTTGTTTTATAGATTCAACTTTTGTTGTACGGAGATCGGATCATCTTGGAGCATCACACTATCCAGGAGTTGTTCGGTAGACTTTTACATCACTTGGTTAATATGACATGTACTAGGATGATGTTACCCTTTGCTTTTATACAATGAGTTTGTGAAAAACTTTGTTATGTTTTGATGAAATGTTGAAAGTATACTTTAAGTACCTTGTATTGACATAAATCAGGTATTTGTGTTGATTTAAATGCATAATTAAAAGTTGTGTATGTATTAAATCAATGAACTTGTGTTTGGTATAACTCTTGAAATTTTACTTACTTGTTTAGGTAGAACCCATGTATGTTTCGGTAGAAATACAGGGTAGGAGAGAGGTTGTACACTGACTTGAGTTGTACCGGTAGTTAAATTGTGAGTATCGGTAGTTGTATGTATAGATGTATCGGTAGTTTGCATGCTTGTATCGGTAAAAGTTGCAGGATGTAAATTATAGCTCTCTAGAGTTTTTAGTATCGGTAAATGCATGACATGCATCGGTAGAAATTATACTTGCATCGGTAGAATTAGTGCAGGTACCGGTAGAAATCTGCATCGTTTTGGAATTATTTTATGACAAGGCTACTACCGATACTCGACCATCAAGTACCAGTAGAAGCCTCCCAAAATATTGAAAATGGCATTTTTACCCTTGTTGATTTGAGTTTATGTTTAAATGATGATGTGTAACATGTGAGATGAAATATTTTAATAAATAAAGTTGTATGATATTACGATAAGATGATCAATGATAAATGAACAGTAAAACACCGAAAATCCTAATCGGGGACGGTGTTCAGATTTTGGATGTTACATTACCTCTGACGGACTCTTAATGGTGAATACATATTTGCAAATACTCTGAAGGAAAACCCTCTTTTTCCATACATATTCACGCATAAGACACTTTCACATATTCCTCTTGCCTTTGCATCTTGGCGGGGCCTCTTATCCACAAGCTTGCCAGTGCTCCTATACACGCCATAACCATTTTGAAGATCTTTTCATCATGCAAGTCATATAGTGGTTTTCACATATATGCCTTGACGGGCTTCCATTTTTATTGTCCTAACAGGCTTCATTTTGCTATAAGGAGGAATCTGTCCACCATTGGATCATACCATGGCTAGTCGTGGACTTTCGACTCCAAAGAATCAGTAAACCAATTTCATTTTGTCACTCCGTAGAGCCATTAGATCATTTCCATGATGTCACTCCGTAGAACCAATATACCATTTATCCAACCAAACCTCCTCAAATCCTCCTTGTTAATTCGAACACCTAAGTGTTCGCCTGCAAAGTCGGGGCATTTCATATTTTGGTGACTCCAATTTTCATTCAATCTGTCCATTCCTCCATTACGTCAATTTTCCTATCTTTAACTAACCCACTAAATAATTTCCTTCGTACTCCACATTTTATAAACATACATTTCACACACAAAATTATGCTCACTATTATAACATAGAGTACGCCACATATCATATCAGTTCATCGATACACAACCATATCATACATTCAGAGAACATATTTGCAAACGTTCATATAATTGCACAGTCAGATGCATGCATAACCTTTCCAATCAACAACCATCATATATAGCTGAAGAGCTCAAACTGAACTTAGTGCAGAACATTCAAGCAACACAGCAACCAGAACAATACCCAAATAGTGGAGTACAGAAACACACCTGCTATCCTTCCTCCCTGCCAGCTAAGCTTTTCCAAATACCAGAGTTTCCTCCATCCTGGTTAGCTATGCATAACAACCAAAAATTCTCGTTAAAACAAGACATTCATGCTTTAAAATCCAGAATCTAGAAACTTGCAAAAACCTTTCAAATTTTACTCTATTCTTAAATCCATGAACACAAAAAGCTTACGAAGCTTACCAGCTCATTAGATTCTCATCTTTTCATATTTAGTCCTCTTGTTCATCTCTCCACGCAGAGTTTCCTTGAACTTTCTCTTTCTCAGGACAACTAAATAAGAAGATGAAGAAGATGAGAAAATGAAACATAATTTAGAAGAATTTCTCCCCGGAATAACACTTCTCAACTATAAATAATCTTACATGCACAATCACCAAAACCCCCCATCAAAACCAGCCGCCGACATCATTATGTTTCCCACTTAGGAACCAACTAGTTCCTACGTAACTGAACCAGAATTAAAACCCAATTATTTTTCATTCAATCACTAAAATTTTTAGATTTTCCAAACCTACGGTTTCTTTCAATTAACTCCCAACTCTTATCTAAATTTCGGAGCTCTATTGAGATTGGGTGTGACAAAGTATCCTTGGATACGCATGCTCCTCCTATGTTAATATGTTTAGGAGGTTGGTAAAATTGTGTGATATGAATGTGAAATTGATTATATATATAAATAATTATAATATGATAATGTGGGAAATTCCATGGCTTAGAGATGTGGAAGTAAGTGATTGGGTAAACTTTGACTATAAAGTCAACTATCAACTGTTAATGTACTATACAAATTGGTTGTCAAAAAACAATTAATGAACATGTTTTGTAATTTGTGAATAAATATGAAAATGAGTATGTAAAGGAATGTGTGTAAGTTTTCATGTGTTAAAGTGTTAGAAATAAGTTCTTAGTTGTGAAATGTGTAATTAATACAAAAAAAATTGCTAATATGTCACCTTGGCAAAATTTTGGATTAATATGTCATTATAGGCCTTTTTGTTTAATGAGAAAAATTATGTATGATAATATGTACATGTAGCCATAAATGAAGTTTTCGCTTTGAGTATACATTTGAGGTCACAATGATGTACACGTAGTCATAAATGAAGTTTTCGCTTTGAGTATACATTTGAGGTCATAATGACCTCTCTTAAGTTTGGTAAGGTTATGATGTTAATAAGCAAATGAACATATCATAATACCTAATTTCGAATATGAATTTGAACATGAATGTGGAGGCACTTAAAGTGCCTTTATGAGAAATGTGAATATATGTAAGGTATCTCAAAGAGCCAATAGACCATGCTCTTGAAGGAAGAGTAGCTCCCATCTTAATGATCTCTGAAATTTCAAAACCGAATATGCCTCTGATTAATTATTAAATGGGCTAATGGCCTTGAACGATTTTAAAGCTCCCTAGTAAACTTAGTGAAATAGTTAGAATATGATTGGCATGCCAATAGGGATTTATGTGTACCTTCAGGCTTTGCACATATTATGTGCACTCTCTATTGCCTTTAGGCTATGCTGTCACATTCAGATTATGATGCCTTCAAGGTTAGTACTTCGGTGCTCTTTGATGTGTTTGGTGGGATGTGTTTCATTGCCTTTGGGCTTAGCACTTCGGTGCTCACTTTGGTTTGTTTTGGTGGCTCGACACATTGATGCCCCTTGGTGTGTTTAGGAGGGATGCAGTGTGGTACCTAACACTATGTGCTCCTTGGTGTGTTCTGGAGGGAGTCTTGTGTATTCAAGTCATTTCCCTAGTGTTTACTATGGGCTAATTGAACAAAATCTTGATAATAAGATCAACTTATGACTAAGAAGTGAAATTTGTATTCTAAAATTTCATGTGTTAAAAGCTTAACAAGTTAAAAGACTATGTATTTCACAACAAGGTTAAAATATGAGACATAAGACACACATTGAGAGTAAAACCAATGAGTTTCATATACCCTAATTGAAAATTGAGCAAAGCTCATAAGTAATATTATGTGAACTTGTGTTAAGGGAGTTTGATTAAAAATATGAAGGTAGGTATGATTTAACACTCATTAGGGCCACATGTTTAATATCCATAATGGGAATAACCAACATACCATTAATATGTAAGTTGAGTCTCATAATTTGGTAATTAGATATGAACCCGTTAGAAAGATTAATTATTACATTTAAGAATTCTAAGAATTTTGTACTAAAGCGTTTCAACATTAATAACCAGATAAGATAAGCAGGATTAATCTTGAGTACTTACTAAGTTCATTGAGCTCACGTGTTAGTTGTTTAAACGCGCAAATATAAAACTCGTCGAGAAATTATGGGTTTGGCTTGAAAGCTCCGCATCACCTTGAATTTTGAGATTGTATGTAATTATATTAGTTGTTATTTGTATAATGATTTTGCCATATACATAAACACTTAGTTTGAATAGTGTATTTTGAAAATTTTGAGTTGTAATCCAAGTCATTTTGATGCTATTAATTAAGCTTTAATCCATCATTCGAATTTAACGTGTTTATGACTTGGATTTTAAGCTTAAATGAGTTTAGAAATTGAATTATGATTATTTGAATCTTAATGAAATGATGTGGTAATGTTTGGGAATGATTTCAGTTGTTTTTTAATTGAATTTCGGCTCTGAAGGCCCAGGTATACTTAGCCTCATTGGTATTGCAACAAGTCAAACAAAATATGAATTGCTGTAGTTCCAAGTAATTGTTCCGCAACATGGAATAGTTGTATAGGAACAACTGCTCCTACTCCGACTCCTACTCCTATAAACTCATGTTTTTGACCTCCAAAATGATCTGAATGATGCCCAAATGTTCTCATATTGTAACGAGACTTTGGAAATAGCGTAATATCGTTTTTAAGACCTCAAAAACATTTGAATGAAAGATGAAAATTAATGGTGAATTTTGAATTTGGATTTAATTTGTTTACTCGAATCAGTTTGGATTTAACTTGTTTGAATTGGGTGTGCCCAAACACCTAGGAAATGATTCAAAATTATTTTAAAAATATATTCAAGCTTACTAATGTTGAGAATTGTTCTGAATATTTTTTATATAGTTCCTAAATGGTGTTTTATTGAAATAAAAAAATTTATACAAGCTAACAAAGTATTTCAGCAGCATCTCTTGCTCGTATCAACTATCAGAACAAGTATGGAGTGTTGTTGCAAAAGGAGGTTAACCCATAGTAGCACTCATAAAAAGCAAATACATATAAGCCTTTTCTTTTAATTTTTTTTTTCAAATTAGATTTGGAAAATGCATTTTAGAGAAAATATATGGCCAAAAAATCGCCCACTATTTGTGAGTCCTAATTAGGTTGATTTAGACGTATTTGTAAAAAAGAATCGCCTAAGATCGCACGGAACGTGAGTGACATTAGTATTTAGCTCAACAAAAATAATGTATAATTTGAGAGCAGCTTATTTAAGTAAATGCCACAATAGAAGAAAAGAGATGCGCTGTGATAATTCATGCACAAGATTTCATTCGCCCGATGCAGTGAAAGAAAAAAGTAAATAATGTGTTATATACCGGCGATCCAAGCTACACCAAACGTTACTTTAATGCCAGAGTGTAAAGTAGAATGACTTGACATTTCAGGAGGATAACTTTTACAATTATGAAACAAAAAAAATTGCACAACCCAGATAGCTTGAAGATAACATATATAGGTGGCAGAAGCTTACTGCAACAAGAAACAAACTTCCCTCCAAAATTTATCACCTGGTTAGATCAGCCGAATGAAGCTCATTTCGCAGATGAAAATTCCATTGTTGGCAGCCGCAAATAGTTGTGAGCGAGCTCTCAACGTGGAGGCAAGACAAAAGAATCCATTGCAGGCAGGCAACACTATATATTTCCTTCCTCTTACAGAGACTTTACACTAGAGATGTCCTAAATGATCCCTATATATGCTAGTTAATCACTCGCTGCTTCATGCCTACAAAAATTCGACCACATCAAAGAATAATTGTTTCACTGTTTACTCCTGTATACCAGCTTCATGCTCACTCACAGGATGATCTGACACAGTGCCTTCTGATGATATTTCCTCTACATCAGCTTGTTCAGGTCGAGAATGATCTGACTGAGTCTTGCTAGAATCCCCACAATCAGGTTCATCTCGTCTCTCCTCTGGAGATTGATCCTGGACATTGCTGGTCAGGCTCAGTTTAGCTTTCCCTTTGTCAGATACACCTAGTGAATCTGGATATCCAACTTCGTTAACAGGTTTTGGCAATGGAAGTTTGCCATCATGTAAGCTAGAATTCGTCATGCCAGAAGTTAATGACAAGTGTGGCCCTGGAGCAACACAAGATGCTACCAGTTGAAGCACTTCAGGGGAGGGGGATAACCCCATGCTTGATTTCTTTGGTGGAATAAGATACGCCGACGAAGATGATGGATTCATCATGCTTAAGTTAAGAGGAGACCTGCTGTAATCAGATTCAATCAAAGGAAGCCCTGCAGTTCCAGTAACTGATTGAGGAAGCAGTTGAAATGGTGGTGCCAACGGAATTGAGCATGCCGGAGAGAGACTACTACTTCCAGCTGTGTCCAGTAGGACCTGCCTGAACATGTGCGACTTCTGTTTCTTTTTCTTTTTTAGACTGTGTCTCGGGTCCTTTGGTTGAGGAGGAGGGGGCCCAGGTACCACAAATGGGGGAATGGTAGGCTTATCTTCTCCGTACAGTACACGAACTGACTGAGCTATTGCTGAGACAGTTGGTGGTAGATCAGGATCTGGAGGTTTTGCAGGAGCGCTAACAGCTTCACGAAGCCAGTGAGGTAACTTGTTCTTGGAAGAACTATTTCCAGCTACTTCTTTTCCCTTTGAATAAGAAAGATTCAGCCCTTTATTTGGATCAGAGAGAAACCCAGAGCTGGCAGATTCACCACTTCCACCATTATTGAGGGAATCACGTAACATATTTAGCGATTTATCAAGAACACTAGGCAACTTCCCATGCTTCGTTGAACCATAATCATCCTCCTTCCTGCGTAAATCAGGGCTATTGGAGCAATTCAAACTGGAACCCAAGTTGCTGGCTCCAAAGGAATTGAGAAAAAAGGGTTTCTCACCAGGTACACTCACAGAGGGCCCTGGCCTATCAGAGGGCCCGACGACTGAATCTCCAGAAAAGTTTGCACGAGACTTGTCAGGATTCCATGTTGGAATAGGATGAAAACTATCATTTTGCAAACCAAGTTGGTCTGATAGCTCAAAGTGGGGCAGGCTAGAAGCTAGATCACCAAAACCCAACTTCATATCAGTCAGGTGAGTTTGAAATTTTGAGGGTGCAACGAATCTACTTCCTTGCAGTGCCCGCGTCATCATTCCATCAGGAATACTTGGAAACAAGGAAGAAGATTTGGTGGTTTTTGTTAGCTTGGGGAATTTTGGAACTGGAAAAGCTGGCCCATCCAGAATTTTAAGTTGCTCCTCTTCCCACCTAACTGCCAAATCTTCTGAAGTTTTGTACTTTGAAAATCGTAGCCTGGGGTCTCTAAGCATGGCATCCCAACTACCTCGTCCATGTCTACGAACACCAATCCAGAGAAAATCCAGTTCATCCTCTGACCAACCCTCTACCTTTGATTTCTTTTTATACAAGTTCCCAGATCCAGATCCAGTCCTCATCATAATATTTTCAAGCACCCTCCTATGGTTTTCAGGAAAAGAAGAAATGGGAGGCAACTGACCCAAACCCAATGTTGGAGTCATGTCCCTCTCTTGTTGATTGTACCTAGGCACATCTTGTGGAGGAAATTTCAAATTGGGCAGCAATGGCATTGTAGGAAGGTCTTGCCCTGACTCAGTCACAGCATCAAGCCTACTCCCTAAAGATAAGCAAGGCAATAGGTCATGATGTGATGTCATCATGCCTTTGGTAGGAAGGGAGAACCGAGGAAGCAATTTCTCATCAAAAGGTAAATTAGGCAGTGGCATCTTTTCCTGAAAATCAGAAGAACTAGCACCAAAACTTTCTAATCGATCAAAAATTTTTCCTTGTGAAGAAGCAGAAGGATACTGCAAGGAAACAAGTCTTGTCATCATATATTAACATGGAAGGAAGGTTTTGTTCTTGACAACTAAAGAAAAACAAAATGCTGATAAAGAGAGTTACCGGATTAAATGGGAGCCAACTATCTTGGTTTCCCAATTTAAGACGTTGTAAAACTTCTGGAGGTGAATCTTGCAATTTAAATTTGTCCAAGGTAGTCTCTTGACCTTTTGCTTCTTTCTCAATTGAAGGTCCTGTACTTGGAGCTAAATTGAATGGAAACTCTGGTCCAGTTCCTGGCCTGCTTTGCCGACCATTTGATCTTGAGAAGTTTTTATGAAACGAGTCAAACTGACTAGCATTGGGAGCACAAAGCCCAAGAACTGGCAACAAGTTGTTGGAAGGTAGAGATTGGTTATAGCTTGTGCTTTGATGATTGCTACTTGGAAGTATCATGTCAGGAGAAGACTGGTGGAGAGGATTGACAGAAAGATCCAATTGTCCACTTGTTTTATGTTTTGACAGCCTCCCAAGCCTTAAAATTGAATCATCTTTATTCTTTGGTTCATCTAATGATTGAGCATGTTTGTCATCCTCCAAGTCAATTACCAAACACTTATCTTTATCTGACTGCTGATCAGATTGATTAACATGATCCCCTTCTCTTTCATTCATGGAAGGACACTGTGCTACTGACTTAAGTCCAGGAAATCCCTCACTGGGACGAACTTCTTCAATTGCATTTCTCCTTGCAAGCCGTTCTTTTTGTCGAGCACGGAGTTTAGTACTATCAAAAAGGATTACAGAGTAAATTAATTCACCCAAAATATAAAAAATTTAAGAATGTATCCTACTAATTTACCAGAGAAAGCCAAGCAAATGTTATCTGTGAAAGTAAAAGATTAATAGTAGAAATGGATACTACATTATTCGAAAGAGTTCCTGTAATTGGAGCATGTGTGTTCTTCAACTAAAGACTTAACAGTGTAACTCCAACAAATTCATTATATGGTTTCATTACTCTGTTTAACAATCAGTCAGCTAACATGCATTCAAATTATTGACTCTGATAATTTTGGAAATACTACTTTACTGGCATCTCAACAGAAAATTCAGCAAGTGGAATTCTCAGAAAGGATCTGAACTTACTACTTTGCTTTAAGAGCCCGTCCTGCTGGTGTATAATCCCGCTCTGGCTCTGCTTCTGGTTCCTTTTCTTCTTCACCGCCACTCTGCTTTTCAACAGAATAACAAGTTGCTAACACCATGAATAAGCAACACAAGAACTAGAGTAGGTTACAAGTTACAGGCTACTGAGCAAGCAAGTGAATGTGGAATAAAGTAAGAGCATCCATATATTTTGGAAAATACTAAATATAAAGGAGAAAAGAGAAAAGCCAGTTTTATTGCAATCTAAACCAGAAAGCCAAGTACCTCAGTCGTTGTTTCATTGGGATGTGGAGTATATGCCTCTCTATAGGAGACAGCTTTCCTTTGTCGCTTCCCTCTACCAAGGGCTGCTTCCTCCTCACTTTGATATTTCTCCCACCTGTTACACAGTAAATCAAGCAAGAGAGTTCAACACAAGTCCATAACAAAAAAGCTAGGGCCAAAGTGGGAAATTAAGTTTTTGACATACAATATAACGACAGTTATCTACTTTTGTTCTTTTAACAAAAGTTCAACAGTATTTTTCTCTCAAAAGAGTTGGACAGCATTTAACGTCTGATTCATTTCAACTAGATTTTATTAAACTCTTAATGCTATAACAAAAGTTTATTCAATGATGCACGATAGATTTAAGCTTAGACCAGATACTTTTGGATATAAAATCTGAAAGGAATTTATTGAAAAGTACACACATCATCACATCATATTCTAACAAGATGACTAAACGGCTGAGTGCTTAAATTTATCATATAAGATTTTCATATATCAATGTTATGCATTGATTGTTTTCCAAAGACTTCATTAAAATTACAAGGTGTAAGATTAGCCATTCTCACGTCAACATAAGTTGATCTCGACTCGTTATTTTGACCACTCATTCTGTTGAATAGCATTTATTTTTTTCTAAACACAGCAGCAAGACAATTTATTTATTATGCAAGTTCTGTTTCATTCAAAAACCATGACCAGTTCTGAATTGTGGACCACACTATATCAAGCAGGAAATTAAAAATTGGGACTGTAAACTGCTATCAATTTCATCATATAGAAGCTTTGCAGGACCTGAAGCAGCAGCTATCTACAAAGCCAAAAAACATAAAAAGGATAGTGGGACAAAGAGCAGGATATATTTAAGATAATAACCTCACTTTGAAACATCAGATTTGGAGGCAAACTTTACAGATCTACAGGTGAAACACTATCAAAATTTAGTAGTACCAATAATGCCAAAGAAACTACCAAGAACTACCAAAAAGAACTCAATATAACCAGAAATTTCAACCTCCAAGAACCCAAAACCTCAGTTCTCAATATCTCAGAAATTTGAAAAAAAAAAAGTTTAATATTTGAAATTACTAGAAAACAAATAGCATAGGTATTTATAGCCTAATTCCTAACCTAACATAAAAAAAATGCCAAATTAACCCTAAATTCCCTCATAATTCCTTTGATACTTTAACACAAGAAAACATACATTACCAATAAAACAAATCTCTTTATAGTTTAATCCATCTCTATGCATATTTGTGCAGTTTAAACTAGCCACTCATCACCTCAAGATCAGTGCAGGCAACAAGAGATCCCTACTCTGACTTAATATTTTAAGACAAAACTGAGGGATTGTATCTTATTATCTCAGTGATTAGCAACATGTCTTTCCTATAATTGAAGGAAAGAGAGAGAGGGGTTTTTTCAAGTTTTAACATCCTAGTGGTATGCCCGGAGATCCTCATAACTTCAATACACTCAAGTTCATAGCTATTGAACTCATTCCATGGCTCTATTCAGAGCATGAATTTAATCATATTCTCAACTATTCTACTGGGTTTTTCATGTGCAAAATTGGATTTTCCTGTGCCTTTAAATGTAAGGAACCTTTAGTTCAACAGCTTTTTCATAGAAAAGAAATGGTATCGGTAAAAGAAAGATATTCACCTCACACGCAAAAGTTTGTCCCATTCGTTTTCTTCAGTACCATTTTGCACATTATCTTCTTTCTTCTCAGAAGTCAGCTCCAAAATATCATCAGCAACAGCTGGAGGAGATTCACCTCCCCCTGGTTCTTCTGTCGTTTCATCATTCCATTCAACAGACTGCACAAGAAGAAAATGAAGAAATGTTAAATAAAGAAACAACAAGATTATACTGCTTTCTTTGAACAAAGACAGGTAAAGACTAAAAACAAGAAAATATTAGCAATTCTAAGAAATTTTTAAGCAAAATGAAATCCCATCAGGAGCTACTTTTAAGACCCCACAAACGGTGGCCAAAAAAATATGCATAATGAAACAGTAAAACATTGAATAAACTACCAATTTTAACAATACTAAGAAACTCTCACATGAGCATGAATTCTCAGGGCAATATAATTTAAAAGAATAACAGATGCAGGAACCTCAACAGCTAGGTCTATAAGTTGGCAATAACATTCAAGCTTGCATGCATAAAAATACTTATAAACTGATGATACAGGAGGCTTTAGGCTTGCTAAAACAGGTACAGCTGGCAACAACAAAGGGGCAGACCCTAGAGCTCCTACTTTGAGCAACTAAACCATATATTTTAAGCTCAACTTCAGAAGTCTTTTCTTTTTTCTTTTTTTTTGGCAGGGGAGGGGGGGGGGGGACCAATTACATAGCAATTCTATTGCAAACAGAATATAGAAGCAATAAAACTGTGATTCCAGGTTTGACTGCTAATGCCAACCATTAGAAGCAACAAAAGCATCGGCGTATCATTCCCATGCAGAGAGAAAAAAAAAGTACAAGTCATTGCATTTGTTAGCCAATGAATGTATTAACATACAAAACCACACACACTTCAACATAACACAAGTAGAGTACCCCACCTTTACTGAGCCAAGCATATCATTTTCCAAATCCCCCTCGGCATCAGTTGGTCCAGACTGAAGGTTTGTACGGTCAAGCAATTTCAAAATTGCACTTTCATCCCACGAAATCTTGTTGCTGCCATCAGTACATTTGTCTTGGTACACATCTCCGAGACCACCAACCCTCTTCCGGTGCTTATGTTCTATATCCATTAATGCATCTTCTTTATTGCTATTACCTTCACCTGAATCTTTCCCACTAGAAGAATCAATGAAGAGTTCTTCAGTTCCCCATCGCAGAATGTCTTCTACTTCCTTTTGGGATCCAGACTTGTTGACAAACAGCTGATCAAGCATTAGCTTCTTTTTAGCAAGTTGCAAGATCCGCTCTTCTACACTGGCACGAACTACAAGCCTGTATACTAAAAGTCTGTTTGATTGTCCAATTCGATGTGCCCGATTCATAGCTTGGATGTCAGCATGTGGGTTGAAATCAGAATCATAAATTATAACAGTGTCAGCTGTTGCCAAATTGATACCAAGACCACAAGAACGCGTTGATAGCAAGAAGACAAATCGACTTTTATCTTGGTTGAACCTTGCTATTGCTGTTTGACGATCAGCAACTGAAACAGAGCCATCAACTCTCTCATATGTTTTAGGGCCAAATTCTATGGTTAAATAATCCTCAAGGATATCAAGAAGCTTAGTCATTTGTGAAAAGATAAGAACTCTATGGCCTTCTCTATATAGGACTTTAAGCATGGAATGCAACAGAGTCAACTTGGCTGAAGCTTTTATACGCATTTCATGAAGAAACTCTAGTGATCCAGACTCAGGCTCAGTCCCTGGTATGAGATATGGATGATTACAAACCTTTCTCAGTTGCATCACAATGTTTAACATTGACTGCTGTGCAACCCCCTTCCCAATATTCCGTAATATCTGGTAGTTCTTAGTTAGCATTGCACGGTAGTATTCAGCTTGAATGGATGACAGTTCAACAGGCACCATTCGTTCAGTTTTAGGGGGAATATTTTGCATGGCATCCCTTTTAAGCCTTCGAAGCATATGAGGAGCAACAAGTTTCTTTAATTCTTCCACCTTTTCCGCAGTTGTGAGATCATTAAATTTCTCCTCAAACGAAGATAAAGAAGGGAAGGAAGCTGGCTGCAAGAAATTAAGCAAGTTATACATCTCACCAATGTTATTCTGGAGTGGGGTTCCGGTCAATAGAACACGATGTTGGAAAGAGAATGTGTTGAGCAAGCTAAACAGCTTACTTCCTGAATTTTTCAAACGATGACCCTCATCAACCACAAGAACTTCCCAAGGAACACCACGCAAATGAGATGAGTCCACAAGAATCATTTCATAAGTAGTTAAAAGAACATTAAATTTGTACGAAGCTGTTTTCCTACTCAATTCATTCGAATCACTAGCATGCCATTCAAACTGGCGAATGATGGCTCTTGCTTTGGCGCAACCATGATACTCCACAACATTTAAATCAGGAGCCCATAATGAAAACTCAGCAAGCCAGTTAGGCATAGTAGAAAGTGGAACCAGCACTAGACATGGCAGAGTAGCTTTAAACTCAAAATAAAGTGATGAAATAAGGGCGACAGCAGATACAGTTTTTCCAAGCCCCATTTCATCAGCAAGTATAACATTTTTGGATTTATGCCAACATCTACGCAGCCAGTTAAGTGCTTCAAGCTGATGGGGAAATAGAGAGCCTCCCTTCAGTTCTTTAGGTTGCTCTGCCAAAGTAACAATATCATGCTGCTGTTCACCCTTTGCCCTAGCTTTATCCTTAGCAGCATCATTTTCCAATGTTTGGCGTTCAAACTGATCAAACAGATCAATTAGATGAGAAGATTGCTGAAGAACAGGTTCATCTAACCTTTCCCAAGTGCATTCATCATATGGAAGACCAGTCCACTTCACAAAAGCTTCCCGGCCATTATTTGTAACACGGAGAGAAATAACTCGCTGAGGCTTCTTCCACTTTTCCTCGCAGATATTTATCACAGTTGTCCCATATTTGGCCTTATAATTTTCTAGTTTTCTCTTTGCCAGAATTTTCAGCTGGGATTCAGAAATCCAACTATTATGGATATGGGACATCCCCACCCATTTAACAAAAAATTCATATGACACCGTCTCCTCTTTAGAACATGCAGATTCAGTCACAGCAGGTTCTTGGACTTTATTTTCAACACTGCTACATATTTTCATTTCTGCACCCATCTCTTTCGTTTTAGCAGGCGTTTCACAAACTTTTGGAGCTTCAGTGGTGCCATGACTTTTCGCATTAACATCAGCAGTCAACTCTTCTACAACCATTTTTTCATTTCTTTTTCCTGAATCTTCTACACTTACCGCAGATTCATCTTGATCCTTACCATTTATGATTGCACAATCTGAATCCTTAGTGTCTTTGTTCAATAAGTCCAAAGAATCCCCTCCTTTGCATTTCTTAGTGACAGACCTTCTATATACATTCATTTTATCCACTCTGACATCATTCTTTGTGCTTTCTTCTTTATCAGAACCTTTCAGAGTCTTAGGGCAACCCTCAGTAAGATTTTCAGCAGTTACTGTATCTGAATCAATATCACAAACAGAATTCTCCTCTGAAAGTCTGCTTGGATTTACTGCAATTACAAAATCATCAGAAAGCATGTCCTCTGAAAGTGCTGCAGATGCATGATGCAAAATACTAGCATTATCACCTTGAACCCGACAGCCTAGAACTCGATCAACCTGTGAAGCAGATAAGTACGATATTTGGGAAAAAGGTGAGCGATTATCCACAAAAGTAAAGAGTCTATATCGGATACAGATAAGTCAACTAACCTGCAGAAGTTCAGCAGGAACACTGTCTTCACATCTCAGCAGGGGATTGAGAATTCCTTTATCTAATTCATCGGATTGTTGCGTTGCACCCTCAGAAAGCTTCTGATCAAGAAAATAGAAGGATTTAAACAATCAGTAGAAAGAATTCCAAGAGTAGTCACAACGATGTGATTCAATCAGCAATGAGAAACATTAACATGTGAAGAAAACAATGGTACTTTTGTAAGAATTCATATAGTGGAGCATTAATACATACATGTGTGTATATATGCATGTGCGTATCATATATTCAAAGCATTACCTTTAGGAAGTCACACTTACATGTCCACTATAAACAGAGTACTAAACTTATGCATCAATAAGAAAAAAAAAGACCATCCTAAGCTGCACCTCTAAATTTATGCATCAACAGGGCAATATTAATATCAGACAGTTATCGAACTGTAAAAAAAAAACTTGAACACCAACATAAAATCAATAGACAACTTCGTCTAGACATTCTAGTTCAAATATGCGAAACATGTGAAGTTTAGAAGACAAAAAATAAAAGATTAAGAAAGACAACACATACATGAAATATAGCTTATATTTTAACTCTGAACCAGTACAAGTAATGCAGGAGGAAATCCAGTAACTCTATAGTGTAAGCTCTTACAATCATGATCTGATTAGTTCCAGAAGTGATCTACTCATCTTAGGTTTGAATTTGTATACCACATGGGAAGAAGGCTCTCAACTAAAAGATTAATAAAGTTTTCCATTTTGAATTCTCATATAGAAAGATAAATCCATACAATGCAGGAGAACACTGCAAAAACGTAGCAAATTAGGGATCTCAGCCAGGGAGACTACGGTTCAGAAAGACCCTAAGCCTCTTATATGAGCTCTACTCTGATTTCAAGGTATCTATAGAACTAATCCATCATATACGACAACGGAACTAATTGTCCAGATATTATCTCTCCCAGAAGAGAACTTCTAAGAACTCTGCTTTTCACCAACAAGTTGCCCCAATTACATATGCAAGACTACAGTTCAGAAATAAGAATCCATTAAAGTGCAAAATTTCCTAGAGGACAAAATAAATATCTACAAAGACTCATTTAAATTAAAAAAAAAAATCATCTACATAATTCACACCAAATCTCACCTGAGCATATGAAAGAAAATAAAAGACCTCCAACATCCCATTAAAAAAAACCTATGATATTATAACATACCTCATCTTTTTTCTGAGTATCAAAATTCTTGCTCCCATCATCATCCTTTGAGAAAGATGCAGAAACCCCATGGTTAACAGGCTTCTGTTTCTGTTTCTGATGAGTTTTACTAGTTCCAGGGCCAATATTATTTGCTTTGGACCCCTTCCTTTTAGAAGTACTGAGAGTACGCTTACCCTTATCACTCTTACGCTTCTTTTGACTTGCCTCATCACTGACTTTCTGCTTTCTTTTTTTGTCTTTCCTTGTGGTTACACCAATTGTAAGAACAATTTTGTCTGTCGGAGACTCATTATCACAAGACAATTCATGCTTCGCTTCAGGTGCTTCATCATTTTTCTCTGAGTTTGTACTTTTAGAATGAGACAAAACCTCACCAGCTACAGGAGTTAACTTCCTTTCAGCTGATGAACCTGTTGGAGATGTCACTGGCTTCATTCCATCATCAACATTCACACATGATGAACCACCAACTACAGGAGTTAACTTCCTTTCAGCAGATGAACCTGTTGGATATGCAACAGGAGTCTTCTCATCATCAACATTCACACAAGAAGCAGCACCTTCCTCAGCACCACCAACAGATGTAAGACTTGGCTTAGGGGTAGAAGGTAGATCTATATGAGAGGTTTCTGGTTCCTTTTTCAAAGTATCTACTCCCTGAGCTGCATCAGATTTTCCTTTACTAGAGGATGATCTTTTCTTTGCAATAATGGATGTTCCAAAAATCCGAGAAACTTTTTCAGTAGTAGGTGACTTCATTCCAGTTTGAGCTTTTGTCTTGATAGTTTTTGATCTTGCTCGTTTGGAAATTGAATCCAGATGAGTAATGGGGTTGAGTGAATCGGTCTTCTTACAGCACTTTGGGCATTGCCACTTTCCCATTGGGATGCGCTACAATTATGGATACAGAAGAACAATGAAAAGCGAATAAATAGAATGAGTGAAAAATAATAGCTAATGGAGCCATAAAACAAAGAAGAGGATTATCTCAAGTTAGCTGTGATATCCTACCTTAAGAGGCGGATCAAGGCATTGTAGATGATAGGTCCTGGGACAATTATCACAACACAACAAGTTCCCACCAAGATCACAAATAACACATTCATAGTAGTACTGAAGGCAATAAAAATCAGAATAGTTGTCAGAAGTAGTTTAAATATCTATAAAACACAGTCAAAACACAAGATTACAAATAAATGTATATTTCATTGAATTTTTTTTTAGCTCTGTGCATTATTTGTCTCCTCACTCCAATGCAGTATGATACTAAATGGTTTTCTTTGAGTTTCTAACAGCAAACTAGTATACACGTTTCTCAAGCAGAACAAGCTGAAGGAGACATGTAAAACAATGAAACGTTTTATAAAACACAATCCATAATCATAGACAGAACTCAGAAGTTCTTGAGGTCACATGAACTGATGCATACAAGAAGAGCACGAAGCCTATTGCAATGAAAAAAAGTTCTGAAAACCCAAACCCACCAATAGTTCTTGTTCAGAGCCTGTTACTCTTGAGTAAAAAATTATATTGAATTGAAGCATGCATGATTCAAATTTTAACTTCTGGCATGTGAATTCTGATACTTGATAAACACCTAGCTAAATTCATAACCCTTGATCAATCTTGAGTAAAATTTGAACATATTGACAACTTTCCAGAAAAGGACTGAGGAGATTGTTTAGCTAGATCAACCATGAACAACCAAATCAAAATAAGAAAAGATAACTACATTGCCATGAGGGGAACAACACAATAAAGGAACAAGAATTGAAAAGAAGCATACCCCATCATTTCCCTTCTTTTTAGATGATGACTGGTCGGTACTAATTTCACCTTTCAGCCTACGCTTAGCTGAAGAGCTCCTTGGAGATTCTGATGCTAATAAGTTTTCTTCTTTACCATTGGCTAGGGATGGGCCACACGGAAGCTTTCTTCGTTTGCGCTTCAGGACCCAGTTTCGGTTAATCATTTTACTATTCAATGAACTAATGTCTTTCATCCTTTTCTAATCATGGGTATCAACATTACGGCTATTAATAGCAGAAAGTATGTCAAATCACAGACAGAACAATGAAGCTTCCAATTGGCAATCTTAGCCCCTGCAAATAATCACGGTACAATTTCAGCATTTTCCGCAATACAACTTGTTACAAGACCAAAAGGCAACTACCAAGCAACATTGGTTTTATTACTCCAAAGAAGGGTGAAGGATGCATGCAAACAGACAGAAAGCATTTCAGAAAAGGGGAAAAAAGGTTTTTTTTTTTTTTTAAGCAGAGGGTAGGAGGAGAGAAATCATACTGAATTACTTAAAACATAAACTCATGACATTGAACACCTCATTTATTCCAGTTTCTAGACGAGGCCAAACAAACTCAACTTCAGATTAGTCTTTTATAATTCAACCAACTTCAAACTGCCGCTAATAGGCAGCATCACAGTTCACATTATTCTCAGTGCTTGTTTCTAAACTGTCAAAATTGAAGTACCAATATAAAAAACCTAATCAACTAAAGCAACAGAATCAATCCAGGTAAATACCAAAAGAAAGTCACTAAGGTTTAATTAAAAAGGTGAAAATAATAGTCAAACCAAATCCAAACTCCATATTCTACATAGAGCAGAAGCAACAACAGAATCAGACAATATGACAGGAGTAGCATCATTAATCCAGGCATCACCTATGGGATAAGAAAAATGAAGAATCGGAAATAACAGTATTTACCCTGGTTTGACACATTCTACACTCAATTCAATCAGCAACAAGAGCAAATGCAAGCCTAAATCCCAGTGGTAAATTAGAACAGCTTGGGAAATGTAATAGATAGGAGCCATTATCTAGTCTAGAAATGAAATAAAACATCTAAATCAAACAAATGACTATCAAATGCACAGCAAATTAACACGGAAAACGAGCCAAATTGAAGAATCAGTTTCGAAAATTCAATATATGCATAAAACATTGAGCTTGCATTGAACTGAAAACCCCATTTCAACAAAACTCGCCTGCAATGACAAACTCAATCACAGAACCCCAATTTCGAAATTACTGCAAAAGCCCTCCAAATTTCAATCAAAGTATAAACACAAACCTCCCGAACATGAAAACAACAAAGAACATGCAATAAAACATCACAATACACATATTAGACAGCTCAAGGCACCTAAATTAGAAAACCCCAAAGCTAAAAAAGGAAATAAGCAATACCCAGATAGGAAAAGAAGCTTACCAACCTTGCTCGTGGATCAAAGAATCAAAACCAAGTAGAATAATATGAAGAGTAACAGATTGAGAGATGTAGTGAATAAAAACAGATGGAGGAGGAGAGAGAAGGGGAGGGTATTAGGGTATAGCAAAGCAAAGAAAAGGGAGCGAAGAGAGAGAAAGAGATACGAGAAAGAGAGAGAAAAAGCGAAGACACGAGAAAAAAATGAAAATAAATATAGAGAGAATTGACAAAAATAATAAAAATAACCCCAACTCGAAAAATAAAATAAAAAGAGAAAAGGTGTAAAGAGAAGGATAGGGGGTTTTATAGACAGTGAAGAGAGCATACGATACGGATTCGCCGGGGTAATAGGGGACGGACGGGGTTAACACTCTGACATGGCAGCGCATGAGAAAGAGAGATATTAAGGAAAGGGAAAGCAGCCCTTCCACCTCTCCTCTCTCTCTCCCTCTCCCTCCCTCTCCCCTACCTAACCACTGATGATGTGCCACGTGGCTTCACCAGACGCCACTTCCTATTTTGTTTGCCCTTTTTCTTTTTGTTTTTCTACATTCCTTGTTTATTTTTATTTCCTTTCTCTTCTCCCAAGCCCAAAGCCACCACACCACTGCCCACGAAAGAACCTTGCTTTCCTTTCGCTCTCCTCTCCTCGTAATCGCCGCCATGCTTTGCCTTCGCTTTGCTTGGACTTGGATCAGACCCATCTTATTGTATACACTGCTGTCTCTTATTAATATTATGCCTTCTTTTCTTTCTTTAATCTTTTTCTCTTTACTCTTTTTTATTATTATTATTTCCTCTTGCTCGGTTTTGTTTTGTTTGATTCCGACATTTCTTCGAGGTTTTTTTTTTTTTATCCATTTTCGGTTTGTTGAGATACTCATTAGATATTTTAATACCAACCTTTGATTTTCTAGCGAGAGTTAAGCACTTTTATTGTTTTTAAGGGCTAAAGATTATAAGTATAACTAGCTTTGCATAAAAAAAAGAGAGATTTACAATTTTTATAAATTTTAAAGTTTACTTACTAAATCTAATTTGCTTTGAATGCGAGTATTATTATCTAAATCTGAATTTAATTTAACTAAACTATTCATTAAATGTCGTTAGAAAATTTGAACAAAATTTAACTAAACTATTCGTTAAATATCGTTATGCATATAATAACTGTAAATAGTTTTAAATAACAACTTTAAAAAGTAAAATGTATAAACAAACTTGTTTTTCACGTGCGAATTAATTTTGAGTAGCTTTATCAAGACTAGAAGCGCAAAAGTTTCTAATTCGGCGAATTAGGTTAATTCCAATTTTGATTTACTAGCAACTTGTTTTATAACTTTAATTTAAGTCGACAGGTCCTACCCTAGAGATGAAAATCCCTCATTAATATCAAGTTTGATTCCAGCATTGAATAGATCTACGGATAAGAATATTTATTCATTTGTAATGGAAATCACATTAGTAGGAATATATATTGAAACTTCTCCTGATTGGGTTTCAACTATTAGTAAAGCAGTTATATTTCTTTTAATTGAGAACTTGATTTAGCGACTGTAACACCCTTAACTCGATCTTATTCATCGAATCCAAATCTTGAGTCTTACCACATAGAACACAACCTATAAACACTAAGTTTTGGCGAACAACACCAAATTACAAACAATCCTAATTTAAAATTACATTCCAGGACTAAATATCGTTAGATAAATCTGATTTCAATTTAACTAAACTATCCGTTAAATTTCGTTATGCGTTTAATAACTGTAAATAATTTTAATTAACAACTTTAAAAAGTAAAATGTATAAACAAACTTGTTTTCCACGTGCCAACTAATCTTGAGTAGCTTTATCGAGATTAGCAGTACAAAAGTTTTTAATTCGACGAATTAGGTTAATTCCAATTTTGATATACCAGCAACTTGTTTTATAACTTTAATTTAAGTCGTGGGTCCTACCTTAGAGACAGAAATCCCCTCGTTAATATCAAGTCTGATTCCAGTACTGAATAGATCTACGGATAAGAATATTTGTTCATTTGTAATGGAAATCACATTAGTAGGAATATATGTTGAAACTTCTCCTGATTGAGTTTCAACTATTAGTAAAGCATATATATTTCCTTCAATTGAGAACTTGATTTAGCGACTGTAACACCCTTAACTCGATCTTATTCATCGAATCCAAATCTTGGGTCTTACCACACAGAACACATAACCTATAAACACTAAGTTTTGGCGAACAACACCAAATTACAAACAATCCTAGTTAAAATTACATTCTAGGACTAAATATCGTTAGATAAATCTGATTTCAATTTAACTAAACTATCCGTTAAATATTATTATGCTTTTAATAACGATAAATAATTTTAAATAACAACTTTAAAAAGTAAAATGTATAAACAAACTTGTTTTTCACGTGCCAACTAATTTTGAGTAGCTTTAACGAGATTAGCAGTACAAAAGTTTCTAATTCGACGAATTAGGTTAATTTCAATTTTGATTTACCAACTACTTGTTTTATAACTTTAATTTAAGTCGTGGGTCCAACTCTAGAGATGAAAATTCCCTTATTAATATCAAGTCTGATTCCAACATTGAATAGATCGACGGATAAGGATATTTGTCCATTTGTAATGGAAATAACATTTGTAGGAATATACGTCGAAACTTCTCCTGATTGGGTCTCAACTATTAGTAAAGCGGTTATACTTCCTACAATTGAGAATTTGATTTAGCGACTGTAACATCTTCAACTCGATTTAATTCATCTAATCCGAATCATGGGTCTTACCACACATAACACATAACCTATAAACACTAAGTTTTGGCGAACAACACCAAATTACAAACAATCCTAATTTAAAATTACATTCCAGGACTAATTATCGTTAGATAAATCTGATTTCAATTTAACTAAACCATCCGTTAAATATCGTTATGCGTTTAATAACTGTAAATAATTTTAAATAACAACTTTAAAAAGTAAAATGTATAAACAAACTTGTTTTCCACGTGCCAACTAATTTTGAGTAGCTTTATCGAGATTAGCAGTACAAAAGTTCCTTATTCGACGAATTAGGTTAATTCCAATTTTGATTTACTAGCAACTTGTTTTATAACTTTAATTTAAGTCGTGGGTCCTACTTTAGAGACGAAAATCCCCTTATTAATATCAAGCCTGATTCCATCATTGAATAGATCAACGGATAAGAATATTTGTCTATTTGTAATGGAAATCACATTAGTAGGAATATACGTCGAAATTTCTCCTGATTGGGTCTCAACTATTAGTAAAGCAGTTATACTTCCTTTAATTGAGAACTTGATTTAGCGAATGTAACGCTCTCAACTTGATCTGATGCATCGAATCCGAATCTTGAGTCTTACCACACCGAACACATAACTTATAAACACTAAGTTTTGGCAAACAACACCAAATTACAAACAATCTTAGTTTAAAATTACATTCCAACACTAAATATCGTTAGATAAATTTGATTTCAATTTAATTAAACTATCTGTTAAATTTCATTATGTGTTTAATAACTGTAAATAATTTTAAATAACAACTTTAAAAAGTAAAATGTATAAACAAACTTGTTTTCCACGTGCCAACTAATTTTGAGTAGCTTTATCGAGATTCGCAATACAAAAGTTTTTAATTCGACGAATTAGATTAATTCCAATTTTGATTTACCAACCACTTGTTTTATAACTTTAATTTAAGTTGTGGGTCCTACTCTAGAGATGAAAATCCTCTCATTAATATCAAGTATGATTCCAGCATTGAATAGATCGACGAATAAGAATATTTGTCCATTTGTAATAGAAATCACATTATTAGGAATATACGTCGAAACTTCTTCTGATTGAGTCTCAACTATTGGTAAAGCAGTTTACTTCCTTCAATTGAGAACTTGATTTAGCTACTGTAAAACCCTCAACTCAATCTAATTCATCGAATTCAAATCTTGGGTCTTACCACACCGAACACTTAACCTATAAACACTAAGTTTTGACGAATAACACGAAATTACAAACAATCCTAGTTTAAAATTACATTCTGAGACTAAATTTCAACAATTCAACAAGGTATTTAAATAAATATAATTATACAAAATAAATTATTCTTAATACAATTACTTGACAGATACAAGCTTATTATATTAAACTTCTACATAGTAACTCTACAACAACACTGTATGCATAATAATCCAATGTGCCACTTCCTTGGCGTAGTCCTAACATCGTCCCTCCAGTAATAGACCCTTGTAATAAACCTGCTACATAAAAATGAAAGGAATAAGTTCAAAAGAACTCAGTGAGAGATAAGTCGTAGTACCTTTGGCTAAAATTTATATAATTTAAGAACTATTTCTCATTTTCAATTACTTGAGCAAATATCATCACAATTCTGAATTTACTCATGTGCACCAACTGTTGCCTTCGTTCTTGAATCAAGTCTTCAATCTATCAAATTAACTTATAGTCTTAACATACGCTTCTTTACTCTTTTTTTGATTAATAACCTATGAACCATCCTTTCCCAAACCATTACACACAGACTATATCTTCTCTTACACAATTATATCAAAACAGTCATCACAGATAATAATCATGAGGGGTACATATACGATTGACGAATACCTGTGCCATATAGTTTCCATCAATCCAATAAGTCTTATACCATCTTCTACTGTCCCAATGATTTCCTTTACTAATAAACGTTATTCGAATCACTATACCAAAATACCATTGTTTTCCAAATGACAGTATTATTCAGATATCAAGACCACAAAGTCATCTTATACAATCAGATTTGGCGGATACTTTTTCACATATACGAGCTTTCATTGCTATATACGTATCTCTTCTTCTATCTTGTATATTTACACACTAATTTGTTTTCCTCAATCAATCTCAATTAGCTTATCCTTCTTATTAACTGATCAAAACTTATATTGTACTCACCATACAACGATCAATCATTTTATTTCATACTTATGAATTTGAACACGTCAGAGATCCAGACAGATTATGCCACAAAGGCAATTATTAAACAATATTATAAGTATAAGTAGTTTTGTATAAAAATAAGAGATTTATAATTTTATAAATTTTAAAATTTACTTAGTAAATCTAATCCAAACTTATTTTTTTTAATAAACTGGTGTAATTATATGGTAATATCTGTTCATATTATCTTAACCCTTTGACAACGCGTACACACCTTGCATACACAAGTGCTCGAGCCCGGGTCTTCTAGGATGAACATTATCCTCTTATCCACTGGAGCCACTAGTTAGGTTCTCTAATCCAAACTTATTAAATGCAAGTATTACTATCTAAATCTAAATTCAATTTAACTAAACTATCCGTTAAATATTATTACGCATTTAATAAGTGTAAATAATTTTAAATAACAACTTTAAAAAGTAAAATATTTTCCTCGTGCCAATTAATTTTAAATAGCATTATCGAGATTAGAAGCGCAAAGGTTTTTAATTTGAATTAGGTCAATTCCAACTTGGATTTACCAACAATTTGTTTTATAGCTTTAATTTAAGCCACGGATCCTACTCTGCAAACAGAAATCCCCTCATCAATATCAAGTCTAATTCTAGCATTGAATAGATCGACGGATAAAAATATTTGTCCATCTATAATGGAAATCACATTAGTAAGAATATACGCTGAAACTTCTCTCGACTAGATATCAACTATTGGTGAAGAAATCATAGTTCCTTCACCTAACTAGGAACTTGATTTAGTGACTATTTCTAAAAGGTGTGAATGCAAATAAAAGCATCTCCTGGATAAGCTTCATGACCCAACGATCTTCGTAATGGAAGACATTTGACACTTCGTAATGATAAACGACTTGTCTCGCCATGACATTCTCTTGAATTCTCAAAACTTCTCTCACTTGATCTCCACAGTGGCAGAGAACCCTTGCTGCCTCGGTTGTGCTACCGGATGTTCAGGGGAAGTCAGAATAGGAGAGCACTCATCTTCGGATGGGCTTCCTACTTAGATGATTCCTATAGTTATTCACTCCGCAGTTGATTACCCAACATTTTCCGTGGGCACGATAATTGGTACACCAGAAGTGTATCCTTCTTGGTCCCCTCAATGCTCTAACGTCCACACTAAATATGGACCGAACTGTCTTACGATATTCTGAACCCAGCTCATGTACCACTTTAAAAGGCGAACAACTTAATGTGTATTAATCAAATTTTATTTATTTATTTGTTAAAATTTTTAAAAATTTCTGAAAGGTTTCATTAATAATATAGTTATGAAATTAAAATATACTAATACATAATTTTAATTTTAAAACATTATAGTTGATATTATAATGAATTAAAAAAACAATATTTTGAAATTAATTTTAAATATAAATATCTTAATAATAGATCGTGTAAGATTCTATTTTTATGTACAAATTCTAACTTAATTTTAATTATTAATTAGTGAATGTGGATTATTTGTTAAATTTAAATAATATGACCAATAAATAAATCATTGAAATATTGTTTGCATTTTTAAATATTTATTTCAATTTAAATAGTATATTTAATTTTTAAAAATAGTGATAATTTTAGAAATAACTTTTTAAAAAAATTAAACTTAACGAATGATTCCAGTGAAAAAAATAATGATGTTCATTTTAAGAGATTCAAGTTCGAGCACCTATGTGTGCAAAATGTGTATGCATTATCAAAGGGTTAAAAAAATATGAACAGATACTATCATATAATCACACTAATATATTAAAAAATTATTTTGTAAATATAACTTGCAAACACCCTAAAAAACAAATTGAAAAAAAAAAGGTTTATGTTACAATTTTTCCCTCCACCGATGCTTACTCTTTTTTTTTTTCTAAATGAATACATGTCAATTGTTTAAAGTGTTAACATGTTGTTTCTTACCATTTTATAGCCATAGTTTTGTAATATATGTGAAAGATTTATTAAAGGAATTGCACCATTTTAAATAAAAGATGTTTTCTTATCAAAATTGTAGAAAGTTTAAAGTGCGTGTATATATATACTAGATCTAATCATTGATCGGACCACTCGTTCAGTCTCGATCGAAGGTCCATTCAAAATGTGAGAGAATTTAAGTAAAAATATATGTTTTAAAATAGAATTGGACAAAAAAATAAAGACTGTTTTCTAAACGGGTAAAGATTTAGGCAAGATTTTTTTGGCCAGACCTGAACTAACTGTTTTGCTGTCGTCTTCCATTTCACTGCTATTTTGTTGCATATTGCTACTATTTTGTTGCATATTGTTTTAATATTGTGTAATCTTATTTTATTGTTAATTTTGCTATTATTTTAGAGGCATTTACTTGCTAAGTTGCAATCATCTTAATGTTATTTAAGTATATTTTTTTAATGTATTTTCAATTTGTTGGAAATATTTATTTTAATATTTTTTTGTATATTTGATGTATTATATTTTTGTATAAAAATAATTATCTAAAAAAATTTAATACGGGTGAGCAGAGTCAAGCTCGAGTTTAGCATCTTTAATTTGGATAGGGTTTTGGCAAAATTTAAGTCCATTTTCGGGCCGAACCAGGTCCGCTTTCTTATTTTATATCAACCCGATCCGAACTCACCGACCTATGATCAGGTCTAATTATATCTATCCTATACTTTAATTAATGAAATAATTAATAATATTTTTTTTAAGATAATGATTTAAAAAATAAATATTTATCCTAAAAAATTAAAAAATGAAAATTTAATATAATGAATAACGTATTCTATATACTTTAAATATAATATTAATTTTAATAACGTTAACAATTGATTCGTAAAAAGTTAAATATTATCCATAATTTTGATTATATTATTATAACTCAGTATTATAAATAAGATTTATAAAGTTGATATTATAATTCAATGAATTGAAAAGTATGCGCATATGATTTTAAAGAAGTCGATATTAAAAATATAAGTTATTATTTTTAACAAACTTGTTTTTAATTCCTACTTTAACAAATTAAAAAATGCAATCTACACTATTGACAGTGTAATTATATATAAGTATTATTTAAAATTGTAATATTTAAAGCAAGGGATAATTTATTCAATGTGATTTAATTATGATATTATTTTAATTATATTTTGAATTGATTTTTAAAAGATTAATATAAATCAAATTTATTAAGTTAAAAGTGGAAATTCATAATTCAATAAGTGGTTTCAGTGAAAAAGAGTATGATGTTCATCTCCAGAAATTCGGGTTCGAGTATTTGTGTGTGCAAGGTGTGCGTGCGTTGTCAAAGAGTTAAAAAAATTTAAACAAATACTACCATGTAATCATACCAATTTATTAAAACAAAAAGTGAAAATTGATTGTGTAACCAAATATAACAAATAATTTCTGTAATTTATAGAACATATTGAGTAAACACATTTCAACTCCTTCACACTTTGAATTTATAGCAATAAGAGATTTAAAAAATGCTTATATTGGATGCATTGCTTGAATGCGTGTATTAAAAAACCTTACAAAGACGTTAATTGAGTTTTAGTACGATTAGTATGGATATTGTTATTAATGCAGGAGGATGTAGGTTCGAGTACATTGAAGTGCATTATCCTTCTATTTATGAATTGGAGAAAAGCTATAGGTATTTTTAAACATTGTTTAAAAAAATATATTTT